>OW204026.1:21015521-21615521 GCA_934048045.1 Polygonum aviculare
ACGATCCAACAGGTGTTTATCGATTTTCCAAGACCAATATGAGATTTGTTCTATGCATTGTCACATTGATTTGAACTTTATGTTTCTAGTCACAAAATGTTCCATATCCTACCTTGAAGATAAACCGTTGTTTGTAGCCCCGTTTTAGCCTAGACCTTTGTTTGAAACTCCTCAAAAATATGATTTCTAGCCTATATGACTTGACCCTTATGGGATTGGACTTTAGTGAAGAGTTTTGGAGTGTATTTAGAGAGTTGAGATTCTCTTTGGTGAAGGGCAAAAGAATGGAGTTATAAATCAAGTGGGTAGTGCATCTTTGTTGAGTATAAAGTAAAAAGAAAGAAAAGAAAATGTTGAAAAAAGAAGTGGATTAAAAGCAAAGTGCATTAGTGAAGAAAAAGGGTCCCGACCGAGTTACAAGTAACCTCGGGCCCGACGTATAGTGCAAGTCAATCCTATGTGAAAAAGTGTGAAAAATGCAACAAAAAGTCTAAGTGCAAAGATGAAGTGGAATGTTAAATGAAGTTGTGGGTTGAGACGAAGAAAATGTAAAGTCTTTTGGATGAGTGAAGTTGAAAGTGGAATAATTGGTGAAGTTGGTGAGAGATTAGGAAGTTCAATCCCCATTGTAAGCACCACAAGACCAAAATGATTTCCACCTTGAGAAATACCAAAAGCCCCATTACAACCCAACCGAATGGAACCTCTTTGAGGACCTCCATTGAGCCAAGTTCATATTCTTTGTGTACATTGTAATAGGCATCTCTAGGTGGAGGAATTGATGATATTAGCTTCAATAGTAAAGTCTTTACTTGCATGATTCTTGAGTTTTAGTGTTCATTGCTATACCTAAACACATGATGAGTGATACACATTTTTATCCCTAAAGTGAGGCTTGGTTGCATTTGACTCTATTTCTATGAACACTTGATTATGTGTGATGATGTAATTATTGGGACGATCCATACCTCTACAAGGAAGGGAGTGATCGAATCTGTAGACGGTGTATTCCAAGTGAGGAGGTTGAGAGCATAATTCGCCATTGTCATTCCTTGCCGATGAGAGGTCATGCCAAGAGTTCTAAAACTACGGCAAAGATTCTACATTGTGGTTTCTATTGGCCAACCATGTTTAAGGATGTGCATGATTATGTGAAGAGATGTGAAGAGTGCCAAAGAGAGGGGAACTTGTCAAGGAGAAATGAGACTCCGCAAACCGGAATTCTAGTGGTGGAGCTCTTTGATGTATGGGGGATCGACTTCATGCGACCATTTCCCACTTCGGGACCGTACAAGTACATTTTGGTGGCCGTGGATTATGTCTCAAAGTGGGTGGAAGCCATTCCAGCAAGGACCAATGATGCAAGGGTAGTGATGAAGTTCTTGAAAAGCAACATTTTTTGCAAGATTTGGTGTGCCTAGAGTCCTCATTAGTGATGGCGGTCCTCACTTCATTGAAAAATGCTTTGAGAATGTGTTGATCAAGTATGGGGTGTCCCACCGAGTGGCTACTCCTTATCACCCTCTAACAAGTGGGTAGTTGAGGTGTCTAACCGTCAAATCAAGGCTATCTTGGAGAAAACGGTGTCTGGATCAAGGAAATATTGCACATCTAAACTTGATGATGCACTTTGGGCTTTTAGAACCGCTTACAAGACACCTTTGGGGACTACACCTTTCAATCTAGTCTATGGCAAGGCATGTCATCTACCGGTGGAATTGGAACACAAATCCAAGTGGGCTCTCAAGGAGATGAATTGGGATGTAAACTTGGCCGGTGAAAAGAGATTCCTAGACCTCCATGAGTTAGGAGAATTGAGGTTGAAAGCTTATGAGAATGCTAAGTTGTATAAGGAAAAGTTTAAGAAGTGGCATGATAGGAAATTGGTTCCAAAGACCTATCAAGTTGGTGATAAGGTTCTTCTCTTCAATGCAAGACTTAGATTCTTCCCCGGGAAGCTAAGGACAAGGTGGAGTGGACCATTTGTGGTTCACCGAATTCATACTCAAGGAGCGGTAGACTTGGTTGGTGAAGATGGACGAGTCTTTCAAGTGAATGGTCATCGATTGAAGAAGTTCTATGACAAGGTCGATCTAAGTGAAGAAGTTAGGGCCTCGTGGGCTCTCCTTCTAGCCAACTAAATCTAGACATGCCAATCAAGAATAAAAAAAAAATTGTGAGCCTTCCTAACACTCTTCTCTTTTATTTTGAGTTTTGATTTCTTTGTTTTGATGAGGACATCAAAATTCTAAGTATGGGGTGGGGGTTAGTTGCTCATAGTTTCATGTGTTGGTTTCTTAGTTTGTTCTTGTTATGTTTTGGGATGTTTTCATTTGGATAGTGGCATGTATGATGCATGAATGATGATCAAGTTTGATGGTTTGAATGGATGAGTTTGTTTTATTTTTTGAGAAATTTTTTTGCAAAAAATCATAAAAATTCGAAAACTTCTTGTGAAAATGTCAAAAAGATTTTGTTTTTAGACTAGGAATTCCCATCTTAGATGTTCAATGAAGGCTAATGATGATGTGAGCATGTAAATTCCTTTGCATATTTTTGGATGGTTTAGCCTCTAGGTGATGTTGCTTTTGATGTGATGTGATATCTTGCATGTTTTTATTGAGCACATGAGTTCTAGGATAAGTTTTGATGCAACTAAGCTAGAGTGACCCTTGTGAGATGATTTTTGGCCATTTTAGGGATGTTTGTTCGTTATTGCATATCCCTCATTTTCTTGTGTGAATAGCTCATGCATGCTTAGTAAAACTTGCTATTGCGGTGTTTATCTATTTTCCAAGCCCAATATGAGATTTGTTCTATGCATTGTCACATTGATTTGAACTTTATTTGTTTAGTCACAAAATATTGCATATCCTACCTTGAAGATAAACCGTTGTTTGTAGCCCCGTTTAAGCCTAGACCTTTGTTTGAAACTCCTTAAAAATATGATTCCTAGCCTATATGACTTGACCCTTATGGAATTGGACGTTAGAGAGAGGTTGTGGAGTGTATTTGGAGAGTTGAGATTCTCTTTGGTGAAAGGGAAAAGAATGGAGTTATAAGTCAAGTGGGTAGTGCATCTTTGTTGAGCAAAAAGTGAAAAAGAAAGAAAAGAAAAGTGGGAAAAAGTAGTGGATTGAAAGGCAAAGTGTTTAAGTGAAGAAATGGGCCCGACCGAGTTAGTAACTACCTCGGGCCCGATGTGTAGTGCAAGTCGGTCCAGTGCAAAAAGTTTGAAAAATCGAACAAAAAGTCTAAGTGTAAAGATCGATGAAGTGGAATGTTAAGTGAAGTTGTGGGTTGAGAAGAAGAAAATGTGAAGTCTTTTGGATGAGTGAAGTTGAAAGTGGAATAATTGGTGAAGTTGGTAAGAGATTAGGAAGTTCAATCCCCATTGTAAGCATCACAAGACCAAAATGATTCCTACCTTGAGAAACACCAAAAGCCCCATTATAACCCGGCCAAATGGAACCTCTTTGAGGACCTCCATTGAGCCAAGTTCATATTCTTTGTGTGCATTGTAATAGGCATCTCTAGGTGGAGGAATTGGTGATAGTAGCTTCAATAGTAAAGTCTTTACTCGCATGATTCTTGAGTTTCAGTGTTCATTGCTATACCTAAACACATGATGAGTGATACACATTTTCATATCCCTAAAGTGAGGCTTGGTTGCATTAGACTTTATTTCCTTGAACACTTGATCTTGTGTGATGACGTAATCTTGCTAGCATATCTATCACTTGTACTTGATTGATTTTTCATATGAGGCTTTACTTGAAGATTATGCTTCGGTCTTGTTTACATTGTTATTGCTTGAGGACAAGCAAGTTTAAGTACGGGGTATTCTGATGTCTCTCATTTTGGTGGTGTTTTAGTGGGTAATTGCCTGTGTAAATAGGTGTCTTTTGTTCCTTTCTTTGCTAGTTTTGTTCCTTTTTAGCTTAGATTCCGATTCTCTATGAGATTCGGAGACTATGCGAATTTGCTGCATTTTGTAGGTAATTTGGCATGATTTGAGGAAGTTTCGGAAGGAGTCCCCAAGGAGGAGCAAGGCATGAGCGCAAAGGAGCGCAAGAGCCGAGCGATCAACGAAGAGGAGCTCAAGTAAAGCCAAAAAGAGAAGAGGACCGAAGTCAGGATCGAGTTACCCAGCAACTCGGGCCCGAGATCGACTCATGGAGACCCGGACCGAGGTGTGGCAAGTCGGGCCCGAGGTACACCCATGTCGGTCCAAGTCGGCGGACTTGTGGATTGGGCACCAAGGCATACAAATGTGATCTACCACTTTTGCCCCTCTTCTATTTTGGGTATTCTTGGCCCCTAATTAAAAGGAGAGAAGATAATTAGAGAAGGGGGGGAAGCTTAGACACATCTAATCAGTCTCAAAGGCTCAAGGAAGGCTTGGACAACAAGGAGGAAGAAAGGAGAGGAGAAGAAGAGGAGAATTCAGTGGAGGATAGCTAGATCTAGGAAGAATTGTGAGTTTGAACTTGTTTTGATTTGCAATTTGTGGATTTGAGTTTGGATCTTGTGATTTCCCTTTGAATTGAATGAGATTTGGTTTTGATTTGAGTTTGATGATTGAGATTTGTTTGCCTTGTCTTTTGATTGCTTTTTACTCTAACCTTATGGAGTAGATTCAATTAGTCTTGGGCTATTGGGGAAACCCCTAGCTAGGTTGGGTGTGAACCCCCAATTTCATAGCCTTGAGTGCTTGATCTAGGAATCCACTCTACATAGAGCTACAATTCCTCCGCGAAAGCAAGGAATCAAGGGCTTGTAATTGGCAAGAGTGAACGAAAGTAATCATTTTCCAATCACTTGAACTTGCATCGAAAGGGAAATCGATTTCCCTAGGGTCGATGTGTAGAGTGGCTGGATCGAAGGCGAACAACCGCGATTCTACGAGGATCAACACTTATTGGCTGAATTGGGGTGGAAATACCCATATCTAGTTAGGGAAGGAACCCAAAAACCCAAGACCGATCTCTCCTATTTGCCTAGTTCGACTTACCCAGACCTCGGGCCCGACGTTCATCAGTGTCGGTCCCGTACAATCCTTCGTCGATCCATCTCGGGCCGAAGTGACCCATGTCGGTCCCGAGAGGTTTCCTTTGATTTTCCTTGTTTTTACCCTTTCTTTTCCCTTTTTAAGTCTTTTTGGTGCACTCAACGAACGAACTCTCGTGTGTTCGACACCCTAACCAGTGCTTCAACTAGGTTCGGTATAAATTTAAATTTTGAGACCCTCCGATCCGGACCGATCAGAGCTATGGACCTACAAGGATGACTTTGATGAGTATTGTGAGGCGCCACCACAACCACCAAATTGGTTTTATCCTAATCCCTCTCATGAAAATTTTTCTTGCGCTTTTGATAAGTTGAAACGATCCTTGAGTGCTATATTATTTGTTTTCAATTTATCAATATGCTACCTATGCTTTCATGAGGTGCCTTCACAAGACTTTGATAGGTTACTTAGAGCTTTGACGATGTCCGATCATAGAGATTGAGCGTGGATACCCCTCTCTCCACACCTTCTTCCATACTCTCCTCTCATTCTAAGTATGGGGTGGCGATGAGGATATCCGAGCCACTATGGGCCCTCACAACTCCGACTAATGAGGTACTTCTCGTCTAGCTCAAAGACGTTAAAGAAAGCGCTTTTCGGGAGGCAACCCGTTATTTCCCTTTTCTTTTCTTTTGGACTTTTTAGCTTTGGTTAATCTAATTTTCTTAGTCTAAACTAGATAGGTATCTTGTCTTGCATATCCACTAACCTTTTGTAGAAACCCGAGGCAATGGAAGGGCATAAGAGGACCGGAACAAAAGACAATGCAAAGGAGGTGATCTCAGAGAAGGGTCAGCCCCTACCCTCCCATGGTCGTGGCCTACCCTCCTATGGTCGTGCCCTACCTCCCCTAGGTCGCCAACAACCCCCCCTGCAGTCCATAACTCGAGCATTAATGAGAACGACACTTCACCGCCCGCTCCTCCTCGTAGATGAATCTTCTCTCCCAACGCTCCAAAGTTCAAGTTAGTTTCTCTTTTCCCTCTCTTTACTTTTTTAATCAATGGGGACATTGATGTTTTAAGTATGGGGTGGTTTGGGGAAATTGCTTGATTGTGTCATTTGCATGTTGTTGTGTGTTCTTGTGTTTTTGCATGTTTGCATGTGTGTTTGAGTCTTTTTCTTTTGATTTTTATGATGGATGAATGCCTCTTCTAAGATGTCCTAGGATAGTGATTATTTGCATCATCATGTAATTCCTTATAACTTGCTTTGAAAGATTGCCTACCATGAATTTGATTTTTGAATTTTGAGCATATAATGGACATTGAGCATGCATAGTTCTAAGTGAAATGCAATACAACAAATTGAACCTAAGTGAGAAATCTTTTGGCCATAAGGAATGTATGTTTTATTCCTTGGTTTTTCATGTGTGATTTTTACTCTTCCATATGCATTTATCACTTGACAATGCTTATTTGAAATTTGAAACCAATGGAGACGTATTCATTACTTGTTCGATCAAATGATATTGAACTTATTTTCATTTGCCCTTTTCTCTCCTTTTCATCCTACCTATGCATGATCCCTTGATTTGAAGCCCCTTGTTTAAGCCTTAAGCCTTATTTCTAGCCCCACAAAAGTATCCTATCCATTATAAGCTTGACCCCATTAATCCGGGAATTAGGACTTAGAGTGGATTGTGATGTTGATGGGGATGGGGATGAAGATGAAGAGATTGTGAAGGTGGAGAATAGAGGAGTTGTCTTACGAAAAGAATGAAAAAGAAGAAGTTTTGGCTCGGATAGCACGAGTGTACTGAACAAGAAAACCCCCCCTACAGTAGGTCGGGGCCGACCACCTCTAGGTCGCAGCCGACCTCCTCCAGTGCAAAAAAAAAGGAAAAGAAAAAAAAGAAAATCAAAAAAAATCAAAAAGAGAGGTTGTTTGAATAAGTGTTATAGCCAAAGCTTCTTCATAAGAGAAAGACAAAGGGATAGGTGAAGTGATGTGTGCTTTGAAAGATTATGAGTTCGGTGTTTGGAGGAAGAAAGAAGAGTTGGTTGAGTGTAGTTGAGTTTTGAAGTCTAGGAGTCTAGGTTCCCCGATTCATTAGCACCATAAGACCAAATTATTCCATACCCTTTGAAATACCAAGCCCCGTTACAACCCGGTTGAATGAAACTTCTTTGAAGTCTTCATTGAGCCACCTAAGTTCTTTTGATGATTTGACTTGTTTTAATTTCTTCGGTGGCGAATTTCGAATATAATTTCCATTGACTATGAGGTTTTGCATTTGAAGTTGAGATTAAGTGCTCATTGATATATCTTAAACACTTGAAAATGAGTGAAACACATTAACCTTGTGAGGTTGGAGTCGTTTGTGTTTGCTTTTGTGTTTTGTAGGTATTTGGAGCATTTTAGAGGAGTTTTCGAGCTCTTCCGAGCATTCTAGGAGATGACGGTGTTGCGGTGTTCGTAGTCAAGTCAAGTGGAGCTTTTCAAGGATTTCAAGGATGGATCTTCAAGCCAAAAAGTGTCTCAAAAGAAGCTACAAGAAGTCTAAAAGGAACCCAAGAATCATCGAAAAAGAAACCCCAAAAGAAGGTTAAACAATGGAGCAAGAACGAAATAAAACGAGAAAAGTCCCACCTCCTGCAGTAGGTCGGCGCCGACCCCCCATTGGTCGGCAGCGACCCCCCTCAGCACCGACCTGTCCGAGGTCAGCCCGTGTGATCCTTTCCGCCCAAGTAATGCTTTTGCGGGAATTTTGAAATTCGAAAAGGGGGACAAAGTGGCAGACTTGGCAGCCTTTAAAGTTGACTTTTTTACTTCTATTTAAGGGGCCTTTGGGCTTTTTTTCTAGGGAGTTTTTTTGGCTTGTGTGGGAGGAGAGCTAGGTTAGAGAGAGAGAGGGGGCTCTCACACACACAACCCCCCTTTGGGAGGGGGGTTGGCTTGTCTTGAAAGGGACGAAGGGGGTGGACATGGAGGAGAATGGTTTCTAAGGGAAGATTGTGGAATTTGCCAAGTTTGTAAGTTTGGATCTTTGATTAATTGAAGTTGTTTGTTTTCGATTATGTCTCCCTCTTCTCTTTTGTTGCTTGTTTGTTTGATGTTGTGTGAGTAGTCTTCTTGCTAGGGTTTGGGTGAAACCCACCATGAGAATGCATCTTGGATCTTGATTCTAGATCTATGCTTGACTTGTAACCTCTATCCTTCAATCCTCCTTGCATGCTTAATTCCTTAATGAAAATTGGGGCATGTTCTCTTTTGCAATCGAATTGAAGATTATGATGTGAATCAGAACTATTTGGGTGAAGATGAAAGTTAAAACCCTTGGACAACAAGTTGGATCGCATGTTAACATCTTTATGAAAGCTGAGATCTTAATGTGTTCAATTGTGGCGAAAGTCACCCATGAGATTATGAGTTGAGTTGGTCTTTTATCATTGTTTGAATGCATGCTCGTGTTGTGGTGAATCCCTACCCCTAGTTGTTTCCCCTCTTTTTACGAAACAAATTTTCGTGCCTAGAAAGATCGGCTGCGACCTACAACTGGTCGGTTGCGACCCCCTGTAGTAGTTGTTTTTAGTGCGTTTTTACGTTATGTCGAAGGTCGGCCGCGACCTCCCTAGGTTCGGCTGTGACCTCTTCCTGAGACGTGCGATTTGTGTTTGTTTGCTCGTTTTGCTTTGTTTTGTTTTGCTTTGCTTTTGTTGTTTGATTGCTAGACTATAGTTCTACTAACTCCCGTGGACGATCTTGACTTCGCTATACTCAGCGGGGTCTTGACAAATTTATTTGTTCAAGGTAAAAACCCTCCCAACAGTGACCACATCGTCACCTAAAATCAACCGAATTTTGACCTTGGAAAGCTCCATAAGTACAATACCTTTAACAATCACTTTAGCTCCACCAAGGGTGTATATGCCAAGACCAATTCATAACTAGTTGAAAATTTTGGAAAGGAGGACGACAACATTGAAGGGAGGGCGACAATGATGACGACGTCCTCGAGGGCGGCTACTAAGTGGGTGCACAGGCAACCTCGTGGAGGGTTGATGCCCCCTTGCCTACCATAACGACTTTTCAAGAAGACAATCCATTCCAACTTCGCTTCATGGGACCTGTCACTTGAAGCCGAGCCAAGCAAGTGGCCCGAGCTACTCAACCCTTAGTCCTTCGAGCAATGGCGAGTTTAGGTTCAAGCCAAGTCCCCAAATTGATTAGCCACTCCATTGTGGGAGTAGAGCCACAAGACGGCACCAAGTGCAACCTATCGAGCTCTACTAAGGCTGTCGGGACCAGTCCCGAGTCCTTAGAGACATCTGAAGTCCTATCTAGTAAGGGTTCGATCATTGTAAGAACTAGCACCCGTTGAAATGGAGGTTTAGATGTATACATGTGCGCACACTCGAGAAATGGCCAGGAGCACCCAGCCACGTGCTAGTGCCCAAGACGCATCCTCGGCCTAGGCCAGCACATTCGTCAATGCCCGCAATCATCCGACCGAGTTGGTCTTCTTTCTATCCTATCTTCTGTACTTGTTTTTGCTTGGATTATATATATCCATTAAGACTGTGATGTTTTCTTATCGATATATTTCTATCTATTTGATACGTGTGCTTAGTTGGATTAGAAGATTAGATTGTTGCCTTTTATTTAACTATTTTCTAATTTATTTTATTTATAGATCTTGATATTTTATGCTTAAGATATCTAACATATCTAGATAGGATTAGTCCAAAGCTATCTATTTAAACCAAGTCATTTATTCGTTATTTGGCACGCATAATACAATCAATTTTCTTCCTTGGTTAAGTTAAGTTATTTCCTCCTCACTTGGGTTTGTGTGTCACCACCAAGAGCCGAAGCTCTTGACACACAAAGTTACTCACATGAATCTCATATTTTTCATCACATTGACAAGTCCTATACTAGCCATCATGTTGGCCTAGTCTTTCTACACATTCTATGCATAGGATGCCCGTGTCCAACGCATTGAACATGCATATATCCAGCCTCAACATTTCGCTTCCACAACATTGAGAGACTTCTTACCACAATCTAGATTGAATAGCTGGTGTCTCATTCTAGTCCAGGACAAGGGTGTATTAACTGGTACCAGAACCAAGGGATTGTGTAAGTCTCGATTGAAACTCCGTTGTTCAAGTTCACACGTGTTTTTCTATCCTTTTCCTTAATTTTTCGCAAACCTAGTACCATCTTCACCTTCATCCACGCTAGGTTATTCGATTTTTTTCTTTGTATCTATTAAAAAAACCATACCTTTAATTTGCTTGAAAATTTTGTTCTCTTCAATCTTGACATTGCAACCTTGTGTACTAACTTGTGATACTTTGTGCAAGATGAGAAAATTTTAGTTTCGAACATCCTATCTTTAATTCTATCTTTGCATCACTCGTAAAGTATTAAAATCAATACAATTTTATTCAAAAAGAACATGTGTGAAAGTCAAGGTAATACATACGAATTAAAAAATGAACCTTGATAGTCAAAATAAGGCAACCAAGTTCAAACAAAAATATTCCATCTTATCTCTATCTTTCTATCTTACTTGTTCTATCTTATCTAACTATCTTTGCATTGTTTGATCTTATCAGTTGTTACTTGTTGCTTTTGATTTCTTTGATTTGACTAAAGTTTCAAGTTTGCCGAAGCCAACAAAAACCAAAAGCCTAAAATACCACATGTGGTTTGAACTTTTATGTCCACTTGATTTGGACTTCTCAAAGCCATGGTCCTACCTTTGTACCTTGATATTCAATATGGCTCATGTCACTATAGGTTCCCTATCAAAGTCTCAAGGAGCCGATGACAACCAACAACCAACAACAACAAAATCAACCAATAGTTTCTCGTCAAGTCGACCCTCGAGTCAAGGAGATGATGGGTGAGCATTGCTTAGCCAAGCAACTCAAGATCCTTGAGGACCGAGCTCGCCAAACCGAGGAGCGCAATGAGCTTTTGGCTTGCCAACTTGTTGAGCCCAATGTGAAGCTCAATCCTTGGTCCCTCCACCTAAATTAGTGATCATCCCAGCCATCCAACAATAAGCTTCCAAGGTGGCAAGGATCCCATTCGGCCTTTGAAAGAGGGTGTTTTGAATCGCATGGAGTCCATTCGGGAGTCTCGCGTCGTGCACATTAGTGGTTGAGGACAAAAGAACGCACAAGCCTCTCTGCCAAACCTCACAATCCATAGTGTTGAGGTTGTGCCCAAGACCTATGAGGACCGATCTAAGGAGGATAGTCAAGGCC
Organism: Polygonum aviculare; assembly: GCA_934048045.1. NCBI lineage: Eukaryota > Viridiplantae > Streptophyta > Magnoliopsida > Caryophyllales > Polygonaceae > Polygonum > Polygonum aviculare. Next base: position 21,026,817 of record OW204026.1, read on the forward strand.
TGAGCATCCATCGAGCATGACGCTCCTATATGATCAAGATCATCATCAACCCACGTTCGCATCAAGGTAAGTCTCCTAATCCTAGAGTCTCCTCCTCACCTTATTATGTGATAAGCGGTATTTTAGTCGCCTTAATACCTATCAAAATAATCCAAACAACCCAACTAATGTAGTAGGGAAGTATGGGTCGATCCCACAGAGACTCAGGTTTTCAATGTTTATTGTTGTATTACTCAGAGTTAAAAGGGGGGGTTTTGAAATTGTTCTAATAGCTAAACTAATTAAACATGCAAAACTAAAGATGATTTGTAAAATATGAGAGAGATATGCTTAACCAGTTAATATCCATTGTGAACTTGATTATTGATCATCGATTATCAAAATTCTCTTTTTACCTTGACTAATCTATTGCGGAATGCTAATAACCCAACTTCATGGAATTATTAATCCTACTTCAATTCTAGTTATTAACCCGACCGGTACTAACAACCCTAATTATCAAATAACCTAAGAGATCTTCTAGATTCAACTTGACAAAAGCATTAAGATCCAAGTATCGAACCATGAATTCAGAGCAACCAGACATCCAAATACTTGCGATTGACTTCTCTTCTCTAACCAATTAGTCCTACCAGTCCTAAATTGATTAAAGGTTCTACTTATGATCCAATTAACACCGACCGGTAATTAGAAAGATCTAGTTGCAATTCAACCTAGAGATTCAATTAGATGGTCAATCTAACAAAACCCTAAATCAAACTTATTCAATTAAGCATAGAGAAAACAATCTAGCCAAGGTAAATTAAGAACAATCAAATCTCACAATAATTCTTCATTCACAACTTCAATTAACTATTTAAGCAAAAGTGGTTTAGTTACTGAAAGCCATTGAAAAGCTTACAAAGTTCTCCAAAGGGTTTCTTCTTCTCCAAGTCTCCAATAACAATCCAAAGTCAAAGATATGAAGATAATCAAACCTAGAACTAAAGGCTATCTATATATAATAATGTCTCCAAAAATATATCTAAAAACATCACCCAAAAGGCCCAAAAAGATCTCGTACAAAAATCTCGCTTCAAGCTGACACGGGCGAAAACTCGGGGTGGAACACCCAAAACTCGGTCGAGTTTCAAAGCCTCATCCCGTGTTTCTAAGGACGAGAGTCAGCTAACGAAACTCGGGCTGAAACCACGAAACGCGGTCGCGTTTTCTAGCATCTTCCCGCCTTTCACGCACTGGTCAACATGTGACACTTCAGAGGCTGTTTTGACACACTTCGAGTTGCAATTTGTACTCGGAGTAAAAAGATGAATTGTAGCTCTTCGAATTAGCTTTCCAATGACACAAAAATCAGCTCAATCCGACCATTGTAGCTCCAGATCCAGCCCTTGGAAGCAAGAGGTGTCGAAACAACAACTCCAATTCATAGTCCGGACCCAAGTGTGCTTTTCCCATCACCTCTTGGGGCTAATCTCATGGCTTGGTTCCCTTCTTGCCTCCTCCAATGATTTGGATTCACCTCCTCTACACTTGTTGTCTTCACATCTACAATCAAAAACCACAACAAGGTGTAGATATCCGAATCTTTCTACAAACTAACAAAACTAGTAAAACTAACTAAAACTAAACCAAAACCCATGAAAATCCTAACTAAGGATGCCCTAAAACACTACCTAACATGTGTCTATCATTATGCTTATAAATTCAATGTTGAGGATTTTAGAGGCCACCTATTACAATTTCTCAATATGATTTGTACTCACAAGATGAGGAGGATGACAATGATTCGTTCTATAAGTATCATGAGGAGATAGATGAGGGAGACTACAATAACCATGAAAATTACCATCCACCCAACTATGATCCACCGGAGCACTAAGGTCACTCATCAGACTAGATTCTACCTCCAAAGCAGCTTGAGAACCGCTGTGCCTACGACGAGGCCATATGTAGGTAAGCGCAAGGTGGAGGCCAAGAATGCCGAGGAGGAGGAGGAGGAGGGGGCACCTGAGGGGGAGGAGGCCATAAAATTCCCTCGGACGATGAGGGGTCTAACCCTAGATGAGGGCATGGAAACTATCGCCCATGGGTCCAAGACTAAGCCCAAGTCCAAACACAAGTCACACCCCACGCTCGTCGAGATGTTGAGATAAAAATTGAATCATTTATGGTGAACACAATGTTGAAATTTTCTTGAGTGTGTGCAACTTATGGAGCATACTTTGAATTATCTATAATATGAAGATCATGAAAAAGTTGAGGTGGTCACACTTCCCTTTAAGGACGGGGCACAAGCTTGGTGGCATCGCTTGGTCACACCTTCCTCCCCAAACCGAAGAAGTCCACCAAGTCCAAACCAGCCTCTCTCGACCCAATGGTGGTGGACTGGTTGGAGAAAGAACCTCTGACCCTAGGCCGGTTAATCATGACCCCCCTTTAAACTGCCAAGCCAACCTAGAAAAAGAACCTCGACACCTTCATCTCGTGGTTTGTTCTTCCACGAGTATAAGAGATCGACAACGAGAACCCTCCCTTTTACGACTACAAGAGTTTGGCCGCAACTCCACGGTCGAACTCCTCAAGCTTTTACCTGATCTCTCTATCTCCGTCATCACCCCCCCCCTTCGCACCGAAATCTAAAACCCCTAAACCTAAATGACCAATGTTATCCACCGCATCGCCGCCACCAAAAACCTCCACAATCAAATCTACATCCACCTCCTCTTACAAAACCCCTAAGTCCTAAGAACCTCAATTGAAATCCCCTCCACCCCAACCAATCCAGAAAAAGCCCCTTGTCCCTAAAAATTCAGCAGTTACAAAGGGGATTTCGCCATCCGTATCGTAGACCGATTAATCAAGGAATAGAAAAGGGACGCTACCCCTCCAGCAATGAAACAAAAGGTAATCGCGTCCAAAGCTCACAAACTTCCCAAGGAGACATCATCCTCTGCTAAAATGATGTCGTCCTAAAACCCAGACACAACCACTTCTTTAATGGCCAAATACATAAACGGCTCATCGACCTTTTACAAAATGGTCACTTTAATACTCCACCTTTAGTTTTTACCTATTGAATACCTTAACAATATACATGGGAACCTATTGAATATTTGCTCATTGCCATCTGTAAAAAAAAAAATGCCTAGTTGGCATTACACTTATATAATACATATGCCACTTCATTATTTTTATTAAAATAGAAAAAAAATCAATTAAAATAAAAAGAATAAAAGATAATGAAACACATCCCAAAATTGAAAAACGGGTGAAGCCATCGGATACCCCATCGGAGGCCCGCCTCCACGACTTCCCCACCGTCGCCGACTTCCTCCCAACCCTGGTGGACCTCGGCCGCCCCCACGCCTGCGTCCAATCTCCGCCTTCCCTGTCTGTGCCGCCGCCCTCGCCTCCAATAGCTTCCTCTTCCTCGGCGTCAACCTCGACGACTCCCTCTTCCCCAATCTCCCTATGCCCGTTTCGACTAATACACCCCACCACCACCCAGATCTAGTTCCCCGCCGGCCTCACTTGTAACCTCCGATTCTGCCACCCTCTGTGCCTCCTACAACCGCCAAACCCACTCCGTCAATCCCTTCGCCGTCCAACACACCCACTCCGTCAATCCTCTCGCCTGCCGCCACCACTAGCTTCCCGTCCTTCCGTTCTTCCAGACTCCCTTCGCCATCAACTTCAACCGGCGTCGGCTGTGGCATTACGAGAAAGAAGGTGAGGAGTTGTGGAGATGTGATTTTTTTTTGTTTTTCTTTTTTTTTTATATATATGTTTTCTTATTGTTTTAGTGTTTTAAAAGTTTTGTTTTTATGAAACAATTACGTGGCGTATACGTGGGGTCCTGTTGGCAATTTTATTTTGTACATGTCAGCAAACAGGTATCTAATAGGTTCCAATGTGTATCGCTTGGGTATTCAATAGGTAAAACCCAAAAGTGAGGTATCAAAGTGACCATTTTGCAAAAGGTCAGGGAGCCGTATATGTATTTAGCCCTTCTTTAATCGTGGCCCCCATCCTCTTACCTCTAAATCTCTCTGACTTTCCATCCATCCCATCTCAAATAAACCTTCCCCATCTCCCTCGAACTCCCCAACCGTTCCCAAGGACTTCAACTGAGCGTCTAGAGATTGATAGGATTGCCATCAGTGTTGAGCTCGAGGCTACAACAAGGGGAGAGGACCCGCTTGAGCTTGAGGTGCGGGATGATCTTAACAAGACTCCTCCTTATGCTAAAAGGGACGCATCTATGGTCCACGTCGAGAAGTCTTCTAAGGCCAACAGTCAAGGGACGTAGTTAGAAAACGTCCTTGAGGTAACTGACCACCCCCAACTCCTGTTGCTACTCCTATGGAAGTTGAGGAAGGGGGTGAAAAAGAGGTAAGTCATGAGGATGTCCCTCAAGAGGCCAACCAAGACGATGAGCAAAACGTTGAAGGCTCTAGAGAGGACGACGAACCTCAAGACGAGGACTATGATTATCAAGAAGAGAACGATGAGGCTAGTGACGATGATGAGGAAAAGTGTCGCCAAGTTAAAGGAAAAGGGAAGAAGAAGAAGTAGAACAAGGAGAAGGAACAGAAGATCCTTGGTCCTCTTATCTTCTTAGAGGGACTCCTCCAAGAAAATGGAGCAGAGGAGTTCCTAGAGTTGCTTAAATTCCAAGGGTGGGAGCACTTAGGAAAACTCTTTGTGTTCGTGGATCCGGAGCAAGTCAAGGCCTTCTACTCTAACATGGAAGTCTTCCACCTGGACAATGCAAAAATCCAAGGGATGTTCATTGCACAAAAAGAGCAGTTCATATTTTCTGAGGGCTTAGTGAGAAGGTTCCATAAGCTGAAGCAGTCCCCCGCCGAAGCCCTACATGATTTGCCAATAAAGCGGTTCGGACACTTCAAGAAAGAAGTGCTCAGCAGAATATTCATTGGGAAAGTCCCTGCCATAGCTGACCGAGTGGCACATGCACTAACAAATACGGGCGTCATTGCTCACCACGTTATCGTGAGAATGATCGTCCTCAAACAAAAGAAGAAGTCGATAGTCCAAGTTGCTGATTGTATAATCGTCAACGCCTTCCTCAACCGCCAGATCATAAATTTGCCAAGGGTGATGCTCGAGCACATGGCTAAGTGCACGAGGAAGGATCATTCATTGTTGTTCCTATATTTGGTCTAATACCTTATGAAGAAAGAAGATGTATACGAGGCCACTAAGGAACTGCAATTCGGGCTACATTGGGATGCTTGTCAACTTACACAAATGAAGTGTGACGAAGAGCTCCCAATTGAGAAAAGGAAAAGACTTCTGGACGAGCAGGCTACTACTGAGGCCACTATTGAGGTTGAAACTCAAGCAAATTTGCAGAAGTATGCACAAGTCCTAGGGACACCTCCTCTAGCAACTTCTCAACCGCAACGCTAGCCATTTAAAAGTTTTGAAAGAAAACTCTATCTCCGAGTTCGTCTGAAGTGAAACAGGGTCCTAGGATAGGAACCTTGTCTCACTTAATATATATAATACAACTTCTTGTATTTATTGTGAGGTGATTTCTTAGATACACTCTCAAGAGCAGTCAATAACACAAAGCACAACTCAAGAATAAGAGTGGGAGAGAGAGTCAGATCGAATGAAGAAGTACAAATCAAACCGAAAACTATTTGTAACAAGTGTAGTGTTTCCAAAGGGACTGTGTGTGCTTGCAATTTGTGTGTTAGATTACTAAGCTAGGGCTTAGAGGAATTTCACTAGTAAGCTATAGGAACTGAATCTTATAGTTTAGGGAAGTGTGAAATTCGCCTATGTAATAGCTATAAGGACTCACTTAATACAAGTAAAAGGGAAGTCATTCGAAATCCTCTTCGGAGGTAGAGGTTTACCCATCTAGACTAGTTGGTCTAAGTGGGGTTCCTCTATAAATCATTGTGCCCGTCCTTATTTGTCTTATTCCTGCTTTTGTATTCAAGTTTCCGCGACTTAGGACGCCGTCCTTATCTGATTTCTAACTGCTTATGATCCAACACCTTTCCTGGGACCCTTTTACCCTTCTAGCGTCCTCAGAGACAGTGTCAGGCCTGTCGTTGCCCACAAAATTGTACAACCTTGTCTTCATCCAAAAGTCAGCTCTCCTTTCAATAGGAAGCTTCCACGTGATCTTGGGATAAGATGAGAAAGTGACATCCCAGCTTCATGCGTTTTTGTCTTCTGACACCTGAAGCTTTTGAGGTGTGCGGCCGCCAATGATGTTATCTTTGTCGGGCAACCTTGACTTCGTTTGAATTTGAACTTTGGTCATTTTGGCGCGCATTCCTACTCATTAGGGACGACTTTCCTATCTTTCAGAAACGTCGTTCTTGTTCAACTTGATAAATGAAGTTTTGGGCGTAATCCCTATGATATAGGGACAATGATCACTTGTTGTCCTTTTCAAATGATGATCGTCCCTGGAAGCATTCTTGGAATAAACCCTTGGACAAACACATTAAATAACATGGAGTTTGTCATTATCAAAACCAAAGATAGAGATCGTTGATTCGGTGTTCATGATTAACGCCCTTAACACCATCCAAACAATATGACACTATTTCAAATTTGATGACTAGGAGAAATTTCTTCGACACTACTAGATGCCTTGCCTGATCAAGCATTTCTCCTCGATTATTCCACATCATATCATTGTGGAAAGCAATAGAAAAAGCCATTACTACAACCTAAAAAAATTATAAATTAAACATCTTTCACCATCCTATTATCATACACTATAAATTACAAAAATGATATTATTTAAACAATTCTATTAAAATTACCTCGTCTATCATGCTCGATGAATTGGATTCGCTTACATATTCTTATCCTACTACCTCTTCCTCATCGCCAATATCACTTGATGACATCTTATTCTCGGGATAATATACGCTCGATATGGTATCTTCTTCGGTAGATGACATTTTTATGTTTTCTTTTGGAAAATAGAAGAATTGTGTGTGAAATGAGAATGCGAAGCACATACGTGTTTATATCAAAATTTTGACCGTTGCAACTCCGCGCATCTAGAATGCGCGTCTCAATGGTCGATTATTCCATGGGAGGATGGAGGGATACTGAGGTTGGGCACACACACCAAGGCGTGAAACTTGGGCTCGCATGAACCCAACATGCGCGCTCACACTCGATGCGCATGCACCATGGGCTCGCGTGAGCCTAGGTTTTGTGGCTCGGTTTGTGTGCCTAGACATGGTTTCCTCAATCATTTTTTTATGAAGTCCTATTTTACCCTTACACGAGTCTCAAATGTGCACCGCACGAGCCCTAAATGGGTGTAAAATGCTGTGTAATTACAAATTTTTGCATGTGCAAATTATAACAGCCATTGATGGTGCTCGTGCCTACACGTAATCATAGATATTTATACTATTATATAGTATAACGCGAAGTCAATGTCTTCACAAAATTTTTTGTCACGTGTCATTTCTATAATAAAATAATCGATCGGTGATAAGGGAAAATCTTGTAATAAATATTATTGTTTCATGAGATATGATATTTTTACTCAAACTAAAAATCAAGATAAAATCGGAAAGTAATTTCTAAAATATAATTCTGAAATTATTTATTAACCAATATAATATATGTTTGAAATATAATTCATTTTATTTATAACTTTTGGATATAGTTTGGATTTTTTAAAATTTTTAACAAATATAATACAGATTTTTAAAAACAAATAATCTAGACTATATACAGGATTTCCTTTGTAAGAATCTATATCTATATTAATTAAACATGATCTTTGAAACTAAAGTATGTAAAATTTAAATGATTTAAAAGATTTTACCTTATCTAGTAAAATTTATTAGTTGAAATTTATATATTTATTTTGATAGTATAGACTTTAAATCATTTACATAAAAATCTTTATAATATTTTATAAATTATTTAATTAAATCTTTATTTGAATAAGTGTATTTTATAAATATAATATTTTTCTTATCAATGTGTCAAATAAATGTATTATAGTTGTCCGTAAATGTTACTGGAGTTAAACTAGCTTTTTTTAATAATCGACATATTTTAGAATGTAGAAGAAGTTTTTCTTCTAGGGATAAAAGAAAAAAGAAAAGAAAGTATTTGTGGGGCAATAATTGCGGGAAGAAAAAGCTTAATCAATAACCTCCTTGCACACTGATGGTCACAAAAATGGATGGTGAGGCAAAAACATCGCCGTTGGATACTCACAATCTTTACTTTGCTAACCTGATTTCACCCCGCATTCTCCCTATATATAATGATTGCCTTTCCTCCTCCACTCTTGTGCATCATCATCCCTTCTTCATATATAACAAGTTAATCAAATCTTGTCTTTTGACCGAGTTCATTCGCATAAAGTTAGTTCCGATATGGCTAGTGCTGATGTCGAGTTTAGGTGCTTCGTGGGCGGCCTCGCTTGGGCCACCGACGATCACTCCCTGGAGAGAGCCTTTTCCCAGTATGGTGACGTTCTTGAATCGAAGGTCCGTCCGTTTTGCCGTCCAAAACGCGGTTTTCGATGTGTTAGTGGTTAGAGATAGATGACCAACCTGTTGTTGGACCGACCGATCAGTGGTTTCTCGTTGCATTTCTATCATCTCATCTGAATTTCCAATCTATTGTTACTGTTACTGTTACTTGTCACTACTGCACTTCTCTGTTACTTGATCTGTTCTAGTTTTGATGATATTCGGTATGTTCTATCCCCACACGAGGATCGTTTACACATTGTTCTCTTTTGATCTGTTTTATGTTCGTTTATATGTAGTACTGTTTGCCGTTTCAGATCATCAACGACCGCGAAACCGGGAGGTCTAGAGGTTTCGGGTTCGTTACCTTCTCGAACGCGCAGTCGATGAAGGAGGCCATTGAAGCGATGAACGGCCAGGATCTGGACGGCCGTAACATCACCGTCAATGAGGCTCAATCTCGGGGTAGCGGAAACGGCGGTGGCTTCCGTGGTGGCTATGGTGGTGGCGGCCGCCGCGAGGGCGGTGGGGGAGGATACAACCGCGGATATGGTGGCGGAGGCGGCTACGGAGGTGGCCGTCGTGATGGTGGATATGGCGATGGCGACCGCTATGCTCGTGCTGACTTCGACGCTCATTGGAGGAATTAGATGGATCAATAATAGCTTTCGGTGTTAATTAGCCTAAATTGTTCTGTCCTGGTTTCGGTTTCTTTGGTTCTATAAAGCGTTTGTTCGCTGGTTACCTTACATGTGCTCTCCGTTATTCCCATGTTAGTTGTTGTTGCTGCTTATGATCGTTGTAATATGGTTTCAACTTAATTATGAAATAGCATGCTTAATCTAATCCATATTATTATTGAAAAAGATCAAGTTGAGTATTAATTGCCCTACACTTGTATGGGTATAACTTATTTTCCCATCCTAAGTTTAATCTCCCTCTCCATATTATTTGACTTTTCTTAAGGCCAGTAATTGGTGGTTGGACATTTACCTACATCATGCTCGTAGCATTAGTCCGATTAAAAACCTTATTATAATAGAGGTACCACTAAAATTGTATAAATTGTAAGTACAGCCAACATGATGGAGAGACGAAATGATAACCATAATACATATAATGTATTAGTTATAAGGATGTGCATCACACGATGAGAATGTGCTTTATAGAGAGAATTGAGAACGTGTCCGATCCGTTGATTTGTTTTAATTGAATGAGCGATATTGTGCGAGTGAAACATCAATTTCCTTATACACGCACTTATCTCCGTGTTTGTGATACACTCTGATGGGTTTCGGATTGGAGGGTCAAAATTCAACTTTATAACCGAACCCCGTAGTAGTACAAGGGTAGGGTGTCGAACGCTCAGGAGTTCGTGCGTTGAGTGCACCAAAAAGACTTTGAAAAGGGAAACAAAGACAAAAACAAGGAAAATACAAGGGAACAACTCGGGACCGACATAGGTCACTTTGGCCCGAGATGGATCGATGTTGGAATTGCACGGGACCGACACTGTTTGAAGTCGGGCCCGAGATCTGGGTAACTCGGTCTTGGCAAAATGGTAGATCGGTCTTGGGTTTTTGGGTTCCTTCCCTAATTAGATGTGGGTAATTCCACCCCAATTCAACCAATAAGTGTTGATCCTTGTGAGATCGAGGTTGTTTGCCTTCGATCCCGTCACTCTACACATCGACCCTAGGGAGTTTTCACCTCCCTTTCGATGTAAGGTCAAGTGATAGGCTCGAGATCGCTTTCGCTTACTCTAACCAATCACAAGCCCTTGATCCCTTGCTTTCACAAGAGATTGTAGCTCTATGTAGAGAGGATTCCTAGATCAAGCACTCAAGGCTATGGAATTGGGAATTCACACCCAAACCTAACTAGGGGTTTCCCCCATAGCCCAAGACTATAGAATCTACTCCATATCGAAAGAGTAAAAAGCAATCAAATAGCAAAGCAAACAATTCTCAATCATCAAACTCAAATCACAACCAAATCTCATTCAAATCAAAGGGAAATCACAAGATCCAATCTCAAATCCACAAATTGCAAAACAAAACAAGTTCAAACTCACAATTTCCTTCCTAGTTCTCCTAACCTCTACCGATTTTCTCTCTTCCTCTCCTCTCCTTTCTTCCTCATTGCTCTCCAAGTCCTCCTTGAGCCTTTGAGAGTGATTAGATTTGTATTAGCCTCTCCTTACTCTAATTGTCTTCTCTCCTTTTAATTAGGGACCAAGGATCTCCAAAAATGGAAGAGGGGCAAAAGTGGTAAATCACAATTGTATGCCATGGAGCCCAATCTTCACTTGGCCGACATGGACCGACACGGGGACACCTCGGGCCCGACTTGCCACAACTCAGTCCGAGCCTCCATAAGTCAATCTCGGGCCCGACTTGCTGGGCACATCGATCTGGGCCTCGATCCTCTTCTCTTCTTGGTTTTCCTTGAACTCCTCTTCGTTGATCGCTCGGCTCTTTCGCTCCTTTGATGCTCACGCCTTGCTCCTCCTTAGGACTCCTTCCGAAACTTCCTCAAAACACGCCAAATTACCTACAAAACACAACAAATTCGCATAGTCCCCGAATTTCATAGAAAATCGGAATCTAAGCTAAAAAGGGATAAAACTAGCAAAGAAAGGAACAAAAGACACATATTTACAAGGGAAATTAACCACTAAAACGCCACCAAAATGAGAGACATCAGAATACCCCATACTTAAACTTGCTTGTCCTCAAGCAATAACAATGTAAGCAAGACTGAAGCACAATCTTCAAGTAAAGCCTCATATGAAAAATCAATCAAGTACAAGTGATAGATATGCTAGCAAGATTAAGTCATCACACATGATCAAGTGTTCAAAGAATAAAGTCAAATGCAACTAAGCCTCACTTTGGGGATACGAAAATGTGCATCCCTCATCATGTGTTTAGGTTTAGCAATGAACACTCAAACTCAAGAATCATGCGAGTAAAGACTTTACTATTGAAGCTAATATCCCCCATTCCTCCACCTAGAGATGCCTATTACAATGCACACAAAGAATATGAACTTGGCTCAATGGAGGTCCTCAAAGAGGTTGCATTCGGCCGGGTTGTAATGGGGCTTTTGCTATTTCTCAAGGTAGGAATCATTTTGGTCTTGTGGTGCTTAAAATGGGGATTGAACTTCCTAATCCCTCACCCAAATCACTAAAAAATCAAAGACTCAACAAAAGTGGTCCCTCAAACAAGTAGAACTCCCCGGCAACGGCGCCAAAATTCTGATGGGTTCCGGATTGGAGGGTCAAAATTCAAATTTATAACCGAACCCCGTAGTAGTACAAGGTTAGGGTGTCGAACGGTCAGGAGTTCGTGCGTTGAGTGCACCAAAAAGACTTTGAAAAGGGAAAGAAAGGCAAAAACAAGGAAAATCAAAGGGAACAACTCGGGACCGACATTGGTCACTTCGGTCGGAGATGGATCGATGTTGGAATTGCACGGGACCGACACTAGGACACCTCGGGCCCGACTTGCCACAACTCGGTCCGAGCCTCCATAAGTCAATCTCAGGCCCGACTTGCTGGGCACATTGATCGGGGCCTCGATCCTCTTCTCTTCTTGGTTTTCCTTGAACCCTCTTCGTTGATCGCTCGGCTCTTCCGCTCCTTTGATGCTCACGCCTTGCGCCTCCTTAGGACTCCTTCCGAAACTTCCTCAAAACACGCCAAATTACCTACAAAACACAAAAAATTCGCAGTCTCCGAATCTCGTAGAAAATCGGAATCTAAGCTAAAAAGGGACAAAACTAGCAAAGAAAGGAACAAAAGAAACATATTTACAAGGGAAATTAACAGCTAAAATACCACCAAAATGAGAGACATCACACGCGTCTTTTTATTTCCCCTATAAACCGTCAATCAAATCGGTTTCTTCATCTCTCTCTCTCTCTCTCTCTCTCTCTCTCTCTCTTCAATTCTCTGGCAATTATCCATCTCCCACCTCTCGTAAATTTCAGTTTCTTTCTTCATTTGCTTTCGTTCTTCATCTCCCTCTCTTTTCTTCCGGCGATTCTAGTTCTCGTAAATTTCTTCTTTCTTTCGATATGTCTTCATCTAAAGGAGCAAGCCAGGGCGAACCTCAAGTTACAGGTTAGGATGTACTCGATTGTTCGCTTTGCTTTGTTTTAAATTTGCTTTTGATTGTTCGCTTTTATATTGGATTAACAATTGAAGTAGTTGTTCGAAATTAGATTTTAAGAAAATTTATAGTATTTGCTTTAATTTATGTCCATTTTTTTTGCAGCGGACGAAGTTCCGAAGTTCTGAAGTTACAAGATACATTGTTGAAACAAATCCAACAATTTCTTTTGGTGGTATGACTAGAGAAACCCGATGCAAGAAGCGATAAGATCCTGTGATGCATGTCGAATCTGGTATTCAATTTTGTGTTTTACTGTGTGTTGATTTTCTTATTGTTTGTGTGTTTGTAGAATGTGTGTTTTTCCAAGTTGCACATAGTAGATGTATATGTGTTTGGTATAAGGAGTAGGTGTTTTATTTGAGTACATGTATGTGTATTCCAAATTCAAGTGTCTGTGTGGTTTTGTAGCAATGTATGTGCTTTTGGAATACATGTATGTGTATACCAGATTTAGGTCTTTGGAGTTCTTGTGTATGAGTATATGTGTGTTTCATATTTAGATGTCTGTGTATTGTGTTTTTTCAAGTTGTATATAGTAGATGTATGTGTGTTTTGTATAAGGTTTATGTGTGATATTTGAATACATGTATGTGTATTCCAGATTCAGGTATTTGCGTGGTTGTGTATCAGTGTATGTGTGGTTTTGTAATACAGTTTTGTGTATAGGTCTTTTTGTGGTTGTGTATGAGTATATGTGTGTTTCATATATAGGTATTTGTGTATGTGGTTGTTTTGGAATACATGTATGGTTTCTTAATAGTAATTTATTCAGATTTTATGTATGTGTGTGATTATTGAATATATCTGTGTGTATGTGTATAGGGACGACAAACATAAGTAAGGGTGTTGGAAGAGGTAAACGAGAAAACGTTGTTGCAACTTTAGATGGTGAAGATGCTCCTCTTGGACAATCTTTCAAGAAATATAACAAGGTGGTTGTTTCCAGATCAACACAGTCCCTTCACTTGTGAAAAAGGGTCAAAAGGTGAAGGATCCAATATCAGCCCCTTCACTTATCAAAAAGGATCGAAAGGAGAAGGATCTTTTGGTTGTGAAGAACAAGGATAAGGATACTGTTGTCGCTAAAGTGATAAGGAAGAAGGATCATGTTGTGTCTAAAGATATGTTCGTTAAGCTTGATTCTTTTAACTATGTAAGGCCAAGTCATTGATCTTATATCCGCCATGTCTCCTGAGCAGATGTTAGTGGTACAAGATATGGGTTTTGGGAATGTTCTGGATTGGACTCTAAGAGAAAATCTTCTAAGGCTAGCTTATTGGCTAGCAGATAGATTTAACCTTGTCTCGTGCGCCATAAAGTTGATGGATGAGACTAAGGAAGTAAGGGTCAGCGAAAACGATGTAGAGGTTTATCTTGGGTTGCCAAAGGGATCAAATATTGTTGTGCATCCTTAGTACTCTACAAATTAAGTTCTTCTGGCCAAGTTGATGGGAATTAGTGGTGTAAGTGACTTGAATAGTTTGAGGCCTAAGCTATTGAGAGAGAAGATGTCAAATTTGAATGGAGGAGATTGGTTCAAGAGGATATTTATCTCGTTGTTTATGATGGATCTTGTTGAAAGCAAACCAAATGGATCCGTCAATTTGAAGCTTCTAGATGTTCGAGTTGATACAAGATTGATAAGCCAGATCAACTAGTTTGGATTTGTTTTTAATTGACAAGATTGTAGAGTTGTCCAATGAATGGAAAAGAAGTAGAAAAAATTGAAGAGGATCAATGCTGTTTTTGATGGTAATTATATATTTTTTGCTTTCCAATATACATGTATGTATGTTGCTATTATGCATGCTTGTGTGTTTTTATATGCATGTCTGTGTACTTTCAATATACATGTCTGTTTGTTGTTGATATATATGTCTGTTTACTTTCTCAAATCATTCTATACAAATGTTTACGTTGTTGATGAAGCTTGGCACCCACTCTCGTCCACCTCCATAAGATGCTTGGCGCCCACTCCAAGTTGTCCTTGCCTTTACTTTCGTCTTCTTCCTATAAATGCACCCCTACCGCTCTTGTTTCATCTCTTCGCCATTTCTGCTCTCTTATGCAAATCTGGTAACTTGCTTTCCCAAATCTCAACAAAATCAACCCTAATCCTTCTCTATAAAAACTATCAAATCTCACCATGGCCAACACTCGCAACACCTTAAACCCTCTTCTTCGGCGGCGAAGAAACCCAATCCGGTGAAAGGGCGATCTCCGATGGAGTCTTGTTCTTGAGATGTTCGTAGGCCGGGACCTATCAAAAACACCCAACTGCCTCCTCAATCACATTCTCAATGCCGCCCTTCCACCACCCCTCCATCCTCACAAAAACGCCAACCTCAATCCAAGTCTCAATCCCAATCCACCTCCTCAAAACGCTTCAAATTTCTTAAACAACCCTTTAAACCCGAACCTGACACGTCTTCCTCCAAAGAACGTCACATGAGACTCCCTGCTCAACCTCTATGCCGTCCCAAGATAGATCCCTTAGTGGAGGATTGGCTAGAGAGAGAGAGCCAAAGACCCTAGGCAACATTTGCCAAAGGGCGGTAATCCAAAATTTCCCTCTAGAGGTCCAGCGACTACTTCACTATTTTAAGGTGACGTACGTCACTCCTCGCCTCAGAGAGACAAATTTCACCAACCCTCCATTCCTCGGGCCTTCTATTATTGGTCATGAATTTGGGAGAACGGTTGAGGACCACGTGAGCGTCCTTCCGGACATTGCGGAGTTCTTGGTCGCCCCTGAAGGCTCTGTCCCCTCCAAAAGAAAAAGACAGTCCTCTCCTCCTCCTCCAACAAACTTTAAGCTCAAGCAGTCCTCCTCTGAACCCAAACCCTTACCTTCCACTCCTCCTCCCGCTCCTAAACGCCGGCTGAAGAGCTCTCCTCAGCTTGAAGGCGTATCCGATGAGGAAATGGAGGCCATTAGGCTTTCTTAGCTTGCCATTGAGAAGAAACAGATTGCAAAGAAATCCCAAGCTGAAAAGGACGCCGAGGTTGAGGCGTCCTCCAAGGGCAAGCAGGTATTGGCTCTTCCTCCTCCCCCTCCATAAAGGGTTGAGGACGTGCCAACTGTGGATCCGCTAGAGGCGGAAATAGAGGTAGACATGGCGAAGCCTATGCTAAAGGTGTCGAGGGACGCTCCCTCCAAGCAGGTCCAGGCCAAGGATGCTGCCCCAGCTGTGGTCGTCGTGGACGACTTTCCCATGAAGAAGCCTCCTCCTCCTGCATGCAAGGCTTCTACTCAGGTTAGTGCGCCAAAAGCCAAGCTTCGCACTCCTCCCCCTCCGTCTCCTCCCAAGCATCGCTCTCCTACTCCTCCCCCTCCTCCTCCTACTGATATTGCGGAGGGAGAATAAGTCCATGGGACACTCCCTACGGAGGTCCTTCAGGAATCAATTGTTAAGACTCCTACTCCAGCCGCCCATGTGGAATAGGGGCGTCTGGAGAAAAGGACGCTGAAATGGCCGAGTCCTTTCAATTCCTCTTCTATTTTTTTTACTGCAATTTGATTTGCCTTGCTGGCTGTATGCAACAAATGGAAGATCAACCATTGGAGAAGAAGAAGGCTTTGTGATCTCCCCCTGTTGAACTCCCCTCCACGTATATGTTTGATATTATGTGATCATGTTTTTATCCACCCACTTCGTCATTTCCGCTTGCATAGATAGTAAGGGGCAAACCTTCATGCACTTGAATTTGCAAAAAGGACGTGCACTCATTGGCTTTGCATTTTTTTAATTTTGCAATTAGTACCAGGAGGCAAGAGTGGAGAGATGATCACCATGGATGGACGGGACCAAAATCCAACCGTTTTCCCATTCTTTCTTTTACGTTTTATATACATATTTGGGTGGGAAGATAAATTGGTAACTACCAATTAACCACCGGTCCACCACTAATTAACTTCTTTTAATTTTGATTTTTTTAATCTTTTATGGCTTAATGGGGCAAAATTTAACCCACCACCTCAATCTCATTTTAGGCCCAAATTCAATGCATATGAGCCAATTTTAATTTAAGAGATTTGTATTTAAATTTTATTAAATTAACCAAATATATTATTTAGGTTAATTTTCTTACCATTTCATATAAAACCTCAATTGTATTAAATTTGTGAAAATTTGCCCGCCAACAGATAGAGTTGACTTCCTCAAGATGCAAATCACACCATTGAAGGAAGACGACAGATCTTGCAATGATCTTTGAGGACGCTATGGACAAAAGCCACTACCACTATAAATACCCCTCAAGGGTTATGCATAGCGGTGTGGACTTAGAAGATTTCTCTCGAGCTCACTCCCGAAGCACTCAAGCTCAAGAACAAAGATCAAGAAGATCAAGTGAGCTTGAATCGAGAGAAGAAGAAGTCCAACCACATCAAATCCCAAAACAAATCACAAAGAGTTAGAAAGAAAGTTTTTCTCTCACGAAGTATTGTGAGAGACCTGAGTGTTTAGTTACCTTATAGGAAAGAGAGTTAGGTTACGGTGTTAGGCTAAAAGGAGAGTTGCTAGTGATGCTAAGGACGCATTCTTAGACTCAGAGAATTGTAACTGCTCGCCTGTACTCTGTAAGGACTCACTCAAATAAGATAAGGACGGATATTCGAAAATCCTCCTCGGAGGTAGAGGTTTACCCACAAGACTAGTTGGTCTTAGTGGGGTTCCTCTATAAATCCCAGAGTCCTTTATCTTATCTGTTTTACTACTTAAGTCTTTTATTTCCGCTGCACTAAGGACGCCCTTAACTATGTTAAGGACACCCATTCTACTGACTTGCGATCCAACAACTTGGTAGGAAAAGGAGCAGCTTTGTTGGGTGACTCCTCCAAAAGTAGAATAGAGGCTTTCTTGGAGGCGTCCTTCCTTTTTTTACACTTAGCCCTTTGCATGAGCCTCTTTTTTATCTCTCCTCGAGCTTTAGCAATCTCGGCCTCACGGATTTCCTTCTCCCTAGCATTGACGTCCCTTTCAGATGAAGGTCCTCAAGACTTAGGCCTTTCTTGAGTTTGGGGAAGGGAAATATGGGATGGTGCGACAGGGAATTGGAGAAGGTTGAGAGGAGAGTGTGTGTTAGGAGGGGAATGGACAATTATGGTGAGAGGGTTAACGGGAGGAGGAGATGAAGAGGTGTTTGAGGACGGCACCGTTGCTTTTGAGGACGATGCCATCTTGGGAGTTTTGGATTTGGAGGAAGGAGGGTTGGTCTTCTGTTTCAATTTGAGGGGCTGAGAGTCATGTTTACCTTTTCTCCTAACTTCATCCTCTTTAGGGAAGGCATCCATGACTTGTGTAGGCTTTAAGGGTTTGGGCAAAGAAGATTTGGATAACGGAGATTTATCGGGTGCAGAACATTTGGCCGAAGTAACTTGAGGAGGTGGGGGACATGGGGAAAGCATTCTTCTGGCCAGGGCATTCTTTGGGTATGGAGGGTAGTCGGGAAGGACGACATTATATAGATTTAGAATAATTTCCAGGAAGTGAGGAAGGTTGTCGGCTCCATAGACTCCTTTAGATTTGTCTGAAATAATCTACTCAACTAGATAATTCCTCACAAAATGGGGCTCATTTAGCCTGGCCTCCCTTTCATCATTGCATTGATGATCATCACGATTGGAGCTCTCCTCTTTGTCCTCAAACTTAGTGTGTTCCCCTCACAATAAGAGTCCACACATTGTCTTTGTTCACCTTGCTCACTAGTTTCTACAGCATCTTGTTGATTGAGCGACCAAGTCTGAGAAGGTTCTTGATTATCACTAGGAACTCCCACGGAAACTTCATCTCGATTTCCTAAGGCGTTCCCAGAGCTCTGACTTGCACCAGGGGTGTAGTACTTTCCTAAAGACCAGTCTTTCTCCTCATCATCATCATTGTCCTTTGGAGAAGACTAAGAGTGTTCCTTCTGACTTGATTCTGTCTTGAATGATGAATTTTCTTTGAACACCACATGGATACTTTTCTCTAACTTAAGAGTCCTTTTGTTAAAGACCCTATAAGCTTTCCTTTGAAGGGAGTACTCGAGGAATAGACCTTTATCAATTCTTGGATCAAACTTCCCAAGATTATCTTTGTCGTTGTTGTGGACAAAACACTTGCATCCAAAAGTTTTGAGATGTGCAATGTTTGGCTTTGTTCCATTGAGCAGCTCATAGGATGTCTTCTTGAGCAAAGGATGGATCATGGCGTGATTAATGATATATGCAGCTGCGGAAACGGCTTCAGCCCAAAAGTGTTTGGGGGCACCACTTGCTAACATCATCGTTCTTGCCATATCCTCCAACGTCCTATTCTTTCTTTTCATAACACCATTTTGCTGAGGAGTTCTTGGGGTTGAGAAGTTGTGGGAGACACCTTGTTGGTCACAGAAGCTCAGGAACTCTAAGTTTTCAAACTCCATCCCATGATCTGACCTTATAGATTTCAAATGCGTCCGCATAAAAACTTCTACTTTCTTGATGAACTCTTGAACATCTTAAATGCATCTACTTTACTAGCCAAGAAAAGAACCCAGGTGAATCGAGAAAAATCATCTACAATAACATACATGTACTTCTATCACTGATGTCTCTCATTTTGGAGGTGTTTTAGTGGTTAATTTCCTTTGTAAATATGTGTTTTTTTATTCCCTTCTTTGTTAGTTTCGTTCCTTTCTAGCTTAGTTCCCGGTTTTCTTGAAGATTCGGAAACTATGCGAGTTTGCTTTGATTTGTAGGTAAAATGGCAAGAATGAGGACATTTTGGAGGAGCTTATGAAGGAGCCAAGTCAAGGAGTGCAAGAGCCAAGCTAAGGGTGAAGTGGAACCGAAGGAAACCCAAGAAGAAGACAAGGATCGAGGCCCAGGACTGAGTTCCACGACGTCGGGCCCGAGATCGAGCAACCAGAGCCAGGACCGACGTTCCCAACGTCGGGCCCGAGGTGCATCCGTGTCGGTCCTAAGTCGGCAATTGAGAGGATTGTTCCCCAAGGCATATTTTTAGTAACTTTTCACATTTGCCCCTTTCTAAATTGGGATTCCTTGGTCCCCAATCCATGAGAGGCTATAAATAGAGTTGATTAGAGAGCATAAGGGGGGGGGGGAGGTTCTTGGATAAACCACACTCAAATCACTCTCTAAAGGCTCAAAGGAAGACTTGGAGGGCAAGGAGAAGAAAGGAGAAGGAAGAGAAGAGGAGATCGGTGGAGCTAGGAGGAGGATTAGTGAGTTTTGTACTTTGTTTTGCTTTGATCTAGTAGAATTGAGACTTGGATTTTGTTGATACTTTGGAATTGAATGCAATTTGAGTTTGGTTTGATGTTGATGATTGAGATTTGCTTGATTTCCCTTTTGATTGCTTTGTTCTCTTACTTGATGGAGTAGGTTCCATAGTCTTGGGCTATGGGGGAATCCCCTAGCTAGGATTGGGTAGAAAACCTCAATTCCATAGCCTATGAGTGCTTGATCTATGAATCCTCTCTACACTAAGCTTAAATTCTCTTGTGAAAACAAGGGGCTTAGGGCTTGTGATTGGTAAGAGTAAGCGAGAGCAATCTCGAACCAAATCACTAGACCTAACATCGAAGGAGAGTGAAAACTCCCTTGGGTCGAGGTGTAGATTGGAGGGATTGAAGGTTAACAACCTCGATCTCACAAGGATCAAACACTTATTGGTTGAATTGGGGTATAATATCCAAGTCTAGTTAGGGGTGGAACCCAAAAACCCAAGACCGATCTACTTATTGTTCAAGACCGAGTTACCCAGTACATCGGGCCCGACTTGTACCACGTCGGTCCCGTGCAACTCAACCTCGATCCGAGGCGATCTCTTTTGTTTTCCGAAGTGACTTGTTTCGGTCCGTGGCGATCTCTTTTGTTTTCCTTTGTTTTGCCTTTCTTTCATCTTTTCTTAGTCTTTTTGGGTACTCTCGACGCATGAACTCCCGTGTGTTCGACACCCTACCTCTTTACTACAATTTGAGGTTCGGTTTTATAAATTTAAATTGTGAGACCCTCCGATCCCGGAACGATCAGAATTTTGGCGCCGTTGCCGGGGAGTTCTACTTGTTCGAGGTACCTTTATTGTTGAGTCTTTGATTTTTGGTAGTGATTTGGGTGAGGGATTAGCCCAAACCCCTTGTTTGTTTTGATTCGGTTTTGTTTGTGTCTTTGGTTATAGGTGCATGCGAGCTAGTTCCGTCCGAGGAACCCTTGAGCTCGACTTTGTGTGTGATCCGGAGAGTATTCTAAGGCAAGCACGAAAGAAGAAGAGGATGGCGGACCAAGCCCGAGATGAGGAGTTCGAAAGGATGAGAGCCGACATGGCTCGCTTGCAAATTGAGATGGCAAACCGAGATGCCGTGGCCCGTAGAGAGAGGGAGCAAAGGCTGAGATTGGAGGCTCAAATCAATACTCAACCCCGGAATGCTAGACAATACATGCATCCGGAGTTGAAGGTTCCCGAGCCGGCCATCATTTTGCCGGAAGTGTCAAAGAATTTTGAGATCAAAACTCAATTTATCTCACTCATCAAGAGAGAGCAATTCCAAGGGAGACCAAATGAGTTCCCGATCGAGCATGTCAAGCAATTCAAGGATCTATGTGAGACCATCTCGACGGACGACGAGACACTTGAGTTTGTGCTACTCAAGGCCTTCAAGTGGTCCTTGGGAGGCAAAGCTTTGCATTGGTTGGAGAGCCAAGCACCTCGATCTATCACATCATGGAGGGCTCTCAACGACTCATTCTTGATGAAGTTCTTCCCACCCACCAAGACGACGGAGCTTAGAAGGAAGATTGCAAGTTTTCAACAAGGAGCTCACGAGCCACTTTTCGAGGCGTGGGACCGGTTCAAAGAGATGTTAAGGGCGTGTCCAACACATGGGCAACAACCTTATGTCCTTCAAGACATTTTCTTCCAAGGAATCAACCCCGCCACCAAGGATAAATTGAACCTTCATACCGATTGTGGGTTCATTGACTTGCCTCCGGAGCAAGCATGGGAGTTGCTAGACAAGCTCTCGGATTATGAAGCCATGTATGGTGTCAATCAAGTGAGCAAGCAAGTGAGGATCCATGGAGAAGGTCCGAAGAGGCTCTATGATCCAAAGGGTGAAGAGGTGGATAAAGATGTGAAGATCCAATTCTTGGAGGATGAGTTGAACAAGATGAGGAGGAAGATGGGACATCTCCAACAAAACACAAGAGCATGTGAAGAGTGTGGTTCTTTGAAACATGGAACCCAAGAGTGCCCAAATGAGCGCCAAGTCCGATTGGCCGAGCAAATTGAGGAGGCCAACTATGTTCAAAGGAACTACGGAGGGAGAGCCAATTTCAACAATGGAGGAAGGTGGAACCAAGGCCAAGCTAGTGGCTACAACAACAACTTCAACCAAAACGAGCCAAGGGCCCAACCACCACCATACCGACCTCCGGGATTCTATGAGCAAATACCACAATGGGCTCAAGACTTGAAGAATCAATTCACCAATGTGGAGAGGAGAGTTGATGAGATGGGCGCTCAATTCAAGGAATTCGGTGTATGGAGAAGACAAGTGGACAACCAATTTGTTCACATGGCAAATCAACTTCCAAGAGAAGAAGGGAGACTCCCGGGCCGACCTGAGGAGAATCCCCATGCCCCACAACAACAAAATGAAGTTCGAGCCATAGGATTGAGGAGTGGACGGAGTTTGTCTGAGCCAAGAGTACCAAGGACGAATGGAGAGAGTCGGACCGAGGTTCCCAGTACCTCGGGCCCGACATGCCCAGACCTCGACCCAGTGAATGGAGGAAGCCCCCTGAAGAGGACCGAGGCTCAACACACCTTGGGCCCGACTTGCCTTGAAGTCGGCCCGACTTACCCAGATGTGCCTTGTCCCTGGTCCGAGATGCTTGACGTCGGTCCCGACGTCAATCCAAAGTCGGTCCAAGCTGAAATCGTGAAGAAAAGCCAAGATCGGTCCAAGGAGGTGGATCCAAGCAAGAAGCAAGGTGCTACTACTCTTCCATATCCTATGAAGAAGCCCAAGGAGATTGTTGAGGGCAAGTTCAAGCGGTTTTTGAAGCTTTTACAAGGCTTGAACATCACCATTCCATTCACCGATGCTCTAAGTGAGATGCCATCCTATGCAAAGTTCTTGAAGGAAATCTTGAGCAAGAAGAGGTCAATTGTTGAGATGCAAGATGAGGTAAAGATCTTGGAGCTACCTCAAAAGCTAGGTGATCCCGGAAGATTTGCCATCACCGTGGGGATTGGTTCTCAACAATTCAAAGCTCTTTGTGATCTAGGAGCAAGCATTTCGGTTATGCCCATGAGCATATGGAGAAGGGCTAACCTTGGAGATATGGAGCCGGTCGATATGAGTCTTACCATGGCCGATGGTTCATCAACAAAGGCCACCGGAATTCTAGATGACGTCCCGGTTCGAGTTGGGAGATATTTTGTTCCCGACGACTTTGTAATCCTCGACATGAAAGAAGATCCGATGTTTCCCATTATTCTCGGGAGACCGTTTCTAGCTACGGCGGGTGCCAAGTTCGATGTAAGGAACGGGAAGGTCACTTTCGAGATTGGAGAGGAAAAAGTGGAGTTCCATTTCAACAAGGCACTTAATGAACCGGATGCATTGGCAATCTTAAAGCTAGAGGAAAATGCCAAGCGCATGAGGGAGGAGTTGGGATCCACGAGAGAAGAAGCAACCACAAGAGACCGAGACATGGTCAATGATCGAGTCCATGAAGAGTTAATTGGTGGAGATAGCCCACCAAGCCATGAAGAGTATCCTAATCTATATCCTTTTGATGTGGGAGATTCTTACATTTGTCTAAGTGATTTGAAAGAGGATTTAGAGGATGACTACCTTTGCTTTGATGATTTGCAAGATGATTTGAGTTATAATGTCATAGAGTCCCCTAGAAATTCTTTAGACTTTTGTGGTGTAGGTGATGAAGAGCAAGTTGAGAAGATGCAAGAGATGCCAACCTACACTTTGGAGGAGACGGACAAAGGAGAATTTGGAGGCCATACTTTCATCAAACACAAATGGTGGCACTTCGGCTATGAGGAGAATGGAGATGCATATAATAAGGAGGATCAATTCACCGTGTTTCACCCTCCTTGAAGGGTAGAGGTTAGAAGTCAAGCTAGTGACTTAAAAGAAGCGCTTTTCGGGAGGCAACCCGGGTTTAGTAGATTCATTTTCGTAGTTCGTAGTTTCTAGTTTGTTTTTCTTTGCTTTAGCTTAGATTCTTCCTAATCTCTTCTCTAGCATGTATTTTGTGGATATGTGTGTTATGTGAGCTTCATGATCATGTGTGTTATTTGTGGAAATAATGCAATGACTTGTGGGTAGACAATTGCCAAGCCAAGGGAATTTTAGGAACCAAAACCGGGCAGGACCGAGGTACCCAGTACTTCGGGCCCGAGGTGCCCGACGTCGGTCCAGTTAAGCCGACCCATTCTTGGACCTTGACTTTGTGGAAATTCCTACTATACCCTCTTGACCCACCTTTGTCTTCTTCCCTATTTAAGATCCTTTTCCCTTACCTAACTTCATCACCCCCATAACCACTTTCCCAAAATACCCAATTCTCTCTCAAAACCCAATTCGATCCCCTCTCCCCCACCATACTCGATCCTCAAGCCAACTCACCACAAGATCTCGATCCAACCCCAAGCATCCCCAAACATTGAACCAAAAACCAAAAAATCCCCACCAAAATCCCATAAATCTTCATCCCTCTTCTAGATCTAGAAAAGGACATTTGAGTTCTAAAGAGTTGTTTGCTCGATGTCTTTGATTCTTCATATTTGGTATGTAAATCTAAATTTCTACTTGATTCCTTGTGAATTTCATGCTTACATTGCTAGATTTGAGATATGCCATGATTGAGTGAGCATAGACCTTGAGCATCCATGGTGATTTGCATGCTTTGTGAAATTTGTGCTTAATTGTTGCTTAGACCCACTTGGAACTTCGATTGATGATGAGAATTGGTTGATTTTGGATTTTAGGAGCATGATAGTGTGTTTTATGGGTGAAAAGAGGTAGAGAAGTCGGAATAGAGTCGGTCCGAGGTACCCAGTACCTCGGGACCGATGTTGAATGTCGGTCCACAAGTCGGACCGAGGTTGTGAACCTCGGGCCCGATGTGCTGAGTTGGACGATCCTTTGCAATTTGACTTTCTCTTGTGTGAATGCATGATTATCATGATATGTCCTGAGGCTAGACCATTGATATGTGAATCTTAGTTCATGCATGATTGAATTTTGTGGATTGAGTGTGTTAAGTATAAGTATGGGGTCATCTCTTTGCATGATGAGTTGTTTGTTGAGGAAGCTTGTGCTCTTGTTGTGATTGTATAGATTTTATCTTGGAGTTATATGGTTTTGATTGCGTAGGTATCATGTCTACCCGAGCATCTTCTTCAAGGATGGAGAAAGCCACCAAGAAGTCCAAACAGTCGTCCAAGAGAGTCCAAAGGATGGATGATGTGCGTATTGAGGATGAGGATGATGCTAGAGAGTATGAGCGTCTCATGGTTCTATCTCACCACACCCGGTGGTTAGATTGGGAGTCAATTCAAAAGATGTGCATGGATGAGGCTCTTACTCGGTGCTACTCTAACATTGGGCTCAATGTGTTGCTAAGGTGGAACAACACTCATTTTCCCGCCTTGACGTCCGAGTTCATGGCGACATTCAAGTGCACTTATGAGGGGCCCGAGAGTGAAGGCATGATCTCCTTCCAAATGGGCAACGAATTGCAAGAACTCTCTCTCCGGAACTTGGCACATTACTTTGGGTTCCCATTTCCGAGAGATGAGGCCTATGTTGACAATGAGAAGGTCGACTACCTTTGGAAGTTTGTAGCCGGGAAGAGTGAGATGAGGAAAGGAGCATCGACAAATGAGATAGTCAACCCACTCTTCCGAGTCATGATCCGAGCCTTGGGTTGTTCTATCTTTGCAAGGCACGAATTGAGCAAGCCTATGAAGGAGGAGGCCATGCTACTCTACGAGATGTTGTTTGAGAGTGAGAAGTCGATGAACCTCACATGGGAATGGGTGAAGATGGTGAGGGACTTCCAAAGTTCTTCATGGATCTATTTCGGAGGCATGATCGCCCGACTAGCTCACCGTCTTGAGGTGGACTTGTCTACCTACACACCGGCCTCTAATGGTGTGGAGTTCATGGACCTCAAGTACTTCAAGAAGGCCAACATTATCAAGGAGAAAGTTGTTCCCGGCTTCATAGACCGACTCATGCCACACTCCAACTTCAACAATGTGCACATCCCTTTGGGGCCTCGACTCTTCGACCTCACTTGTTACTACAATTGGTATCAAGTGTGGGCGGGGAACGTCAATCCTCATGGAGAGCCGGAGGGGACACTCGAGGTTAGAAGACGAGCACAACACATCCGTTTCACTACACCTCAAGCTTCCCCGGACACCGAAGAAGAGGAGCCCAATCAATACGAGTTTGTAAGGAGGGACGACATGGAGGTGGACGTGCCTAGAAGTGAAGAAGAAGGAGAAGAAAGTGGTTACCACAATTTGCTCACCGACCACGCCCCAACACTCTTGGACCGAGGTGCTTCACAAGTCGGGCCCGACATTCACCAACGTCGGTCCGAGGCTTACTTGCCCGATCCGGTCCCGAGCCACTTCGAGCGGGGTGAGGGAAGTGGAGCACATCAAGCACCACCAAGCTATGGAGGGTATGAGGGGTATGCCCAATGGTACGGCCCCGGAATGGTGTTCCCCGAGCCTAACCAATCGGTGGACATGAACTTCTTGGCCAACCAAATGGCACATCTCCAACTTCAACAATCATCAATGCTTCAAGAGGCGCATCAAATCAACCTTCAACAACAAAACCTCAACTTCCAACAACAACAACTTTTCCACCACCAAGAGAACTTCCAAGTGCAATTTGATGAGGTGAACCGCCACATCGCCTACACTAGACGTGAAGTGGAAGACTTGAGGGCGGCCGAGGATCAAAGGTGGACCGTCCAAGCAAGTTTCAATGAGTGGATGTCCGGGAATTTCTCATCCCGTGAAGACCAATGGACACGTCCCGCACCACCAATCCAACCGCCAAGTCAAGACCCTTCAATGATCGAGTGTATGAGCGTGAGCGGCATGCCCGACTTCAAAGGAGACGCCGCGGTCCACCTCCGAATTAGACCTCAACATGCCATGCAAGAATAAGGAAATTGTGAGCTCTCTTTACTCTTCTCTTTACCTTTTAAGTTTTGATTTCTTTTGATGAGGACATCAAAATTTTAAGTATGGGGTGGGTTAGTAGCTCATAATTCCATGTTTAAGTGCGTTTGTTCTTGTTTTGTTAATGGGATGTTTCATTTTGGGTTAGTGGCATGATAAGATGATGAATGATGATTGAATTTTATGGCATGAATGGATGAGTTTGTTTGTTCTTTGTTTGAGAAATGTTTTGCAAAAATTCCTAAAAATTCGAAAATGATTTGAAGAAAAGTCAAAAAGATTTTGTTTTTGGACTAGGAATTCTCATCTTAGATGTCCATATGAGAGCTAATGATGATGTGAGCATGTAAATTCCTTTGCATATTTTTGGATAGTTTAGCCTCTAAATAGATGTTGTTTTTGATGTGATATGATGTCTTGCATGTTTTTATTGAGCACATGAGTTCTTGGATGAGTTTTGATGCAACTAAGCTAGAGTGAACCTTGTGAGATTATTTTTGGCCATTTTAGGGATGTTTGTTCATATTGCATATCCCTCATTTTCTTGTGTGATTAGCTCAAGCATGCTAAGTAAAACTTGCTATTGAGGTGTTTATCTATTTTCCAAGACCAATATGAGAATTGTTCTATGCATTGTCACATTGATTTGAACTTTATTTCATTTAGTCACAAAATGTTCCATATCCTACCTTGAAGATAAACCGTTGTTTGTAGCCCCGTTTTAACCTTAGACCTTTGTTTGAAACTCCTCAAAAATATGATTCCTAGCCTATATGACTTGACCCTTATGGGATTGGACTTTAGTGAGAGGTTTTGGAAGAATATTTGGAGAGTTGAGATTCTCTTGGGTGAAAAGGGCAAAGAAATGGTGTTATAAACCAAGTGGGTAGTGCATCTTTGTTGTGAAGAAAGAAAGAAAAGTTGGAAAAATATAGTGGATCGAAAGTGAAAGGCTTAAGTGTAAGAAATGGTTTGGACCGAGTTCAAAAGGACCTCGGGCCCGAGTTAGAGTGCAAGTCGATCCCTAGTGCAAAAGTGAGAAAAATCCAACAAAAAGTGTAGTGCAAAGATGAAGTGGAATGTTAAGTGAAAAAGTGGGTTGAAAGTTGAGAGAAAAAAAAAATCAAAGTCTTTTGGAGAGTGAAAATTGAAAGTGGAATAATTTGGTGAGTTTGGTGAGTTTGGTGAGAGACTAGAAAGTTCAATCCCCATTGTAAGCACCACAAGACCAAAATGATTCTCACCTTGAGAAATACCAAAAGCCCCATTACAACCCGGCCGAATGGAACCTCTTTGAGGACCTCCATTGAGCCAAGTTCATATTCTTTGTGTGCATTGTAATAGGCATCTCTAGGTGGAGGAATTGGTGATATTAGCTTCAATAGTAAAGTCTTTACTTGCATGATTTTTGAGTATTGAGTGTTCATTTTCAAGCCTAAACACATGATGAGTGATACACATTTTCATATCCTTAAAGTGAGGCTTTGTCGCATTAGACCTTATTCCTTGAACACTTGATCATGTGTGATGACGTAATCTTGCTAGCATATCTATCACTTGTGCTTACTTGATTTTTCATATATATGAGGCTTTACTTGAAAATTGTGCTTCGGTCTTGCTTACATTGTTATTGCTTGAGGACAAGCAAGTTTAAGTATGGGGTATTCTGATGTCTCTCATTTTGGAGGTGTTTTAGTGGTTAATTTCCTTTGTAAATATGTGTTTTTTTATTCCCTTCTTTATTAGTTTCGTTCCTTTCTAGCTTAGTTCCCGGTTTTCTTGAAGATTCGGAAACTATGCGAGTTTGCTTTGATTTGTAGGTAAAATGGCAAGAATGAGGACATTTTGGAGGAGCTTATGAAGGAGCCAAGTCAAGGAGTGCAAGAGCCAAGCTAAGAGTGAAGTGGAACCGAAGGAAACCCAAGAAGAAGATAAGGATCGAGGCCCAGGACCGAGTTCCACGACGTCGGGCCCGAGATCGAGCAACCAGAGCCAGGACCGACGTTCCCAACGTCGGGCCCGAGGTGCATCCGTGTCGGTCCTAAGTCGGCAATTGAGAGGATTGTTCCCCAAGGCATATTTTTAGTAACTTTCCACATTTGCCCCTTTCTAAATTGGGATTCCTTGGTCCATAATCCATGAGAGGCTATAAATAGAGGTGATTAGAGAGCATAAGGGGGGGGGGAGGTTCTTGGATAGACCACACTCAAATCACTCTCTAAAGGCTCAAAGGAAGACTTGGAGGGCAAGGAGAAGAAAGGAGAAGGAAGAGAAGAGGAGATCGGTGGAGCTAGGAGGAGGATTAGTGAGTTTTGTACTTTGTTTTGCTTTGATCTAGTAGAATTGAGACTTGGATTTTGTTGATACTTTGGAATTGAATGCAATTTGAGTTTGGTTTGATGTTGATGATTGAGATTTTCTTGATTTCCCTTTTGATTTCTTTGTTATCTTACTTGATGGAGTAGGTTCCATAGTCTTGGGCTATGGGGGAATCCCCTAGCTAGGATTGGGTAGAAAACCTCAATTCCATAGCCTTTGAGTGCTTGATCAATGAATCCTCTCTACACTAAGCTTATATTCTCTTGTGAAAACAAGGGGCTTAGGGCTTGTGATTGGTAAGAGTAAGCGAGAGCAATCTCGAACCAAATCACTAGACCTAACATCGAAGGAGAGTGAAAACTCCCTTGGGTCGAGGTGTAGATTGGAGGGATTGAAGGTTAACAACCTCGATCTCACAAGGATCAAACACTTATTGGTTGAATTGGGGTATAATATCCAATTCTAGTTAGGGGTGGAACCCAAAAACCCAAGACCGATCTACTTATTGTTCAAGACCGAGTTACCCAGTACATCGGGCCCGACTTGTACCACGTCGGTCCCGTGCAACTCAACCTCAATCCATCCTTGGACCGAAGTGACTTGTGTCGGTCCGAGGCGGTCTCTTTTGTTTTCCTTTGTTTTGCCTTTCTTTCATCTTTTCTTAGTCTTTTTGGGTACTCTCGACGCACGAACTCCCGTGTGTTCGACACCCTACCTCTTTACTACAATTTGAGGTTCGGTTTTATAAATTTAAATTGTGAGACCCTCCGATCCCGGACCGATCAATCACCCAAATCTCTTTGTCCTCATTGGTCCACATAGATCCATGTGAAGGAGTTCCAAAGGCTTCTTTGTACTCACTTCATTCATGTACTTGAAGGACGTTCTTGTTTGCTTCCCTTTAATACACGCTTCACATGCTTTAGCTTAATCAGGATCGATTCGGGGAAGTCCTCTAATAAGATCTTGTTAGTGAAGTCTGAGAATTGTGTTAAGTCCAGCATGACCAAGATGGCAATGCCAAATCTCAGCGTCCTCAGAAGAGACAGATAAACACAGCTTTGTAGGAGGTTCGAATTCTTTGTTGAGGACGTACACATACAAACTCCTTTGAGAAGAACTTTGTTGGTTTTCTTGTGCATGACCAAGCACTCTCGAGAGTCAATTGTGACAAAGTTATTCCCTTGGTCACACATTTGAGAGACACTCAAGAGATTGAAGCCCAAGTCCTCAACTAGATTAACATTTGTAACTCTTGTGGACTTGTTGAGTGTTGTGATTCCAATTCCCTCCCTTGGTGTTTTCTTTGATAGAAGTGAGGTGCATCCGGCTTCCCGTCATATGATTTGAGGCACCGCTATCAATGATCCATGGGCAACTCCTCAACCCTACCTGTAAGAGAATGTTAGGTCTTGGCGACCTTGGCAAGCTGACCCTTACCTGGTTCGTGACAATAATGCAATTCTCTCCTAGGCAAATAATCATGCAAGTTCACATTATTTGAAGTTCTAACATGCTTTCTAGCAGAGTTCTTAGCAACACGAGTCACACTAGCATGCGTCCTATCAACAAACTTAACATTTTTCTTGTTATTCCAAGCCTTCCTACTTCTTTGGACATCGTCCTTAACCTTAGGACATTCATTTTGATAGTGACTGATGTCTCTCAATTTGGTAGTGTTTAATAGGTCTTTTTCCTTTGTATATATGTGTCTTTCTTCCCTTTTCTTGTGTGTTTTGTCCCTTTTTAGCTTAGATTCCGATTTTCTTGAGATTCGGAGACTATGCGTGTTTTGTGTGTTTTGTAGGCATTTTGGAGCAAAAATCATGGAGATTGGAGCATGGCATCATGGAGGAATTCAAGGATGAAAAAGGAGCCAAAATGGAGCTAACAATGCATAGTAAGAAGCCTCAAGTGAAGACGAAGAGAATGGCGAAAGAATCGAGTCAATCGGAGCTAAAACGAGAGAGAACGGAGCAAAACAAGCTGAAAAATGCCTTAGGTCCGAGGTACCCAGCATGTCGGGCCCGAGGTGTGCATGTCGGGCCCGAGGTCGATGGAACGAATACCTTTGGACCGAGGTTGAAGCAAGTCGGGCCCGAGGTTCTCCGTGTCGATCCATGTCGGTCGTGGCTCCGGATTCCTTTCTTTTTGGGATTTTCTTGTTAATTCCCAAAACTATATTTGCTTCCTTGGAGGTCAAGGAGTCTAGAAGCCTTGGAGATCAAGGAGTTCTAGAAGCCTTGGAGGTCAAGGACAAGCCTTGGAGCCCAAGGAGTTTAGAGGGGTAATCTAGTCTTTGTAGTAGGGGAAAAATCTCTATTTAAAGCCTTGTAATCTCTCATTTGAGGATCATCTAGAATCACATACACTTTGGGAGTAAATTGAGAGTGAGGTTTGAGAGAGTAGAAGGAAGAAGGGGGTGGACTCTTCTCCAAGAGAGGGAAAGAACCCAAGATCTAGAGGAGGATTTGGGTGAATTCCTTTCCTTGGAGAGGAAAGAAACCCTTAGGCTTGGAGCGGGAGTAGAGATTGTAAGAATTCTTCCTTTGTTTAATTCAAGTTTGTTTTGGCTTTCATTTGTTTGTTGATTGTGGATTTGACTTGCATGAATCATGATTTGCTTATGGTCTTTGATAATTGCTAGTTTGAATTCCATGATTAGCGAGTAGTTAGCTTGATCTTAGGGTAGGGGGCGAAAACCCCAACTCAATTGCATGTGCTTGAACCAATTTCATGACTTCATTGCCTAAATCCATGTCTATTTACCTTATGAGCAAGATTCTTAGATTAACAACCTAGGAAAGTCGGTTCGAAGGGATGAAGAGAGGATCTCTTGATCCCGCGGTCGAGTAGGAGTAGATAGAGAGTCATTTGGCTTGAATGAATGCGTGAGCCTAGTTCCATGAGATTAATGGCATGATTTGATTGGAATTGTGATCTATGTCTAAGTCGAAAGCCTCTAGTTCATTTATCTATATGAGAGCATGTGAAGTTGATGTTGGCATGAACCCCTAGCCCTAGGATCTCCTTAGCCTAGCTTGTTTCTCTCCTTTCGTATTGATTGTTGAGTCGTGCCCGAGTCCCCTAGCCTCGAGCCCGACTTTGTTTATGCCTAGCTACCTCGGTCCCGAGATTGACAACCTCGGTCCCGAGTTGCTTCGTGTGGTTTATTCCCATTGTGTTTGTGTTAGACAATCAACCGTTTAAACGCATATGAAATAATTCCCTATGATCGACCTCGACCACCGTACTACAGCGGGGTCGTGATACAAATATTTTTTGTTGATTGACCTGGGGCCCTATCCTTAGTTTAGTAGTGTACTTTGGGCCTGTCATCAGTGACCATGTTTTCCATAATGCCAACAAGTCCTATAGTATTCTCCAAGATAGTACTTAGGATTAGACCTTTGAGTATTGTTCTCTTTCATTTTCTCAAGGTTATAGACTTTGGATCCTTCACCCTTTCCAATTTTCACATAAATCTTGTGGGTTTTAGAATTAGTGTAGTAGTCCTTGCAGCCAGCATTACCGCTTTGTAGCACACGAATCCTTTCTTCAAGATTTCTAGTTTTTTCTTTTTCACGTTTAAGTTTAGTTGTTTTACTAGCTTGAAAATCACTTGGAAGAGAGCCCTTAGCACTCGATGAAGGATTGTACCAAATCCCCTTTTAGATGAAATGAACAAGACTGCATGACCGGTTTAGTATAAGGAGTCTTGCCTAGAACCTTTATCTCGTCCCTAAGCTTGACATTTTCAGATTTTAGACATGCTAGTTCTGATTTTAGGACTTAGCCAGATCTTGTGAGGACTCTAGGTCAGTTGATGTTAACCTCTCATCTTTTGTCAAGTAGTTTGCTTATTCACTTTTGTTGCAATGAATTTTTTTGGAGATATAAACTTCTTTTGTTTGAAATAATGAGAGAGACAAATTGAAAAAGGATGGGATTTTGTTAATTAAAAATGAGAAAGAGTCATGTAAGAACACTTTTTAGGGTAGGAAATGAGAATGATTCTCGCTCGTTAGATTATATTGCTACGTACGGTTCATATCATCCCCTCAAAAGAAATAGAAAAAAACCCGAAAAAGGGAAAAAACCGTAAATCGCCGGCCTCTCCCTCAAACTCCTCTCCTCCTCCCTCTCCCTCATCAACGCTGTCTCCCTCAAACTCCGTCGGAACTGCCGTCGTCCTCCAATCGCTCGCCATCTTCGCTCTCTTCCTCGTCTTCACCTTCCTCGGCCTCTTCTCCAACCTCGACTTCGGTCGGATCTGGCGGAGGGCGTGGAGAGGCGGCTCGATTGCCCATTGTCGGCTTCAACGGCCCGATTCCGGCCAAAACCCTCAGCCGCCTCTCTGTCTTCGGCGATTTGGCTCCGGATTCGACTCTTATCAAGGTCTCGGGGTCGGGGAATCCGCTTCCGTTGAAGCTGTGGCCGGTGATGCTACTTAGCAAGGACGCCTTTGCTCTCATATTGAGAAATCTCTCCGCCGATTTCTCCGAAACCCTAGGTACGAGTTCGCCGGCGTCGGGATCGAGAGCGATGCCGAGAAGCTGCTCCAGGACCACGACTTCGACGTGGAGAACCTCTACGATGTGACGGACGTCGCGAAGGATAACTGGCCGGAGGATTTCTCCGATTGGCCGGGGCTCCCGGAGCTGGCCTCTGATGTGGCCAATGTGTCGTTGCAGAAGCCGAGACACGTGGCGCTCAACGATTGGTCCAGCCTTGTGTTGACCGGTCAACAGATCCATTATGCTTGTGCTGATGCGTGCCGTGTTGGTGTCAAGTTCTTCTTCGGTTACTATGACAGGTAAATGAATCTTGAGGAAGAGTTAATGCCGGATTTCTTGGTTTTGGATCTAGTGAGTAATATCTTTTGTCGTTAAGCAAGTAATTAGGATGATATATGCTTATATGAGTAGATCTTTGAGAAATGTTGGTGGTTTGGTTGCTTTTGCATTGTGGATCTGGATGACGTTTTTAGTCGTGTCTATAGATGCGTAGTATTAAAGCATGTTAATAGCTAATTGTCTCATGGAATTGTTCATGGCTTTTGGTCTTAGGGAGCATTAAGTTGACCTATACAGACATTAGTTTTGTGATTAGGCCTGTTTTATTGAAAAGATTTCGTTAGATGCTTCATTGGCAATTTGTTGATTGATAATACATGTTTACACACCTACCAAAAAAAACATATGTTTATATTCAAAATTGGAACGTAAATGTGGTTAGTTTTCTGATTTTTGAATTTGTGATGCTGAGATTTTGATTTAGTTGATCTTGAGGATAATGAGCTGTTTGATTGTTGGTTTTTGTGGTCTTGTTTTCAGCTCACTAAAGTTTTAGTGTCGTTGAGTTCGGATTTTAGTTTTCTTGTTTTTGGATTGCCATGGCTATGGAATTATGGATGCATTTCCGGATAGGATAAGCTCCTTTTTACTTGCTCTTAAAAGTGAATCGAGTTTGTCCTTTCTTCTAGATCAATATGTTTGTCTTCCTCCGAGCATCAAGATTAAAGAGTTGTACAAATTTGACCATTGAGTTGCACAAATTTGACCATAGAATTCAAGACATTGGCAATAGACTTGCACAAATTGCCAAAGCAAAACAAACTATACGAACTTTGACTACTATAAAATATGACATGAGTGCAAAAATGAT
The DNA here is from genome assembly GCA_934048045.1 of Polygonum aviculare. Lineage (NCBI taxonomy): Eukaryota > Viridiplantae > Streptophyta > Magnoliopsida > Caryophyllales > Polygonaceae > Polygonum > Polygonum aviculare. Next base: position 21,061,710 of record OW204026.1, read on the forward strand.
CATAGAGTTGCACAAATAAGCAATAGAGTTGCACAAATATGGTTGCACAAATCGGCCATAGAGTTGCACAAATTGGCCATAGAGTTGCACAAATACGGTTGCACAAATAGGCCATATGGTTGCACAAATCTGGACGCCCGTGCCGTTTTACGAAAAATACGCCCGTGCCGTTTTTTTCCCTTTTTTTTCTTGAGCCCTTGATCTCTCCTCACCCAATGGCTATGATTCATTTCTATTTCCTACCATAATAGTCATTCCTACCGGATCCGGACCCATTAAAAATCTACACAGAAAGATAAAGGAATAAGAAGTTTGTATGCTAAACCCTAGACCCGGCCTTATGGTTAGAGAGTTTGGAGTATCGACAACAAAATCACAGATAAACATTAGAATTCGGATTTGTTTTTTTTCCTTTTTGATACATAATTGCCCATTTCTCCAACCCAAATGCACTTAATAATTGTTCTTTATATTTTTATTCGTCCGACCGTTAGGTCACTCATGTATTGGAGTTTTGGAAGGTTGTGAGTTCGATCGTCACTACCAATAATCAAGCCTATTGTAACGGCGTATAACTATTACCATAAGCCATAAATGTGTTACAACAGGTCTATGGTAACACTTTTTTGGAAATTTTATGCCGTTACATCCGCTACCGTTACCATAGATCTAGGGTAATAGATGTTTTATCTATGGTAATGGTTTTATATTCCCGTTATTCAACCGTTACTGTAGGTTCAAGATCCATTACAATTGATAAAACCATTACATTTGCACATACAACTATTACCTTGTTCACTAGATACACAAGCATAACTTTAAACTATAAGTGTTACCTTTGTACATATATCACATTTCTGAAATTGAAATATATTTTATTGATTAATTGTATTATTAATGAGAACCTGTAAGAAATATGTTCAACATGATTTATACAAAAGAAGCTTGCATATTAATATTTTTAGAAAGTATATACAAGACTTTACTAGCCTAGCTAGCTAGCTTGCATCTTCTAGTGCAAGTTAAGTTAGCTACATATCATCATATCCATAAGTGTTCCTACAAAAGCTAGCTAGCATGTCATTACTCAGCCACCAAAAAGTTCAGCCATCATCACCAAATCAGCCTTCTGCATCATCTTCTTGTGCATCACCATCATCCTGCCATAAGCCACATTGAGTTCCAAATTATTCAAGCTCACCTTCGAATCCGTAAGTTTGAAGAGGTACTTAATTAAAATTACTCTTGTCATGAGATACTACATCATCTTCAGCACATAAAGCAGTCTGAGCATGTGAAGCCAACTTCACAGTAGATAAGCTACAAAACTTTCAGAATAATTATATACACATAATTTTAAAGGGGTCCATTGCCAACAAGTATTGCGAATTCCAAATTCATATAGTTCCAAAGAGGATAAAATATGTAAAGACGAAGGGGGCTTGGGGCTCAAGGAGATTGGGGCTTGGAACAAGGCCAATATGGCTGAACTCCTCCATGATGCAGTCAGGGAATCAGATTCAATTTGGCATAAATCGATTGAAGAAACACATGTTAGAGGCCGAAACTTCTGGACGCTAAGCTGCAAGAGCACCGATAGTGCTATATGGAAGGCTGTTCTGAAATTGCGGGATGAATTCAAAGAATCCCTGGCCAGTGAGAGCAGCCCGATTGTGATGACTTCGAGTTTTGGCAGGCTGAACTGGAAAGCTATATATGAGACCATCAGAGAGAAAGAAAGCAAGGTGAAGTGGGCTGATATGGTTTGGAGTAAAATGAACACGCCTAGAGTCGCTTTCACCGCTTGGAAGATAATCAATGGAGGAGCTGCCACAAAAGAGAAGTTATTGCGGTGGGGCGTTGTGCAAGAAGACTGTTGTGTTCTGTGTGATAAGCAGCAGCAAGAAAATGGGAATCACTTATGGTTTGAATGCAATTTCTCAAAAACAGTCCTGGACAAAGTGCTGGAATGGGCAAGGATAGGGCGAAGGAGCAGGCTGCTGGAAGAATGGATCAACCAAACAGAGAACATGAAAGGAAGGAAAACTTTTGCTTTTAATCTCTGGAACCATTGCCACTGCGTGGTAATGTACTTCATTTGGAAGACTAGAAACTCCATAGTGTTTAGTAACATTGGCATAGGTAGTGATGATTGTGCTAGCATGTGTAAGAGGCATATTCGAAACTGTATTAAAGCTAGATGGAGAAAGGAGAGTAGAGAAACTTGTCGGTTTTTGGAGGAAATAGAGAGTGGAGAGGTTGTAAATAGCTAGCTTGCTAGCATATTTTGTAACTATTTTACAGTTAATATAATTACCCTTTTATTCAAAAAAAAAAAATATGTAAAGACAAGGATGAAACGACACACAAAACCTTTAGTAATTTAGATTTATTCAAGAAAATATCCTAACTCTATTGATTGTACTTGCATTTCAGTTATAGAATCAAAGGTTATTTAGCTTGTAACTACAATCTTGACAGAACATTCAAAATGAACTTTTCAATACCATACTTCAATACAAAATAGCATTCAGAGACTCTAAGCATACATATATAGATTACAAACCTTTACTGTGTCCAACAAATTCTTTCACAGGTGACATTGATCACCTCATGTCCCACAAGTCCACAACTCCCATACAAAAATTAAATATACTGAGTGGTGAATAATCCGGAAAAAAAAGTTAGAAAATTACCATTTATACATCAAAACAATGTTCATTCCACTCTCAAAACAATGTTCATTCCACTCTCAAAAAAAGTTAGAAAATTACCTGATTTTAGTCTTATAAATTTGCTACCATTTCTTGGACTACCTGCACGCAAGAGATCGTATAGGCTACGTCCTGAATGCATCAAATAAAATGCAGTTTCACATCCCTTATCAAGAACAATACCAAATAGCTTTTCATAGTGAAACATAGTACACAATCACAGTTTGTATTAGAAGGCATGAAACTAAGCAGAACATCAACATAGCTCCATGAGGCTAACCAAGCCAAAAGCTGAATATAGCTTTGAGTCATCAAAAAATTCTCTCGAATGCAATCAAACACACACACACAAAAAAAACGGAAGGGATACATAATGGCCTAATATAAGCTCAACCCTTGATTCACAACATATTTATAGAGAAAATATATATGATAACAGAAGCTATGAGTTCAGCACAAACAGTGGGCCAAATTCTAATAAGAAAGAACACAAGAAAAATGATTTTTGGAGTGATCCAGAAAAATAGAAACAAATTAGCAGAACCCATAAAAGAAATTTACCAATAGATTTAATTTCAACCTCATTGTCTTGATATATATCAGAGAAATTCATCTTAACATCAATGTCACTTAAATAACAAACTTACATCACTAAATCAAGAAGAAGGAAATATTAGGAGGTCTAATAACAAACAAGAAATTACTGAGGTGTTTGATCCTATAAAAAAAAATCATGCAAGCGTATTTTGCTTGTAAGCTTGTAGCTTTGTACAACACATGTTCTTCCTCATGCATAACCAAAGCTAAATGCCTACCATATGCATTACCTTTACTCACCACAGAAGATAGTAAACAATATGTGGTTAAACAGCTATAAATCCAGTTTCTTAGAAACACCATTCCATGTGATACAGTTTTGCCTTGTTTCTTTTTTACCGAGAATCACACCAAAAGCTACTAGAAAGCACCCAATAATCTGCCTAAGAGAATATCGCCTACTTATGATCAAAGTAGAAGAGGAGAGTTGCCACACCAAATTAATTATTGCAAAAGCACACTAACGATATAGATCCAATCAAACTTTTGGGAGCTTGGTTTTCATTCAACACAATCACACAGCAAACATGTTGAACAACAATTACATAGTCAATTTATGCACAAATTCAACACACTAACCCAAAATTATGTATCAATTCATATCATAGTATCATATAACAAGTAATAAAGAAGAAGAAAAATTCATCTTCCAAAACTGAAAAATTACTTTTGGGAGCTTGGTTTTTTTTCCATTCCCAATCCGGTTAATGCAGGCAAATCCCAAAACTGAAAAAAATGCAGAGAAAATAAGAGAAGAAGAAGAAATCAAACCCTAGAACGCACACTTCCAGATCTTGGTCCTGAGATATACCTTATACTTGGCGTTCGAGATCGTGGCGATGGCCGGCGTGGTCGTGGTCTTCTTCTTCTTTTTGTTCTTCCTGTTGACGGCGCAACCGATGCGCACGAGATTGAGAGTAGCAGCTGCTGGTGCGGGATGTGGGCGGGACGAGGCCCCTGAGCTCCGCAGACTCGTTGAACTAACGGAGCGCCGAAGTACATGACTGGAGAACTAACGGCGGCGTGGGAGGGGGTGTGACTGCGGGAGGGATGAATTGGAAGTTCGAGGCTGGTGGGTCGCTCGCCGGATCTGGGTAGAGCAGGCCTAGGTCGCGTCGGAGTCCGAGCGGGGGCGGCGGTTGCCGTCATCCGGGAGAGCGAGCGAGGGAGGAAGGGAGTGCAAGTCGAGCGGAGCAGAAACCCGATGAGGGCAGGGTGTCGAGTGGTCGCCGCTCGAAGGTGTATGGGTGTCGAAGGACGAAGGTGTTCCGACTTCTGGGCATATGTTTTTGTTTTTGTTTTTGTTTAGAAACCCTAATAGCAAATTGGAGGCAATTTTAATTTGGCCCAAAAAATTTGGACTCGCGCGCTTCGTTAAAATTTAGGCTTTTTCAAGATGTATTACGGTTGCATACCATTTGTTACCTTATAGTTTGCATTTTATTTTCATTTCAAGAACCGTTACCGTTGTTATTTGTATATGTTACCTTATTGTACTACTGTTACCAAAAATCATTACCTTATTTTAAACCGTTACCATTTAAATAAAACCATTACACTAGATTGTCTATTGTAACGACAAAAAAAAACCATTACTATTTTTCTGTTACAATAGGTCCGATTATTGGTAGTACGTGACCTTCGTCTCTTCACTTGGGTGAAAACCCAAGTGTCACTGTTCCTTTTACCACGGTCCTTGTAGACTGTGCATCCAGGTTTGCCACTAGATTCTTTATCATAAAAAAATCAAAGTAAAATAAATCAATTGTTGTTTACTTATTACCACCTCTTGTAGATAGATATGTTTTAATTGTGAAGGCCCAGTAGCCGAGGAGAGAAGAGTGAAGCCTGAAAGCCCAAAGTGATAAGAGCCCAACGTTTGTCGTTCCGGTGGGTAGGTCGGTTTCTGGTTTTGCAAGTATCTTTTCTTGCCCAACAATCCAGTACGATTGCTCCGGTTTCCTGTACAAGTACCAGCTTCCTCTTCCCAGTTCGAATTCATACGTTCTCGATTGCTCGCCCACTAAATTGTCAGCAAGTTTTGTCGAATTTGTCGTTCGATCGTGGTAAGTTCAATTTTGAATGGTATTAAGTAAATTTCTGGTTTCTATTTCTATTTCTATTCAGTTTGTCCGTTTACCCCAGTTCTCTCCTGATTTTGTCGCTTATTTATTCCCTATTTAGGTTTCCCCTGTTTAAATTGCGGTGAGTTTGTTGGTGTTTGGTTCGATTCATTCTTAATTGCAAGAATAATGTCTTCGTTGTTGATTTTGGTGTGTGAGCCTATGAATTCCTTAACTTTCAGAGGGTGGAGGCTTCGTGTCTATATAGAGGATTGGAGGCGTTCCCTTTCCGATCACCTTTCTTGTATGTTGTTATGGATTAGTAAGATTAGTATAGTTGGCTCGCACGCAATGTGTTTGCTGTTCTCTCTGGCCAATTTCTGCACTTATTATTTGCACCTAGTTTCATATAAATTGTATTTAACTAGTCAAAAGTGAATGTCAATCTATGTGGTGCTTGTTTCATGAGTTATAGTAGCCCATTACAAGTTGGGATTGATTCATGGCATCAGCTTACTTGTGAGTGCAGTTTTGTCAACTGGTAATGCCTTGCAGAGATACCTAAATCTGTCCAGATTAAGTTCTATTTGCCCGTTTTGAGTTATTCTACTAGAGAGGGTTGGCAATGATCGTGTAGCCTGATTTTTACCTTTCCTACTTCTTTCGAACTGGAACAATATTACAATAAAATGCCTGCCTCTCTTAGATTTGATTAATATTAGAAATTGACAGTTTTTTCCCTGCATAAATTGATCATGCCTGGTAGATAATCTAGTCTTACACTCTTACTTGCTCTATTGGAGCAGACAAGACAATGTGTGTGATGTTTGCCTGCATCTAAGAAGACACCATTGTATATGGTGACTGGATTGCAAGTATCTTTCCATTTTTCATATTTTTAAACAGAACAATTAGTTCATCATATAGGCGATTGCAGATATCTATTCTTTGTGTCGTGAAATGTCTGCTATGCTATTTAAGCATTCAGTTTGTTACTGTTATTGTCAATTCAGAAACGTCTTTGAGTTGTATCTGAGTGTACATCTTTTGCATAAAACTAGTTTACCAATTCATCTTTATCAACGCCAAATGGAAAGCACAAGATACATATATCTTATTCTTTGCAATCCCGTTTTTGTTTGCCTGTGGTTAACAATAAGAGCTGGGTGCCCTATATCTGTGCATGTGAGGTGAATCAAATATCTATGAATCCGAATTGTTTCAGAATACTTTGAGGATGGAGCCACAGCAGAGCCTAAGTGATACTAAGGCGTCATCAACTGCAGCCACAAACCCTGCTATTACATCATGCCGTAGGAAGAAGAAAGATGATGCAACTTTCCTCGAGGATGTCAAGGATCATATTGATGAATTCATCAATGCCTCCATGGATGAACACAAGACTTGTTTCAAGAAAACGATCCAGAAGGTGAGTCCGTGCATACAATATATTTGTGTTATCTTCTAGATATTAAAAGACTATACAAACAAGATTTCTAAAGAGATTCAGTAACTAATTTGTGGAGCATCCAATTTTCATCAACGCAGATGTTTGGGATGTCAAAAATAGTTGCCGAGAGGAACTCCAATGCCCAAGAAGTCGAAAGTGTCCTGCCTCTTCAGACAACTGTCTCGAAATAAACTATCACCCTCCTAAATTTGAGTTGTTGGGCATCTCAAGTTGTTTGTTCACGAGTCTTTCTTTGTTATCATTGAGCTCTGGATGAGTCAAATATACAGTTTTTAGGGTAGTTCCGTAGTGGCTAGATCTTTACATTTGGACATGTTGATGGGCAAAACTCATCTTCCGTCCTTGCACTACAGACATTACTAATCTTGTCGTTGCGTATGGTTTAAATGAGTGTTGAATACTGATTATAAACATAGGAGATTGTTTGAGGTTATTGTAATCATTCAAACTGATTATTTTTTTTTTTTGGTGAAAAACAAGGGCGAAGGGCCCGAAGAAACTAAGTTCTAAGAGCGCGCATTACCGGCCTCCCACAAAGATCAAGTTCAAGCATAGTGCAAGCACTTGAAGGGGGCTCGGTAAGGAAATGAAAACCAAAGGAGAGGGCATGGGCATGCCTAGCGAGGGAGTCCGCGACAGCGTTCGCTTCTCTAAAGAAGTGATCGAGATGAGTAGACCAATCTCGTCTAAGAAGAGCTCGGCATTGAACAACCAAGTTCGACTGAGGGTGACTCGGCTCCACCCCATTCAGCACCAAGGAAATCGCAAGAGCCGATTCGGACTCGAGCCAAACATGACGAGAACCCGAGTCCCAAGCCAGCTTTAAGGCATTAAGAATACCCTACAACTCAGCATCAATCACCGCACACACTCCAATCTTGTGGGCAAACCCCATGATCCATAAACCATTTGCATCTCTCGCCGCTCCTCCAACCGTAGCAATTCCATCATGGCGCACCGAACCATCAACCTTGAACTTGACCCAAGGGCTGGAGGGTTTCGTCCAACTCACACTAACCTTCTGCATCACTCCTTTCCTTGCTCCAATGTCACGAGCCCGCCAAGCTAGTTCATAGTCACGCGCCTGCGTGTACACAAATTCAGCCCCCGCAACCACTCTTCTAGTGTTTCCGAAAGCCACCTCGTTTCTCCACTTCCAGGCCCACCATAAAGCCGTAGCGAAAATGGCCGACCACTCGACCCCATCCTCCGATCTCCAACTCGCCATGATATTACCCCTGAACCAAGCTGCAAAAGGCAAAGAGTAGAGATGAGCCACAATATCGGGGACACCAATCTCAATCCAAAAAGGAGCAATTTTCGGGCAATCATGAAAAAGATGCTCAAGAGTTTCGGGACTTCCCTTGCACAAAGGACAGTGATCAGAAACAGCCATGTGACGTCTTCTCCTTTCATGGTTTGTAAGAATAGAGCCTTTCATGGTTAACCAAGCAAAGGTCCGCACCCGCTCTTGAGATCGAAGCTTCCAAATCGCCTTGTAGACAGCCCCATAAGACCAACGAGTACTCCCAGCCCCGCTAATCATGTTGTACGCCGTCTTAATGGAGTAGCCCCCATCCATCGACTTCTTCCAGGAGAGAGCATCCGACATCTCCCCAACATCCACAAGCCGGATAGCAGCAATGGTCCTCAAAGCCGAATCCGGGAGAACATTGTTGAGTTGTTCCCAATCCCAATCGTTCGCACCCCTCCAGTAACTTCGCACCGCCCTATTGAGGTCATCAGCCAAAATCGGGGCAAGAGCCACATCGACAAGACGCCCAGCGTCGGACCACTCATCAAGCCAAAATCTGATCTGCGTGCCATCACCAGCCAACCAAGCACACCCCTTAAGAACGACATCTTGTCGGCCATCTTGAATACCCCTCCAAATAGCCGAGGTTACGTGTACCTCAGTTCCCGACTCACGAGTGTATTTCTTAGCCAAAATCTCGCCCCACAGCCCTTTAGTACAATGGAGAAAGCACCAACTTAATTTACCAATCACTGCCAAATTCAGCTCACGCATTGGCCGGATGCCCAGCCCTCCATCTTTCTTGGTCTTGCAAACCTCCTTCCAGCTGACAAGATGAATCTATCTCTTGTCGTCATGTTGATTCCAGATGAAATTACATATAACTTGATCAATTTTCCGGCAAGTGTCTGACGGCAACACAATAGTAGACATCGAGTACACCGGAATGGTCGCCAACACTGTTTTAGCCAAGGTAATGTGTCCCGCAAGGCTCAGCGTGCGACACTTGCAAGCGCCCAACCGAGCCTTGATTTTATCCACAAGCGGGGCAAAGGTATCTTTGTTAACCGCCTTATGAAGGATGGGCATACCAAGGTAGCTCCCGAGATCATCCGTAGTTTCAAAACCGCTTTCCACCCGAAGAGCGTCCTTTAAGTCAGCCTTGACATTCCTAGAGACAAAAAGTTTTGATTTAGCTTTGCTGATTTTCTGTCCTGAAGCGTTACAGAAAGCATCCAGGATTCTCATAATCACCCGCATCTGAGGGACCGAGGCTTCCGCCATGAGCACCACATCATCGGCAAACATAACATGCGAAATCTTAGGGCCCCTACGAGTAATCTGGACAGGCTTCCACTCCTCATACTCGACCGCCTCATTGATAAGATGACTAAGTCTTACCATACAAACGACGAAAAGATACGGGGAGATAGGGTCCCCTTGCCTAATCCCGCGAGTTGGAAGGAATTTCTCCGTCATTTCACCATTCCAAACCAATCGCATTGAAGACGAGCCAATGCAAGCCTTGATCCAGTCAATCCAAACAGCCGGAAAGCCCGCCTCTCGGAGAGAATCTTCCACAAAATCCCATTGAAGTCTATCATAGACTTTCTCGAGGTCAATTTTTAAAATCATCCAACCCTTCTTGCCTTGTTTCCTTCTCATAGAGTGAACAACCTCTTGGACGACAATGATGTTATCCGAGATCAACCGCCCCGGCACAAAACTTCCTTGCATTGGTCCAATCAAATCTACTAGTAACGGGCGTAGTCTATTAACCAGAATCTTCGTAATAAGTTTGTATAAGACGTTGCACAAACTTATAGGCCGGAATTGGGAAATACGCTCCGGTTTAGCCACTTTAGCAATGAGCACGATAAGGGTTTAGCAATGGCTGAAACCCATCGACGCTAGGGACCTTAAAATTGCCCATACCACCAAGAGCTTCCCCAATCTCGGCATCAGAAACCGGCCTAATCAGAGAGTGCCAAGAATCAATAGAAACCTGCGGAAACTGACCTTTAGGCAAAGAATCGATGCTACACGAGTCACCCTGTTGGCGATAAAGATCCTGGAAGAACTGGAAAGCATGATTCTCCACTGATTTCAGATCACTGATGCAAATTCCCTGCTCGTCAAGTAGAGTTTCAATACGATTCCGGCGTCTTCTGATAACCGTCGAGAGATGGAAAAACGAGGTGTTCCGATCACCCTCACAAAGCCATTGCTCACGAGATTTTTGGAACCAGAGTAATTCCTCCTGATCAAGGATAGCAGTGAGATCTTCCTGAAGCTGTTTTTCCCTAGAAATAAGGTTGGAGTTGAAACCTCTAGCAACCATTTTCTGGACCTGGCCAATATTCTTGATGGTTTCCAGTTTCCTGGTTTTTATGTGGCCAAAAACTTCGACATTCCACTTGAGCAGAACCCCTTTGAGCTTCGTCAGCGCATCAGGAGTATTGACCGCAATATCCCATATCTCATCAACTACACGCTTGAAGTCCTGGTGACGAGTCCACGCTGCCTCAAACCTGTAGGCCTCCGGTTCTTGTTGACAATTCTATCCGGCTTACATGAGAGAAGGACTGGAGTGTGATTCCGATCCCAACGCCGGCAAGTGGCGAACCGAGGCATCCGGCCAGTCTAATCGAGCAGCCGCATTCATCAAGACCCGGTCCAAGCGTCGCACTTTGAAGGTGCGAGCCGAGATACCTATTGTCCAGGTGAACTCCGCACCCGAAAACCCTGCATCAATCAATTCAGCCGCATCAACCCAGCTTTGGAACGTATCAGTATATGGCGACAAATGTTCCACAGTGCCTGAACTCTCCCAGCTATTCAAAACAAAGTTGAAATCTCCTCCAAATCTGCAAGGCCCCGCAAAACTCCTCGAAAAAACTTGTAAATTCGACCAAAACGGCACTCTATCAGTTTCGTTTGGCGGAGCATACACGAAAATCAGATTGATAACTTTACCATCACAGCGGATCCTAGCGTGGATGAAGCGGTTGCAACTCCGGACAATATCGAGGTCAACACTCGCCTCATTCCACAAGATCCACAGCCCTCCCGCAAAACCCGTCGCTTCAATACGAAAGCTTTTGGAGAATGGAAGTTTCTCGCAGACGTCCTTGATAATGTCACCCGAAATCTTGGGTTCGGCAATAGCGAGAACGTCGACCCTGTGGTGACAAACCATGAAACTAGTCGTTCTACGGAAACCCTTGCTTCCAGCGCCTATACAATTCCACATCAGGATATTCATCAGAAAAATTAAGAGGGAGATTAAAAACACAGAGCAAAAATTAGGAAGAAAGGTCATTAATCTCCTCATCCCGAGCGCTGGGTTCATCTTCCACCATCTCCTCCGAACCATCTTCTTCACCCACAGCCCGGATTTGTGCGGGTTGATCGGCGGCGAGGATTTGACTCCTGAGTCCTACAATTGTCTCATTGTCCATCTGCAGCGGGTTAACCTCACTCGCTTTCTCCATTCCATCATGGGCTTCACTGCAATTTCCGGCCCAGATCGGCCCTCTGCTGTGTAACTTCCATTCTGATCCACCAAGTAGCATTGCGGGTTGAAAATAGTGGGCACAATAATTTCTTTTGATTTAGCGGCTCTTTTAGACGACCCACTACTCCTAGGCCTTTTCGATGGGCCTCTACTAGGCTCAGGCCCATCCTCAACAACCCCACTTTCCTTGTTACTCTTATTTCCTTTCCTTGTATTCTTCTTAGAGACCCTCTGATTAAACTTCTTGGACCCCATATTAACTGATGCGTTCGCCTTCTAGGGACTCCAAGAAGGACTCGCTTGGCCAAGGATCTAGGTTACGAGTTGGGCCTTATCCGACTATTGAGGGAAACATAAGGAGGCGGAAGCTGAGTTAGGGAAGGTGGAAGTTGAGATAGGGAAGGTAGTAGTGGTGGTAGGGAAGCGGGTAGCTGAGGTTGGGACTCTAGTAGCGGTGGAAGGGACTCTGGTAGCTGTGGAAGGGACTCTGGAAGTTGTGCTGCGGTAGGGACGCTGGCACTATAGTAGGGACGATGGTAGGGGCGCTGGTGGATATGTTAGGGACGGTGGTAAGGACTCGACGGGTGGAAGAACTCGCCGTCGAACGAGGAAGCGACCGGAGGTCGGGGAAATGAGGGCGTCGGAGAGGAGGGATAGAAGGATTGACGTTCACAGTTTTGGGGGAAGAGATATCACTCGATTCAAGCCAAAACTCATTGATTGCAAACGTGAAAAATACAAGAGAGGAGAGCTCCTTATATAGTGGAGGCTCTTAAGCAACAAAAGGAAACCCTAGCATTTATGGGCTGGGCCTAAAACATGCAAATCTTGGCCCAATACCCTATGCATACTATAAATGACCAGACAACTAATCTGATCTAATATTCTTGTCTCTACTACAAAAGGTAATATTTATCCATTAGCTAGCTAGGAAAAAGAAAGACAAGAAGACTATAGCAAACGAGTCTTAGGGACTCTGCTAAGGACTCTGCTCAAGAGCTGAGGGACTCTGCTGAGGACTCTGCTGATGACTTTGCTGAGGACTCTGCCCATGAGCTGAGGGACTCTAATGCTGAGGACGCTGGAATTGTTGGGAGGCCCTGGTGCAGTCCCTAGGATTGTCCTTGGCAGCAGGCGTCCTCTAGAGATGGGGACTTCTAGGGTGCCGGTAGGGACGCCAGGGCCCCTTCCTCAAGATTGGCTTTAAGGACGCTCAACACCCATGTAGGTGGTTCTTCAGGGACTAGGCTAAAGGACTGAGAGGCTCGCCATACAAAGGACGCTGTTGCTTGAGCGATGGCCTTAGCACGAGCTCGAGTAATGGGTCCGTCCGAACGCATTGTCATGGCGTCTTCCTCTTCCTTGGGAGTAAGGGAAGGGATCGCATCATCCTCCCCCCCTTGAGTGGGAAGCGTCCCCGCTTCCTCCAAAAGGTGTTCATCTTCAGGTTTCACGTATGGAGATAAGTCCGCGACATTGAAAGTGGCATGGACAGCCCCATAGGAATCTGGCAGCTCAAGCTTGTAAGCATTTGCTCCAATCCGCTCAAGGACACGAAAGGGACCGTCCCCCCGGTGGTGGAGCTTTGTCTTCCGGGCTGAAGGGAAGCGACTCTTGCGCAAGTGGAGCCAAACCAAGTCCCCAGGCTCAAAGATGAGCTGTTGGCGTCCCTTGTTATGTTGGTTGGCATATTGTTGGGCACGATGCTCAAGGCGTTCCTGCGTCCTCATGTGCAGCTTCTTGATGTACTCAGCACGGTTGGCCGCATCGAAGTGTTCTCCTTGCTGCAAGGGACGGGGTGAGAGATCAAGGGGAGTAAGCGGATTACGCCCATAGACAAACTCGAAGGGACTCATGGAGTGCGCCGAGTGTTTGGACCTGTTATAGCAAAATTCTACAGTAGAGAGTAAGTCCTCCCACCGGCGTGGGTTGTTCTTAAGCATCACTCGAAGGAGTGAGCCTAAGGTCCGATTGGTGACTTCCGTCTGGCCATTGGTTTGGGGATGGAAGGAAGTAGAGAATAGTAGTTTGGTGCCTAACTTTCCCCAAAGTGTTCTCCAAAAATGTCCCACAAACTTGGCGTCCCTATCACTTATGATTGTGCGGGGGATGCCATGGTACTTCACTACGTGTTCAAAGAACAAACAAGCCACGTCTGTTGCATTGTTCGTCGTTGTACACGCAATGAAATGGGCAATTTTTAAGAAACGACACACTACTACAAAGATGGAGTCCTTACCCCTCTTGGACCTAGGCAGTCCCGTGATGAAGTCCATTGAAAGGTCTTCCCACGGAGCATGTGGAATAGGCAAGGGAGAGTAAAGTCCATGATTATGGATAGTAGACTTGGCCTTTTGGCAAGTGATACAACTCTTGCAATACTTCGTGACATGATGAGCCATGTGAGGCCAAAAGAAGTGTTCACGCAAAGCAGCAAGGGTTTTATTAATGCCAAAATGACCACGGCCCTCATGCGCTTCTTTTATCAAAAGAGTCCTTATAGAGGACTTAGGGACGCATAGCTTCCCAGCCTTGAATAAGTACCCTTCATCGAGAAAGTAGCCATCAATGGCATGAGAAGGCGTGGCCTTTTCCATGATGGGACCAAAGAAGGGGTCCGAAGCATAGAGCTCCTTTAACATGGAAAAGCCAAGTAAGCGAACTTGAAGGGAAGAACGGAGGGTGTACCTGCGAGAAAGGGCATCCGCAACCACATTCTCCTTACCTTTCTTGTGATGGACGACGTAAGGGAACGTCTCCAAGAACTCGACCCAGCGTGCGTGTCTTCTATTGAGGTGTGCTTGACTCTTGAGGTAAGACAATGCCGCGTGGTCGCTGTGGATGATGAACTCCCATGGCCACAAGTAGTGTTGCCAAGTCTTGAGGACTCTAATAAGAGCATACAACTCTTTGTCGTATGTGGGGTAGTTCAACTGAGCTCCAGTGAGCTTCTCACTATAGTAGGCAATTGGCTTGCGTTCTTGGTGGAGGACGCCGCCTATGCCAACATTTGACGCATCACACTCGATCTCAAAGGGCTTAGTGAAGTCCGGGAGCTGTAGGAGTGGAGCATTACAAAGGGAGTCCTTTAGGATTTGGAACGCCTTTTCATGATGCTGCTTCCACTCTATGATTGTGCCTTTCTTGGTTAAGGCATGCAATGGGGCAGCAAGGACGCTGAAGTGATGGACAAAACGGCGGTAGAAACCGGCAAGTCCTAAGAAGGAGCGGACTTCCGTTGCACTCTTTGGAGTAGGCCAGTCCTTGATAGCCTTGATCTTTTCCTCATCCACTTGTAAACCAACACTAGAGACCACAAAGCCAAGGAAGACAGTGGAAGGCTTGCAAAAGGTACACTTAGCCAAGTTGGCAAAGAGTGTTTCACGGCGTAAGCGTGCCAATACCAACTTAATGTGTTCCGTGTGGTCATTGAGATTCATTGAATAAATCAAGATATCATCAAAGTAGACCACAAGGAACTTACCAATGAAGTCCCTAAGGACATGGTTCATGAGTCTCATAAAGGTGCTTGGGGCATTGGTGAGACCAAAGGGCATGACGAGCCACTCATAGAGACCAAATTTGGTCTTGAAGGTTGTCTTCCATTCATCGCCTTCCTTCATGCGGATTTGGTGGTAGCCACTCTTCAAGTCTATTTTGGTGAACAAGGTGGCACCATGGAGCTCGTCCAGCATATCATCGAGCCTAGGAATTGGGTGCCGGTATTTGATGGTGATGTTGTTGATTGCACGGCAGTCCATACACATGCGCCAGGAGCCATCCTTTTTAGGGACTAGAATGACGGGCACGGCACAAGGACTTAGGGACTCTCTTACATAGCCACGCTCAAGGAGTTCTTGCACTTGCTTTTGGAGTTCCTTGGTTTCATCTAGGCCAGCTTTGTAAGGAGCTCTATTTGGTAGAGAGGCCCCGGGCATCAAGTCAATTTGATGCTCAATTCCACGTAGTGGAGGAAGTCCTGGGGGAAGGTCGTCAGGGAAGACGTCCTTAAAGTTCTCTAGAAGGGAAGCCACGACGCTAGGGACGGCCGGATCATTAGGGACTGTGCTAGAAGATGTGAGGGACATCGGCACCAACAAGAAGCAATGGGCACGTCCTGAAAGTGGCGGTTGAGATGGGGACGGCCGTGTGACCAACCCACGGGGTTCAACCGTGCCTTGAAGGGACGCGCTTGTTTTGGGAGTTAGGGACGCTTGGTCCGAGGGACTCCTTTTGGGGACGGCTTTGGGACGCTGTTGTTGGCCATCAAATAGGGACGGCTTTGCATCCGAGGTGTTGGCCGAGTTGCGTTCCTTGCGCGCCCGTTCTTCTTCAATTGCCTTAGCGCGGTCACGTTGTACCTGATCCTGCAATATTTCACTAGGCAACATGGGTAAGAGTTTGACGCGCTTCCCGTGGTACGTGAACACATAAGTGTTCAAGAATCCATCGTGAAGGACGCGCCGGTCGAAAGCCCATGGGCGTCCCAACAACAAGTGTGTGACGTCTATAGCAACGACATCACAAAGTAAGGTGTCCGTGTAAGGACCAATGGAAAAGGTGATCATGCATTGGTGAGTGATTTGAGTACCTGTGGAGTTCAACCATTGTAGTCCATAAGTGGCAGGGTGAGGAGTTGTTTCCAAGTTAAGGTGTTTGACTACCTTTTCATTGACAAGGTTGGTGCAACTCCCGGAGTCAATAATCACACTAAGGCTGGTGGAACCAACCAAAGCGCGAGTATGGAAGAGATTTTCACGTTGGTCCTGTAAGGATCCTTTCAAAATGAGTGCCTTCCTAGCAACCAACCCAAGGCAGTGGCCGGAGTCCATTGGTGCTAGGGCACAATCAAACTCTTCTTCTTGGGGAACAGCATAGGAGTCCTCATATAATGGCTCTGGTGGGACTTCTTCCTCATCTAAGGACTCATATCCCCATGTGGTTGTGGAGAACAATACTTTCTTTTTGTTGGGGCAGTCCTTTTGATAGTGTCCTCGTCCACCACAAGAGAAACACTCCATGTCCCTAGAACGCTCAAGGGGAGTCCCTTGCTGGGAAGGACGCCCTTGTTGAGGACGGCTTGTGGAGTTCGTCCCATGTGGTTGGGAAGGACGTTGGGATGGGGACTGCTTTGAAGAAGAACCCTGTCCTTGCATACTATGAGATGAAATAGATGAAGCATAAGGGCGAGAGTTAGAGGAGGCATACCTATTCGTCCGAGATTGGTAAGAACGCAATTCTTGTTGGTTCTTATAGATGGTCATGGCCGTATGCATCAAGTTGTTCAAATCTGTGATGGGCAAAGGCTCAAGCTGGTGCCTAAGGGACTGATTCAATCCAGAGATAAACCTAGTTTTCAAGGTAGAGGGGGCAACTGAAATGTCAGCCTTGTAATACATATCCTCCAACTTAGAGAAGAACTCTATGGGAGCCATGCTTCCTTGGCGAAGTGTTGCAATGTCCATCCTCATCTGGTTCTTATAGTCCTTAGGAACATACTTTTGGGTCATGACGTACACAAGTTGATCCCAAGTGGTTACCGGTGTTTTGTCTAGCCTTAAACGGTTATCCACAAAGCGTTGCCACCATACTCGTGCTTGACCACGAAAATGGAGCGTAGCTAAATGGACCCATTCATGGGGAGGCGTCCGACAATAGTGCAAAGTGTGCGCTGTGGCGGCAATCCACTCAAGGAAGGCAGCTGCATCATAATGCCCTTCAAAATGTTCAATTCGGACTTTGACCTCATGGCAGTTTGTAGCTTGTTGGTCATAGTCCCCACGGTCTTCACGTAGGTCAAAACCGCGATCAATGGGACTCCAAGGTCTTGGTGGTATCGCTCTAGGGGCATTACCGCGCCGTTCACCTTGGTGTCGATGGGGACGCTCTTGGTGCCTGTTGGCATTATGGCGTCCGTCCCTCCTAGGGACTTCTTCATGGCGACGTACCAAAGGCGCAGCCGGGGGAATCCAGTCCGCGGGACGGTCGTCCAATTCAGGTGGATCACCCAAAGGTGGAAAGTTGTGGGGATTGGGTAAGCCCGAGTCTTCATATTCTTCATCGTCGAAGTCATTGAACTCGTCTTCCCAAACTGGAGTATCGGACGAGTGACCTAAGGACGCCTGTGCTGGAGGTAGGGACGGCGCCCTTCCTGGTGCCATGCGCCTTTCATGCCGTTGTGTTCGTCGTAAGGGGTTCTCATCAAAGCGTTGGTCACGCCTATTGTACACCCGACGTTCCCGTTCCTCGGTACCTTGGTCTTGGGGACGCGGTTGAGGACGCCGAGGGGTCGGTGCTTGGTGATGAGCTCTCCTTGGGTCATAACGATCATTAAAGCGAAAAGGGGAAGGAGACATACCTGGGCCTTCGGACTCATGGCCTGAGGAAGCATCGTAGGCATGAGGGTCACTCCGCAAGACTTGGCCCTGAGGACGGCGGGGCTCAATGGTGGAGTGGAGACGGTGTGTTTGAGGGGCGTCCCTTGAGGACGTCCTGTTGGGAAGCACTTGGTGAGAAGTTTGACCGTTCGGCTGACTTGGGCCAGCTTGGTCAGAGAGGCTGATGGCTAGTCCTTGAGATCTGGAGTGAAGGACTTGAGGTGGGGCGTTCACTAGAGGAACCCGAGCTGTCGCTTGGGCTTGGAGAAGGGACTCGACCTCAGCGAGCCGGCGTCTTAACTCTGCATTTTCTTGTTGTACTTGTGTGAGTTGGGGAGGGTTGAGGTCTTGGCTTGAGAGTTCTTGGTTGAGGACTTGGGGTGGATCACGTCCATTGTTAGCCTCGTCGGAAGGGTTACCTGCCATAACATTAGAATCCATGGCGAGTAAAAGTCGAACAAGAGTCAACAAGTACAAGCACTAGAAACGGCTCTTTAGACGGACTATGCACACACAAGGGTCAAGGAAGGCTTTATGTGCGAGAGGCGGCTAAAGGCTACACGATGCAACTCAAACACGCAAGGATCAATGCAATTACAAGCAACAATATTGACGTGCTAAGTGCTGAGGACTGCTTCTTTGTTGAGGAAGGCGTCCTCAAGGTGGGTTTGTCTTGGAACTCTCTTGAATCCAAAATAGTTGCCTTATTTTGGCTTTCTATTTGGACTTCCTTTGCTTTTTTTTTTTTTGAATGCGGTTACTAACCGAAGGAGAGTCCTTTGAGGGACGCAAGTAGCACAAATAGGTTACTAACCTAAGCACGACTGAAACCAATATGCAACAAGTAAGCGAAATCACCAAGCATGTAAGGACTGCAATCGTAAATGGGTGATGTTTTTTTTTTTTTGGTAAAGGACTATGGTAGTTAAAACTTGTTCTACTACCAAGGTTAGGCTAAAAAATTTTTTTTTTGGATTTTTATAAGGACGGATTCAAGGAACAACAAGGGAAGCAAGTGTGATATGCAATAGTTCGAATAAAAGGCTTACGTAACCTTGGCTCTGATACCAGTTGATGCGTTCACCTTCTAGGGACTCCAAGAAGGACTCGCTTGGCCAAGGATCTAGGTTACGAGTTGGGCCTTATCCGACTATTGAGGGAAACATAAGGAGGCGGAAGCTGAGTTAGGGAAGGTGGAAGTTGAGATAGGGAAGGTAGTAGTGGTGGTAGGGAAGCGGGTAGCTGAGGTTGGGACTCTGGTAGCGGTGGAAGGGACTCTAGTAGCTGTGGAAGGGACTCTGGTAGTTGTGCTGCGGTAGGGACGCTGGCACTATAGTAGGGACGATGGTAGGGGCGCTGGTGGATATGGTAGGGACGGTGGTAAGGACTCGACGGGTGGAAGAACTCGCCGTCGAACGAGGAAGCGACCGGAGGTCGGGGAAATGAGGGCGTCGGAGAGGAGGGATAGAAGGATTGACGTTCACGGTTTTGGGGGAAGAGATATCACTCGATTCAAGCCAAAACTCATTGATTGCAAACGTGAAAAATACAAGAGAGGAGAGCTCCTTATATAGTGGAGGCTCTTAAGCAACAAAAGGAAACCCTAGCATTTATGGGCTGGGCCTAAAACATGCAAATCTTGGCCCAATACCCTATGCATACTATAAATGACCAGACAACTAATCTGATCTAATATTCTTGTCTCTACTACAAAAGGTAATACTTATCCATTAGCTAGCTAGGAAAAAGAAAGACAAGAAGACTATAGCAAACGAGTCTTAGGGACTCTGCTGAGGACTCTACTCAAGAGCTGAGGGACTCTGCTGAGGACTCTGCTGATGACTTTGCTGAGGACTCTGCCCATGAGCTGAGGGACTCTAATGCTGAGGACGCTGGAATTGTTGGGACGCCCTGGTGCAGTCCCTAGGATTGTCCTTGGCAGCAGGCGTCCTCTAGAGATGGGGACTTCTAGGGTGCCGGTAGGGACGCCAGGGCCCCTTCCTCAAGATTGGCTTTAAGGACGCTCAACACCCATGTAGGTGGTTCTTCACGGACTAGGCTAAAGGACTGAGAGGCTCGCCATACAAAGGACGCCGTTGCTTGAGCGATGGCCTTAGCACGAGCTCGAGTAATGGGTCCGTCCGAACGCATTGTCATGGCGTCTTCCTCTTCCTTGGGAGTAAGGGAAGGGATCGCATCATTAACCATATCGGGATTTTGCCCAGCATTAACTGCCAAAACAGCAGGGGCGCTCGATCCCGAGGCCTGCACGTTAACCCTAGTAGACTTCTCATCATTGCCCTGAACATTCGTTTTGCCTCTTCCCGATGTAACGGTCACACCATTCACTGTAGTGGTTCCCTCCGATCCTTTCTTCACCGGCGCCGGCGTTCTAGTGGAAGCACTTGAATGGCGCCACCATCACCGGTTTGTTTCGACTTGGGTTTGTCAGGTCTTCTTCTCCTCTGAACATCCATCCAAGGCCTGTAGGTCGTGTCTGGAACGTCTATCGCCCCATTCGCTGGATTATTCTCACCGTCAGACTTACCGGCCGAAGTCTCTGGCCTTGAGGGACCATTAGCTTCCGCTTGAGGTTTACTCTTATAGGCGGTATCCGGGCACTGTTCCAACAGGTGTCCATAGCTTCCACAAGTGAAACAAATCAGATGAAGACCTTCGTATTCCAACTTGTATCGCACATCATCCAGCATGATCGTCCCCTTGAGAGATTTGGTCAGATCAACGTCCACACAGACTTCCACACAGACTTCCACACAGACTTTGAGAAAAGAGTTCTAATATCAACTTTGATCGGCCGGCCAATTGCTTCCGCTACTGACAACAACACTTCTTCTTCGTAGTAGAGCATAGGGAGTTTGGCAATTCGGACCCAAGCAGGAGTAGTGCCGATCCTGTCCGTTTCGGGGTCGAAACTGGGGGTCCAAGCCTTGATGATCAAGTAATGGCCAAACATCATCCACGGTCCACCTGTAAGCGCATTGAAATAGTCAGTCTCCTGATCAAAACGAGCCACATAATATCCGTTAGGTAAATCAGCTATAAGCATTTTTCCAGAGGGGTTCCAGACCTCCCTCAGTTTCTTATCCATGATATGGAATGGAATAAAACTCCCAAGAACTTTCACAATCAGCGAGGATTTCCACACGTTGGCGAGGGCCCCCAGCACGTCCGAGGCGACTTTGATAAAAGGTTTGGTGTTCAGCCCGCCAGGATAAGCAATGTTGATCTTCCCTTTGACAAAGGCACGATCAAATCTAGGTCGTTGGAAACCCTTTTCGTTCACCACCATGTCCCGCCAAGTTCGTTGGGGAAGAGGCGCCACCACTTTAGGAGTAGGACCAGGGGGAATGGGGGGAGGTGATAGCGGCTGGCTATCAGCCACCACCATCGGAGTAGCCTCCGACATGGACGGACCAACCGGAGAATCGCAGGGAAAGACAGCAGGGGGAAACCTAGAGAGCGTTTTTAGAGAGCGCACACAAGTTAGTGTAGCCGTATCATTCAAACTGATGATAAACATAAGAGATTGTTTATAATACGTATAACCGTTTAGAATGGTTATAAATATACAAAATTATTATACTTATTCATAATCATTATAATCATAAGAAATAAATAGATTCTTCATAATTGTTTAGATTCATTATAAGCATAAGAGAACTTTCATACTCGTCTAGATTCATTAAATTCAAAAATCATTCATTATCCTTTGGATTCATTATCATCATAAGAGATTGTTTATAATCATTTAGGTTCGTTATAATAATAAGAGATAGTTTGAGTAATCAGTCTTAATCCTTTAGATTTATTAGAATCATAAGGGATCGTTCATACTCATTATAATCGTTGGTAACTATTTAAGATCATTATAATCATAAGACACATTGTATAATCTTCATTGTAATTATAAGGAACCATTCATATATTATTAGATGCGTTAATAAAAGATCATTTGAAATAATTATAATCAATTATAGATACGAGTTTAAAATTTCTTACTTACCAAAGTGTATAGGTTCATTGAAAAATGACATAGAATGTATAATACTTTAAGCATATACATTTGAGAGCGGGTAAATTAACCGTCATAATTATTTTCGCTATTATCCAGTCATAAAAGTATTTTTCCTTATTTATTAAGTTTTCTATCTATTCCCTATTTTCAATTAAATAAACTAATGACGATTAAGCGTTATGAGGGAAGATTCTATATTTACGCAAAGATAGAATTATTCATGGATTGGGTTCCAACGAAATCGCCTGGCCCTCCCTCTTCCCTTATAAATACATGGATTCGCCATGTATAGAGGGGTATCTTGTACCTTCTAGCTTTTCACAAATTCCTCTCTTACCTACACGCTCTACTCGAAGGTTGACTTAGGCATCGGAGGTGGATTAGGGTGTCCCCGCCCACTTTGTCCATTGTTTTGCAGGTCCTAGATCATTGAAGGAGGAAGACGAAGGGATTCAAAGGAGTTACTTAGGTGCATTAAAGGCGAACTTTTGTGCACTTACAATTGACACCGTCCATGGGGAAACAGCAATAAATCCATAATTATGGTTCTGTAATCGATCCCAAAAAATCAAGACGTAACCTTTGCCCAAATTGGGGCAATCGCGCCGGATGAACCACGCGATTCGTCCTCGGCAGCCCCAACCACGACCGCGGTACCCCAGCCGCGACCGTTGGGCAACGAGCCGCGATTGGGGTTTAAGGGTAGAACGAGCAAAGTCCGATTTTTGCTTAACGCGTATTGATCCCGATATTCGCTCGAGAAATCCAACCACATCGTGATCCGAGCAAGGTGCCTTGCCCGGATCCGAACCTTGGATTGTCGATCCTTAAAGTTGCCCTATTCGAAAATCATTGTTGATTATCGATCCTATGAAAACCCTATGTTTGGGGCAATACCGATCACTAGAGGAATTGTGTACGCGTGTACATATCTAGAGGAACTTCATAATCACACGCACGTATGTATACGCACATATGTATTGGACGAGGACGAGCGTACGTGAAGACAAAATTAGTACAAATTGATTTGATTAATTTGCAAAATCAACGTACGCCGAACGGTTCTAGCGAGACGATGGCTCTGGTCCGACGCCCGACGAGCCCACCAACAACAACCACGTCTTCGGCTCCGGTAACAGCCTCGTCGACGGGCTCCGCCTCTAGGGATGGCGGCTTGATCGCATCCGCACCGCCAGCGGCCGTCATAAAGCCATACTCTTCCGATGATGTCACGCGGTGATGCACGTCGCCACCGCGGCTTCGCCGGGAACCGCCTCGATCTAGAGTCAACCCGAAGCCAATCGCCGGGGGCATGGATGAATTCGCCGGCGATGAAAGTGGAGACGTGTGATTCGGTTTTTGAGCGACTCATGGAGTTTACACAGGCAATTTGAAGATTCATGGTGGCATAATGCAGACATGGAGGGCCTCACATACAATTGAGCAAAAAACAATTATGAGGAAATTTACATTAATTAGCAAATTATTTGGGCAGTGAATCTCAAATACAAGGATATGATGATTATAGTCTCTAACTCTCTACGCTTAATTATGTTGTACGCAATCAAACGGTTCAAAATTCGGATGATCGTTGCTTGCCACATTGACGATCTTGAAGATATTTGTTGATAGGTCTTTGATCAATTGATAAAAAGTTCAATCTTTGATCATGAGCAAAAAGCCAGTCACATAATAAAAGACAGTAGGCGAAACTTTAATTCGCACTACCGATCTCAATCTCATACAACAAGATCAAGACCCATGGTAGATGGATAGAAGCCCAAAGAATGTTTCTTTGGCGAAGAAGAAAGCCCTAAATTTTAGGGCCAAAGGCGAAGACCGAAGCATTACGCAAAGGTGGTGATCTTCACTCCGATCGAACCTTAGGCGGCGTATTGTCCAAGGAAGATTACTCGACCGGGGCAAGAGATCGAGACTGCGACATTAACCAATCAAGACGGAATCAAGAATTGCACAATCGGCGACGATCAAGACTCTCTTGGTCATTCGCGTACAATCGCGAAATCAAATCGCAGGACAAACCGCGAGCGCGAATCAGCGGAAGATCGCAGGCAGAACCGCGGGCGCGGAAACCTTACGCGCGACCGCGGGTTGGTGACCGACAAATTAACTGATCGTGCTTCCGACTCGCTTTCCGGGAGCTACGCTTATCGGATTTGGGCGATCCACATATTGTTGGAAAGAGGAGAAGATAAGATACAAGTCCTCTTCATACTTCAGCCCCAGAATCGCACTCTAAAGGCGATAACAAGGCATTATAATGCTGCTGCAATACACGAAGTACGCAAAACAGAATGAGTCTACTTCAACCAACTCGTTCAGGAGATATGAGAATTGAAAAATTACGAACTTTATATATATGGCAAGATGAAGAAGTCGTCTACAATGTCTCTGTTGGCATCGATGATAGAGGATCGCTCAAACTGGTCCGCAATCGCAGTTCAAGACAAATCAGTCTTGTACCCGTAACAGGTTCGGTCCCCTGTATTGTGCAAGCTCGTTTGGGGGCCACTGTGGTCCAATCAAGACGAATCAAGATGTTCTGGAAGGCGGCCGAGGAGTACCATGTTTCATCTTCAGAAGTCAAAGCAAGAATCCCGCTCGAGGTCAGTCGAAACTGGACACGAACAAGGCAGTCCAGAAATCAAGCCATAAAGGTGAAGGGTCAATCGGCGTCCTTGACTGTTGTGCAAACCACCAGGGCACCACCACGAGATTTGGTAAGATCATTGATCTTTGCTTTCGATAATTGATTTCATATTGATGGACCACGAACGTCTGCGCGGACGATAGAATGGTCAAGAGTCCATCGATTGGCGATTTGTTTGAGCAATGCATGAAGCTCGACAGCGGAAGCCGCTAGCTTCACTGTTGTCATCGACGAGAAAGCTTGAAAGCCTAGTGAAGTCGTCCTAGGGCTCACAACATTGGCGCAAGAGCATAAACCCTCCCTTGGGGCAATCGCGCCAGGCGAACCACGCGATTCGCTTTCGGCAGGCCTAGACCCGCGACCGGGGATTCACCATCCGCGACTGCAGATTGCCACCCGCGACCACAGTTTAAGGGCAGAAGGCGAGAAACTTCGCAATGTTCTCGGAGAAGGAATCCTAACGTGCGTTGATACCGATATTCGCTCGGGATGATAGACCCCATCGTGATCCGACTCAATCCATGACGTAATCCCCCTCGCAAGCGCGTCTGTTCATCGCACAGACCCACGGGGACTCGAGTTACGCGGCGGAATTAAGAGTCATAGTAGTGTATGGTCTAAATCAACTAATCGAGTATGGGATTCGGTGATGAACAGTGGGAGCCGCACGCTCTAATCGCACCGCAACCTGCGTGAGCACGATAGCGGAGATCCGACCTCCCCAGCACAAGGACCTCAAGATTTGGAAGCGCATTCCACACAAAGCTCGCTCTGGACATCAATCCACCTTGAGATCTCGGATGACCAACAATCGGCACCTCAATAAAAACCGCAAGCAATAACCTCATTGGCAGAACACCCTTTTATGCGCTTCTTAAACAAGAACGTTCTACCGTCGGAGTTGGACAAGATTTTATGTCAAAGATCTTTGTCCAAATCAAGACTAGGAAGCTTTACTTGAGGGCTCATAAGTTTCAGCCATCGTTGGAAAAGATTATACATCAAAGGTCTTTTTTCCAAGCCTGAATTAAGATACACAGCCCCAAGTAAAGCAGATCCTTAAGGCAATTGTCGGAAAAGATTATACGTTTGAGATCTTTGTCCGAGCCTGATTTGAGAACTGCATCCCCAAGCCATATGGAGCTACTGTAATACGACATTCGTGAAGGAATACGCGGGATAGGCATCAGAGGTCGCAGTTTGGTGTTCCGAGCTCGTTCTCATAGAAATTGATAGAGCGTGCGAGCTGAAAAGTCTCGACGGGAAGGTCGTATCCCAAACTTGAGTTGCCGCGCATTCGAATATTCTTCCCGTAAGGCCACACCGCGCCCGCGATACCGTCAACCGCACCCACGGCCCTTAGGTCGCGCTTGTGGAATCGCTGACGATAGATTTTTTGGGAATCCCCTTGCATAGATGTCGAAATTGGAGTATGAAAACGGGATAAACTCTTCGGATTTTCGGTTTTTCTTTTTTCTTTTCCTCTTTCTTATTTTTTATTTTGTTTTCCATCGACAAAATCCTGCAGGTGAATTTTTTATTTTCAAACCTTCAAAATCCTTTCGTTTTTGTTTATCCCAACAAAGTTAACTCAGGATAGCTCGTGGATGTACAAATATACGAATATACGAATAGCGGATCTCAGGTCTACGCTGACCATCGACTAATCCGCATGGCCACTCCGAGTAAACAGTTGCGCGGCGACCTTTAGTATCCTACGATCCGAGTTGAGAAAATTCAATCGTAGGTGGGGCATTTGAGAGCGGGTAAATTAACTATCATAATTATTTTCACTATCATCCAGCCATAAACGTATTTTTCCTTATTTATTAAGTTTTCTATCTATTCCCGATTTTCTATTAAATAAACTGATGACGGTTAAGCGTGATGAGGGAAGATTCTATCTTTACGCGAAGATAGAATTATTGATGGATTGGGCTCCAAGGAAATCGCCTGACCCTCTCTCTTCCCTTACAAATACATGGATTTGCCATGTATAGAGGGGTATCTTGTACCTTCTAGCTTTTCACGAATTCCTCTCTCTTACCTGCGCGCTTTACTCGAAGGATACTCTATTAACTTAGGCATCGGAGGTGGATTAGGGGGTTCTCGCCCACTTTGTCCATTGTTTTGCAGGTCCTAGGTCATTGAAGAAGGAGGAAGACGAAGGGATTCAAAGGAGTTTGATACAATCCCAGATCATTAGTTTTGATTAGAAGTTTCTTTATTTTCTAGTGAGTTAGTTTAATTTCCCACTTCCTAGATTTTAGGCATTTTCCCACTTTCTCCATTATCCTTTCCATGAACTGATTTAAATCTATTTAGTTTTAGGAGTTAGTTACCTTTTTCTGCATTATAAAAGGAGGACAGCAGATTGTACTTGGGCAGACTTGAAGAATGAAATGAATTACAAATGAGGATTCCTCAAAATTGGCTGATTAGTGAGATGCTTACTACTCATATTTCTATCCCTTTCCCTTTCAGTTTTAGGGTTCTAACATTTGGTATCAGAGCCGTTTGATCCAAATGGTTGAAGTTTTTTCATTCTTCAACAAAATTCATGTGGGTGAGATCCTTGCTCTCAGTGGGTTGGTGTGAGATTCTTGCATCAAATTAGAATGAAGTTTCTTCAGACCCCCTTTTGCCAACCTATATTATTTCTCTACCCTATTAACTATCCAAAAAAAACAGTATTTCTGCCAGAAGAACCACAATCACGTTGCAAGGCTCATGGATGCCACCAACTAGATTCTGGAAGGCTGAACATGCAACTGCAACGTGGGATTGTGTTTTTGTTGCATCAATATGCTTGGGATTGGCCAGGAATTCAACCCTCCACTTCATGGAGACGTGGCTGGTTTTCGCCTTGAGGACAAGGCGATTTTCAAGGGGGATGGATTGATACAATCCCAGATCATTAGTTTTGATTAGAAGTTTCTTTATTTTCTAGTGAGTTAGTTTAATTTCCCACTTCCTAGATTTTAGGCATTTTCCCACTTTCTCCATTATCCTTTCCATGAACTGATTTAAATTTATTTAGTTTTAGGAGTTAGTTATCTTATTTTGCATTATAAAAGGAGGACAACAGATTGTATTTGGGCAGACTTGAAGAATGAAATGAATTACAAATGAGGATTCCTCAAAATTGGCTAATTAGCGAGATGCTTGATACTCAGATTTCTATCCCTTTCCCTTTCAGTTTTAGGGTTCTAATAGAGTTACTAGGTGCATTACAGACGAACTTTTGTGCACTTACAACATTCTAACTACATCATCATCAAAGAGCAGCCTAGTGGTTTATCGAAGTCAAATAGAATATTTAGATTCTGGCTCTAGTCTAGTTTATCGGTTGAAACAAGAACATGATCATGATTGGGTAAAAAAATTAATCAATATTTCATCTAAACCATTTTTCTCTAAGAATTTTAGTACCTTACTCATCTTCATGTCGATCAATCTCATTTTGTTGTTCTTTTCTATAATTTGTATTGATGAAACTGATTCTACTAGCCATGTAGGGCTACGTTGATTCACTAAATTGTTCATGATTGTCACTTTTAACAACTTCTCGGGCTATCAAATATATTTGGTATTCCAAATTTTATCTTAAAAAAATTATTTCACTTAGTAAACGGACACAAATAGATAGACGTAGGTCCGGTTTCAGAACCGCCGACTTCTCCTCTTTTTTTTTACAAAAAATATACATAAACTATAGAAGACTTACAAAAAAATTATATCACTTAATAAACGGATCGGACATAAATAAATGTGGAACTAGAAACCGATCTTTGGCCTGTTCCACACCAGAACCAACAAAAAAATTTAACATTGCCTTTTATTTTAAAAAACACAAATTTTATTAAATTCGGGTATATTTAACCTTTTTTGACATAAAAGTTTCGTTTCAATTATTATATATAAAAATTTAGAGCTGGATTTGTATTTTTTATATAAGTTTTGTATAATTCACGTATATTTTTTTATAGAATAAAGGAGAAATCGACGGTTCCGAACCAGTTTTTGGGAGAGGGGAACCGAAACCGCTATTGGCCGAAACAACTATTGGAACCGAAACCGCGTCTACAAAGCGATTCTTTTTTTTTGTTTAAGCAAAAAAACCATTAACTTTACTAATGGAAACTACACGTTGAATAGGAAAAAGATAAACAAATAAGAAGGGAAAATAAATTTTTTTTTATACACAATTCTTTTTCAAATTTTTAGCCTTCTTATATAAAATAACTGAATGACTACCCTGCTCAAATTCATTTAATTCTAATTGTTTGTGGAGAGAGTGCTACGCAAAACCAACACCAACCAACAGAAGGTGATGCCGCGCTTGTCGCATCAGCTTACTGGTTGAGCACTCATGGCAGTATCAAGAGGTCTCGGGTTCGAGACTCCAGGATGGCGGTTTGACCTAATCCTTACCTTATCAAAAAAAAAAAAAAACAGGTGATGCCTATCGGTAAAGGTGGCCGATGGTTTCCATTTAAAAAAACACACAAAAGAGTCATCGGTTGTTATAACCGATGATAAAACTTTTCGGTCATATTGACCGATGAAAATAACGGGGCGCCTTGGAGTTTCGAACCAGATACCTCATAGTACCACCATAAGTGCTCAACCAGTGAGTTGATGCGCCATAATATGAAGAAATTTTAATATGTATTCTTATATAGGCCGTTTTTCTATTTGTCACGGACTTGAAAGGTTTAAGTACACCTTAATGAGGCCCTTTTATATTTGTAACTCATGAACTTAAAATAAACTAGATTCCACTCATGTAGGCGGTCAGGTTTTCGCATTCAATTGTATCGAAAGTCGCACAGTGATATCATCTAATCGTTTACAGCACCATGAATTGTACCCATCAGCCATAAATTTTCATATTAATTGTACTAACTTCCTTCCACCAACATGTACATACATAAGGAGTTGAATTCAATTTAGGCTTCTAATTGTTGGGAGAGCAATTTCAACACAGTCTCTGTATATATTAAAATGTGTATTTTTGGAAATTTTTATATTGCTTTTTGTCCAATAAATTTCCGGTCTCATTCTTTAAAATGGAGATAGAAGAGGAAAAATGATGAATTTTCTCTATATTTAGGAAAATTCCCAAATGTATTTTTAGAGAAGAAATTAAATATAGCGCTATTCATGACAAATTTTAATTCGTGAAATTAAATTTTATGATATTTAGAAAAAAAGTGAATAATGTACATAAAATTGCAATAATTAATGCAATACTCTATTATGGGGAAGCCGTTGGAGTTGAACTAATTTATTTTGTAGAGAATATGACTATATAATCTTCAGTATAGAGATCGAACAATAGGCAGAAACTCTTGAAGATGTCCTAAGAGCATCTCCAACAGCTTTCCCATTTCTCACTATTGGAGAATATTCGTGTGTTTTGAGGTCGAACAACTTTCCCATCTCATTCTCCAAAATAGAGATGGAGAAGAAAATGAGGTAGTTATTCCCCAAATTTGGAGCAAGGTTTCCATTCCCCAAAATTAAATTATTCTTATATTTCAATACAAACTTTACAAATATAGTATTTGATCTTTTATGTTTAAAATATACTCCCTCCGTTTCAAAATATATGGTCTTTTAGAAAATTCACGCATATTAAGGAACTTTCATATTACCTAAATTACCCTTATAAAAGTCATGCATGTTGTTTATCAAAAAGAAAAAGCATGCTTGCATGTTCTACTTTTTCAATAATTGAGGTTATCATGAGGGGCATATCCGGAAAGAAGAGGGAAAAAATATAAAATTGGTCATGTATTTTGAAACAACCTAAATTGTCTAAAAGGCCATGTTTTTTGAAACGGAGGGAGTATAAGCATAAATTTTTTAGAGATTTTGAACTTTAATTCTCCATTTTGGAGAAATTTTAGAGACTCTGTTGGAGATGCTCTAAGGGCTTAATTTGGAATTTTTTAGATCAGAGAGATTCTCTATCCCATTCTCTAAAATGGGGAAGAGAAAAAAATATAAAGTGTTTTCCCCATATTTGGGGAATTCATCAAATGGATTTGGAGAATGCATTAAATGCGATCGTATACATGGCGGCCTATTATTGGTTATATTGAGTTTTATAATATTTTACAAAAGAATAATCATATAAAAAATAAAATATTAAATGTGAGATTGCTCAAAATAGAGAAGCTATTGGAGTTGAAGTCCATTTTTTTTTAGAAATATGACTTTTAATTCTCCATATTAAAAGAAATTATGGAGAATTTGTTGGAGATCGGTTTCTCCAAAATCTATGTATATGTATAAAAGCCGTAAGGATTGGAGCCACCACATTGCGCCACGTCATCTTTTTCCACGTGTCGATCCAAGAATGCGCCACATCAGATTTAGCCACGTGTCATCATTTCCTTAAGCCATGTCATTTAATTCATTATATATATTATATGCCATGTCATGTTATTTTAGATATTTGTTTTCTACAATATCCTAACCGATTTAGTTTCCTTATTCGATTTAAGAAAATCTTCAAATTTTTTTTCACAAAATTGCAATAATTGAATACTCCTAAAATGAAAAAACGTAGTAATAAATGCTGATTTTTCACAAAATTGTCACATTAATTTCATCCGTAAAATTACCACTACGGCCATCTTTTATTATTATTTTTATTTAAAGTTATGGTTTATTTAATTTCTAGATTATAATTTCCAAACATTTTTTATATTTTAACTAAATAGCTTGATGTTTAAGAAAAATATGGAGGTTTTTAAGACTATACTAGAGAACACTTTATTTTCTATATTAAAAATATGTAAGACTTTATTTTTACAATAAAAATATCAAAACTTAAAAAATAACACAAAGTTAAACGTGAAATTATGCACAAATAAGTTTATAATTATTATTAGGTTGATACTATATCATATCTACCAAATCTTTAAGTTTCGATTTTTTTTTAATTGGGATACAAATTCAAACGATGGAAAACAATCTTCAATTATTATGTAGTATCTTCTATATGATCTTAGATACAAAACTTTGATTTTCAAATTCTTTTCCCAATATATTTGAATCAATAACGTAATATTTTGAATTGTCTTTAAATAAAAAAATGGCTCTAATGTTTTGGTTTTGGAAAATTTTCGGTTTAAATCAAATATTTTTAAACAAATTACTATAAATGAATTGATTATTATTATTAATCAAATTATCAATTTCCGATTTTGTAAAATTTTGGATAACCAATAGCCATTAAACCATCTCAATCATTTCAAATTTGTTTCTTTATTTATTTACTATATCAATATTTTTAGCAAAAAAATGTATTGTTTACCATATACAATCTTTAGTGAAGATCTCGGATTTTGCATGACTAAATAGTTTTTAACCACCCAAGCAAATCTTTGATTTTTCGTAACAAGAATTCATTAAATTATTCATTACAATTTAATTTTTTTAATTATTTTAAATTTCAAACAATATCAAAATCGTTATTTATCTTAATCTCCTTCCTGATTCTACGCATAATCAAATAGAGCATATAGTTTTACTCTAGATCATCACTAAATAATTTTAATAAGATATCCTAAAAAGAGTAATCAATCAAAGATATAAAGTCATACAATTTTTGTAGCTAAACATGGTAAATATAAATTTTAGAAAATAACATAATAATATCTTTCCTGATTGAATCTCAATGTGTGTTTAGTGTATAATACTTCCAAATTTGGCAAACACATTAATCTAATTAGGGTAGTATTTTGGGGACTCGAAAATGTCAACATGGGCACACAATAATTAGAAGGACCCATTCGATCGATAGATTAGCAACATATGATATGTAAAGTTCATTCATATTGCTTATGTACAAGTAGTTTATTTACATTAATAACTAGCTTAACCTGTCGTACCTTGTACGACTATGCATTCATTAAAATTTTTACATCTTTTCGCACATTAATAAAATCCAACTCAATGATTATTGTATAATTTTATCTAATTAATGTATAAGTTAAAAGCTTTGAAATTTAAATAATTTAAATTTCAATATTTTTTATCTAAATCAATTTGATTTTATCAATATAGTGGGTGTTCTTTATATTCTTATGATTGGTACGGAGAATCATAGTACTTATGTATCTATATACTATAATTAATAACAATAAAAATATATCAATATGAGAACTATGATGAAATATTGAAAATATGCATGGGTAAGAAAAACAATTGTAGATGAAATGTATATATAAATTCTAGCAAAATCAATATTCCCCCCAAAACCAATATGATTTTTCTAAGCATACTACTTAGTGAAACGGAATTAATAAACCATTCAAATTTTATCATAGATAAATGCAAGGCAACAAAATTATGATCTTAACGTATGCCTATAGAAAAACTACTATACACAAAGCCTCATTCATAATAAGTTAATTTTAGTAGGTTAAAATATTTTTGTGATCTTACTTGTCATAAAGATAACATTGGTGGCTAACACTAAATTTTAGTGCGTATATGTATAACAAAATCTTAGTGTATACGTGTATATTTAATGATAATTTAAATTTAAGAGTTTCTTATACTTAACAAAGTTGTATAAACTATAATAATAAAAAAGTTGAGGAAAATTGTTAAAATACATAAATCAAATAGCTAAAAATAATTCTAAAATACAAATATTTATTTATTTATAATAAATTCTTATCAAACATTTTATCATGAATTAATAATCAGATAAATCTTAGCAATAGAATATATTAAAATAGAAAAATTGAGAAATCCCAATCTTAAAATTGTATGTACATATATAGCAAATTTACATAGGTATTGTTCGTACATATGGGAATGTTCCAAGGACATGATTTCATGATCATATATATCACAATTTATTGATTTTTGGATATATAGTTAAATGGTTAATTTTTACTCTATACTTTATGGATAGATATTGTATATGGATAGATAATTTGTATGGATAGATATTGTTGATAAGGTAGTTAATTTAAAAGATTGAAAATTTACATAGCAAAATTATGATAGTTAATTAAAAGACTTTAAAAATTATTTTGGTTAAATAAACTGGTGGGGCCAGAATCAACGTGGTGGCTCGAAAACGGTCGGTTTTTATAATATATATTGATATTGATTTGACCCTTGAAAAAACGTACCACAATTTACCCTTGCCAAAAACAAATCTTGCAAAATAAAGATTACGATCTGATCTTGAATTAGAAATATTCTAAAAAATAAAAATTACTAATATGTAATTTTATCCTTTACAAATATGTCAAGATTTAATTGATAATCCATCATAGTCGGGTAGTAAAATCATTTTGTTATCAAATCCTACTAAAACGAAGATCACGATAAAATCATGAATTAAAAAATATTCCGTAAAAATGAAGATCACGATTTAATCATTAGATATGATATTATCCAAATTTGGTCAATTCTAACCAATTTTTAAATTTTTTAAAAAAAGTGTCATATCTTCAACATATCTTATGTTTTTTTTTGTATTATGGTAGTTATATTTTTTTTTTCAATAGCATATTATGGTGGTTTTGTTGATTTCAAAAGCAATTTCTTAAAAAAAATAAAAGGTACAAATTCAACGCCTTTATGTATCATGACAATTATATCAAATTATATTAGATTTTTAAATCGTTATATTTTTTATTCTATTTTATAATATGATTAAAAATATATACATACTTATTTTAATAAGATATTTTTTTGGTCTATACATACATATAGAGGCAAAATATTATTCACTAAATATTATGATTAAAATGACTACATGTTTAATATGAGTATATCAAGTTGGTGTTTTGCACACTAAGATATAAGCAAATATAAATTGAGTAATGATGTATTTTTATTGACTATAAAGTAATAAAGTATAAGTACCTGATTTGTATAATAACATATTTTCAATCAATCATTTAACAATTAAAAACTTTTAATATTCGATAAACCTAATTATATTAAAACTTTTATTGTACATTTCACATATATAAAATATTTATTATATATCAAAAAATAACTTTAAAAATACAAGTCGTGGATGGCACGACGGGTACGACTAGTGGGGAAAGAAGAGATATATTCTTTAACAAAGTATTGATCAAACTCAAAGAGCTTCCTTAAGAATGCTATATTTATTTTAATAAAAAGCCTAGATTTTTTCTAAATTAAAAAAATAAAAAAATTTGACACATGTATAGCTTTAGAGAAATTTGGAGATATCTCCATATTTGGGATATCAACTATTATTTTAGAGATCTTCTCCAAAATAATATGGAGCATATCTTGGGACTTATAACCACCTAAAAATCTTCAAATGTGGTGTTTCTAATAATATGGAGCATCACTTGGAGATGTTCTAACTTCTAACCATAGAGGATGTTTGGTCCCGGATCCAAGGATGATGGCAGAAGTACAATGGATGGCAGCTTTAGGGCTCAAGGAAAAGTTCTATAGATCGGTGATAAGGCCGGTGATCCTCTATGGAGCAGAATGTTGGCCAACGATGAAGGCTCGGGAATAGAAGCTGACAGTTGTAGAGATGAGAATGCTTAAATGAATGTGCGGCCACACGAGGTTAGATAAGATTAGAAATGAGGAGGTCAGGAACAAGCCGGGGAGTGGCGTGCATTGGTGACAAACTTGAAGAGGTGAGACTTTGGTGGTTTGGCCATGTCCAGAGGTGGAGCCCAGAGGCTACAGTGAGGAGGTGTGAGCGGTTGGACTTAGGGTCTTGTCAACGGAGTAGGGGTCGTCCAAAAAAACGTTGGATGGACAACATTAAGTAGGATATCAGCGTGTTAGAGATTTCAAAGGACTTGACGCAATGTAGGAAGAGTTGGAGGGAGAAGACCAGGGTGGTAGATCAGTAACTCTTTTAGATGGGTAGTTTTTCTTTCGTTGCATTTTTTAGGCCTTCGTAGTTTTCTTTTGGGGGAACGCTCTGGTGAGATAACTATTATGGTGCTTCCTTAGGCTTCTTATTAGCCATTGGATTAAAGGGGATTAATGGTAGGAGATTATGGTCCATAATAGGCATGATTTTGCTGGTTATCATAATTAAAAAGGCTCCTAAATTATAGGGATGTAGCAGCCTAAATTACGAAAAAAAATCTGGGGAGATTTGATCCAAAAACGGTTATTCAAATCAAGAAAAAAACATATTTTCCATATTGAAAAGCAAAATTTCGAGTGAAATATTCTACAGAAATTACTCGCATGCCACATTATACTAAACCCTAGTTTTTTAGTTGGAAAAGTAATGTTGAAGAGTTGAAAAAGTAGCTACATTATACTAAAGTACGAACGAGTTGAAAAAGTAATGTTGCATAGTTGAAAAAGTAGTGTTATATAATTGAATAATAACATGCATATTACTTTACAAGAAAATTTAATGTTGAATAGTTGAAAAAGTAGTGGTTTATAGTTGAAAAATAACTTGCTTGACAAGCAAAATTAATATTTAATAGCTGAAAAAATAATGATGTACAGTTGAATAATAACAATCATGTTTCTTTGACTTTGTTTGACTAAAAAAGCAATTTCAATATATTGCAATGAATTTTTCATTATTGTGTCTAAAACAGAGTACATTAATAACGAGATTGTGTTCCCCTCCTTTAAGTATAAAAATATTTGAATTTTTCAAATTCCTATATTGAGATATTAATTAGATATGATAGAACATAAAAGCGATTTTTTAGGACGTTACAATGACTTTTTCATAACTACATATAAAACACGGTTCATTTACAACAATCTAGCGTTCTTCATCATTGCTAAGCTTAATCTTTGAATTTTTCAAAATGTTGTATATACTTATTCATTAGCTTGATATAC
Organism: Polygonum aviculare; assembly: GCA_934048045.1. Classification (NCBI taxonomy): domain Eukaryota; kingdom Viridiplantae; phylum Streptophyta; class Magnoliopsida; order Caryophyllales; family Polygonaceae; genus Polygonum; species Polygonum aviculare. The sequence continues at coordinate 21,098,273 of OW204026.1, forward strand.
TAAAAACAAAATTTTCAGTACATCTAGTGCTACGTATTTGTCATACGTATTTTCCAATTCTCCATCATCTTCCTCAATTGAGTTTGAGTTATCTTTATCTTCACTCTACTCAGGGCAAAGATCAAAAAGATCGACATCATTGACCGACTCGTCATGGTCACTCATTCTTAGTCTCTTTGAAAAACTCAACATAACGTTTTGAAAAATTACATGAATACGAAAGAGAAAGAAATAAACTTGGTCTCGCAAAAGCATACTCGTTCCAACTACACAATCAAAAACAATTTATCCACCTGTTAAACCTAAGTTAAAAACACAACAATGCATTTTTCAAATCGAGAACATTAGATTTTCAACAATGAGCCACTGTCAACCTAAGTTTATTCAAATACTCACATATCGCTTTTCACAACGAATTCATTTGTTTTCAAACGTCACATCAGTTTCTTTCATAGAAACAACAAACTATTACTATAATCGAATGGTATCTACATGGATTAAACACGTGACGCTTATTTTTTCAACTATTCAAAATGTATTTTTCATGTCAAGTAACATGATTGTTATTATTCAACTATACAACATTACTTTTTCAACTATTCAATATTAGTTTTCTCGTCAAGTAACATGATTGCTATTAGTCAACTTTAGAGCACTACTTTTTCAACTCTTTAACGTGACTTTTTCTTGTAAAGTAACATGATTGTTATTATTTAATTATACAACACTATTTTTTCAACTCTCCGACATTACTTTTTCAACTCAAATATATTTATGAACGTTTTCAATACGTTGCGAGTAATTATTCAAACAATTTCATGTTGTTGGGACGATATTAAGGACGCAAGTCATTAATATCTAAACCAATAATAATCGTCCCTTGTTTTGATAATGACAAACTCAAGGTATTTGATAAGTTGTCCAAGTGTTGATCTCAGGTAAGTCCAACGGACGCAAATGAGCGAAAAGGACAACAAGTGAAAGGTCGTCCCTAACTCTGTAGGACGCACTTCATCAGAACTTCAAGCGCTGAAAGTAATTGGCGAAGTCCATGCGCAGATGGGACGGCGTCCTCATCAAGAAGGGACGCGCACCAAAATACGGATGAAGTTCAAATTCAAATCAAGGCCGCCCCAACATGATTACATCATACTCGGCCGTAGTCCTCAGAAGGAAGCTTCCCTTGTCTGGGCACGTGTAGACAATTCCAAAGATGTCGCTTTCCCAGCGATGGTCCCCTATCCACGCGGAGGCTTCCCAAGCGTCAACAGAGTTGACTTCCTCAAGAGGCTCATCGCACCGTTGATGGAAGATCAAGGATCCTGCAAAGCCTCAGAGGACGCTAGAGGACAAGAACCACTTCCGCTATAAATAACCCCTCAAGGGTATGCATAGCGGTGTGGACTTTGAAGACTTTCTCTCAAGCTCTCCCGAAGCATTCAAGAACAAGAACGAAGATCAAGAAGATCAAGTGAGCTTGAAGCAAGAGAAAGAAAGTCCAACCACATCAAATCTAAAACAAACCACAAAATAGTTAGAGTTGTAGTTTGTCTCTCTCAACGGACCGAGAGAGACGTGAGTGATAGCTTCCTTATAAGCTAAGAGAGTTAGGTTACCTGTTAGGTGGAAAGGAGTGTTACTAGTGAGACTAAGGACGGACGCTTAGCTCAGAGAAGTGTAACGACTCGCCTAAGTTGTAAGGACTCTCTCTTAATAAGATAAGGGACGGCTATTGAAAATCCTCCAAGCGGAGGTAGAGGTTTACCCATAAGACTAGTCGGTCTTAGTGGGGTTCCTCTATAAATACTCGTGTCCAATATCTCACTGCATTTCCTGTTAAGTCTAATTTCCGCTGCATATAAGGACGCCCTTAACCCAGTTAAGGATGCCTTCACTAACAGACTTACGATCCAACACATGTAATTATCAATAGAACATGAAGTTATTCAAACACTATCATACAACATGAAAAATACAAAACAGTTTATATTTGTTATCTGAAAAATTGTTATCAATATGTTGAAAAACACAATAGATATATCTGAAACATAAATGAAAAACACTAATTTCATCTCTTAATGAAAAAATTCGTGTAAATAATTGAAAAAGATTCAACACAAATTAAACAAGATTCGTACGTGAACCCATTTATACTACTTCCTTCTACAACTACTACCAACACCAACTTGATAATCATTGAGTTTGAACAACACAATGTATTGAATTTGCAACCAATGATGAATCGAATGCTATCATCATCATGACTCATTCAAGCACTCAAAGTTCTCTATAATCATACATGATAAACTCAAAGTTTCGAGATTATAGGTGCAAATCATACGTCGTTCCATCGCATATCTTGAAAGGTTGATCGGTCATGGTTGCAATCCAAGATAACGTGTATGATTCAATCACACGTATTGAATAAAATCTGGTGCTTTCCCCCTTCCGAATTTGTGAAGGATTGACGAAAACAATGGCCGTTCATGAGAGGTTTTCCAATTATGAATTACAATATTTTTCATAATGCAATTCAGCAGTTTTTTTTTTTAATTTTTTCCCTATTAGGAAATCCCTAAAAATCAGCAAATTAATCTCCCCCTCTTTCCAAAACAAAATCTGCGTAATATTTTCATTCAATCCCCCCTTTTTTAGCTATTTTGTTGCCTTATTATGAGCCATTGATTTACTCTAATCCAACGCCCCTAATTTGTCCGCATGTTGCACCATAAGTGGGTGTTTTACTACAGCGTTATTCTTTATTTTGTCGGTTGGTTCGTTTCTTTGGATTTTTTCGGGCGCATTCCATCTAGGTTTGGAATGCCCCCATCCTGACCCCCAAATATTGCATTGCGGGATTATGCTGGGTAATTGTTATTGTTCTTGTACTTGGAGATGCTCTAACCATGGTCCAAGCCTATGCGTTTTGGGCAACATTTACATTTTAGTGTTTGAAAGGAATATACATATATGTATAGGTTGATTTCAATAATTATCTTTTTTATCCTATAAAGTATAAATGTCAATCACAAATATAAATATGTCCATTGCGAAAATATATGAACTACAATTGACAGCTGACTTGACTTAGGTCGTTATGCCAAAAATAAAGATAATTAACCCTAATACAAGCTAGTATAGCGAGTAAGTCGGGGTCATACCCAAGAGAACTAGTAGCTTCTTGTATCAATATTTGTACCAACTAAAGATAACATGGGAAATTAAGAGAGAGATCTAAACTCAACTAAACTAAGAAACAAATCAAACAAACAAATAAACAAATTAATTAAAGAAACAAGTTCATTCAAAAGATCCACTTGGAAACAATAATTCAACCATAGATTTATCCACTGATTCCTTTTACACTTATGGTTAATTGCTATCCTAATCATTAGTAATCGGAAGTCCACGGTCCAAGCAATTCTTTAACCATAGGCAAGGACGCTTAACCTAGAATTAGCATAGAGAACAAGGATATGCAGAATACAAGTCAAGGTAACCAAGATACGAGTCGATTGAATTAACTAATAAATTCAAATTTCTTCTAAAATCCTAGTTGCATAGACAACAGGTCTATATAATTAACATTCTAATCCATAAACATTAAAATAAATCCTACAAATCTTAGGAGTGTTTAATCCTTATACAAAAAATATAATCCTACAAATCTTTGTTCGATTAAATATACATATTATAGTTAAAATACTATATAATTAAATGAATCTCATAAGAAACAAATTAAATTAAATAATAGAAAATTTATATCAAACTATTCTTTTGAATAGCTTTATATAAAATTTAAAATGCGTTTTTAGTTAAAGCCAATTCGCGCCTTGAAGACACGGGACAAATATTAATTTTTGTATAAAGTGGATAAGATTACAATGTGTCGGTGCTCATGAAAATCAATAAAAACTACATACTATTAACGGTCTTTTTAATTTAAGTTTTGAATCTATGAAAATCAATAAAAACTGCATACTATAAACGGTCTTTTTAAAAGTTAAGGTTTAGAGTTACCATATTGCATATTGTGTCATGTAAGATTTTTTCAAGTGTGTCATCACATTTCGCCATCTTGAATTTTGGCAAGTGTTTGTCTCTTGTGCTCTGTGTCAAATATTATTTACTTATATTTTGAAGCCACATCATATCTATTTATTCATGTCATATACAATATATATATGTATATGTGTGTGTGTGTGTGTGAGTGTGTATATAAGATTTTATTAAGCCACCTCATATCCATTTATTAAGGCACATTATATTTATTTAGGTAAATGAGAAGTTTTCTTACCAGAAAGAAAAATATAGAGATTGTTATAAGTTTTTTTTGGCAGTTGTACAAATCTTATCTATGAGAACTAATTAAAAAACGAAAGATTTTGATAATCAAATATCGATCAATAGAGATTTTTATCAAATAGTCAAAATCTTTCATTTTTTATTTAAAATATCAATTAGTATTTTAGTTTTAGTTAAAGATTTGATTGTATATAGTTTATCCTTGTAATTCTTTATATAATCGTAATCTTTATATTCACAAATAATTATATAAATTAATATGTTCTTAATTTCTTAAAAAATCATAATTATACATTTTAAAGCACTATTAGTTATATATAAATTGTATTTATATAATAGATGAATATACTATTTGTAATTAAAAAATATTAAGTTTAAATTTTTATTCAAATCTCGTACACAAGTTTAAAAACAAAAACCATACAAAAAAATATAAATCTGTCAAAAAAATTAAAATCATTAATTAAATAAAACTAACAGATCTAATATAGATAGTTGATTGAATGTATAAATGCTGTAAGAGATTGTACAATTCAATTATTGTTAGCAAGCAGTGATTTTCTTGGGTCAAAGATTTAATAATAGCAAGCAGTGGATGCAATGCAGCCATGCAGGGGATGGTACGATTCTCCCAGACAATAACAGTATATGTATTTATATAGAGTGTTGTTGGCCAGTAATTGAGTAGACGATATCGATCAGTCAGCTAGTATTCAATAGCTCACTCGCCACATTCAACCAAAAAAAAAAAAAGTATTCAACAGCTGAGTTGAAAATCCAAATAAGTGATGTCGTCCTCGAGTCATCTGCCCAACCCACCATCGTCCGGCGCAGCCAGGCCCACCGGCCGTGCATGGTGGCTGCCGGACATAGGCCGCCAGAGCATAAAGTTAAAATATTTACCCCACCTCCTGACCCTCTCCTCACTCGGTCTAGTCCCGTTCATGATGGGCCATATCCAGCGCCAACACGACGTCGTTTACGACATGGTACTCCAACTCCCATACGGCCACCTCCTCACGCTCTTATCCTGCTGCACGCTGGTGGTGTTGGGGTCCACATTCTACTACCTGACCCGTAACCGAGGCGTTTACCTGGTGGACTACTCGTGCCACCACCCGCCGCCGAGCGGACGCATCGAGCTCCGCGAGTTTGAGCGGCGCGCGAAGGGCTCCGAGGCCTTCGACGAGTCGTGCATTGAGTTCCAGAGGAAGGTCCTCCAGAGGTCGGGGCTGGGGGACGAGACCGTGCTCCCTCCCGCGATGCACGCCGTCCCGTATCGGCCCGCCATGGAGGACGCCAGGGTCGAGGCCCGCGAGGTTGTATTCGGAGCCCTCGATGACCTGCTCCGGGCCACCCGGGTCGACCCCGAGGACATCGGCGTCCTCGTCGTCAACTGCTCTCTGTTCAATCCCACGCCGTCCCTCTCCGCTATGATCGTCAACAGGTATAAGCTGAGGGAAAATATTAGGAGCTTTAACCTCGCAGGCATGGGCTGCTCTGCCGGAGTCCTCGCCCTTGACCTTGCCAAGGACATGCTTCAGGTATGCTTTCTATTAATTAATTTATTGATTTTGTTTTGATCAGATTAAGAAGGAATGTTGTTTTACGAACCTCAAAAAAAAGTAGGGCCTCTCAAATAACAATATTATAATATCATTTGATACTACTTAAAATTATATTACAATATATATTAATCAATTCTTATGTTATCTTATATTATTTTTTTGTAATCTATTAAAGATAGGATACTTGAATAGATCGAGATGATAGCATATATCAATGATATTTAGCATAAAAAGATAATTAATGATATTGTTTTTCAAAAAAATATAATTAGATAAGAAAAATTGTTTACATTATAACTATTGAACAAAATGTTTAATATAATTTTGCATTATAATACCCCATTCAAACATAATTACTTGAATACGGATCGAGCTACTTAAAATTCCTTTGTTTTTTTGCAAACATCAATTGTTATTATCGCCGTCGACCTTGCCAAGGTGGTGCGTTTTTGGTCATTCAGCAACCTATTTAAACGCCATACATCGATCTAAATGAGACTTCTCAGACATCAAATACATATTTTCTACTTCCTATATATGCACATGCATGTCCCTTTCTATCTACACTAACTAACAGTATCTGATAGAACAAAACTTGGTCATTATGTAAAAACAATAATAAAACAAAGAAAAAAGGGAACATCGGTCATTTGGATGGTCAAATTAATTTTTGGTTTTTTTTTCTGATGACAAGTGCCATCCTTAAAAATTAAATATATTTTTAAGAAAAAAAGAGAAAAAAATGTAATATTATATTGTGAAAGCTAAAATTTTTGAGGAACCAATAACTTTACTAGACTAGGATTGTCGAATTCACTTTCAATTTAAATAAATAAAAATTTGGTCCATTAAAAAAATAATAAGTACTATGTGACCAAACAAATAATAGAATATATATATAGAAGATTTGGACTCCTCGAACGTAGGAACACAACATTAAAATTTCTAGCTAGTACAAGTTGTATATCCTTAAATTGAATCACCCACTTGAAATTTGGGTCCTGTTGGATTCGATTTCATGACCATCCATTGGGGTGGTCCGGTGGAGCTACACATTAATTTAAATGTGATATATATAATCTACGTTATATATTGTTGTAAAATTGGGAGTGTAGGTGCATCGGAACACTTACGCAGTAGTGGTGAGCACGGAGATCCTCAGCCTGAACGGCTACACCGGCATCCGAAAGTCAATGCTAGTCACCAACTGCCTCTTCCGTGTCGGCGGGGCCGCCCTCCTCCTCTCCAACCGCAGCTCCGACAAAAGGCGCGCCAAGTACAAGCTCCTCCACACGGTGCGCTCGCATCGCGGGGCCCATGACAACGCGTACCGATGCGTGTACCAAGAGCAAGATGACAAGCTCAAGACCGGAGTGTCCCTCTCCAAGGACCTCATGTCCGTCGCAGGGGACGCCCTAAAGACCAACATCACAACCCTAGGCCCCTTGGTCCTACCATTCAGCGAGCAATTGTTGTTCTTTTTCACTCTTGTGGGCAAGAAGTTGTTCAACCCCAAGATTAAGCCTTATATTCCAGACTTCAAGCTAGCCTTCGAGCATTTTTGTATCCATGCTGGAGGGAGGGCTGTGATTGATGAGCTCGAGAAGAGCTTGAAGCTGTCTAAGGAGCACGTGGAGGCTTCGAGGATGACACTTTATAGGTTTGGGAACACGTCTTCGAGTTCTATTTGGTATGAGCTGGGCTATATCGAGGCGAAAGGGAGGATGAGGAAGGGGAACCGTGTGTGGCAGATTGCGTTTGGGAGTGGCTTCAAGTGTAATAGTGCTGTTTGGGTCACGCTAAGGGATGTCAAGGCTTCGGAGAAGAACCCATGGTTGGATTGCATTGGCAAGTATCCTGTGGAGTTTTCTAACTGAGGGCCGGGAAAAATGACCTTGAATGGGAGTAAAAAAGAGATATGAGCTAATACTCCCCAACCTATATAATCGAATGTCGGTTTTATGATATGAGCTAATGTTTGATCATATGCACTTTTCTTGCATTCGGAAAGATGTGTTTTACTGGTTCACCACTTCGTAGCACGACGTGAAGAGGATCAAGAACTCTATCATGACGCCCTTTTCATATTTGTCTCTCATATATGAAAGCTTGTTCACGTACTATTTGTTTCTAAACACACTTTTTAATATGGTACTTTTAAAGTGATTGTTTGAGCCAAAATTTACCAAAGGTAGAATCTTGGCCGGCCTAAATCGGGCATTAATCAAGTAAACCGAGAAAAACAAGAACGAAATAGTGTTTATATTGATGTAGAAATCACGTGAAAGTATGTGAATGAATTGTGTCCCCACCCTTAAGGATTATTACATTTGACTTATATAGCTCCTTAGGGCATATTCTATCCAACAAAAGATATGATCCTATCCCTCCGAGGGACGACTTTGTTTTATCGACCACCTGGCGCACGCTCGCCCGAATTGACGATCTCGCTACAAAACGGGGGTTAGTGATGACTATGGGTGAGCTCCTATTGGCGTACAAGGTCGTCCCTCAGAGGGCGGGCTGCATTACTCTCCATGCTAGAGACACCGAAAACCCTCTCATCCCTAAGCTGAAAATGCCATCTCGGCGTTGGCAAGCTCGCTTCTTCTTTGTCGAAAAAGCGTCTTTAGGCGATCTTAATGATGAAGTGAAAGACGTCTTTCGAGATGGACGAAACACATCTCGTAAGGCGATCTGATCTTCCCTCGTGTTTTTGGAATTCTTGTTGTCTTGTTTTCGTGTTCTAATGTTTTGTTTTCATGCTTCTTGTTTGTGCAGTACCAGTAGGAATCAACTCCAAGTGTACGAACACGGGTGTTTGTCATCGCCTGTTGAGGATTAAGGCAAAAAAGTGCCAACCCAGAAAGATTTGGCCCGATCCGGAGGGTAGTGGTGAAGACGAAGAATCTCTAGATTCCGACGAAGACGAAACTGGGACGGACATCACTCCCCTTTCTTCAGATATGGTGAGTTCCTCCAAGTAGAGATCAGGTTGGGAGTTCATCCTCTTCTTCGTTCTCTATTTGATTAACTCTTTAGCTCTGCTCTAAATTTATTCTCCTATTTCTTGGGTGTTTTAGGTGCTGGTTTGGATACCTCTGATGCGGAGATGATTCATCTGTTGGATCGTTAGTACTAAGGGACGTCCTTTACTTTGGGTAAAGGCGTCCTAAGGTCAGGCGTCCCTACGAGGAGTAGGGGCGTCCTTAAGTAATGCAGCGGAAAGAAAGTACTAAACAGGTAAGTAATAAACGCAATGAATTATAGAGGAACCACTCAAGACCAAGTAGTCCTTGAGTGTAAACCTCTACCTCCTTGGAGGATTTTTGAATAGTTCTTTCCTTTGTATTGAACGTTCTTACAATTGTACTGACGAGTCTTTACAGTTCTCTGATACTTAGCTTTTCCCTAAGTTCACTTGTAAAGAACTCCTTTAAGCCTACAACTTAAGCTATAGTTCAATCTACTAAAGGACTCTATTCCTACGTTCTGCAGTACTTCGCAGAACTCTCTTTCTCTTTTTGTTTTTTCTGATTACAAACTGTTTTGTGGTTTGGTTACAAAATCTCACTCGATCTAACTCAGGTCTAAACACTGTTCTTGAGTTCTTGAGTTAGTTCTTCGTGTTCTTGAGTGAGTCGCTTTCCTCTGATTCTCTCTGAATATTTTCTGAAAGCGTTAGCGTCACAATAAATGCCTTGGGGCTATTTATAGGACTTGGGAAGGGCGTCATTTCTCTGGGACGATCATGCCCTTCTTGGACGTGGCTACAGGATCTTCCTCCACGTAGTATGGTGGTGATGAGGAAGCTTCCTGTATCCAGCTGTGTGTGATGAACTCCACTACAGGATCGGCCGCCACGTGTTGATGAACTCTGCTACAGGATCGTCCGCCACGTAGTGTTGGACTCTGCTACAGGATCGGTCTCCACGTGTCCTTGGATGATCAAACATTGTCGTGTGATTTCATCCTGTCGGCTAGTGAGTAATGACTCCTTTCTTGCGTTCCTACTTGCTTGGGACTCCTTCCTTGCTCAAGTAGTCTCTTGCTGGTCCTTACTTCCTGTTAGCCAGCGTCCCTAATCCTAGGGGACGCCCACACACACTTGTTGTCCTTTTGTCACTAGCGTTCCTGAATACTTGGACAATTTTATTAGTGTTGGATCGTAAGTTGTTAATGAAGGCGTCCTTAACTGGGTTAAGGACGTCCTTTAGTGCAGCGGAAAATAGACTTAACAGGAAACAAGATAAGAGAATAGACACGAGTATTTATAGAGGAACCCCACTAAGACCAACTAGTCTTATGGGTAAACCTCTACCTCCGTTGGAGGATTTTCAATAGCCGTCCCTTATCTTATTGAGAGTGAGTCCTTACAATTTAGGCGAGTCGTTACATTTCTCTGAGCTAAGCGTCCGTCCTTAGTCTCACTAGTAACACTCCTTTCAACCTAACAAGTAACCTAACACTCTTAGCTATAAGGAAGCTATCACTCACGTCTCTCACGGTTCGTTGTGAGAGACAAACTACAACTCTAATTGATTTGTGGTTTGAATTGGATTTGATGTGGTTGGACTTTCTTTCTCTTGCTTCAAGCTCACTTGATCTTCTCGATCTTCGTTGATGTTCTTGAATGCTTCGGGAGAGCTTGAGAGAAAGTCTTCAAAGTCCACCAACGCTATGCATACCCTTGGGAGGGTATTTATAGCGAAAGTGGTTCTTGTCCTCTAGCGTCCTCTGAGACTTGGCAGGATCCTTGGGCTTTGATCAACGGTGCGATGAGCCTCTTGAGGAAGTCAACTCTGTTGATGCTTGGGAAGCCTCCGCGTGGGCAGGGGACCATCCCTGGGAAAGCGACGTCTTTGGCATTGTCTACACGTGCCCAGACAAAGGAAACTTCCTTCTGAGGACTAAGGCCGGACGATGATGTAATCATGTTGGGGCGACCTTGATTTGAATTTGAACCTCGTCCGTATTTTGGCGCGCGTCCCTTCTTGATGAGGACGCCGTCCTATCTTCGCAGGAACTTCGCCAATTACGTTCAGCTTTGGAGGTTCTGATGACGTGCGTCCCTACAGCTTAGGGACTGCCGTTCACTTGTTGTCCTTTTCGCTCATGTGCGTCCACTGGACTTACCTGAGATCAACACTTGGACAACTTATCAAATACTTTTGAGTTTGTCATTATCAAAACAAGGGACGATCATTATTGGTTTAAATATTAATGACTGTCGTCCTTAATATCGTCCCAACAATTTCCCCCTTTTTGATGATGACAAACTCTTTCAAATAATGCGCACAGAAGTAAAGCTTTTAGCATGAGAAACTACACTTGATTTGCTTTTCAGCTTAGGTTGACATGCAACACATTCTTTTAAGTGCGTTCTAATTTATTCCTAACTAGCGTCCTTTGGACTTGGCCGAAATTCCCCCTAAGCACATGCTTTCTATGAAAACTTAAAGCTAATCGCATCTCTGCAAAACTATACTTCCCCCTTTTGGCATCATCGAAAAGGAGAACAAGTTGAAAAGCATGTAAGCACAAAGTCATAACTAAAGTAAAGAACGCTTAGACAAAATGAAGCACAAATGTAGTGAATGGCATTCAGAATGAGAAAAGAGTACGTTCATTACAGACATTCACAAAAGGTGTTCAAAACGGGGACAACGTCCCATTGTCTTAAAAAAAACAAAAGAAATGATAAATTGTTTCAGGGTTAGAGAAGAGGAATGTGATCATTTGCGGGGACGCTTGCCAAGAGCCTTGAGGTGTTGCTCCTGAAGATGGTTGTTCTGGGCAAGGAGCTCGTTGTTGCGCTCAAGAAGTTCTGTGTGGACATGAAGGGTGTCGTGAACCTGTTGAATCAGATCTATCATTATGCACTGGTTCTCGATCATCATGCCCATCAGAGACTTTGTAGAGTGCTTCTCGGCCTCATCAGGGACGCTCATACCATCGAGCTCGTCCTCTTCATCAACAGCGTCCTCAGCTGGCGTCCCAATTACTTGAACAGTTTCAGCTTCAGGATCGCCTTCCCCAGTTTCAGCAGCAGCAGCAACTTGAGCTCTCCTCTCAGCTTTGGCTTTCCGCTCAGCCTCTTTCCGTTCCTTTTCCATTTGGCGCTTGACGGACGGGAGGGGCTCATCACACCTGAGTTTTCCAACGGGAGGGAGTGTGATTTGCCTGACGTCCCAATGAATGCCAAAGGAACGCTCTTGTTTAGGAGCATAGAGTCCTTGCTGCTTCAGAATTTGCTTGACCAGGCCGGGGAAGGGAAGAGAGTGCCTGCCTCCTGTGCACTTGCCCATATGTTCCAAGATTACCCGGGGCAAGTTTATCGGCTGGCGTTCCAAGAAGGCGTCCAAGAGAATGCTATCAGTGATTTGAACAATGGACTTCTTCTCTTGGCGGGGGACGACCATGCGCACAATAAAGTGGTGCGCAAGGACGCCCGTCTTGGTGAGGCAATGAGCGTCTCTGTCCTTAGCAGCTGGCTGTCTCCCATTGAATATTCTGTTGAGGATTTCGTCCTGGGAGAAGCGGGCAAAGTTCTTGCAAGGCAGATCATGCAGCGAATCCGGAGGAGAAGGACGCAGGCCTAGCATTTTGCGGACGGTGCCCTCAGCAACGGAATACTCGTCCCCATCTATTTCAAAAGTCCCCTGAGGCTTCCCGTTTACTTCTGTGATTTCGAACTTGGAGTAGAAACAGAGAACCTCATCAGGGTCAACATCAGCGGCCTCAGCGCCCAAGTGCGTCCATCCCTGGAACTCCAGAAGGTCCAAGAACTCTTGGCGCTGGTTCTCTGCCAGAAACTGGGTTGTGAAGAGAAGCGGTGAGAGGATTTTCTTGAAGCGTTTCTGCTTGGAGCCATTGCTCACGATCACTTCATCACCCGCGTCTTCTTCATCTCCATCTCCCTCCTCGTCCTCAGGTTCATCATCCTGGGGAGGGGCGTCCTCTTCATCGGAGGCTTCGTTCCTTTGTTCTTGGAACTCAACCATTGCCGTGTCCTCAGCAGTGGACACCTGTTCAGTGGGAGGCGCGTCCACCGCTGGAGTCCTTGCCAAGGACTCTGTAGGGACGGTTGGAAGAGGCGTCCCTTTAACTTGAGCAGCTTCCTCTACGGCCGGAGCAGGCGGAGGAGGAGGAGTTGAAGCTCTAGGAGGAGAGGGAGTAGGAGTGCGGATCTTAGCTTTAGTGGGGGGAGCGGATGAAGTGCTGGGCGGAACCACTGAGATTGGCTTCACCTTGAGCGGAGCAGAGGGAGGAGGCGGCAGCGTAGCAGGGGTTGCGTCCTCGGCCTGGACCTGTACTGGAGGAACGTCCTTGGCCTGGACCTGAGGAGCGTCCTCTACCCTTGGAGGAGGTGGAGGGAGTTGACGAAGGTCCTGCATACTCGCTTGGATCGCCTTCTCAACGGCTTCCTTATCTGCTAGCTCTTGCTCTTGGCGCGCCGTCTCCTCTTTTTCCAGTTGAATTTCGGAGAGGCGAATGGCGGCCATTTCTTCATCTGTGACGCCCTCAAGTTGAGCAGAGGACTTGAGGCGTCGCTTTGGGGCGGGAGGAGGGGAGGAAGGGACTGGCTTTGGTGGAGAGGAAGAAGGGCCTTTAATTTGGAGCGATTTTGACAGAGGGGGAGAGGAAGGCCTTTTGCGTTTCTGGGAAGGGACGGAGCCCGCAGGAGCCACAACAAACTCCATTATATCCGGGAGCAGTTTGGCGAGCTCGTCCACGGTTCCACCAAAGGAGTCAGAAATGATTCCTGGCCCCATGAACGGTGGGTTGGTGTGATTGGTTTCTTTGAGGCGGGGTTGGACGTAGGTGATCATGAAGTAGTGGAGGAGTCTTTGGATTTTGGGAGGATGTTCATGAGTGGACGCCCTCAGACAGATGTTGGCGAGCGTCCTTGGCTCTTTTTCAAGCCAGTCCTCAATGAGAGGGTCAAGGGGAGGACGGCGTTTGGGTTGGGACGGAAGTTTAAAAACGGCGCCTTTACCGGCGTTCCCTTGGTCTGGCTCAGGCTCGGGTTTGAAGGGCTTCTCCAGAAATGAGAACCTCTTTTGCTGGGACTTGGATTGAGAGCGGGGTTGTTGTCGTTGTGGTGGAGGTTGGGAGCGAAGGGGCTGGGGAGGGGTGTTGGAGTGGCGGCGTTGGGTGGACAGGGATGAAGAATGGTGGCGAGGGGGTTCTTGGCGGCCGGAGGGTCTGCCTCTGGACTCCATTAAGGACCGACCTTTCACCGGAGGAGATTTTGAGGAGGAGGGGTTTTTCGCCGCAGACGATGGTGAGGGGTTTGTTGAAGCTCTTGTGTTGGCCATTTTTGAGGTGGTTTAAATAGAGGAGGATTAGGGTTTGGAGAGAGATTTCGGGATGCGATTGAAGATTGAAGATCTTTGAGAGATTTCTATAAGTGTGCAAACAACAGATGAGCGAAGAAAGGTTTTCGGAAAGCACAGGTGGGTATTTATAGGAAGAAGACGAAGTTGGACGGTCAAGGGTAACAGGGTCTTTACACTCGGCTTCCTCCACCCGCCTTCCCACACGTGACTTTCTTCTTTACTAAGAAACACAGCTGTTGAGCACTGTTCGCGCGTATCCCGAGATCTTCGCTGAAGCTTCTCGAAGACGGTTCATCTTCCCAAATTCAAACATTCAAACTTCTCACAACTGCAAAGGACTCCAAGCTGGCGTCCTATCAACACAACATTACACACCACTGAATTGAACCACGGCGTCCCAGACACTGTTCTCAACCTCTGAACTTAGAACTCTGTACGGACAACTCTCAGCTCTTAACATTCGTCCCTTTGATCACTTAGAGCCATTTTTGAAAATCAAGCAAGTACGTCTCGTAAAGATAAAACAAAAAACGCTCATAGGACGCGTTTGCAAGATTCTCGGCCTGGGTAAGCTTAGAGTTCCCATCATTTCGGCTTGTAATGAGGGTAGGGTGATCAGGGATACTCTTGAGATGAAAAGCGAAATGAATACCATTCAAAAACACAAGTGAAATCACATATCTTAGACTAGCGTCCTTTAAAGATGACTTTAAATGCATGACACACTTTAAGACAAGATCTCAACAAAACATAGCCAATCATAGAGGGAATAATAGAACGGGACTTGATCATTTAAAAGTTATCATCCCCAAAAGCAACCGGAGGTGCTCCAAGGGACGTCTATCAAGTGCTTTTGTGAAAATATCGGCCACTTGGTCCTCAGTCCTAACATGATCCACTCTAATTAATCCAAGTTCAACATTATCACGAAGAAAGTGATGTCTTATATGAATATGCTTCGTCCTAGAATGATGAACAGGATTTTTGGCAATACTTATAGCGCTAGTGTTATCACACAAGATAGGGACTGTGTTGAGGAACGTACCATAATCTTCAAGTTGGTACTTGATCCATAGGACTTGCGAGCAGCACGAAGCAGCAGCAACATACTCAACTTCTGTAGTTGAGAGTGCCACGGAGTTTTGCTTTTTGGATCCCCAAGATACAAGGCACGAGCCCAGGAATTGAGCCATTCCTGAGGTGCTCTTCCTATCCACCACATGGCCAGCGTAATCTGCGTCAGAGTACGCTACCAGGTTTAGGGACGTCTTTCTGGGATACCATAGGCATAGGTCATCCCGTCCTTTGAGGTATCTGAAGATTCTCTTCACTTCTTGCATGTGGGACTCCTTTGGATTTGCTTGGAAGCGAGCACATAAGCACACAGCGAACATGATGTCGGGACGACTTGCCGTTAGGTATAGCAAGGATCCTATCATTCCTCTGTAGAGCTTTTGATCTACGCTCTTGCCTTCTTCATTAGCATAAAGGCGAGTGTTAGGGGAGATGGGAGTATCAATGGGTTTCGATGAGTTCATCCCATATTTCTCGAGCATTTCACGGATGTATTTTTGTTGATGAATGCGCGTCCCATCTTTAAGCTGAGTGATTTGGAGTCCCAAGAAGAAGTTGAGTCCTCCTATGAGGGACATCTCAAACTCACTACTCATCAAGTTCTTGAATTCCTCTACAAGTTTCATGTTAGTGCTTCCAAAGACTATGTCATCGACATAGACTTGGACAATCAAGACATCTTTAAGGACTTTCTTTAAGAAGAGTGTTTTATCAATGTTACCTCATGTGTACCCGTTGGACAAGAGGAAGGACGCAAACCTATCGTACCATGCACGAGGGGCTTGCTTGAGTCCATAGAGTGCCTTGTCCAAGAAGTACACATGATCATGGTGATCAGCGTCCTCAAATCCTGGTGGTTGTGCGACGTACACTTCTTCTTTGAGCTTGCCGTTGAGGAAGGCTGTTTTGACATCCATTTGAAAAAGCTTGAACCCTTTGTGAGCGGCATAGGCGGTAAGGAGGCGAATGGCTTCAATTCTAGCAACAGGAGCGAAGGTCTCATCATAGTCGATTCCTTCCTCTTGTCTATAGCCTTGAGCCACGAGCCTTGCTTTATTTCTTGATACACGACCACTCTCATCAAGCTTGTTCTTGTAGACCCACCTCGTCCCTATTATGTTTTTGTTTCTTGGACGAGGGACGAGGGTCCAAACCTTGTTCCTTTCAAACTGATTAATTTCTTCTTGCATGGCTTGAATCCAATCAGCATCCTGAAGTGCCTCCTTTATGTTCTTAGGTTCAATTAAGGACACAAAGGCGTTGAAGGCACAAAACGCTATGTTGACATTATGGGACTGATTCACAACTGATCTTGTTTGAACTCCTTTTGACATGTCTGAGATGATTTGATCTGTTGAATGAAGTCTTGAAAGAATGGATCCCTTATGAATATCGTCCTTTGCAGGAGTACATCTAGGGTCCGTCCAGTCAGATTCATCGGAGTCAAACCCGTCGTCTTCATTGAAAGGCTCAGAGTGTTCCCCCTCAGGTTGAGCGTCCACTTCTTGACGCTGTTCACCTTGAAGACTTGATTCAGCACCATCAAGTTGACCTGGTGATTCACTCCGAGAGAGAATTTCCTGAGCAGCACTGGGGACTTCCACTGAGACTTCTTCAGGGTTTTGAAAAGCGTCCTTAGGAACATAGTATTTTCCAGAGGACCCAAGGTCAACTTCATCGTCGGAGTCATCCTGCTGATTAGAGTATGAGCGATCTTTCCCACTTGATTTTTCTTTGTGAGAGGCACTTTCTTTGAACACAACATGAATATTCTCCTCAAGCTTGAGAGTCCTTTTGTTGAAAACTCTATATGCTTTGCTGGTGAGAGAGTACCCAAGGAATATAGCTTCGTCACTTCTTGCATCAAACTTTCCAAGTCTCTCTTTATCATTGTTGTGAACAAAGCATTTGCACCCAAAGACTTTGAAGTAGTCGATGCGAGGCTTTCTTCCGTTCAGCAACTCATAGGACGTCTTTCTTAGTAAAGGACGGATCATGGCTCGATTGACAATGTAGCACGCTGTAGCAATAGCTTCCGCCCAGAAGTACTTGGGGACGCTATTAGCTAAAAGCATAGTTCTTGCCATATCCTCCAGCGTCCTATTCTTTCTTTCCACCACTCCATTTTGTTGAGGAGTCCTTGGAGCTGAGAAGTTGTGAGAGACTCCATGTTGATCACAGTAGGCCACGAACTCTGAGTTTTGAAACTCCGTCCCATGATCTGATCTTATGGATTTGAGAGGCGTCTCAAGCGCAACTTCCACTTGTTTGATGAAGACTTTGAATGCGTTGAAGCAATCTGTTTTTGAAGCTAAGAAAATAACCCAGGTGAATCGAGAATAATCATCTACAAGAACGTAAATGTACCTCTTTCCACCATAGCTCAGCGTCTTCATTGGTCCACAAAGATCCATATGGAGAAGTTCCAAAGGTTTCTTTGTGCTGACCTCGTTCTTTGACTTAAAGGACGTTCTTGTTTGCTTTCCTTTGATACAGGTTTCACACTGTTCAATTTTCTCGGGATCAATTTGGGGAAGACCTTTCACAAGATTTCTTTGATGAAGCTTGAGGATTGTGCTTGGTCTAGCATGGCCAAGTCGGCGATGCCAGAGGTCAGCGTCCTCCTTTGACGCAGATAAGCACAACTCAGATTTTGGCTTGAACTCCTGATTGAAGATGTAGACATTGTTCTTTCGGACTCCTTTGAGGACGACTTTGTTTGATTTCTTGTTGCTGACGAGGCACTCCTTTGAGTCAAATGTGACTAGGTTTTCACCTTGATCACACATTTGAGAGACGCTCAGGAGGTTGAAACTAAGTCCTTCAACAAGGCTAACATTTTTCGCTTTGATGGACGGATTGAGGATAGCAGTTCCCGTCCCTTTGATCTTTCCCTTGCCCTTATTGCCAAACGAGACAGTTCCTCCCGTGGCGCTACTTTGGATAGAAGTGAGATGGATCTGGCTTCCTGTCATATGATTCGAGGCGCCACTATCGATGATCCATGGGCGTCCCCTCACTTCCACCTGCCAAACCAAAGTTAGTGTTTGGCGACCCAGGCAAGGTGTTCCTTACCTGGTTCGTTACAAAAATAGAACATTGGTTCTGGCATGTAGTCACTTATATTCACATCATTTGAAATAGCATGCTTTCGGAAAGAAATCTTAGAACGTCTAGGACGTCTAGGGTTCTCCTTAAGGATGGACTTTTTATTTTCAATGTTAGTCCTAGCAGCTTTACCATTTTCAATGTCGTTCTTCTGTTTTAAACATTCATATTTAAAGTGATCTCCTTGTCCACAATACCAACACGTCCTGTAGTAAGTACCAAGGTAGTACTTTTTGTTAGGACGTTGGATTTTGTTCTTTTTCATCTTTTGAGGGTCACAGACTTTTAAACCTTCCCCCTTTGCAATTTTCTTGTAGATCCTATGACTGGTGGAGTTAGTGTAGTAGTCCTTTTGACCTTTCTCTCCACTTTCTAGGACTCTAATTCTTTCAAGGAGATTCTTGGTCTTTTCCTTTTCCAACTCAAGTTCTGAAGTTTTGCTTGCCTCAAAGTCGCTAGGGAGGGAGTTCCTGGAGTCAGACTCATAGCCTAGTCCTCTCTTGGCTGGGACAAACACTATTGGTCTAACTTCCTCAACTACAGGACTCTTTCCTAACACTTTTACTTCTTCCCTAAGCTTGGCGTTCTCTAGTTTAAGGCACATCACTTCAGTTTTCAGAGACTTAGTTTCTTCACGTGAGGACTCTAGTTGCAAAGACACTGTAGCACAGTTCTCACATTCAACCAGAATATTTTCATTTTCATTTTCAAGTTCAAGTTCATCCATTCTATGTTGCACGATCACACTTTCTTCCATGATCTTGCCAATGAGTTTAATAAGTTTGGACTTAGAACAATTTTCTAAAGAAGTCATCATGGATTCACGAGTTACCTCTTGTTCCCTTTCAGGAGCGTCCTCTTCAAGAACTGGGGCGTCCTCCACAGCCATGTACGCCACTTGTTCATTATCTGAGGCGTCCTCGATGGCTATGTACGCCACTGGTCCTTCAGGTTCTTCATCATCCGAACTCACTTTATCCCATGCGGCGTCGCACGCTCCCAAGAGGGCCTTCATCTTCATTTCTTTTAAGTTTAGTCCTGTAGTACACTTTTTGGCAAAGTGTCCTTTCTTGTTACACTTGTAGCAAGTAAGTTCCTTCATTTCTGCCTCTGTATACTTGGGACTCTCCTTTTTGTAAGGCATCTTGTATTTCTTGAAATCTCTGGTCCTTTTACCCCATAAGCGGGCAACCTTGTGTAGAAGGGCAAGCTCTTCCTCTTCTTCGAGCTGTTCCTTAGTTTTGCTTTCCTTTTCTCTTAGAGCTTGTGCACGCATCCTTTCACGATTCTCATTTTTGTTTGCTTCCACCATTAAAGCAAGTTCTCTTTGGTGACGCAGATACTCAGCGTACTCTGGGGTTGATGACATCAAGGCGAGATCTGTCTGAGGGTTCCTAGCTAATTCAGCCATATCAGCTTCCCTTCTTGCTTCATAGCCTCTCAGCTTCCCATAGATCTCTTCCATATCCAGGGTCTTGTTGGCTGTATTCTCCTTGAACGTAGTCCTATCAAAATTCCATTTCCCTGTAAGACCATCAATGACTACTCCAACTCTGTTCCTCATTGAGATTTCAGCTTCTAGGATGCCCAAATTTCGCATCTTGATCACAAGAGCTTCAAAGCGGTATGAATTGTCCTTGACAGTTTCATTAGGCAGCATTCTGAAGGCATAGAACTCTCGTTTGATCTCAAGCTTAACGTCTTCCTTCATCTCCGCCGTACCTACATGGTACTTCTCAAGAGCTTCCCATTGTAGTTTGGCCGTTGCCAAATTGCTAACTCGGGTGGCGTCCCTCTCGCAAAGGGACGCTTGAAGGAAGCATATTGCCTTAGCGTTTGTTTCCAAAAGCTTGAACTCGTCAGGACCCCACTCGTCCTCTTTATCTTTCTTGTCATCAGGGACGACAAGGTCACCTTTCATGATCACTCTCCAGCATTGATAATTCTGACTTCTGCAAAAGTTCTCGAAGCGGATCTTCCAGCGGTTGAAGTTGCCGTCCGTCAGGCGAGGAGGCTTCACAAAGGAGATTCCAATAGGTTCCATGTCCATCTTGTACCTGCAACTCAACAAAATCTAGAGCGCCTACTCTGATACCAATTGTTGGATCGTAAGTCGTTAATGAAGGCGTCCTTAACTGGGTTAAGGACGTCCTTTAGTGCAGCGGAAAATAGACTTAACAGGAAACAAGATAAGAGAATAGACACGAGTATTTATAGAGGAACCCCACTAAGACCAACTAGTCTTATGGGTAAACCTCTACCTCCGTTGGAGGATTTTCAATAGCCGTCCCTTATCTTATTGAGAGTGAGCCCTTACAATTTAGGCGAGTCGTTACACTTCTCTGAGCTAAGCGTCCGTCCTTAGTCTCACTAGTAACACTCCTTTCAACCTAACAAGTAACCTAACACTCTTAGCTATAAGGAAGCTATCACTCACGTCTCTCACGGTTCGTTGTGAGAGACAAACTACAACTCTAATTGATTTGTGGTTTGAATTGGATTTGATGTGGTTGGACTTTCTTTCTCTTGCTTTAAGCTCACTTGATCTTCTCGATCTTCGTTGATGTTCTTGAATGCTTCGGGAGAGCTTGAGAGAAAGTCTTCAAAGTCCACCAACGCTATGCATACCCTTGGGAGGGTATTTATAGCGAAAGTGGTTCTTGTCCTCTAGCGTCCTCTGAGACTTGGCAGGATCCTTGGGCTTTGATCAACGGTGCGATGAGCCTCTTGAGGAAGTCAACTCTGTTGACGCTTGGGAAGCCTCCACGTGGGCAGGGGACCATCGCTGGGAAAGCGACGTCTTTGGCATTGTCTACACGTGCCCAGACAAAGGAAACTTCCTTCTGAGGACTAAGGCCGGACGATGATGTAATCATGTTGGGGCGGCCTTGATTTGAATTTGAACCTCATCCGTATTTTGGCGCGCGTCCCTTCTTGATGAGGACGCCGTCCTATCTTCGCAGGAACTTCGCCAATTACGTTCAGCTTCGGAGGTTCTGATGACGTGCGTCCCTACAGCTTAGGGACTGCCGTTCACTTGTTGTCCTTTTCGCTCATGTGCGTCCACTGGACTTACCTGAGATCAACACTTGGACAACTTATCAAATACTTTTGAGTTTGTCATTATCAAAACAAGGGACAATCATTATTGGTTTAAATATTAATGACTGTCGTCCTTAATATCGTCCCAACAATTAGAATCAAAGTGAGTTTGTCATATCAAAACTGAGGGACGGTTTGTGTGGGCACACTACCAAGTACACAGGCGTCCTTGATAGCGTCCCAACAATTTCCCCCTTTTTGATGATGACAAACTCTTCAGCAAAATAGTTTTGGCATTGGAGCTTAACATGCATGAAAACTTGGAAGCGTCCTCTAACACTTAGAGAACTTTCAGTGAGCACAAGTTTTCATTCTTTGATTCTCTAGCATTTGGATTTTAAGGAGAGAGTCGCGTCCTAGATGACTTTCTAAACGACCTCTTTTATTCTAGCATGGGCGTTCCTTAGACCTTTCACTTAATAGTTCCCCCTTACCACTTGCTTATTCTAGATAACTATTTTATAGCGCATCTCTGGAAAACTACACTTCCCCCTTTTGGCATCATCGAAAAGGATAACAAGTGATAAGGACGTTAACACAAATACACAACTAAAGGCAGTATAACGCTTAAACACACATAATGCAAGCAAAACGATGTAATAGCCATTCAAACGAAAGTGAGAGTACGGTTATTACAAACCAAGAACTTAGTGTTTGAAAATAAAAGAAGCATGAGCTAAACAATGAGGGATAAAAGTTGGGGGACGGCAATCACTGAGGACGCGGCTCTGGTCTTGATAAAACTTTAGAAGTTGTTCATGAAGTTCTGCCGATTTGGTGAAGGCCGTAGACAAGTCCTTGAGGGCCGAGAAGATAAGACACTGGTTGTCCATTATAGCGCCCATGAGTTCTGCAAGAGGATGCTGGGCAGGGTTAGCTGGGGCAGAACGAGGCACTGGACCTGAACTAGAAGAGGGAGCGTCCATAGGAGGAGAAGGAGCCATTAGCATCTGATCAAGAGTGGCAAAGTCAACAGCTGGCTCTTCTTCATGAACGAACTCCTGAGACATTGAAGCGAGACGTTCTTCTTGAGCTTCAGCTGCTAGGCGTTCTTCCTCAGCCTTCTTCCTCAGCCTCAGCTTCTAACTGTTTTAGCACGGAAGGCAACTCTTCATCGTGCCTGATCTCTACCAGTCCCTTCTTAGCGTTCCATTTCAGTCCGAGCTCTTCAGAAGGAGCGCTTTCATCGTAAGCGTCCTGGGACTGTAGAATAAGCTTGACTAGCCCGGGGTACGACAAGGCATGCCTTTTCCTTCCACACTTGGCCATGTGTTGTATAACAATTCTGGCAAGGTTGATTGGGCGGCGTTCTAGCAAAGCATCAATCAAAATAATGTCATGAGTTTGAACGATTGAACGCTTCTCTTGCCTTGGAAGGATGGCGCGACATATGAAGTAGTGCGCGATGGCGCCAACCTTGCTCAACACGTGAGCTACCCTGTCTAGGCCCATTGGCCTTTTGCCTTGAAAGACATGTTCAACCAGGGGCAGTTCTTGATCAGTTGTCTCAAACCCGCCTTTTGTAAGTGAACTTAAAGCATTGGACGGGGGCTTACGAGGACTGAGGCCCATGAAGGAACGGATCTGGCGTTCAGTGATGGAGGCTTTCTCTCCTTCAATTTTGAAGTGGAGGGAGCAATCTTTTGGTTTGAAACGCAAGTCCCTGTAGAACGCCTTCACCTGCTCTTTGTTAACTGTAGTTGGCGCAGGCCCAACGGTCAACCATCCTTGGAATCTCAGAAGCTCGAGGAACTCCTGTACTGCGTCATCATCGAAGGAGGCGAGCCACTCTTCTAAGTAAATTAGGGGACTAAGAACTCTGACAGGCGCGCCATCAGGCTTTCTTTTGCGCTTGCCCTTTGGGGATTCAGAGTCCTCATCATCATCATCCGACTCATCATTAGTGTTCTCAGAGTCACTGTTAGAAGCGTCCTTGGAGGGAGCATCCTCTCTGCCTTGGTCAGTTTCAACATTGCCACTAGCTGTGGCTTGATCAGCACCAGAAGAAGCTTGTCCTTGGGACATGCCCTCGGTGTCCCGAGCCTCTGATTGAATTTCTGTTTGGGGCTCAACGTCTGCGGGGACTTGGTGGGATTCAATTTGGATTGTGGGGGAGGGGTTTTCTTGTGGAGCTTGGAGGGGATTTAGGATTGGGAGGGATTGGTTGTAGGGTGGGACTTCTTGAGCATCACGCGCGAGCTCTTCAGAAAGAGTTGGCTCGGCGTCCTTATGAGAGACCTGGTGCTCGCCAGCGTCCTCAGCAACTTGATCTTTAGCAGGAGCATTCTCAACTCCTTCCGCCTCGTCATTTGAGTCCCCAACAACATCTATAAATGGGGAGGGTTGACCAGCAGGCGTTCCTCGTTGGCTCTCAGATGAGCTAGAGGAGGAGGAGAAGATGTGCTCGGGCTCTGGAGCAGTGTGGACCAGGAGCACTTTTGGAGTTTCGCCAGCTTTGTGGCGTTTGAACGTGTGCTCAAGTGCGGGACGCTGCTCAACGTCATCTGGTCCACTCTCTGATGAGGGACGGCGAGATCTGGGGGTCTCGGGGTCCTTGGGTGGTGAGATGTGAGCTGGAGCGGTTGGGAAGTTGGCTAAATTTAGAGGAGAGTAGGGTTTGGGAGGAAAAGGAATAAGGGCATTTGTTCTTGTAGGTTGAGGGGACGGTGGGGGAGTGGGTAGTTGGACGATGGAGATGGGTTGGGGTGGAGGAGTGGATTCCTTAGAAAGATTGGAGGGCCTTTTGGTGGAGATTTTTGAGGAGGGGACGCTGGAAGTCTTGGCCTTTTTGAGGGGCCGTGGGTCATGTGTTTTCTTGGAGCGTCCCTCCTTTAGATGGGGTGGAAACTTGTCCACTATTTGGGTAGGGTTTGAAGAGGTTGGTTTGGAAGATTTTGAAAGAGGGGATGAAGGGGTTGGACGTTTTGATGGAAGGATATTTTTTGTGGTGATGGTGGGGACTTGAGGAGGTGGGGGAGAGGGACTTGGCACACGGGATTTTAGCATTTTGTAAGCCAAAGAGTCCCTAGGGTATATGAGAAATTCAGGTAGGACGGCGTTGTGGAGGTCAGGGATAAGGTCAAGCAAGGGAGCAAGGTTCTCACCTCCAAATTGTGAAAAGAAGAGAACGTCGTCCATCCTCCCTAGCAAGTCCTTGTAGTTCGTCTTGTGTAGACCTTGAATGACAAACCGTTCTATGAACTTTTTATAGTTCCTTGTCTTGACTGCATCCTCCTTCACATCAGGTTTATCCATCCGCTCCCTTATCAAACTGTACAAGGTTTGCGGCTTCCTGTTGATGAAGTCCACCAATGATTCATTTAGGACGATGGGCTTGGGCTTTTCAATGTAGTGGGACTTCACTAACTTTCTTCTCTTCCCGCCGGTAGAGGATCCGGCCACGTTCTTTAGTTGTTGAGACATTTTCAGACTGAGTTTTAGTGAGAGAAAGTCGCCGGAGTTCTAGAGAGAAGTCAGAGCACTGATTCAAGCAAGAAGTGGTTGAGAATAATAAATGAACAAGAGCGACTGTTCTGGCCTTATATAAAGGAAGCGGTGGCACAAACTGTAATTACCATTGTTTTACTGAGCAACACGTGTCAAAACTTCCCCCTTAAGATTTGAACCAAGGCAACGGTCACTGTTTACACTTTCAAAAGTTCAAATTTCTGACTCTTCAACTTCTCCTCAAAAGTAAACTGGTGTCCTCTCTTACAAACACTGAGCGTTCTCTCATACTTAGCAAAAATTTACCTCTTCAAGCAAACCAATACCAATTCAACCGTCCTGGTGATCACCTTTCGAACCATTTGAGAACAAAGCAAGTACGTCCCGTAAAAGAAAATATGAAGCTCATAGGACGCTTTTGCAAAGTTCTCGGCTAGGGTAAGCTTAGAATTCCCATCATTTCGGCTTATAATGAGGGTTGGGTGATCAGGGATACTCTTTTCAAGACAAATAGAGAAATTTGAATGGCGTTCCAAAGTAGCAAACACATGAAGTTTTAGACTAACGTCCTTGCAAATATGAATTTAATGCATAACAGTCCTTAAACACTTAGAATCTACAAAACATAGCCAATCATTGAGAGAATAGTAGAACGGGACTTGCTACTTAAAAGTTATCATCCCCAAGAGCAGCCTTAGATGCTCATAGGGACGTCTATCAAGCGCCTTAGTGAAAATATCAGCTATTTGGTCTTCAGTCCTTACATGCTCCATACTAATGAGTCCTAGTTCAACATTATCACGCAAGAAATGATGTCTTATATGAATATGCTTTGTGCGTGAATGAAAAACAAGATTCTTAGAAATTTCAATAGCACTTGTATTATCACAGCGAATGGGAATAGTTTCAAGATTGATACCGTAGTCCTCTAGTTGATATTTGATCCAGATGACTTGTGAACAACACGAGGCAGCAGCAACGTACTCAGCTTCCGCAATTGAAAGCGCCACAGAGTTCTGTTTCTTAGATCCCCAAGAGACTAAGCATGAACCAAGGAACTGTGCCATTCCTGAAGTGCTTTTTCTATCAATCACATGACCAGCATAATCTGCGTCCGAGTAGCCAACAAGCTTGAAGGACGTCTTCCTAGGATACCAAAGACAAAGATCGTCACGTCCTTTGAGGTAGCGAAAGATCCTTTTGACTTCTTGCATGTGGGACTCCTTTGGATTCGCCTGGAAGCGTGCACACAAGCAAACGGCAAACATGATATCGGGACGGCTTGCGGTCAAGTAGAGCAAAGAGCCAATCATTCCTCTGTAAAGCTTTTGATTAACGTCCTTTCCCTTTTCATCAACGTTAAGACGCGAGTTGGTAGAACAAGGGGTTGCAACAGGCTTGGACGTGTTCATCCCGTACTTCTCAAGCATTTCCCGGACATATTTTTGTTGGTGAATACGCGTCCCTTCCTTAAGTTGATTAATTTGGAGTCCCAAGAAGAAATTGAGTTCTCCAATGAGGGACATTTCAAACTCACTACTCATTAAGGACTTGAACTCATCTACAAGTTTCATGTTAGTACTACCAAAGACTATATCATCAACATAGACTTGGGCAATTAAAATGTCCTTGTGAACTTTCTTTATGAACAAAGTTTTATCAATTGAACCTCTAGTGTACCCATTAGACAAAAGAAAGGACGCAAACCTGTCGTACCATGCACGAGGGGCTTGCTTGAGTCCATAGAGCACTTTGTCCAAGTAGTACACGTGATCTGGGTGAGAAGCGTCCTCGAAGCCAGGCGGCTGAGCAACATACACTTCCTCCTTTAGTTTTCCATTGAGAAAAGCAGTCTTGACGTCCATCTGAAATAACTTGAATCCTTTGTGGGAGGCAAAAGCAATAAGGAGACGAACGGCTTCAATTCTTGCAACAGGAGCAAAGGTCTCATCATAGTCTATGCCTTCCTCTTGCTTGAATCCTTGAGCCACCAGTCTTGCCTTGTTCCTTGACACACGTCCACTTTCATCAAGCTTATTTCTGAACACCCAGCGCGTCCCTATGATGTTTTTGCCTTTGGGACGAGGGACGAGGGTCCAAACTTTGTTTCATTCAAACTAGTTAAGTTCTTCTTGCATCGCTTGAATCCAGTCAGCGTCCTGGAGTGCTTCTTTGATGTTCTTTGGTTCCACCATAGAAACAAAAGCGTTGAACGCACAGAAAGCTAGATTTGCACTCTGGGACTTGCTTGTTGCTGATCTAGTCTGAACTCCTTGAGAAATATCTGAGACAATCTGAGATGTTGGGTGGTCCCTAGAGAAGCGGGACTCCCTTTGACACAATTGAGCAAATCTTAGATCAATGTCTCCATCTGAATCATCACTATCACTTCGAGCATCGTCCTCAGTGTGTTCTCTCTCAGAGAGAGCGTCCACACCTTGGCGTTGCTCGCCTTGTTGACTTGATTCAGCTACAACTTGTTGAACTGGAGATTCACTACGAGAGGGAACTCCCTGAACAACACTAGGAGCGTCCACTGAGACTTCTTCAGGATTTGGAGCAAAGTCCTTAGGAACGTAGTATTTTCCAGATGACCAATCTTCACCTTCATCTTCTGTGTCGTCCTGCTGTTGTGACGAGGAGCGTTCTTTCTTGCTTGATTTTTCTTTG
Organism: Polygonum aviculare; assembly: GCA_934048045.1. Taxonomy (NCBI): domain Eukaryota; kingdom Viridiplantae; phylum Streptophyta; class Magnoliopsida; order Caryophyllales; family Polygonaceae; genus Polygonum; species Polygonum aviculare. Next base: position 21,125,889 of record OW204026.1, read on the forward strand.
TGAGAGGAACTTTCCTTGAACACAACATGAATACTCTCCTCAAGCTTTAGAGTCCTTTTGTTGAAACTCTATATGCTTTGCTAGTGAGAGAGTACCCAAGGAATATGGCTTCATCACTCCTTGCATCAAACTTTCCAAGGTTTTCTTTATCATTGTTGTGGACGAAACACTTGCACCCAAAAACTCTTAGATAATCAATGCGAGGCTTCCTTCCGTTCAACAACTCATAGGACGTCTTTTTCAGAAGAGGACGGATCATGGCACGATTAATGATGTAGCATGTTGTGGCAATAGCTTCCGCCCAGAAGTACTTGGGAACGCTATTTGCTAAGAGCATAGTTCTTGCCATATCCTCCAACGTCCTGTTCTTTCTTTCCACAACTCCATTTTGTTGAGGAGTCCTTGGAGCTGAGAAGTTGTGCGAGACGCCATGTTGATCACAGTAGGCTAGGAACTCTGAGTTTTGGAACTCCGTCCCATGGTCTGATCTTATGGCTTTGAGGGGCGTCTCAAGAGCAACTTCCACTTGTTTAATGAAGACTTTGAACGCATTGAAACAATCTGCTTTTGACACTAAGAAAAGAACCCAAGTGAATCGAGAAAAATCATCTACAAGAACGTAAATGTACCTCTTTCCACCGTGGCTCAACGTCCTCATTGGTCCACAAAGATCCATATGGAGAAGTTCCAAAGGCTTCTTTGTACTGACTTCGTTCTTGGATTTGAAAGACGTTCTTGTTTTCTTCCCTTTGATACAGGCTTCGCACTGTTCAACACTCTCAGGATCAATTCGGGGAAGTCCTTTCACAAGATTTCTTTGGTGAAGCTTGAAGATCGTGCTTGGTCCAGCATGGCCAAGTCGGCGATGCCAGAGATCAGCGTCCTTCTTTGAAGCAGATAGACACAATTCTGATTTAGGCTTGAACTCTTGATTGAAGATATAGACATTGTTCTTGCGTACTCCTTTGAGAACAACTTTGTTGGACTTCTTATTGATAACAACGCACTCCTTTGAGTCAAATGTGACTAGGTTTTCACCTTGATCACACATTTGAGAGACGCTAAGAAGATTGAAGCCAAGTCCTTCAACAGGACTTACATTCGTTGCTTTGATGGACGGGTTTAGAATAGCAGTTCCCATTCCTTTGATCTTTCATTTGCCCTTATTGCCAAACGAGAAAGTTCCTCCCGTGGCACTACACTGGATAGAAGTGAGATGGATCTGGCTTCCTGTCATATGGTTTGAGGCGCCACTATCAATGATCCATGGGCGTCCCCTCACTTCCACCTACCAAAACAAGATTAGTTTTTGGCGACCCAGGCAAGGTGTTCCTTACCTGGCTCATTACAACAATAGAACTCTGGTTCTGGCATGTAATCATATATGTTCACATCATTAGAAATGACATGCTTTCGGAAAGAACTCCTAGAACGTCTAGGACGCCTAGAATTAGCTTTTGGAACGGACTTATCATTCTCATTGTTAGTCCTAGCAGATTTGCCACTTGCAATATCTTCTTTTAGTTTCACACAGTCATATTTGAAGTGGTCTTCTTGTCCACAGTACCAACACGTCCTATAGTAAGTACCGAGGTAGTACTTCTTGTTGGGACGTTGGATTTTGTTTTGCTTCATCTTTTGGGGATCACACACTTTTGAACCGTCCCCTTTTGTTATTTTCTTGTAAATTTTATGACTGGTGGAATTAGTATAGTAGTCCTCTTGACCTTTTTCTCCACTTTCTAGGACTCTAATTCTTTCAAGAAGATTCTTGGTTTTCTCCCTTTCAAGTTCAAGTTCTGAAGTTTTGCTAGCCTCAAAGTCACTAGGGAGAGAGTTCCTAGTATCAGATTCATAACCTAGTCCTCTCTTAGCTGGGACAAAGACTATTGGTTTCACTTCCTCAACTATGGGACTCTTTCCCAAAACTTTCACTTCTTCCCTAAGCTTGGCGTTCTCAAGTTTGAGACACATAAGTTCAGTTTTTAGGGACTTAGTTTCTTCACATGAGGACTCTAGTTGAATAGTCATTGAACTACAGTTTTCACATTCAACTACAATATTTTCATCTTCAAGTTCATCCATTCTTCTTTTCATAGCAAGACTTTCCTCCATGATTTTACCAATAAGTTTAAGAAGTTTTGGTTTTGAACATTTTTCTAAGGAACGCATCATGGAATCGTGAGTTACCTCTTGTTCATTGTGAGAAGCGTTCTCTTCAACAACTGGGGCGTCCTCCACTGCCATATATGCAACTTGATCTTCACGTTCATCATCACTCGAACTAAGATCATCCCATGCAGCTGTGCATGCTCCAATGAGAGCTTTCTTCTTGTCCTTGGAGGACGTTCCCACAGTACATTTTTTGGCAAAATGTCCTTTCTTGTTGCATTTGTAACAAGTAAGTTCCTTCATTTCAGCCTCTGTGTACTTGGGACTCTCCTTTTTGTAAGACTTGATCTTGTTGCTATGCTTGTTCTTCTTGTTGTAGTACTTGAGAGCTTTGTGAATAAGAGACAATTCCTCATCTGAGTCAATCTCTTCCTTTGACTTGCTTTCTTTCTCTTTGGGACGCAAGTTCTCAAGCTTTTCTTTTGATTTACTTTGCATCATCAATGCTAGATCTCTTTGGCCGTGTAAGTACTTAGCGTACTCTGGTGTTGTGGATGCCAAAGCAAGATCAGTTTGAGGATTCTTTCCTAGCTGAGCCATGTCAGAGATTATTCTTTCTTCGTACTGCTTGAGCTTCCCATAGATCTCCTCCATATCTAGAGTTTTGTTGGCTGTGTTTTCTTTGAAAGTTGTCCTATCGAAGTTCCAGACTCCAGTCAACCCATCAATAACTACTTGAACTCTGTTCCTCATGGAGATCTCTGTTTCTGGGATTCCCAAGTTCCTCATCTTGGTGACAAGGCCCTCAAAATGGTACGAGTAATCATTGACCGTTTCATTTGGCAGCATACTAAAAGCATAGAACTCCTTTTTGATTTTCAGCTGGACGTCCTCTTTCATTTCAGCAGTTCCCACATGGAATTTTTCAAGAGCTTCCCACTGTTGTTTTGCTGTGGGGAGATTGCTAACTCTTGTGGCATCCATTTCGCAGAGGGACGCTTGAAGAAAACATACTGCTTTAGCATTTGTTTCCATTAGCTTGAACTCATCAGGACCCCACTCGTCCTCTTTGTCTTTCTTGTCATCGGGAACTTTGAGGTCACCTTTCCTGATCACGTTCCAGCATTGATAATTTGTGCTTCTACAGAAGTTCTCAAATCTAGTTTTCCAACGGTTGAAGTTGCCGTCCGTCAGACGCGGAGGATTCACAAAAGAGATTCCAATAGGTTCCATGTCCATTTTTACCTGCAACTCAGTAAGAATCTAGAGCGCCCGCTCTGATACCAAATGTTGGATCGTTAGTACTAAGGGACGTCCTTTACATTGGGTAAAGGCGTCCTAAGGTCAGGCGTCCCTACGAGGAGTAGGGGCGTCCTTAAGTAATGCAGCGGAAATAAAGTACTAAATAGGTAAGTAATGAACGCAATGAATTATACAGGAACCACTCAAGACCAAGTAGTCCTTGAGTGTAAACCTCTACCTCCTTGGAGGATTTTTGAATAGTTCTTTCCTTTGTATTGAACGTTCTTACAGTTGTACTGGCGAGTCTTTACAGTTCTCTGATACTTAGCTTTTCCCTAAGTTCACTTGTAAAGAACTCCTTTAAGCCTACAACTTAAGCTATAGTTCAATCTACTAAAGGACTCTATTCCTACGTTCTGCAGTACATTGGGTAATGACTCCTTTCTTGCGTTCCTACTTGCTTGGGACTCCGTCCTTACTCAAGTAGTCTCTTGCTGATCCTTACTTCCTGTTAGCCAGCGTCCCTAATCCTAGGGGACGCCCACACACACTTGTTGTCCTTTTGTCACTGGCGTTCCTGAATACTTGGACAATTTTATTAGAATTAAAGTGAGTTTGTCATATCAAAACTGAGGGACGGTTTGTGTGGGCACACTACCAAGTACACAGGCGTCCTTGATAGCGTCCCAACATCATCGACTAAGGTCCAGCGGCACCAAACTTGTCGCATCTCCTTTGCTCACTCCTGAGGTCAAGAGGTCTACTATGTCGAAGCGAAAAAGAGTTGACGATTCTCCAGATCTTGTTGTCAAGAAGAAGAACCCCAAGGATCTCCTCGGCACTTACGGAATACTCTCCTTCCAAACGTTAAGCAGGACTTCCAGGCCTTAACCCCAGATGCTGCGTTTAGCCACGTTGGTGCGACGCTAAGAGTGGTAAGTTTGCTTATCCGAGGTTTTAGGTGTTTGCTATCGTTTCTTCAGATTTTCTTTGGTGTTTCTTTGGTCCATGCCTGGATCGTCCTCATTTTTTCCTCTCCTCTTTTGTAGGCCTTCCAAGAGCAAATGGCCACTAATGGCCGTTGTCAAGAGGAGTTGAGGGCGCTAGAAGAGAAGGAGAAACAGGCGAGGAATTTGGCCGCCTCGTCGGAAAGGAAGGTCCGCAAACTTCAATCCTTGGTGGACTCCTTAACGGTCCAGGTAGAGGACCTCCAAGCTGAGAAGGTGTCACTCGAGGCGAGGGCGGTTGAAGTAGAGAAAGAGGTGTGGGGCTTCCCTTAGGTGGTAGTCCACGTCGCGGCGTACTACGTGATGAAATCTCAGGTGGAGCTGCTGCAGGATCTTGCTGATGGAAAGGGCGCCAATTGGGACCTAAAGGAGCAGCAGGAGGCTCTGGAGAAGTACTACCCTTCCTACAACCCTCCTCCTAGCAAGGAGTACCTGGAAGCCGAGGATCATGAGGATGACGCTGGCCCGAACGACGAGGAGAAGAAGCATGTTGACGGCGTGGGGATCCCTGAGAAGGAGGGTGATGATGAGAAAGATCCGGACGGAAAGAAGACCCCAACCCCTGCCGATGATCAGTAGACCCCAGCTGCCTTCTGTTTTATTTTTATGAACTCAAGTAGTATTTTCTTTGTTTTTGTTTTGGGATTGCTGAAGACTTGGTAACTTTTTGGCCTGATGGCCGTGGCGTCCTTTTTGGATCATTTTGACGCCCCGTGAATGGCACAACATTATATTGGCTATTAACCTGTTCGCATTAAAAAACAGCTTTGCATAATATGTTAGTATAAGTAGGTTCCTGGAGAATCTCCAGGAATTTGTTGCCCATGGGTAGAGGATGCGTAGGGTTTAGCGTTTTTACGAGGGAGTTTTAGTGCTCCCGTTTTAGCGAGTCATTTGTGAATCTCATGTCGGATTACATTTCGCGTTTTGGGTGTGTTAATTTTCTGCAAATGTCCGTACATAGTTAGTTACGATTAGGTTTCCTCTGGCCATTGCCAAGGGTCATTAGGAGTTGACGTGTTTTGGGCAATGGATCCTTAAGTTAAGACTTAGCATGTGGGTGTTATCGCGGCATCCCGCGAGTATGGCCATTTTGAGTTATATGCTAGAGCCTTCTCCTTCCCGTACTAATCGGATGTTTTGTTGATCGGATTTAGATGGGGGGTAACCAACTTATGGATTACTTCGTCGGTGTTGTACTTGTGACAACCTCGCAGTTTTAGACGGTATAACCATGTGTTATAACAATGGTGTTTATGTTCAACGCGTTTCACGTTGTTTGTAACTTTGATTAGCGCGTGTTTGCGTTTTGAGCAATAAGAGAATATGCAAGGAGGAAACCAACTGAAAGGAGAGGAGCCAAGGAATCCAGCAACCACTCCAAAATTTAAGGGAAAGACCATTACCAACCTTACAAAGCAGACCCCTCTTAATTACCCAAATTGCCTCATGAAAGCTCCCCCCAAATAAAGCTAGGAGAAGAACCTAGAGAAGCATTCAAGACAGAAGAGTTCAAAAAATACCTAGCTTTAAGAACTGAGCCAACAAGCAAAGTTGAAAGCCTCAAAGTCTCTAAAACCTTCCCCTTTCTATTTTAAGACACAGAAATCTCCCCAAGTACACTAGTGAATCTTCTTTTGTTTGACAGATCCCCTTTATATTGAAGCAACTCAAAATGTAGGAAGGGATAGCCTAGAGAACTACGTTAATAACAACTTCACGATCAGGTTAGGAAAGAGATGAAGATTTCCATATATCCTTTTGCTTATTTTTCTAACCCAATCAACAACATGCTCAAAAATAACCTTCTTGGATCTTCCAATAATAGTTGGAAGACCAAGGTACTTGTCATGCACTTCGACCTCCCGAAAACCAAAAACAAGTGTAAAGAATCTTTAAGAGCGCAGGAAATATTTGGACTAAGTGACATTTGAGATTAATGAGAGTCAACCCTTTGACTCGTACCTACTTCAATAGATATACGGATATCTAAGATATGTTGGCTTTCAATTAAATTTGCATGCAAGCTAGTATAATATAGTTGTTAGAAAAAAAAAGTTAAATCTTGGGAGCAAAAGACGCGACTTAGATACCAAAAAGAAGACCACGCAGTTCAGATTCAGAGATAAACTAGAAAGACCTTCCATTACAAAAAAAGGAAGAGGAAGGGCGACATTGGATCCCTTTGCCTTAACCATACTGAAGGAAGATTATAGAAGATGGGAGATCATTTAGAAAAAGCCACCAGGCTTAGTAAGTTGCTTGACTAAATTTCTCTCTACTACTAGATTTGGAATGGAAATACTTAGTATTACCACTACTACAATGAAGCTCATTAACACAAGATTGTTGCTGCCACATAACTTCTTGATGAGATAATAATTCATTTTCTTTGTGACGTAACTCAAAAAGAAGCTTAGAATCATCAAGAGGCATAGGAAGGGAAAAACAAATAGACATTTTATTTTAAAGCACCTTTAGCTGCCTATTAACATTAGCAAAAATGAATTTCTTCCAAGAGGTCAAGACTAGTTGAGTACTTGACAACTTTTCCAAGAAAGAAGCATGTTAAATTGAAAGCCAAGTATCATGAATAAGTTGATCATAACTGGAGGCACCAACCCACATAACTTCGAAACAAAAAGGCCGAGGAATGATAATATGGCCAATAATACTAATAATATCGAGGACAACAAAGAGAGGAGTGTGATCGGAACCGTAGTCATCAAGGTTAGAAGCTAGAGTAGTAGGAAATTTGTCATGGCAAGATTGAGAAGGCAAAGCACAATTGAGTTTTTCTTGAAGACAATGGGAACTAGGGTTACATTTAGTCCGCGTAAAAGGGCTACCAAACCTACGAAGATGATGAAGACCATAAAAATCAATGGAAGATTAGAAAGGAGATATAAAAGGGGTGGAAAGGGTCCATGCTTTTAAATGATACAGCATATGATTGATATTCTCATGAAGGTGTTCACTCTTGGTATAGTGTTCTTCTTTTTCTCAAAGAGGATATTAGGGGCGTTGCTTTGTCTCAAATGATTGCCTTGTTGTTGGGACGATGTTAAGAACGCCAATCATTAATATCTAAACCAATTATGACCGTCCCTAGTTTTGATAATGACAAACTCAAAGGTATTTGATAAGTTGTCCAAGTGTTGATCTCAGGCAAGTCCAGTGGATGCACATGAGCGAAAAGGACAACAAGTAAACGTAAGTCCCTAAGTTATAGGGAGGAACTTCATCAGAACTTCCAAAGCTGAACGAATTTGGTGAAGTCCCTGCGCAGATAGGACGGCGTCCTCATCAAGAAGGGACGCGCGCCAAAATACGGACGAAGTTCAAATTCAAACCAAGGCCGCCCCAACATTATTACATCATATTAGGCCGTAGTCCTTAGAAGTAAGCTTCCCTTGTCTGGGCACGTGTGAACAATTCCAAAGATGTCGCTTTCGTCCCAGCAATGGTCCCCTGACCACGCGGAGGCTTCCCAAGCGTCGACAGAGTTGACTTCCTCAAGACGCGGAGGCTTCCTGCTCAAGCCTCAGAGGACGCTAGAGGATAAGAACTCATACCGCTATAAATACCCTCCAAGGGGCATGCATAGCGGTGTGGACTTTGAAGACTTTCTCTCAAGCTCTCCCGAAGCATTCAAGTTCAAAAACGAAGATCAAGAAGATCAAGTGAGCTTGAAGCAAGAGAAAGAAAGTCCAACCACATCAAATCAAAAACAAACCACAAAATAGTTAGAGTAGTGTTTGTCTCTCACAACGAACCGTGAGAGACGTGAGAGATAGCTTCCTTATAAGCTAAGAGAGTTAGGTTACTTTGTTAGGTTGAAAGGAGTGTTACTAGTAGAGCTAAGGACGCACGCTTAGCTGAGGGGATTGTAACAACTCGCCTAAGTTGTAAGGACTCTCTCTTAATAAGATAAGAACGGCTATTGAAAATCCTTCAACGGAGGTAAAGGTTTACCCATAAGACTAGTTGGTCTTAGTGGGGTTCCTCTATAAATACTCGTGTCCATTATCTTACTACATTTCCTGTTAAGTCTTTTTCCGCTGCACCTAAGGACGCCCATAACCCAGTTAAGGACGCCCATTCTAATAGACTTACGTTCCAACAATTGGTATCAGAGCAGGCGCTCTAGATTAAGTTTGAGTTGTAGGAAACATGGAGATGGAACCCATAGGTATCTCAAGTGCGAAGCCTCTTCGCCTCACCGATGGAAAGTTCAATCGATGGAAGACAAGGTTCGAGTACTTCGTGCGAAGTCAAAACTACCAGCTGCCTGATGATAAAGAACGGTGACCTCAAAGTCCCTGCTGCCAAGGCGGACAAAGAATCAGAATGCAGTCCCGACGAGTTCAAACTCATGGAAGCAAACGCCAAAGCTATCTGTTTCCTACAGACATCCCTCTGCGAAAGGAACGCCACCCGTGTGAGCAACCTTGCAACTGCCAAGCTCCAATGGGAAGCTCTTGAGAAGTACCATGTTGGGACGCCGAGATGAAAGAGGACGTCCAACTTGAAGCTAAAAGGGATTTCTACAAGTTCAAGATGTTCACAAATGAGACCATCATTGACTATTCCTTCCGGCTTGAAGCCTTGTTAACAAAATTGAAGAACTTGGGTGTAAAAGAAACGGAGATCACCTAAAGGATGAAGGTTCAAGTCTTGATTGATGGACTCACAGGACCATGGAACTTCGATAGAATGACGTTCAAGGAAAACCAAGCCAACAAAGGACTGTCCATGGAAGAGATTTATGGAAAGCTTAAAGGGTACGAAGCAAGGAGGAACCAAGAACTGCTAGAATTGGGAAAGACTTCTCAGAATGAGCTGGCTTTGACTCTTGCGGCAAGAACGCCAAAGTATGAGCAATATTACCAAAGGCAAAGGGAATTGAACTCAATGCTAGAAGCCAAAACTCAAGAACATCAAGAGAATCGTCGTCTTCAGGCCTTAATAGAACGATAAGGGAAGACGGAAGAACAAATTTCTGAAGAAGATGAGCTAGCCTTGCTGCACAAATCTCTTCGTGCATGGGATAAAAGAGGCAAAGTCCCAAGAATGAAGATGCCCTACAAGAAGGAGAATCCGAAGCTTACAGATGGTGAAATGAAGGAGATAACTTGTTACAAATGCAACAGGAAGAGACACATTGCCAAGAAATGCACCACAGGGTTGTCGTCAAAAGAAATCAACAGAAATCCTTGTTTGGTGCATATGAAGCCGCATGGGATGACATCGACTCAGAAGATGAGGAACCAGCAAATCAAGTAGCTTACATGGCCATGGAGGACGCTCCAGACTCTCTAGAGGACGCCTCTGAAGCTGAGCAAGAGGTAACTCATGAATCCATGCTAAGTTCCCTTGACAAGTGTTCTAAGCCCAAGCTCATCAAATTAATCACTCAGATCATGCAAGAAAGCTATGCCATGAAACAAAGTTTTGATGAACTTGAATCGGAGAACATTGTTGTAGAATGTGAAAATTGCAACACCATGTTTGTTCATCTAGAGTCCTCTCAGGAAGAGGTAAAGTCCCTTAAGAGTCAGATTGTGTGCCTAAAGCTTGAAAATGCAAATCTTAGGGATGAAGTGAAGATCCTAGGAAAGAGTCCCATGACTGAAACTGTGAATCCTATTGTCTTTGTTCCTGCTAGAAAAGGACTAGGGTATGAATCTAGTTCTAAGAACTCTCTCCCGAGCGACTTCGAAGCTAGCAAAACCACTGAGCTAGAACTTGAGAGAGAAAAGACAAAGAACCTAGATAAACGCATAAGAGTCCTTGAGAGTGGTGAGAAAGGAAAGAAGGACTATTATACAAATTCCAATAGCCACAAAATCTATAAAAAGATCGTAAAGGGAGAAGGATCTAAGGTGGTTAATCCTGAGAAAATGAAAGAGAATAGAATTCAACGTCCTAACAAGAAGTACTACCTTGGGAACTATTATAGGACGTGCTGGCATTGTGGAAAAGGTGGTCACTACCAGTATGAGTTTCCTAAGCTAAAACAAGATCTTGAAAATGGAAGAAAGGCTAGAAGCGGTAGTAGGAATGCTAAGCCTAAATCTGGTGATAGGACGCATGCTAGTGTGCCAAATGTTAAAACTCAATCTCCTAAGAAGCATGCTAGAAGGACGAAGGATGTGAATGTTTATGATTACTTGCCCATGAAAGAGTTGTACCCATGTAACGAACCAGGTAAGGGTCACCTTGCCTGGGTCGCAAAGAACTAACTCTTCTTTTCAGGTGGAAGTGAGAGGAAGCCCGTGGATCATTGATAGTCGCGCCTCAAATCACATGACTGGACCCCAGATCCATCTCACTTCTATCCAATCTAGTGCCACGGGAGGAACTGTCTCGTTCAGCAACAAGGGCAAGGGAAGAATCAAAGGGACGGGCACCGCAAAACTAAATCAGTCCATCAAAGCGTCCAATGTTAGTCTTATTGAGGGACTAGGCTTCAATCTCCTTAGTGTCTCTCAAATTTGTGATCAAGGTGAAAACCTAGTTACATTTGACTCTAAGGAATGCCTAGTCATCAACAAGAAAACAAATCAAGTCATTCTCAAATGGACTCTCGAGAACAATGTCTACATCTTCAATAAAAAATTCAAGCCTGCATCCAAGTTGTGTCTATCCGTCTCTGCTGTGGACGCCGATCTCTGGCATCGACGTCTTGGGCACGCCGGACCTAGCACAATCCTTAAGCTTCATCAACAAGAACTTGTAAGAGGACTTCCCCGAATTGATCCTGAGCAAATTGAGCAATGCGAAGCTTGCATAAAGGGGAAGCAAACAAGATCGTCCTTCAAATCCAAAAATGAAGTGAGCACAAAGAAGCCCTTGGAACTCCTTCACATGGATTTGTGTGGACCCATGCAAACCCAAATCTATGGTGGAAAGAGGTACATGTACGTTATCGTAGATGATTTCTCAAGATTCACTTGGGTTCTTTTCTTGGTGTCAAAAGCAGAAGCTTTCCAGATGTTTAAAATCTTCATCAAACAAGTAGAAGTTGGTCTTGGGACGAGCTTGAAAGCCCTAAGGTCAGATCATGGAACGGAGTTCAAAAACTCAGAGTTCCTTGACTTCTGTGACCAACAAGGAGTCTCCCACAACTTCTCTTGTCCTCGAACTCCTCAGCAAAATGGTGTCGTTGAAAGAAAGAATAGGATGCTATAAGATATGGCAAGGACGATGCTCCTGGCCAGCGGCATCCCCAAACACTTTTGGGCAGAAGCCGTGGCCACAGCAACCTACATCATCAACCGAGCCATGATTCGTCCCTTGCTCAAAAAGACGTCCTATGAGTTGCTAAATGGAAGGAAGCCAAACATTTCTCATCTCAAAGTCTTTGGATGTAAATGTTTCATTCACAACAACGGCAAAGACAACATTGGCAAATTTGATGCTAGGAGTGATGAAGGGATGTTCCTTGGATACTCCCTCACAAGCAAAGCCTATAGAGTCTTCAACAAAAGGACTCTTAAGCTTGAGGAAAGTATCCATGTGGTGTTCAAAGAAAACGCATCTCACAAGAAAGAACCAAATAAGAAAGAACGTCGTTCCTCTCTAAAGGACGATGATGAAGATGATGAAGACGAACCCAAAGGCTCCTCTCACAAGTACTACGTTCCTAGGAACGCCCTTGAAACTCGCGATGAGGTTTCAATGGGAGTCCCTAGCGAACAGCAAGAGCCCTCTCAAACTTGGTCGCTAAACCAAGTGGATGCTGCTGAATCAAGTCAACAAGGAGAAGAAAAGCACAGCGTGGACGCCCATTCTGAGGGGGAACACACTGAGCCTGTCAATGAAGAAGAAGGATTTGACTCCGATGATTCTGATTGGACGGACCCTAGGTGTACTCCTGCAAGGGACGCTACTCATAGGGGATCCAACCTTTCTAGACTTCACTCAACAGATCAGATCATCTCAGATATCTCAAAAGGAGTTCAAACAAGATCAACTGTAAATCAGTCCCTCAATGCAAACATAGCGTTTTGTGCATTCAACGCCTTTGTGTCCTTAATTGAACCTAAGAACATAAAGGAAGCACTCTAGGACGCCGATTGGATTCAAGCCATGCAAGAAGAACTCAATCAATTTGAAAGAAACAAAGTTTGGATCCTCGTCCCTCGTCCCAAGAACAAAATCATCATAGGGACGAGGTGGGTCTACAGGAACATGCTTGATGAGAGTGGCAGAGTCTCAAGGAACAAAGCAAGGCTTGTAGCTCAAGGCTATAGGCAAGAGGAAGGGATCGATTATGATGAGATCTTCGCTCCTGTTGCTAGAATTGAAGCTATACGCCTCCTCATTGCCTTCGCCGCTCACAAAGGGTTCAAGCTCTTCCAAATGGATGTCAAAACGGCTTTCCTAAATGGCAAGCTAAAGGAAGAGGTGTACGTCGCTCAACCTCCAGGATTTGAGGACGTTGATCACCCAAATCATGTGTACTTCTTGGACAAGGCACTCTATGGACTCAAGCAAGCCCCTCGTGCCTGGTACGATAGGTTTGCGTCCTTTCTCTTGTCTAACGGGTACACTCGAGGTAACATAGACAAAACCCTGTTCTTAAAGAAAGTCCATAAAGATGTTTTGATTGTCCAAGTCTATGTCGATGACATAGTATTTGGAAGCACTAACATGAAACTTGTCGAGGAATTCAAGAACTTGATGAGTAGTGAGTTTGAGATGTCCCTCATAGGAGAACTCAATTTCTTTTTGGGACTTCAAATCACACAACTCAAAGATGGAACGCGCATTCACCAACAGAAGTACATTCGTGAAATGCTTGAGAAGTATGGAATGAATTCGTTCAAATCCATTGACACTCCCATCTCTCCCAACACTCGCCTGTATGCTGATAAAGAAGGCAAGAGTGTAGATCAAAAGCTCTACAGAGGAATGATAGGGTCCTTGCTGTATCTAACGGCAAGTCGTGCCGACATCATGTTTGCTGTGTGCTTGTGTGCTCGCTTCCAAGCAAATCCAAAAGAGTCCCACATGCAAGAGTGTTGTATCGTTAGTATAACTGAGGGACGTCCTTTACTTAGGTAAAGGCGTCCTTTGGTCGGGCGTCCTTACGAGGTGTAAGGGCGTCCTTTAGTTGTGCAGCTGAATTTAAAACTAAACATGTAAATAAAGTGAACACAATGATTTATAGAGGAACCACTCAAGACCAAGTAATCCTTGAGTGTAAACCTCTACCTCCTTGGAGGATTTTTGAATAGATTCTTCCTTTCTTATTAAACGTCCTTACGTACGTACTGGCGAGTCCTTCACACGTCTCTGATACTTAGACAGCGTCCTAAGTCCACTAGTAAAGATCTCCTTTAAGCCTACAACCTAAGCGAGTTTAATCTTCTAAAGGACTTTTATCCCTACGTCCTACACTGCGTTGTAGGACTCTCTCTCTCTTTCTTTTTTGGGTTTCTGAGTTACAAACAAGTTGTGATTTGGGTTACAATTCTCACTCGATCTAACACAAGCCTAGAACTGTTCTTGGGTGTTCTTGAGCTTGTTCTTCGTGGTCTTGAGTGAGTCGCTTTGCTCTGATTTTCTCTGAATATTCTCTGAAAGCGTTGATGTCATAATAAATGCCTTTGGCTATTTATAGGACTTGGGAACGACGTCTTTCGTCTTCGGACGATCATGCCCTTCAAGGACGTGGCTACAGGATGTTCCTCCACGTAGTATGGCGGTGATGAGGAAGCTTCCTGTATCCAGCTGTGTGTGATGGACTCCGCTACAGGATCTGCCGCCACGTGTTGATGAACTCTGCTACAGGATCGTCCGCTACGTAGTGTTGGACTCTGCTACAGGATCGGTCTCCACGTGTCCTGGATGATCAAATGTTGTCGAGTGCTGTCATCCTATCGGCTAGTGAGTAAGGACTCTCTGCTTGCGTTCCTACTTGCTTGGGACTCCGTCCTTGCTCAAGTAGTCTTTTGTTGGTCCTTACTTCCTGTTACCTAGCGTCTCTAAGCCTAGGGAACGCTCACACACTTGTTGCTTTTTTGTCACTGGCGTTCCTGAACTAACAAGTACGCAAGCGTCCTTGATAGCGTCCCAACAATTCCCCCCTTTTTGATGATGACAAACTCTTCAGCAAAATAGTTTTGGCATTGGAACTTAGCATGCATGAAAACTTAGAAGCGTCCTCTAACACTTAGAGAAATTTCAGTAAGCACAAGTTTTCATTCTTTGATTCTCTAACTTTTGGATTTTAAGGAGAGAGTAGCGTTCTAGAATACTTTCTAAGCGTCCTCTTGTTTATTCTAGCATGGCGTTCCTTAGACCTTTCACTTAATAGTTGCCCCTTAACACTTGCTTATTCTAGATAACTATTTTGTAGCGCATCTCTGCAACACTACACTTCCCCCTTTTGGCATCATCGAAAAGGATAACAAGCGATAGGGACGTTAGCTGACTCGGCTAAAGTCGTCGTGCCAAGATCAAAGATAAATAACCCAAACTACAAACTAGTATAGTAAGCAAGTAAGGGGTCGAACCCAAGAGAACTATGGCTTCTAGTATCAATATAATTATCAACCAAAGATAGGGGAGATTGAAGAGAAGAATCTAAACTAAATTAAACTAAGAAAACAAATAACAAACAAATAAACAATCAAATATGGGAAAAAAGTTCATCCAAAAGATCCACTCATGATATAATCACTCGATCATAGATTCATCCATTGATTTCATTCACACCTATGGTTAATTCCTATCCTGATCATTAACAATCGCAAGTCCAGGGTCCAAGCAATTCTATAACCCTAGGCAAGGACGCTTAAACCTAGAATTAGCATAGAGAACAAGGATATGCAGGATATAATATCAAACAATCAACCTACGAGTCAATTGTAAGATAAAACAATCAATTCTCTTCTTAATCCTAGTTGCATAGACAACAGGTCTAGGTTAAGTTCTTTTCACAGATTAGTTTTGTCCACGGTCCAAACCTAATCAAACAATAGAAAGCTAATCAATTCAATAGGGTCGCGAGTCCTAGAGAAACAATCAACAATCATAAGATGAAGCACAAGAGAATCAATATCAACCAAAGGATAGAAATCAATTACCAAAATCTCATGAGTTCATACATCAAAGCTTCTCCCTTGAACAAACCCAAGGAGACTAGCTCTCCATAACTAAGCTAAGCTAAAGAATTAAATTATGAATTGGAATATTGAATGTCTCTAAAACCTAAGGAGTCTCCTCCTTATATAGCCCAAGGAACATGCTCCTCGAGATAGATAAGGTAAGAGGCAAAAGATAGATAAGGAAACAAGATAGAAAGATTTCGTCCCGCTCGGATCCGGCATCACCGCGGTCGCGTCGCTCCCACCGCGCTCGCGCTATCGCAACAGATAAGAACAAGTCGGTCTCGGCAGCCACCGCGACCGCGCTGCCAAGGCCGCGCCCGCGGCGGTCTTCCTTTGGCTCTTTTTGAGTCGGCTTCTACCGCGACCGCTCCATCGACAGCGCGACCGCGGCCTTCATGGGTCTTCATGGTTCGTCACCTTACTCCACCGCGCCCGAGTCATAGACAACGCGACCGTGGAATCCATGCAGTGGAGAACTTGTCTTCAATTAAGCTCTTCTAACTCTTGATTCTTCATAACTTGTGTCTTCGGTCTTCATATTACAATAACGCTCAAAACTACCCTAAACACTCTCTATGACATCCTAAAATCTAAGAGTTAACCCATACAAAATAGCCTGAATCATTAGCATAAAAGCACAACTATAAGTAGTGGAACGCTTAAACAAACACAATGCATGCAAACACAGTACTTGCCATTCAACAAAATAGATTAAAGTCATTACAGACCTAGAGTAGTATTTGAGAAATAAAAGAAGCACAAGCAAAACATTGAGGGATTAAAAGGCTAGGACGGTGATCATTCAGGACGTCTGCTGGACTCTTGAAAGAACTTGAGAAGTTTGGCATTGAGTTCTGCAA
This sequence comes from Polygonum aviculare, assembly GCA_934048045.1. Lineage (NCBI taxonomy): Eukaryota > Viridiplantae > Streptophyta > Magnoliopsida > Caryophyllales > Polygonaceae > Polygonum > Polygonum aviculare. The sequence continues at coordinate 21,142,233 of OW204026.1, forward strand.
ACTCCTTGAGAGTTTGTATCAGGACACATTGATTGTGCATGATGGAGGCCATGAGCTCTTACGGCGGATACAACTTAAGATGATTAGGAGGAGGAATGGGTGCTTGAGTAGAACTGGAAGGAGGGGCGTCCATAGGAGGAGGAGGAGAGTTCGTCATCAATGACTGATCAAGAGCTCCAAAGTTGACGGCGGGCTCTTCTTCAGCAGCTGGCTCTTGATGCATGGAAGCAAGATGCTCCTGTTCAGCTTCTAGAGTGAGGCGTTCTTGCTTAGCTTTCTTCTTAGCTTCTTCTGCCTCAGCCTCTAACTGCTTCTTGATGGATGGCAGTTCTTCATTATGCCTAATTTCAAGCAGTCCCTTCTTCTTGTTCCATGATAGTCCCAGCTGCTCAGAGGGGGCAGACTCATCATAAGCATTTTGGGACTTAAGGATGAGCTTTACCGGACCTGGGTACGACAAGGCATGACGCTTCCTTCCACACTTAGCCATGTGTTGCATAGCAATTCTGGCAAGGTTGATGGGGCGGCGGCTGAGAAAGGCGTCCAACAATATGCAATCGTGTGTTTGGACTACTGACCGTTTCTCCTACCTTGGAATGATAGCTCGGCATATGAAGTAATGAGCAATGGCGCCAACCTTTGTGAGCACATGAGCCACTCTATCAGTCCCATAAGGTATATGGCCTCTGAAGATCCTTTCAAGCAACGCAACCTCTTCGTCGTCCGACATTTCAAATCCGTTTTCAGGCAGAGAGCTAAGAGCATCGAACGGCGGCTTCCTTGTGTCAAGTCCCATAAAGGCACGGATTTGTCTTTCAGTGACAGATGCTTTCTCATCATCTATCTTGAAGTGTAGTGAACCGTCCTTGGACTTAAATCGAAGACTCTTGAAGAACGCCCGAATTTGATCATTGTTAACTTTTGTGGGCGCAGGTCCAACAAGCAGCCATCCTTGGAACCTTAAGAGCTCAAGAAATTCCTTGACGTCCTTGTCATTAAATGAATCGAGCCATTGTTCAGAGTAGACCAAGGGGCCTAGAATATGTTCCGGCTCACCATCATCTTTCTTCTTCTTTCTGGAACGCTTTGGGGACTCAGAATCCTCCTCCTCATCATCATCAGAATCGTCCTCAGCATCCTCAGCGTCCTCAGAGTCATTTTCTTCACCGTCCTTAGCACCAACGTCCTCTGTGCCTTGGGCGGAATCAGCATTACCACCAGCAGTGGTCTGTTCAGCTTGGGAGGGGGCTTTGCTTCGGGACGGCTCTCCTGCTTCCTGAGCATCTGTTTCTTTTTCAGGGGAAGGCATAGTGTCCGCAGGGACTTGGGTTTCTGTTTGGATTGTGGGGGAGGGGTTTTCTTGTGGGGTTGGTTGGGGGTTGAGGATAGAAAGGGATTGGTCATAGGGTGGGATTTCAGCTTCATCACGCACAAGCTCCTCACTAAGACTGGTCTCGGCGTCCTTCTTTTGAGCAACCTGGTGCTCACCAGCGTCCTCAACAACTTCAACGTTTTCAGCTTGTTCCTCAGCAGGAGCATTCTCAACACCTTCGGCCTCATCATTCGAGTCCCCTGTAATATCAACGAAAGGGGAGGACTCTACGATAGGCGTTCCTTGATGACTCTTCTCAGAAGAGCTTGACGAGGAGGAACTTGAGGTTGAGATGTGCTCCGGTTCAGCAACTTCTTGGACCAGCACCCTTGGAGTTTCACCGGTTTTACGGCGTCTGAAAGTATGCTCAAGGGTTGGACGTTGCTCGGCGTCCTCTGGGCCAGACTCTGATGAAGGACGGCGGGACCTGGGAGTCTCGGGGTCCTTGGGAGGAAAGATGTGAGCAGGGGCTGAGGGGAAGTTGGCAAAGTTTAGAGGGGAGGAAAAAGGATTGGGTTGGAAGGGAATGAGGGCATTTGTTTTTGAGGGTTTGGGAGAACGGGGAGGAGTTGGGAGGTGGGCGATTTTAAGAGCGGGTTGAGGGGCGAGGTTTGATTTCTTGGATGGTTTGGACGGGCCTTTTGAGGAGATAGGCCTTTTAGTGGAGTTTGGATGGGTAGAGGAGGGGACGTTTGATGACTTGGCCTTTTTGAGGGGCCGAGGGTCATGCTTTCTTTTGGAGCGTCCCTCCGACAAGTCTTTAGGGAACTTGTCCATTATTTGAGTGGGTTTGGAAGGTTTGGGCTTGGAAGATTTTGAGAGAGGGGACTGTGGAGCAGGGCGTTTGGCTGGCAAGATTTTCTTGGTTGTTATGGTGGGAATTTGAGGAGGTGGGGGAGAAGGACTTGGAAGACGGTTCTTTAACATTTGGAAGGCAGGGGAGTCCTTAGGGTACATGGGAAAATCTGGCAAGACGGCATTATGGAGATCTGGAATGAGATCAAGGAGATTACCAAGATGTTCCCCGCCGAATTGAGAGAAGAAAAGAACGTCCTCCATTCTTCCTGGCAAGTCCTTGTAGTTGGTCTTGTGAAGACCATGAACGACAAAGCGTTCCAAGAACTTCTCATAGTTCCTTGTTTTGACGGCGTCCTGCTTGACATCCTCTCAGTCCATTCTCTCCCTGATAAGCATGTAGAGGGCTTCCTGTTGATGAAGTCCACCATAGATTCATTGAGAACGATCTGTTTGGGCTTCTCAATGGTATGGGACTTCACCAACTTTCTTCTCTTGCCGCCGGTAAAAGATCCGGCCATGTTCCCAAGTAGTTGAGACATTTTCTGGTTGATTTCTAGAGTGAGAAATTCGTCGGAAAGCTAGAGAGAAGTGAGAGCTATTTTGAGAGGTGGGAAGTTGGTGAGATTAATAAATGACTGAGAGCGACTGTTGCGGCCTTTTATAGAGGAAGCGGTGACACAAACTGTAAATAAAACTGATATCCTGTGCGACACGTGGCATAACTTCCCCCTTAAGATTTGAGCAAATACAACTGTCACTGTTCAAACGTTCGAAATTTCAAATTTCTGACTCTTCAACTTCTTCTCAAAACTGAACTGGCATCCTCTCTTACAAACAACTTATGTCCTCACATACTTAGCAAAAATTACCTCTTTTAGCAAATCAAGAGCCTTAGCAACCGTCCCTGTGATCACCTTGCGAACCATTTGAGAACAAAGCAAGTATGTCCCGTAAAAGAAAATATGAAGCTCATAGGACGCTTTTGCAGAGTTCTCGGCTAGGGTAAGCTTAGAGTTCCCATCATTTCGGCTTATGATGCGGCTAGGGTTGAATGACGCTCTGATACCAATTGTTGGATCGTTAGTATAACTGAGGGACGTCCTTTACTTAGGTAAAGGCGTCCTTTGGTCGGGCGTCCTTACGAGGTGTAAGGGCGTCCTTTAGTTGTGCAGCGGAATTTAAAACTAAACAGGTAAAAAGGTGAACACAATGAATTATAGAGGAACCACTCAAGACCAAGTAGTCCTTGAGTGTAAACCTCTACCTCCTTGGAGGATTTTTGAATAGATTCTTCCTTTCTTATTAAACGTCCTTACGTTGTACTGGCGAGTCCTTTACACTTTTCTGGTACTTAGACAGCGTCCTAAGTCCACTAGTAAAGTCCTCCTTTAAGCCTACAACCTAAGCGAGTTTAATCTTCTAAAGGACTTCTATTCCCACGTCCTACAGTGTGTTATAGGACTCTCTCTCTCTCTTTCTTTTTGGGTTTTCTGAGATACAAACAAGTTGTGATTTGGGTTACAATTCTCACTCGATCTAACACAAGCCTAAAACTATTCTTGGGTGTTCTTGAGCTTGTTCTTCGTGTTCTTGAGTGAGTCGCTTTCCTCTGATTTTCTCTGAATATTCTCTGAAAGCGTTGATGTCACAATAAATGCCTTTGGCAATTTATAGGACTTGGGAAGGGCGTATTTCTTCTTCGGACGATCATGCCCTTCAAGGACGTGGCTATAGGATCTTCCTCCACGTAGTATGGCGGTGATGAGGAAGCTTCCTGTATCCAGCTGTGTGTGATGGACTCCGCTACAGGATCTGCCGCCACGTGTTGATGAAGTCTGCTACAGGATCGTCCGCCATGTAGTGTTGGACTCTGCTACAGGATCGGCCTCCACGTGTCCTGGATGATCAAATGTTGTCGAGTGATGTCATCCTGTCGGCTAGTGAGTAAGGACTCTCTGCTTGCGTTCCTACTTGCTTGGGACTCCGTCATTGCTTAACTAGTCTCTTGCTGGTCCTTACTTCCTGTTAGCTAACGTCCCTAAGCCTAGGGAACGCTCACACACTTGTTGTCCTTTTTGTCACTGGCGTTCCTGAACACTTGGACAAATTTATTAGAATCAAAGTGAGTTTGTCATATCAAAACTAAGGGACGGTTGTGTGGTACACTATCAAGTACGCAAGCGTCCTTGATAGCGTCCCAACAATTTCCCCCTTTTTGATGATGACAAACTCTTCAGCAAAATAGTTTTGGCATTGGAACTTAGCATGCATGTAAACTTAGAAGCAACCTCTAACACTTAGAGAAATTTCAGTAAGCACAAGTTTTCATTCTTTGATTCTCTAACTTTTGGATTTTAAGGAGAGAGTAGTGTCCTAGAATACTTTCTAAGCGTCCTCTTGTTTATAATGTTATTGAATCTCCTAGAAACTCTTTGGAAGTTTTTGATGTAGGGAAGGAAGGTCAAGATGAGAAAGTGCAAGAGGTGCAAACCTATGCTTTAGAGGAGAAAGGTGAAGGAGAATTGGAGGGCCATGCCTACATCATTCTAGGAAGGCCGTTTTTAGCCACGGCGGGAGCAAAATTTGATGTGAAGAATGCAAAGGTGACCTTTGAAATTGGAGAAGACAAGGTAGAGTTTCACTTCAACAAGGCTTTAAATGAGCCGGATGCCTTGGCCATTTTGAAATTGGAAGAGAATGCCAAGAGGAAAAGAGAGGAAGTGGAAGCCACAAAAGAGGAAGTACCCTTAAGGAGCAATGAAAGGATCAATGCTCAAGTTCAAGAGAGAGAGTTAGTGGATCCATTTGAGCATCAAGAAGACTTAAGGAGCAATGAAGGTTCAAGGAGCAAAGAAGAGTATCCTTCCTTATATCCTTTTGATGTGGGAGACTCTTATATTTGTTTAAGTGACTTAAAAGAGGATTTAGGAGATAGTTATTTGTGCTTAAGTGATTTGAAAGATGATGTGAGCTATAATGTTATTGAATCTCCTAGAAACTCTTTGGAAGTTTTTGATGTAGGGAAGGAAGGTCAAGATGAGAAAGTGCAAGAGGTGCAAACCTATGCTTTAGAGGAGAAAGGTGAAGGAGAATTGGAGGGCCATGCCTACATCAATCACAAGTGGTGGTTCTACGGCTATGAAGGCAATGGCAATGGACATGATTGTGGTGACCAATTCACCATCTTCCATCCACCATGAAGGTTGAGGTTAGAAGTCAAGCTAATGACTTAAAAAGAGCGCTCCTCGGAAGGCAACCCGAGCTTAGTAGGTTTATTTTAGTTTAATTTTCTTAGCTGAGTTTAGAATTTCTCTAATCTCTCCCTAGCATGTATTTTTGGTGGATTAGTGGTGTTATGTGTGCTTCATGATTGAGTAGAGGTAATGGTGAAAATAATAAAAGGATTTGTGGGAAAAGAAGTAGCTTAGATAAGGTAATTTTTGGAGGTCGAACGGTTGGGCCCTGGCCTAAAAGCCCACAGAGTTCTCTAGCGCGGCCCACATGAAGTCCACGAAGCCCAACAGCGATGTTCTAGAAGGCAGTCCGAGTAACGAGCCACGAAATCGGTATATTTGCCCGCTAAGATATAAGATAGACGACAATTATATCTTGTAGGGATTTCTCCTATCTTATAAAGCCAGAATTATATCATATTTAGGGAAATTCTATCTAGTAGATGCGTATCTATCTAGTTAGTATTCTATCTTGTAAACACTCTATCTTCTAGGCATCCCCTATATATACAAGGGGGAGGGTCATGCATTGTACACATTATGACACACAATATCACCACATGTACACGACATACACATTCACACATGATCATACACGATCAATCAATACAAAATACATATGTCTTTTCACAAATTCTTTCGTTCTTTACTTTGTTCAGGCCCGATCTAGGCCAAGGGGTCACCAATCTTGCTTGGTAGATTTCTGGCTCTGACACGAACCAATCCGGGTCGAGGTGCCCAGAACATCGGGCCCGACTTAGGCAACTCGGTCCGACTAGATCGGTCAACTTTGGTCAAGAGTTGTGAAAATCCCAATTTTACTCCTCTGACCTAGACTTTGTCTCTATCCCATTTAAAGTCTTTTTCCCTTACCTACCTCCCATCACCTTCATAACCACCACACCCAAAATACCTATCTCCTTCATCTAAAACCCAAAAATCGGCCCCCTCTCCTCCATCACACCCGATCCCTTTGCTAGCCCTCTACCATCTCGATCCAACACCCTAAGCCTTCCCCAACATCAATTCCAAGAAGAAAACCACAAGATTTCCATTGTTCTTCATCCCTCCCCTAGATCTAGGTGGAGAAATTTGGGTTCTAAGTAGATTGATTGCTAAGAAGTCCTAATCTCTTCAATTTTGGTATGTGAAACTCGATTCCTATCTATTTCTTTGATAATCATGTGCTTATGTTGCTTGAATTGAGTATTGCCATGTTTGATTGAGATTGAGGCTTGAGCATCAATGGTGAATTTGCATGAATAGTGCAATTGCTCTCAAATTGTTGAGTATGCATGATTGAATCCCTTTAGAACTTCGATTAGTGATGATGGGTGGTTGAAATTGTCACTGACCTCACCACCCATCTAGCACCCCATTCAAACTTTGACAAGGTGGCCATTCCTTTGGGGCCAAGGCTCTTTGATCTTGCAAGCTACTACAATTGGTTCCAAGTTTGGGCCGGGAAGGAGAACCCATTTGGTGAACCGGAAGGGACAAGGGAGTGTCGACATCGAGCTCAACACATCCGCTTTACCACTGTTGGATCGTTAGAATAACTGAGGGACGTCCTTTACTTAGGTAAAGGCGTCCTTTGGTCAGGCGTCCTTACAAGGTGTAAGGGCGTCCTTAATTTGTGCAGCGGAATTTAAAACTAAATAGGTGAATAATGAACGCAATGATTTATAGAGGAACCACTCAAGACCAAGTAGTCCTTGAGTGTAAACCTCTACCTCCTTGGAGGATTTTTGAATAGCTTCTTCCTTTATATTAAACGTCCTTACATTTCTACTAGCGAGTCTTTACAGTTCTCTGGTACTTAGCGTTCTTCCTAAGTCCACTAGTAAAGGACTCCTCTAAGCCTACAACTCAAGCGAGTTTAATCTTCTAAAGGACTTCTATCCCTACGTCCTACAGTGCATTGTAGGACTCTCTATCTTTCTTTTTAAGTTTTCTGAGTTACAAACAATTTGTGGTTTGGGTTACAATTCTCACTCGATCTATCACAATCCTAGAACTGTTCTTGGGTGTTCTTGAGCTTGTTCTTCGTGTTCTTGAGTGAGTTGCTTTCCTCTGTTTCTCTCTGAATATTCTCTGAAAGCGTTAACGTCACAATAAATGCCTTGGTCTATTTATAGGACTTGGGGAAGGGTGTCTTTCCTCTTCTGACGATCATGCCCTTCATGGACGTGGTTACATGATCTTCCTCCACGTAGTATGGCGGTGATGAGGAAGCTTCCTGTGTCCAACTGTGTGTGATGGACTCCGCTACAGGATCTGCCGCCACGTGTTGATGAACTCTGCTACATGATCGTCCGCCACGTAGTGTTGGACTCTGGTACAGGATCGGTCTCCACGTGTCCTGGATGATCAAATGTTGTCGAGTGATGTCAACCTATCGGCTAGTGAGTAAGGACGCTCTTCTTGCGTTCCTACTTGCTTGGGACTCCGTCCTTGCTCAAGTAGTCTCTTGCTGGTCCTCACTTCATGTTAGCTGGCATCCCTAAGCCTAGGGAACGCTCCACACACTTGTTGTCCTTTTGTCACTGGCGTTCCTGAACACCTGGACAAATTTATTAGAATCAAAGTGAGTTTGTCATATCAAAACAAAGGGGCGGTTGTGTGGTACACTAACAAGTACGTAAGCGTCCTTGATAGCGTCCCAACAACCACTCCCCAACCTTCTTCGGAGTCCGACGATGAGCCCAACAACTTTGAGTTTGCTAGAAGAGAGGTCATGGATGTTGACACGCCTCCGAAAGAAGATGAAGGTTACCAAGGATTGCTAGCCAACCTCCGAGCAAGAGACCAAGCGCCAACACTATTGGACCGAGATGCAGGGCACCTCGGGCCCGACTTCCACCAAAGTCGGTCCGATGCCTATATCCCCGAGTCGGTCCCGAGTCGTTTTTAGAGAGGCGAAGGGAGCGGAGCTAAGCAAGAGCAACCGCACTATGGACTGTATGAAGGTTATGCCCAATGGTATGGGCCCGGAATGGTTTTCCCCGAACCTCAACAACCGGTGGACATGACATTTCTAGCCAACCAAATGGCTCACCTTCAACTCCAACAATCAAGCATGCTTCAAGAAGCCCACCAAATCAACCTTCAACAACAACAAATGAATCTTCAACAACAACAACTCTTCTAACAACAAGAAGTCTTCCAAGCTCAATATGAGGAAATGAACCGGAATCTTGCTTACACAGGCGTGAAGTGGACGATTTGAGGATGGTGGAGGACCAAAGGTGGCGAGTTCAAGAGAGCTTTAACGATTGGATGGTCGGGAATTACCCTTCCCGAGAGGACCCATGGATGCGCCCTACACCTCAACTCCAACCACCAAATCAAGATCCTTACCAAGCCCAAGTGTACGAGCGGGAAAGACATGCAAGGCTCCAACGAGGAAGTCGCCGAGGGCGTCCTTCCGACTAAATCTAGACATGCCAATCAAGAATAAGAAATTGTGAGCTTTTCTTACTCTCTTCTCTTTTATTTTGAGTTTTGATTTCTTTGTTTTGATGAGGACATCAAAATTCTAAGTATGGGGTGGGGGTTAGTTGCTCATAGTTTCATGTGTTAGTTTCTTGTGTTTGTTCTTAGTTTGTTTTGGGATGTTTTCTTTTGGATAGTGGCATGATATGTTTCATGAATGATGATTGAGTTTGATGGTTTGAATGGATGAGTTTGTTTTATTTTGAGAATTGTTTTGCAAAAATCCATGAACATTTGAAAATTTCGGTTAAAAACAAACAAAAAGTTTTGTTTTTGGACTAGGAATTCCCATCTTAGATGTCCAAAATAAAGCTAATGGTGTGAGTATGTAAAGTCCTTTGCATATTTTTGGATGGTTTAGTCTTTAAATGGATGTTGCTTTTGATGTGATGTGATCTTGCTTGCTTTTATTGAGCACATGAGTTCAAGGATGAGTTTTTATGCAACTAAGTTTGAGTGAACCTTGTGAGATGATTTTTGGCTATTTTAGGGATGCTTGTTCATTAAGGCATATCCCTCATGTTTCTTGTGTGAATTAGCTCATGCATGCTTAGTTTAACTTGCTATTGCGGTGTTTATCTAATTTCCAAGACCAATATGAGATTTGTTCTATGCTTTGTCGCATTGATTTGAACTTTATTTCACGTAGTCACAAAATGATCCATATCCTAACTTGAAGATAAACCGTTGTTTGTAGCCCCATTTTAGCCTAGCCTTTGTTTGAAACTTCTCAAAAATATGATTCCTAGCCTATATGACTTGACCCTTATGGGATTGGACTTTAGAGAAAGGCTGTGGAGTGTATTTGGAGAGTTGAGATTCTCTTTGGTGAAGGGCAAAGAAATGGAGTCATAAACCAAGTGGTTAGTGCATCTTTGTTGAGCATAAAGTGAAAAGAAAGAAAGAAATGTTGGAAAAAGTAGTGGATTGAAAGCAAAGAGCTTTAGAGAAGAAAAAGGGTCCCAACCGAGTTAGTAACCATATCGGGCCCGACGTGTGTTCAAAGTCGATCCTATGTGCAAAAGTGTGAAAAATCCAACAAAAAGTATAAGTACAAAGATGAAGTGGAATGTTAAGTGAAAGAGTGGGTTGAGAAAAGAAAATTCAAAGTCTTTTGGAAGAGTGAAGTTGAAAGTGGAATAATTTGGTGAAGTTGGTGAGAGACTAGGAAGTTCAATCCCCATTGTAAGCACCACAAGACCAAAATGATTCCTACCTTGAGAAATACCAAAAGCCCCATTACAACCCGGCCGAATGGAACCTCTTTGAGGACCTCCATTGAGCCAAGTTCATATTCTTTGTGTGCATTGTAATAGGCATCTCTAGGTGGAGGAATTGGTGATATTACCTTCAATAGTAAAGTCTTTACTTGCATGATTCTTGAGTTTGAGTGTTCATTGCAATACCTAAACACATGATGAGTGATACACATTTTTACATCCCTAAAGTGAGGCTTGGTTGCAATTAACTTCATTCCTTGGACACTTGATCACCTGTGATTATGTAATCTTGCTTGTATGTCCATCACTTGTATTTGATTGATTTTTCATAAGAGGCTTTACTTGAAGATTATGCTTCGGTCTTGCTTACATTGTTATTGCTTGAGGACAAGCAAGTTTAAGTATGGGGTATTCTGTTGTCTCTCATTTTGGTGGTGTTTTAGTGGTTAATTTCCTATGTGAATAGGTGTATTTTGTTCCTTTCCTTGCTAGTTTGTTCCTTTTTAGCTTAGATTCCGATTTTCTATGAGATTCGGAGACTATGCGAATTTGTTGCATTTTGTAGGTAATTTGGCATGATTTGAGGAAGTTTTGGAAGGATTCCCCAAGGAGGAGCAAGGCACGAGCACAAGGGAGCGGAAGAGCCAAGCGATCAATGAAGAGGAGCTCAAGAAAAGCCAAAAAGAGAAGAGGACCGACGCCAGGATCGAGTTGCCCAGCAACTCGGGCCCAAGATCGACTCATGGAGACCCGGACCGAGGTGTGGCAAGTCGGACCCGAGGTACACACGTGTCGGTCCAAGTCGGCGGAATTGTGGATTGGGCACCAAGGCACACAAATGTGATCTACCACTTGTGCCCCTCTTCTATTTTGGGTATTCTTGGCCCCTAATTAAAAGGAGAGAAGATAATTAGAGAATTATCCAAGCTTAGACACATCTAATCACTCTCAAAGGCTCAAGGAAGACTTGGAGAGCAAGGAGGAAGAAAGGAGAGGAGAAGAAGAGGAAAATCGGTGAAGAGAAGGAGTAGATCTAGGAGGAAATTGTGAGTTTGAACTTGTTTTGATTTGCAATTTGTGGATTTGAGTTTGGATCTTGTGATTTCCCTTTGATTTGAATGAGATTTGGCTTTGCTTTGATTTGGATGATTGAGATTTGTTTGCCTTGTGATTTGATTGCTTGTTACTCTAGCCTTATGGAGTAGATTCCATTGGTCTTGGGCTATGGGGGAAACCTCTAACTAGGTTGGGTTTGAACTCCCAATTCCATAGCCTTAAGTGATTGATCTAGGAACCTACTCTACATAGAGCTACAATCTCTTGTGGAAACAAGGGATCAAGGGCTTGTGATTGGCAAGAGTGAACGAAAGCGATCTTTTGCCTATCACTTGACCTTGCATCGAAAGGGAGGTAAAATTCCCTAGGGTCGATGTGTAGAGTGGCGGGATCGAAGGCGAACAACCTCGATTCTACAAGGATCAACACTTATTGGCTGAATTGGGGTGGAATTACCAACATCAAGTTAGAGAAGGAACCTAAAAACCCAAGACCGATCTCTCCTATTTTGCCTAGTTCGACATTCCCAGACCTCGGGCCCGACTTACATCAATATCGGTCCCGTACAAACTTTCGTCGATCCATCTCGAGACGAAGTGACCATGTCGGTCTAGAGAGGTTTCCTTTGATTTTCCTTGTTTTTAACCTTTCTTTTCCCTTTTTAGGTCTTTTTGGCGCTCTCAACGAACGAACTCCCGAGTGTTCGACACCCTACCTTGTGCTACAACTAGGTTCGGTTATAAATTTAAATTTTGAGACCCTCCGATCCGGACCGATCATGGAGTTGCTTCATTTGTTGTGCAAGAGCTTCAAGTTGGTCATTTCTCTTCGTTCTCTTACCTTGCGGTGAAGGGTTCTCTTTACTTTGGGATCAAAGGGAAAATCGTCGACCACCCTTCGTGAACTAGAGGGCATAAACCTACACACAAAAACACGGGAAAAAGAATCAAAAACACACCAAGGATTTGGGCTAGTCCCTCACCCGAAAGAAAGCTAGACAAAGAAACTAAACTAACTCCCCGGCAACGGCGCCAATTTGTTGAAGGGTTTCTTGGATAAATAAATTTATACTCAAGACCCCGCTAAGTATAACGAAGTCAAGATCTTCCACGGGAGTTATTAAATCTATAATCTAGCAATCAAATCTAACAAAACAAACCAAAACAAAGTAAAAACACAAGCTCAACAATAGGTTGAACTCGACCTAAAGTAGGTCGACCACGACCACGACTTTCACCTTACGAACACACATGACCAAGTTGTAGAGATGGTCGCCCACGACCTTAGGTAGGTCGATATCGACCAAGACTAGGTACGAAATTGATGCGATCCCTTCCCTTACTCCCAAGGAAGAGGAAGACGCTGATGTCTCTCATTTTGGTGGTGTTTTAGTGGTTAATTTCCCTTGTAAATAGGTGTCTTCAATAGGTGTCTTCAGTAAACACTTAGAGAAATTTCAGTAAGTACAAGTTTTCATTCTTTGATTCTCTAACTTTTGGATTTTAAGGAGAGAGTAGTGTCCTAGAATACTTTCTAAGCATCCTCTTGTTTATTCTAGCATGGCGTTCCAAAGTAGCAAACACATGAAGTTTTAGACTAGCGTCCTTGCAAATATGAATTCAATGCATGATAGTCCTTAAACACTTAGAATCTACTAGACATAACCAATCATCGAGGGAATAGTAGAACGGGACTTGCTACTTAAAAGTTATCATCCCCAAGAGCAACCTGAGATGCTCAAAGGGACGTCTATCAAGCGCCTTAGTGAAAATATCAGCTATTTGGTCTTCAGTCCTTACATGCTCCATACTAATAAGTCCTAGTTCAACATTATCATGCAAGAAATGATGCCTTATATGAATATGCTTTGTGCGTGAATGAAAAACAAGATTCTTAGAAATTTCAATAGCACTTGTATTATCACAACGAATGGGAATAGTTTCAAGATTGATACCATTGTCCTCAAGTTGATATTTGATCTAGATGACTTGTGAACAGCACGAGGCAGCAACAACGTACTCGGCTTCTGCAGTTGAAAGCGCCACAGAGTTCTGTTTCTTAGATCCCCAAGAGACTAAGCATGAACCAAGGAACTGTGCAATTCCTGAAGTGCTTTTCCTATCAATCACATGACCAGCATAATCAGCGTCCGAGTAGCGAACGAGCTTGAAGGACGTCTTCCTAGGATACCAAACACAAAGATCGTCGCGTCCCTTGAGATAGAGAAAGATCCTCTTGACTTCTTGCATGTGGGACTCCTTTGGATTTGCCTGGAAGCGTGCACACAAGCAAACGGCAAACATGATATCGGGACGGCTTGCGGTCAAATAGAGCAAAGAGCCAATCATTCCTCTGTAAAGCTTTTGATCAACGTCCTTCCCTTGTTCATCTGCGTAAAGACGCGAATTGGGAGAACAAGGAGTAGCAACTGGCTTGGACGTGTTCATCCCATACTTTTCAAGCATTTCACGGACATATTTATGTTGGTGAATACGCGTCCCATCCTTGAGTTGGTTGATTTGAAGTCCTAGAAATAAATTGAGTTCTCCGATGAGGGACATCTCAAACTCACTATTGATTAAGGACTTGAACTCATCTACAAGTTTCATGTTAGTACTACCAAAGACTATACCATCAACATAGACTTGGGCAATCAAAATGTCCTTGTGAACTTCCTTCATGTTAGTCTTGAAGTGCTTCCTTGATGTTATTTGGTTCTACCATAGACACAAAGGCATTGAACGCACAGAAGGCTAAATTTGCACTCTGGGACTTGCTTGCAGCTGACCTTGTTTGAACTCCTTGAGAGATATCTAATACAATCTGAGAGGTTGGGTGGTCCCTAGAGAGGCGGGACTCCCTTTGGAATAATTGAACAAATCTTGGATCAATGTCTCCATCAGAATCATCACTATCATCTTGAGCATCGTTCACAGTGTGTTCCCCCTCAAAGAGAGCGTCCACACATTGGCGTTGCTCGCCTTGTTGACTTGATTCAGCCACATCTTGTTGAACTGTGGATTCACTACGAGAGGGAACTCCCTGAGCAACACTAGGAGCGTCCACTGAGACTTCTTCTGGATTTGGAGTAGCGTCCTTAGGAACATAGTATTTTCCAGAGGACCATTCTTCAACTTGGTCTTCAGAGTCGTCCTGCTGTTGTGACGATGAGCGTTCTTTCTTACTTTGTTTTTCTTTGTGAGAAGAACTCTCTTTGAACACAACATGAATACTCTCCTCAAGCTTTAGAGTCCTTTTGTTGAAAACTCTGTATGTTTTGCTTGTGAGGGAGTACCCAAGGAATATGGCTTCATCACTTCTTGCATCAAACTTTCTAAGTCTTTCTTTATCGTTGTTGTGAACAAAGCACTTGCATCCAAAAACTCTGAGATAGTCAATGCGAGGCTTCCTTCCATTCAACAACTCATAGGACGGCTTCTTCAGCAGGGGACGGATCATGGCACGATTGATGATGTAGCAAGCTGTAGCAATAGCTTTCACCCAGAAGTACTTGGGGACGCTATTTGCTAAAAGCATAGTCCTTGCCATATCCTCCAGCGTCCTATTCTTTCTTTCCACAACACCATTTTGTTGATGAGTCATTGGTGTTGAGAAGTTGTGGAAGACGCCATGTTGATCACAGTAGGCCAGGAACTCTAAGTTTTCTAACTCCGTCCCATGGTCTGATCGTATGGCTTTTAGAGGCGTCTCAAGGGCAACTTCCACTTGTTTGATGAAGACTTTGAATACATTGAAACAATCTGCTTTTGACACCAAGAAAAGAACCCAAGTGAATCGAGAAAAATCATCTACGAGAACGTAAATGTACCTCTTTCCACCGTAGCTCAGCGTCTTCATTGGTCCACAAAGATCCATATGAAGAAGTTCCATAGGCTTCTTCGTATTGACTTCGTTTTTGGACTTGAAGGACGTTCTTGTTTGCTTCCCTTTTATACAGGCTTTGCACTTTTCAACTTTCTCAGGATCAATTCGGGGAAGTCCCTTCACAAGATTTCTTTGGTGTAGCTTAAGGATTGTGCTTAGTCCAGCATGGCCAAGGCGGCGATGCTAGAGCTCAGCGTCCTCCTTTGAAACAGATAGACACAACTCAGATTGAGGCTTGAACTCTTGGTTGAAGATGTAGACATTATTCTGGCGTACTCCTTTGAGAACAACTTTGTTTGATTTCTTGTTGATAACAAGGCACTCCTTTGAGTCAAATGTGACTAGGTTTTCACCTTGATCACACATTTGAGAGACGCTAAGAAGATTGAAGCCAAGTCCTTCAACAAGACTGACATTTGTTGCTTTGATGGACGAATTCAAAATGGCAGTTCCCGTCCCTTTGATCTTTTCCTTGCCCTTGTTGCCAAACGAGACAATTCCTCCCGTGGCACTACTTTTGATAGAAGTGAGATGGATCTGGCTTTCTAACATATGATTTGAGGTGCCACTATCAATGATCCATAGGCGTTCCCTCACTTCCACCTCTTGCTCGTTCTCAGAGGCGTCCTCTTCAACAACTGGGGCGTCCTCCATTGCCATGTACACGACTTGATCTTCTTGTTCCTCATCACTTGAACTAAGATCATCCCATGCAGCTGCGCACGCTCCAATGAGAGCTTTCTTCATCATTTCTTTGGAGGACGTTCCCGCAATACACTTCTTAGCAAAATGTCCTTTCTTGTTACATTTGTAACAGGTGAGTTCCTTCATTTCTGCCTCTGTGTACTTGAGACTCTCCTTTTTGTAAGGCATCTTGTTCTTGTTGTTGTGTTTGTTCCTTTTACCATAGAAACGGAGAGCTTTGTGAAAAAGAGAAAGTTCTTCATCTTCATCAAGTTGTTCTTTTGACTTGCTTTCTTTCTCTTTCAAGGTTTGAATACGCAAGTTCCCAAGTTGTTTTGTTGTTTGACCTTGCATCATCAATGCTAGTTCTCTTTGGAGACGTAGGTACTCGGCGTACTCTGGCGTTGTGGACGCCAAAGCAAGATCAGTTTGAGGATTCTGTCCTAGCTCAGCCATGTCAGAGTTTCTCCTTGCTTCGTACTGCCTTAGCTTCCAGTAGATCTCTTCCATATCTAGAGTCTTGTTGGCTTGATTCTCTTTGAAGGTGGTTCTATCAAAGTTCCAAATACCAGTCTGTTGGGACGCTATCAAGGACGCTTGCGTACTTGTTAGTGTACCACACAACCGTCCCTTAGTTTTGATATGACAAACTCACTTTGATTCTAATAAATTTGTCCAAGTGTTTAGGAACGCCAGTGACAAAAAGGACAACAAGTGTGTGAGCGTTCCCTAGGCTTAGGGACGCTAGCTAATAGGAAGTAAGGACCAGCAAGAGACTACTTGAGCAAGGACGGAGTCCCAAGCAAGTAGGAACGCAAGCAGAGAGTCCTTACTCACTAGCCGACAGGATGACATCACTCGACAACATTTGATCATCCAGGACACGTGGAGACCGATCCTGTAGCAGAGTCCAACACTACGTGGCGGACGATCCTGTAGCAGAGTTCATCAACACGTGGCGGCAGATCCTGTAGCGGAGTCCATCACACACAGCTGGATACAGGAAGCTTCCTCATCACCGCCATACTATGTGGAGGAAGATCCTGTAGCCACGTCCTCGGAGGGCATGATCGTCCGAAGACGAAAGACGCCCTTCCCCAAGTCCTATAAATAGCCCAAGGCATTTATTGTGACATCAACGCTTTCAGAGAATATTCAGACAAAATCAGAGGAAAGCGACTCACTCAAGAACACGAAGAACAAGCTCAAGAACACTCAAGAACAGTTCTAGGCTTGTGATAGATCGAGTGAGACTTGTAACCCAAACCATAAATTGTTTGTAACTCAGAAAACCCAAAAAGAAAGAGAGAGTCCTACAAAGCACTGTAGGACGTAGGGATAGTAGACATTTAGAAGATTAAACTCGCTTAAGTTGTAGGCTTAGAGGAGTCCTTTACTAGTGGACTTAGGAAGAACGCTAAGTACCAGAGAACTATAAAGACTCGCCAGTACAACTGTAAGGACGTTTAATATAAAGGAAGAAGCTATTCAAAAATCCTCCAAGGAGGTAGAGGTTTACACTCAAGGACAACTTGGTCTTGAGTGGTTCCTCTATATATCATTGTGTTCATTATTCACCTGTTTAGTTTTCAATTCCGCTGCATAACTAAAGGGCGCCCTTACACCTCGTAAGGACGCCTAACCAAGGACGCCTTTACCTAAGTAAAGGACGTCCCTCAGTTTACTAACGATCCAACAATTGGTATCAGAGCAGGCGCTCTAAATTTTGTTGAGTTGCAGGTGCAAAAAGGACATGGAACCAATAGGAATCTCTTTTGTGAAGCCTCTGCGCTTGACGGACGGCAACTTCAATCGCTGGAAAACTAGGTTTGAGAACTTCTGCAGGAGTCAGAACTATCAATACTGGAACATGATTCGGAAAGATGACCTCAAGGTTCCCACTGACAAAGCTGACAAAGAGGACGATTGGGGTCCCGATGAATTCAAATTGATGGAAACCAATGCTAAGGCAATCTGTTTTCTTCAAGCGTCCCTCTGCGAAAGGGACGCCACCAGAGTTAGCAATCTCCCCACAGTGAAACAATAGTGGGAAGCTCATGAGAAATTCCATGTAGGAACGACTGACATGAAGGAGGACGTTCCGCTGCAAATCAAAAGGAGTTCTATGCTTTTAGAATGTTGCCAAATGAAATGGTCAATGACTATTCTTACCATTTTGAAGCTCTTGTCACCAAGATGAAGAACTTGGGCATCCCAGAAGCTGAGGTCTCTATGAGGAACAGAGTCCAAGTGGTCATTGATGGGTTAACTGGTATCTGGAACTTTGATAGGACCACCTTCAAAGAAAATTCAGCCAACAAGACTCTGGATATGGAAGAGATCTACGGGAAGCTAAGGCAGTACGAAGAAAGAAGGAACTCTTACATGGCTTAGCTAGGTAAGAATCCTCAAACTGATCTTGCTTTGACGTCCACAACGCTAGAGTACGCCGAGTACCTTCGTCGCCAAAGAGAACTAGCCTTGATGATGCAAGGTCAAACCTCAGAACAACTTGAGAACTTGCATATTCAAACCTTGAAAGAGAAAGAAAGCAAGTCAAAGGAACAACTTGATGAAAATGAAGAACTTTCTCTTATTTCCAAGGCTCTCCGTTTCTACAGCAAAAGGAACAAATACAACAACAAGAACAAGGTGTCTTACAAAAAGGAGAGTCCCAAGTACACAGAGGCAGAAATGAAGGAACTCACTTGTTACAAATGTAACAGGAAATGACATTTTGCTAAGAAGTGTACCGCAGGAACGTCCTCCAAGGATAAGAAGAAAGCTCTCATTGGAACATCCTCAGCTGCATGGGATGATCTTAGTTCAAGTGACGAGGAAGAAGAAGATCAAGTCGCGTACAAGAAGTACTACCTTGGTACTTACTACAGGACGTGTTGGTACTGTGGACAAGGAGCCCACTTCAAATATGATTGTTTGAAACTAAAGGAAGACATTGAAAGTGGAAAAGCTGCTAGGACTAACATTGAAAATGATAAGTCCGTCCCTAAGGCTAACACTAGGCGTCCTAGACGTTCTAGGAGTTCTTTCCGAAAGCATGCTATCTCAAATGATGTTAATATCAATGACTACATGCCAGAACCAGAGTTCTATTATTGCAATGAACCAGGTAAGGAACACCTTGCCTGGGTCGCCAAACACTAACTTTGTTTTGACAGGTGGAAGTGAGGGGACGCTCATGGATCATTGATAGCGGCGCCTCAAATCATATGACAGAAAGCCAGATCCATCTCACTTCTATCAAAAGTAGTGCCACGGGAGGAACTGTCTCGTTTGGCAATAAGGGCAAGGGAAAGATCAAAGGGACGGGAACTACCATTCTCAATTCGTCCATCAAAGCAACAAATGTCAGTCTTGTTGAAGGACTTGGCTTCAATCTTCTTAGCGTCTCTCAAATGTGTGATCAAGGTGAAAACCTAGTCACATTTGATTCAAAGGAGTGCCTTGTTTACAACAAGAAATTAAACAAAGTTGTTCTCAAAGGAGTACGCCAGAACAATGTCTACATCTTCAATCAAGAGTTCAAGCCACAATTTGAGTTGTGTTTATCCATTTCAAAGGAGGACGCTGACCTCTGGCATCGCCGTCTTGGCCATTCCGGACCAAGCACAATCCTTAAGCTACACCAAAGAAATCTTGTTAAAGGACTTCCCCGAATTGATCCTGAGAAAATTGAACATTGCGAAGCCTGTATCAAAGGGAAGAAAACAAGAACGTCCTTCAAGTCCAAAAATGAAGTAAGTACGAAGAAGCCTTTGGAACTTCTCCATATGGATCTTTGTGGACCAATGAAGACGCTGAGCTACGGTGTAAAGAGGTACATTTACGTTATTATAGATGATTTTTCTCGATTCACTTGGATTCTTTTCTTGGTGTCAAAAGCAAATTGCTTCAACGCATTCAAAGTCTTCATAAAACAAGTGGAAGTTGCCCTTGAGACGCCTCTGAAAGCCATAAGATCAGACCATGGGACGGAGTTCCAAAACTCAGAGTTCCTGACCTTTTGTGATCAACATGGAGTCTCGCACAACTTCTCGGCTCCAAGGACTCCTCAACAAAATGGAGTTGTGGAAGGAAAGAATAGGACGCTGGAGGACATGGTAAGGACTATGCTCTTAGCAAATAGCGTCCCCAAGTACTTCTTAGCGGAAGCTATTGCTACAGCTTGCTACATCATCAATCGTTCCATGATCCGTCCTTTGCTGAAGAAGACGTCCTATGAGTTGTTGAATGGAAGGAAGCCCCGCATTGACTATCTCAGAGTTTTTGGATGCAAGTTCTTTGTTCACAACAACGACAAATAAAGACTTGGAAAGTTTGATGCAAGGAGTGATGAAGCCATATTCCTTGGGTACTCCCTCACCAGCAAAGCATATAGAGTTTTCAACAAAAGGACTCTAAAGCTTGAGGAGAGTATCTATGTTGTGTTTAAAGAGAGTTCTTCTCACAAAGAAAAACAAAGTAAGAAAGAACGCTCTTCCTCACAACAACAGGACGACTCTGAAGACGAAGATGAAGTTTGGTCCTCTGGAAAATACTATGTTCCTAAGGACGCTACTCCAAATCCTGAAGATTTCTCAGTGGATGCTCCTAGTGTTGCTCAGGGAGTTCCATCTCGTAGTGAATCCCCAGTTCAACAAGATGTGGCTGAATCAAGTCAACAAGGTGAGCAACGTCAAGGTGTGGACACTCTCTTTGAGGGGGAACACTCTGAGGACGATGCTCAAGATGCTAGTGATGATTCTGATGGAGACATTGATCCAAGATTTGTTCAATTATTCCATCGGGAGTCCCGCCTCTCAAGGGACCACCCAACTTCTTAGATTGTCTCAGATATTTCTCAAGGAGTTCAAACAAGGTCAGCTGCAAGCAAGTCCCAGAGTGCAAATTTAGCCTTCATTGCGTTCAATGCCTTTGTGTCTATGGTAGAACCAAATAACATCAAGGAAGCACTTCAAGACGCTGACTGGATTCAAGCTATGCAAGAAGAACTCAACCAGTTTGAAAGGAACAAAGTTTGGACCCTCGTTCCTCGTCCCAAAGGCAAAAACATCATAGGGACGCGCTGGGTATTCCGAAATAAGCTTGACGAAAGTGGACGTGTGTCGAGGAACAAGCCAAGACTGGTGGCTCAAGGATTCAAGCAAGAGGAAGGCATTGACTATGATGAGACTTTTGCTCCTGTTGCTAGAATTGAGGCCGTCCCTCTCCTTATTGCCTTTTCCGCGCACAAGGGATTCAAGTTATTTCAGATGGACGTCAAGACTGCCTTTCTCAATGGAAAACTCAAGGAGGAAGTGTATGTTGCTCAGCCGCCTGGCTTCGAGGACGCCTCTCACCCAGATCATGTGTACTACTTGGACAAAGCACTCTATGGACTCAAGCGAGCCCCTCGTGCGTGGTACGACAGGTTTGCGTCCTTTCTTTTGTCTCATGGGTACACAAGAGGTTCAATTGATAAAACTTTGTTCATTAAGAAAGTTCACAAGGACATTTTAATTGCCCAAGTCTATGTTGATGATATAGTCTTTGGTAGTACTAACATGAAGCTTGTAGATGAGTTCAAGTCCTTAATGAGTAGTGAGTTTGAGATGTCCCTCATTGGAGAACTTAATTTCTTCTTGGGACTTCAAATCAACCAACTCAAGGAAGGCACGCGTATTCATCAACAAAAATATGTCCGTGAATGCTTGAGAAGTACGGGATGAACACGTCCAAGCTGGTTGCTACTCCTTGTTCTCCAAATTCGCGTCTTTACGCAGATGAACAAGGGAAGGACGTTGATCAAAAGCTTTACAGATGAATGATTTTCTCTTTGCTCTATCTGACCGCAAGCCGTCCCGACATCATGTTTGCCGTTTGCTTGTGTGCACACTTCCAGGCAAATCCAAAGGAGTCCCACATGCAAGAAGTCAAGAGGATCTTTCGCTATCTCAAGGGACGCGATGATCTTTGTCTTTGGTACCCTAGGAAGACGTCCTTCAAGCTTGTTGGCTACTCGGACGCTGATTATGCTGGTCATGTGATTGATAGAAAAAGCACTTCTGGAATGGCACAGTTCCTTGGTTCATGCTTAGTCTCTTGGGGATCTAAGAAACAGAACTCTGTGGCCCTTTCAACAGCAGAAGCCGAGTACGTTGATGCTACCCCGTGCTGTTCACAAGTCATCTGGATCAAATATCAACTTGTGGACTACGGTATCAATCTTGAAACTATACCCATTCGTTGTGATAATACAAGTGCTATTGAAATTTCTAAGAACCCTATTTTTCATTCACGCACAAAGCATATTCATATAAGGCATCATTTCTTGCGTGATAATGTTGAACTAGGACTTATTAGTATGGAGCATGTAAGGACTGAAGACCAAATAGCTGATATTTTCACTAAGGCGCTTGATAGACATCCCTTTGAGCATCTTAGATTGCTCTTGGGGATGATAACTTTTAAGTAGCAAGTCCCGTTCTACTATTCCCTCGATGATTGGTTATGTTTAGTTGATTCTAAGTGTTTAAAGACTATCAAGCATTGAATTCATATTTGCAAGGACGCTAGTCTAAAACTTCATGTGTTTGCTACTTTGGAACGCCATTCAATTTCCCTATTTGTCTTGAAAAGAGTATCCTTGATCACCCAACCCGCATCATAAGCCGAAATGATGGGAACTCTAAGCTTACCCTAGCCGAGAACTCTGCAAAAGCGTCCTATGAGCTTCATATTTTCTTTTACGGGACGTACTTGCTTTGTTCTCAAATGGTTCGCAAGGTGATCACACAGGGACGGTTGTCAAGGTTATTGGTTTACTTAAAGAGGTAATTTCTGCTAAGTCTGAGAGGACGTCAGGTATTTGTATTAGAGGACGCCAGTTCAGTTTTGAGGAGAAGTTGAACAGTCAGAAAATTTGAAAATTGTACGTTTGAACAGTGACCGTTGTACTTGCTCAAATCTTAAGGGGGAAGTTATGCCACGTGTCGCACAGTTTATCAGTGTTAATTACAGTTTGTGCCACCGCTTCCTCTATATAAGGCTCAACAGTCACCATCATTCATTTACTCCGCTCAACTACTTTCCTGCTCTCAAAACAGCTCTGTCTTCTCTCTAGCTTTCCGACGAGTTTCTCTCACTAAAAGTCATCAGCAATATGTCTCAGCTACTAGGGAACGTGGCCGGATCTTCTACCGGCGGTAAGAGAAGGAAATTTGTGAAGTCCCACACCATAGAGAAACCAAAGCAACTCGTTCTCAATGAATCTCTTGTGGACTTCATCAATAGGAAGCCCAAGACTCTCTACATGCTTATTAGAGAGCGAATGGACAGCGAGGACGTCAAGCCACATGCCGTCAAAACAAGAAACTATGAGAGGTTCATAGAACGCTTCGTCATTCATGGAGGACGTGCTTTTTTTTCTCGCAATACGGTGGTGAAAATCTTGCTCCTTTACTTGATCTCATCCCCGATATGCATAATGTCGTCCTTCCCAATTTTCCCATGTATCTTAAATACTCCCCAGCCTTCCAAATGCTGAAAAACAGGTTGCCAAGTCCTTCTCCCCCGCCTCCTCAAATTCCCACAATCACCACCAAAAAGCTCTTGCCGTCCAAACGCCCAGCTCCATCGTCCCCTCTCTCAAAATCCACAAAACCAACCTCCTCCAAACCAACCGAAATAGTGGACAAGTTCCCTAAACACTTGTCGGAGGGACGCTCCAAGAAGAAACATGACCTAAAGCCCCTCAAAAAGGCCAAGTCAACTAACGTCCCCTCCACCACTAGAAGGCCAAGCTCCACAAAAGGCCCCTCCAAGCCATCAAAGAAATCACCTCTTGCCCCCCAACAAGCTCTCAAAATAGTCCAACTTCCAACTCCTCCACCGTCCCCCCAACCTTCAAGAGAAAACGCTCTCCTACAATTTTGCCCCTCTCCACTCAACTTCGCCCAATTTCCCTCAGCCCCTGCCCACATCTCCCCACCTAAGGACCCCGAGACTCACAGGTCCCGCCGTCCTTCCTCCGAATCTGGTCCAGAGGACGCCGAGAAACGTTCAAGAGAAAACTCTAGCACCTGCATCAAATACCATCTACTGATATGGATTTATAGGATCTGATTGCACTGGATCGCTCCAAGATGAGCTTGATGAAGATGTTGATTCTCCATGAAACCTCCAATCTTCATAATCAGGTACAAATCCCTTTTTAACAAGGTGCAACCTCACCTCATCCTTTGACAAGAATGCCAGATTCTTACATGCTTTACAAGGACATTTAATCTTCAAGCCATCCATGTATGTAGACTGACTAGAGGCAAACTTAAGAAATCTTTCTAGACCAACATAAAATGCAGGATTAAATGCTCCCCGTTCATTCTTTCTTTTATACATCCATGACCTATCTGAAAGATCCATTGGACCAACCTACATTATCACGAATCAATTATTTTAGTAGCAATTATCCACAAAGTTACATCAATGACAAACAAGAGACATGGAAAGTTATATATATTTATCAAATAAATAGTTATGATCGATCAATCAATCAATACTATTAATTCAACTAGGATCTCCATCTTTTGCTAAAATCAAAGCACACTAAGAAGACTTAAATTCTTCAACTTAACAAACTAAATTACATAAATATAAATTTAATTACTCCTTAGATTGAAGATGTACCATGGTACGTATGATATGTGATACGGAACTCACCATTAATGTACGTATACGAGACCTCCTCAACTCGTCGGTGTTTTAGGGTTGAAAATAGGATTAAGCCGTGGCGGAAAAGAAAGTCACGGGTTTTTATATCACGGAATTTACCGACGGTTTAGCGAGGACAAGGATCCTCGCTAAATGCCGACACCAAATTCCCTCGGTAATAAGGAAAACTTCCTATTTAGCGAGAAGGGATGTTCTCGGCACTTGCCGAGAACGGCTGTGCTCGGTAAATGGGGATTAAATCACAATTTACAGAGGGGGTAATGGTCTCGGCAATTACCGAGAACAAATGTTCTCGGTAAATTGTCTATAATTCCTATTTTACGAGGAAAGCGGTTCTCGCTAAATTGCCTAGAACCAAAGTTCTCGGTAATTAGTCGGGAGAGTTGCATGCCAACATCGTCCGCCAAAATTCAACGACTGCGTTTTTAGTCCTCGCTAAGTTCTCGGCAAACACTAAATGTTTTTACATTTAGCGAGAACTTTCCGATTTTCCTCGGTAAATTGTCGCTAATTAGCGAGAACTCGATGTACTCGGTAAAATTTTCTCGGTAATTGAGCGTTTTTTGTAGTGCTTGAGCATACATTCCAACGCCACAAGTCCGGTGAAACTCCAAGGGTTCTGGTCCAAGAAGTTACCGAGCCCGAGCACATCTCCTCCTCTTCTTCTAGCTCATCTGAGAGCCATAGAGGAACGCCTGCTGGACAGTCCTCACCCTTTGTTGACATCATTGGGGACTCTAATGATGAGGCAGAAGGAGTTGAGAATGCTCCCGCTCAAGAGGATGATGGAGTTGAAGTTATTGAGGACGCTGGTGAGCACCAGGTCGCTCAAAAGGACGCCGCGCCCACTCTCTCTGATGAGCTCGAGCGTGATGCTGCCGAGATCCTACCCTACAATCAATCTCTTCCCATCCTTAACCCCCATCCAACCCCACAAGAAAACCCCTCCCCCACAATCCAGACAGAATCCCAAGTCCCTGCGGACGCTGAGCCTTCCACTGAAAAAAAAATAGAGGCTCAGGACGCAGAAGAGACGTCCGAAGGTAGAGCTCCTTCCGGAACTGAGCAGGCCGCAACTGGTGGCAACGATGAAACTGCCCAAGGCACAGAGGAAGCTGGTTCCCATGACGGCGAGGATAAAGAACAAGAGGACGCTGAGGACTCAGAGAACAGTTCTGATGATGATGAGGAGGAATCTAAGTCCCCGAAGCGTTCTAAGAAGAAGAAGAAGGATGATGGTGAGCCAGCAAATGTCATAGGCCCCTTGGTCTATTCTGAAGAATGGCTTGCTTCATTTGATGACGAGTACGTCAAAGAATTTCTTGAGCTGCTTCGTTTTCAAGGATGGCTACAAGTTGGTCCTGCGCCCGCCGAGGTAGATTCTGATCAAATTCGGGCGTTCTTCAAAAGTCTTCGCTACAAGTCCATGTCTGGGACGTTGCACTTCAAAATTGATGACGAACCGACTTTTGTGAATGAAAGACAAGTCCGTTCCTTTATGGGACTTAGTACTCAGAACCCGCCATCAAATACTCTTAGCTCCCTTCCTGAGAATGGATTTGAGAAGACAAATGAAGTAGAGGTTGCTCTCCTTGAAAGGATCATCAGAGGAAAAAGACCCTATGGGACGGACAGAGTGGCTCACGTTTTGTCCAAGGTTGGCGCTATTGCTCACTATTTCATCTGCTGCGCCGTCCTTCCTAGGCAAGAGAAGCGTTCCGTGGTTCAAACTCATGACTGCATATTACTGGACGCATTTCTCAACCGCCGCCCCATCAACCTTGCCAGAATTGCTATGCAACATTTGGCCAAGTGTGGGAGGAAGCGACACGCCTCGCCGTACCCTGGTCTGGTCAAGCTCATTCTCAAATCTCAAAATGCTTATGATGAGACTGCCCCCTCTAAGGAACTGGGACTTACCTAGAACAAGAAGAAGGGACTGCTTGAAATCAGGAACAGAGAGGAACTGCCCTCCATCAAGAAGCAATTGGAAGCTGAAGCCGAGGAAGCAAAGAAGAAAGCTGAGCAAGAACGCCTCGCTCAAGAAGCTGAACAAGAGCGTCTTGCCTCAATGCATCACGAGCATGCATTTGAAGAAGAGCCCACTGTCAATTTTGCCGCTCTTGATCAAATATTGATGGCTTCCTCTCCTCCTTCCTCCGTAACTCATGTGGACGCCCCTTCGACAAGCTCTGGTCCCGCACCTATTCCTGCTCCAGCTCATCCTGAACAGCATCCTCCCTCAGAACTTATGGCTGCTATTCTGAACAATCAGTGTCTGATTCTCTCTTCTCTCAAGGACTTGTCCACGGCATTCACTAAGTCTGCGGAACTTCATGAGAAGCTTCTAAAGTTCTACCAAGACCCCGCCCTCAGTGATCGCCGTCCTACCCTTTAATACCTCATTATTTTTGCCATTGCTTCTTTTAATTTCAAACACTTTGCTCTGGGTTTGTAATAACCGTACTCTAATTTTGTTTGAATGGAAATTCAATTGTTTGCTTACATACATTTGTTTAAGCGTTCCACTACTTATACTTGTGTTTTTGTGCTAACGTCCTTATCACTTGTTCTCCTTTTCGATGATGCCAAAAGGGGGAAGTCTAGTTTTGCAGAGATGCGCTATAAAATATTTATCTACAATAAGCAAGTGTTAAGGGGGAACTATTAAGTGAAAGGTCTAAGGAACGCCATGCTAGAATAAAAGAGAGCGATTAGAAAGTTTTCTAGGATGCTACTCTCTCCTTAAAATCCAAAAGTTAGAGAATCAAAGAATGAAAACTTGTGCTTACTGAAAATTCTCTAAGTGTTAGAGGACGCTTCTAAGTTTTCATGCATGCTAAGTTCCAATGCCAAAACAATTTTGCTGGAGAGTTTGTCATCATCAAAAAGGGGGAAATTGTTGGGACGCTATCAAGGACGCTTGCGTACTTGTTAGTGTACCACACAACCGTCCCTTAGTTTTGATATGATAAACTCACTTTGATTCTAATAAATTTGTCCAAGTGTTCAGTAACTCCAGTGACAAAAAGGACAACAAGTGTGTGAGCGTTCCCTAGGCTTAGGGACGCTAGCTAACAGGAAGTAAGGACCAACAAGAGACTACTTGAGCAAGGACGGAGTCCCAAGCAAGTAGGAACGCAAGCAGAGAGTCCTTACTCACTAGCCGACAAGATGACATCACTCGACAACATTTGATCATCCAGGACACGTGGAGACCGATCCTGTAGCAGAGTCCAACACTACGTGGCGGACGATCCTGTAGCAGAGTTCATCAACACGTGGCGGCAGATCCTGTAGCGGAGTCCATCACACACAGCTGGATACAGGATGCTTCCTCATAACCGCCATACTATGTGGAGGAAGATCCTGTAGCCACGTCCTCGGAGGGCATGATCGTCCGAAGACGAAAGACGCCCTTCCCCAAGTCCTATAAATAGCCCAAGGCATTTATTGTGACATCAACGCTTTCAGAGAATATTCAGACAGAATCAGAGGAAAGCGACTCACTCAAGAACACGAAGAACAAGCTCAAGAACACTCAAGAATAGTTCTAGGCTTGTGATAGATCGAGTGAGACTTGTAACCCAAACCACAAACTGTTTGTAACTCAGAAAACCCAAAAAGAAAGAGAGAGTCCTACAACGCACTATAGGACGTAGGGATAGTGGTCCTTTAGAAGATTAAACTCGCTTAAGTTGTAGGCTTAGAGGAGTCTTTTACTAGTGGACTTAGGAAGAACGCTAAGTACCAGAGAACTGTAAAGACTCGTCACTACAACTGTAAGGACGTTTAATATAAAGGAAGAAGCTATTCAAAAATCCTCTAAGGAGGTAGAGGTTTACACTCAAGGACTACTTGGTCTTGAGTGGTTCCTCTATATATCACTGTGTTCATTATTCACCTGTTAAGTTTTCAATTCCGTTGCATAACTAAAGGGCGCCCTTACACCTCGTAAGGACGCCTGACCAAGGATGCCTTTACCTAAGTAAAGGACGTCCCTTAGTTTACTAACGATCCAACACAGTCAATCCATCAATGACCACTTGGACTCTATTCCTCATGGAGATTTCAGCTTCTGGGATGCCCAAGTTTTTCATCTTGGTGACAAGAGCTTCAAAACGGTAGGAGTAGTCATTGACCGTGTCATTTGGCACATTCTGAAGGCATTAAACTCTCTTTTGATTTGCAGCTGGACGTCCTCCTTCATATCAGCAGTTCCTACATGAAATTTCTCGAGAGCTTCCCACTGTTGTTTCGCTGTGGGCAGATTGCTAACTCTGGTGGCGTCCCTTTCACATAGGGACGCTTGAAGAAAGCATATTGCCTTAGCATTTGTTTCCATCAGCTTAAATTCATCGGGACCCCACTCGTCCTCTTTGCCAGTTTTGTCAGCGGGAACCTTGAGGTCACCTTTCCTAATCACGTTCCAGCATTGATAGTTCTGACTCCTGTAAAAGTTCTCAAACCTTGTTTTCCAACGATTGAAGTTGCCGTCCGTTAGGCACGGAGGCTTTACAAAAGAGATTCCAATAGGTTCCATATCCATCTTTACCTGTAACTCAGTAAGAATCTAGAGCGCCTGCTCTGATACCAATTGTTGGATCGTTATTATAACAGAGGGACGTCCTTTACTTAGGTAAAGGCGTCCTTTGGACGGGCGTCCTTACGAGATGCAAGGGCGTCCTTTAGTTGTGCAGCGGAATTTAAAACTAAACAGGTAAATAAAGTGAACACAATGATTTATAGAGAAACCACTCAAGACCAAGTAGTCCTTGAGTGTAAACCTCTACCTCCTTGGAGGATTTTTGAATAGATTCTTCCTTTCTTATTAAACGTCCTTACGTTGTACTGGCGAGTCCTCTACACCTCTCTAGTACTTAGACAGCGTCCTAAGTCCACTAGTAAAGTCCTCCTTTAAGCCTATAACCTAAGCAAATTTAATCTTCTAAAGGACTTCTATCCCTACGTCCTACAGTGCGTTGTAGGACACTCTCTCTTTCTTTTTGGGTTTTCTGAGTTACAAACAAATTGTGATTTGGGTTACAATTCTCACTCGATCTAACACAAGCCTAGAACTATTCTTGAGTGTTCTTGAGCTTGTTCTTCGTGTTCTTGAGTGAGTCGCTTTCCTCTGATTCTGTCTGAATATTCTCTGAAAGCGTTGATGTCACAATAAATGCCTTTGGCTATTTATAGGACATGGGAAGAGTGTCTTTCGTCTTCGGATGATCATGCCCTTCAAGGACGTGGCTAAAGGATCTTCCTCCACGTAGTATGGCGGTGATGAGGAAGCTTCCTGTATCCAGCTGTGTGTGATGGACTCCGCTACAAGATCTGCCGCCACGTGTTGATGAACTCTGCTACAGGATCGTCCGCCACGTAGTGTTGGACTCTGCTACAGGATCGGTCTCCACGTGTCTTGGATGATCAAATGCTGTCGAGTGATGTCATCTTGTCGGCTAGTGAGTAAGGACTCTCTGCTTGCGTTCCTACTTGCTTGGGACTCCGTCCTTGCTCAAGTAGTCTCTTGCTGGTCCTTACTTCCTATTAGCTAGCGTCCCTAAGCCTAGGGAACGCTCACACACTTGTTGTCCTTTTTGTCACTGGCGTTCCTGAACACTTGGACAAATTTATTAGAATCAAAGTGAGTTTGTCATATCAAAACTAAGGGACGGTTGTGTGGTACACTAAAAAGTACGCAAGCGTCCTTGATAGCGTCCCAACAAAGAGGTCAAAAGAATCTTCAGATACCTCAGATACTAGAGTTCGTGGCTGTGCCTGCCGGCTCCGTCCCATCTCAGAAGAGAAAGCGGCAACCCTCCCACCCACCCTCTCAAAAGCTCACAATAAAAGCCCCTTCTTCTTCCCAACCAAAACCTCTCCCATCTTCCCCTCCCCCCGCCCCCAAAAGAAGGCTCAAGTCGTACGCTCAACTTGAGGGCGTTACTGAAGAGCAAATGGCCGCCATTCGCCTCTCGGAGCTCCAGCTTGAAAAAGAGAAAAAGGCGAGGTAGGCCAAAGCAGAAGAAGACGCCATAGCTGAGGCAATCCAAAAGAGCTTGCAGGACGTCCCTCAACTCCCTCCTCCTCCACCAAGGGTAGAGGATGCTCCTGCAGCCGTTATTGATCCGTTAGAGGCGGAGATTGAGGCGGACCTAGCAAAGCCTATGCCAAAGGTCCAAAGGGACGCTCCTCCCACACAGGTCCAGGCCAAGGACGCTGTGCCCACTGTAATTCAAGTGGAGGACTCCCCCATCAAGAAGCCTCCTCCTCCTCCAGCGCCGATTGCCCCCACTCCCCTCTCAATGGTTAAGCCCAACGCTTCTCTTGCTCCTCCCTCAACAAAAGCAAAGCTAAGAACTCCCTCTCCCTCTCCTCCCAGAGCAAACACTCCTCCTCCTCCGCCTGCTCCGGCCGTCGACGAAACTGCACAAGTCTAGGGGACGGCTTCTACTGAAGTCCCCACAGAGTCCTTGGCAAGGACTCCAGCAGCGGACGCGCCTTCTCTAATACAGGCGTCCAATGCTGAGGACCAGGAGATGGCCGAGTCCCATGATCAAGGGGACGAGGCCTTAGATGAAGATGATGCTCCTCACTAGGATGAGGATCATGAGGACGAGGAGGGAGATGGTGAAGAAGAAGAAGATGCCGGTGACGAAGTCATTGTTGGAAACGGCAGCAAGTAGAAAAGACTCAAGAAGATTCTGTCGCCGTTCCTATTTTCTGCTCAGTTTCTAGAAGAGAACGGCCGCACAAAGTTCTTAGAGCTGCTTGAGTTTCAGGGTTGGACGCACCTGGGTGCAGAGGCCGTTGTCGTGGATCCTGAACAGGTTCTTCACTTTTACTCCAAATTTGAAGTATCAGAAGTAAAAGGGAAGCCTCAAGGGACGTTTGAAATCGATGGGGACGAGTATTCTATTGCAGAGGGTACCGTCCGCAACATGCTTGGCCTGCGCCTCTCTCCTCAGGACGCTCTACACGACTTTCCCTACAAAAATTTTGGCCACTTCTCCCAAGAAGAGATCTTCAACAACATATTCAATGGGAGGCAGCCGCTTGCTAGGGATAGAGTCGCCCATTGCCTTTCCAAGACGGGCGTCCTTGCGCACCACTTCATTGTGTGCATGGTCGTCCCCCGCCAAGAGAAGAAGTCCATCGTCCAAATCACGGACAGCATCATATTGGACGCCTTCTTGAACCGCAAGCCGATAAATTTGGCGCGGGTCGTCTTGGAGCATATGGGTAAGGTGCACAGGAGGACGCCACTCGCTCCCCTTCCCTGGCTTGGTTAAGCAGATTCTCCAACAATAAGGTCTCTACGTCCCCAAAGAAGAAAAGCCTTTTGGTATTCATTGGGACGTTAGGCAGATCACAGCCCCTCCGGTCGGCAAAATGAGATTTGATGAGCCGCTTCCCTCTATGAAGAGACAGTTGGCCAAGGCTAAGAAAGAGGCCGAGAGGAAAGCCAAAGAAGTTGCTGCTGCTGCCGCCAATACTGAAGCAGGAGAGGATGCTGAAAATTTGCAAGTGGTAGGGACGCCAGTGGAGGATGTTGATGATGAAGCCGATCGGATGAGCGTTCCTGCTGAAGCTGAGAAGTGTTCTCAGAAGTACTTGCTTGGGATGATGATCGAGAACCAATGCATGATGATAGATCTCATCCAACATGTTCATGACACTCTCCATCAGCACACTGAGCTTTTGGAACACAACAATGAGCTCATCGCGCAGAACAATGATCTTCAAGAGCAGACTCTCAAAGCTCTTGGCAAGCGTCCCCGCAAATGATCCCTCCTCCCCCTTCCTAACCATGAAAAAGTTTATCTTTTCTTTGTGTTTGTTAAGACCTTGGGACGCTGTCCCCTTTGAACATCTTTTGTTGATTGTCTGTAATGATTGTACTCTATTTCCTTTTGAATGGCGTTCATTACTTATTGCAATTCATTTGTTCAAGCGTTCTTCCTTTAGTTATGATTTTGTGCATGCATGCTTTTCAACTTGTTCTCCATTTCGATGATGCCAAAAAGGGGAAGTATAATTTGCAGAGATGCGATTATTTCAAGTTGTCATAGAAAGCATGTGTTTAGGGGGAATTTCGGCCGAAGTCCAAAGGACGCTAGTGTAGAATAAATTAGGACGCACTTAATAGAATGAGTTGCATGCCAACCTAAGCCAAAAAGAAAATCAAAGTGTAGTCTCTCATGCTAAAAGCTTTACTCTTGTGCGCATTGTTTAAAAGCGTTTGTCATCATCAAAAAGGGGGAAACTGTTGGGACGATGTTAAAGACGCCAGTCATTAATATCTAAACCAATAATGACCGTCCCTAGTTTTGATAATGACAAACTCAAAGGTATTTGATAAGTTGTCCAAGTGATGATCTCAGGCAAGTCCAGTGGATGCACATGAGCGAAAGGGACAACAAGTAAACGTAAGTCCCTAAGCTGTAGGGACGCACTTCATCATAACTTCCAAAGCTGAACGAATTTGGTGAAGTCCCTGCGCAGATAGGACGGCGTCCTCATCAAGAAGGGACGCGCGCAAAAATACGGACGAAGTTCAAATTCAAACCATGGCCGCCCCAACATGATTACATCATATTCGGCCGTAGTCCTCAGAAGGAAGCTTCCCTTGTCTAGGCACGTGTGAACAATTCCAAAGATGTCGCTTTCCCAGCAATGGTCCCCTAACCACGCGGAGGCTTCCCAAGCGTCGGCAGAGTTGACTTCCTCAAGATGCAAATCGCACCGTTGAAGGAAGACGATAGATCCTGCTCAAGCCTCAGAGGACGCTAGAGGACAAGAACTCATACCGCTATAAATACCCTCCAAGGGGTATGCATAGCGGTGTGGACTTTGAAAACTTTCTCTCAAGCTCTCCCGAAGCATTCAAGTTCAAAAACGAAGATCAAGAAGTTCAAGTGAGCTTGAAGCAAGAGAAAGAAAGTCCAACCACATCAAATCCAAAACAAACCACAAAATAGTTAGAATAGTGTTTGTCTCTCACAACGAACCGTGAGAGATGTGAGAGATGATACGCTAAGAGAGTTAGGTTACTTTGTTAGGTTGAAAGGAGTGTTACTAGTAGAGCTAAGGATGCACGCTTAGCTCAGGGGATTGTAACAGCTCGCCTAAGTTGTAAGGACTCTCTCTTAATAAGATAAGGACGGCCATTGAAAATCCTCCAACGGAGGTAGAGGTTTACCCATAAGACTAGTTGGTCTTAGTGGGGTTCCTCTATAAATACTCGTGTCCATTATCTTACTACGTTTCCTGTTAAGTCTTTTTTCGCTGCACCTAAGGACGCCCTTAACCCAGTTAAGGACGGCCATTCTAACAGACTTACGTTCCAACACTTGTAACTTTCTTCATTTTATTTTATCGAGAGTCGAAACTCTTTGTTTTCGACCAAAGAAAGTGTTGATCCTTGTAAACCCATTTTTCTAGTAGTGGATGTGCCGGCCATTTCCTCCTAATATCTTATTTATTCGGCCTACTTTTCCGCAACATTTACCTATTTTTTTATTTAAACTACTTTAATCATCATACCATACGGATAATGTTAATAAATTTGTTAAAAGCATTAGTAGGAAAAACATTTATCTATAAAGTTCACCCATGTGAACAAAGATTTTATCAAAATCATTTATAAAATAAATAAATATATTTTTATATAGATAATGGAAGATTTATTTTCCATGTAATAATATTAATGGTATAATCTAAAGTTTTAATTCTCAAAATTATCATATAAGATTTTATCCTTTTAGGTAAAGCTAGCTTATGATTCGTACCTCGTACGGGTTATTGTTTATTTATTTAATATATAGCATGGGAATAAGTTATAATAATAACAAATATTATCATTATAGATCTACTTTGTTTTAAAATAATTTTCGTATGGTCAGAGCTGTCAAAACCCAACCTGAAGAATCAACCCGAACCGATCGAAAATTTTTGGGTTGAAACCCGACCCGAATAGTAGCTAGCGAGTAAAGAATAAACCCGAACCTGATTAACTCGAAACCGAAACGATGTTATAAATATATGTAGAATTAATATATTTTTCTTTTAAATATTATAACATTTTTTTATAAATAATAAATTATTATCAAAATCTATGAAAAATAATATTTTATTATTAAATATTACTATTCAATCATAGTATTACTTTAATAATTATTAAAAATTTAAATTCTTGACCTATTATGTCGCCTGAACCCGCACAATAACCTGTCAAGACCCGACCCGACTTGACTTGTAACCCGATTGACCCGAAGCCTCAATCAACC
This sequence comes from Polygonum aviculare, assembly GCA_934048045.1. Classification (NCBI taxonomy): domain Eukaryota; kingdom Viridiplantae; phylum Streptophyta; class Magnoliopsida; order Caryophyllales; family Polygonaceae; genus Polygonum; species Polygonum aviculare. The sequence continues at coordinate 21,176,998 of OW204026.1, forward strand.
AGAACCCGAAAAGACCAAAGCCAAATCCACCCGACCCGACCCGTTTGACATTTGGATATATCTATTGAAGTCCGAAAATAACGAACTAAATACGGAACAAAATTATTCCTAACTCTCGGGCCTTTCGACGCGCTAAAAACCGGCTCGTCTTGCTTTGAGCTCTCCCGCCCCCGCGTATTATTTTATTCTCTTTTCGGAGGCTTATAAGACTTTTTAAGGTCTTTCCCATAAAATAGTGCGATCTCCTCGGAGACTCAAACACGTCAGGGCCCGTCCTTCGAGAACACGTCTCGGGACCGGCCTTTTTCCGATCCTTATATTTTACCTCCTCCTTCCTATATATAACTTGTGGAGGTGCTTGCAACTTTTCCCATTTGTCGATGTGGGGTGAAGAATTTGTGTTTTGCTAAGCAAGCTTGCATGTGAATGGTGTGGTGACATGGCAAAGTATGAGTGGGCAAGGAATGAGCTACTTGGAGGTTGATCTTGTGGCTTTTGTACCGAGCCCTTCTTCATCAACTTAAGTGGGCCTTTAAAATAAGTCCTTTGTTAGGCCCAATGAGTCATGCCCACATTCACTTCAAGACCAACGACCGATCTATATAATTAGTTTTACGCATATAGATGTTGCCATATGCATACGCGTACACTTATTTCATTTTAGCGCACCAACGCGGTGACAGATCCGGGTATCACCACAACCCCGTAACTCGGATGTCCTCAGTCTTTCGGGGACAAACGAGGCATTGACCTGATGCGCATGCTTACGGTCAACGCGTTGTTGTAACCGGCTCGAGGTGTTCAACCAACTCGAGCACGCCTATGCGCATCGGGCGCGTCAAACCCCGAGCCTATAGCTCGGCGATTTGCCTTATAAAATAATTGGATATTTGAGTTTATCGCGGCTATAAGCGATGAAGTCAACTCGAGCAGGCCCTCGCGTCCAACGCGGGTCAAACCCCGAGCTTTGCTCGGCGATTTGCCTTATAAAGTAATTGGATATTTGGGTTTATCGCGGCTATGAGCGATGAAGTCAACTCGAGCACGCCCTCGCGTCCAACGCGGGTCAAACCCCGAGCTCAGCTCGGCGATTTGCCTTATAAAGTAATTGGATATTTGGGTTTATCGCGGCTATGAGCGATGAAGTCAACTCGAGCGCGCCCTCGCGTCCAACGCGGGTCAAACCCCGAGCTCAGCTCGGTGATTTGGACATTTGGGTTTATCGCGGCTACGAGCGATGAAGTCGATCAACTCGAGCGCGCCCTCGCGTCCAACGCGGGTCAAACCCCGAGCTCAGCTAGGCGATTTGCTTTTATAGTGTGACTAGCAAAGCTCAAAACAGAAGTCGTCAGGCGAATTTTAACACATAAGAGCGCGACTAGACATTGTCTAGATGGGGCCGCGGGCCACATGAGGCTTATTAGTTTATTCTCTTTTCGGAGGCTTGTTAATACTTGTTAGTTTATTCTCTTTTCGGAGGCTTGTTAGTACTCGTTAGTACTTGTTAGTTTATTCTCTTTTCGGAGGCTTGTTAGTACTCGTTAGTACTTGTTAGTTTATTCTCTTTTCGGAGGCTTATTAGTTTATTCTATTTTCGGAGGCTGGCTAGTTTATTCTCTTTTCGGAGGCTTGTTAGTACTCGTTAGTACTTGTTAGTTTATTCTCTTTTCGGAGGCTTATTAGTTTATTCTCTTTTCAGAGGCTGCCTAGTTTATTCTCTTTTCGGAGGCTTGTTAGTTTATTCTCTGTTCGGAGGCATATTAGTTTATTCTCTTTTCGGATGCGTATTAGTTTATTCTCTTTTCGGAGGCTTGTTAGTTTATTCTCTTTTCGGATGCGTATTAGTTTATTCTCTTTTCGGAGGCGTATTAGTTTATTCTCTTTTCGGAGGCGTATTAGTTTGGTGTTGAACTCGTGTATAGCAAACTTGTATTAGTCAATAGCTAATATCCCAAGGTTCATTAATGGTGTTCATTGGGCGCTCGAATGCAAGAAATAAGAGCAGAGAGTTTGGTGTTAAACTCGTGTATAACAAACATGTATTAGTCAATAGTTAATATCTCAAGGTTCATTAATGGCGTTCGTTGGGCGCTCGAGTGCAAGAAATAAGAGCATAGCGCGCGTAAGAAGACACGACACCATACACAACCACCGCACACCAGAGGAAGAGCCAAGCAAAATAAAACCTCGTGCCTCTTCCCCTAAACTAAAAAAGAGATCTTTTATTAGTGTTTGTGACATGCCAAGCAAGCGCACCACTATCATGGCAAAGGTCGACACAGACAACCACAATATATACCAACTCTTTTCTCTTCCACCACAAGAGATTGACAGACTCACAAAACCTAAAAAACAACAAATCCTGACAACAAGAGCAACACGAGCAATTCGAATTCGATCGGAGTTACATACACGCCAATTTGTGCTCCTCCGACGGAAAATCGATCGTTAATATTCGACAGATCGTAGCAGATCCAACCAGAAGAAAAGGATAGTTCCATGCATAGTATATACATGTATATAAATAAGACTTGATCATGCATAACTAACTTAGAGGGAATATGTACGAACCTCCATCGTTTATAGGTCGTGAACAACCTGCCCGTTGCCATAAAAAGCCATTCGGGGTCATGGCAGCTTGGAACCAGCGCGCTGACTGGGGCCACAAATGCATACCACGACGCACAAGAATCCTCACACGAAGGCAAGGTATAGCAGTGCGGTGAACGGCGTGGCCGAGCCGGTCTTAGCCACCCGCGATCAATGCGATGAGGTCGATGGCACAATACACATACCTGGAAATGAAATGGCAAGCCACCGCATTGCATACACGTATGTGGCCTGCGCATCAACACCGCGGTGATGCCGGTTATCACCACACTGAACATGATATCGCGTAGTGAAGAAGCCCAGGGCCTTGGCCCCTGGAACATCGCGACGATGGAGTGATGCTCATAAGGCATTGGTCTTGCCGAGACCGAGGTGAGTTCATTCAGCACAAGCGAAGCCCGCGCGATGAAACTCCAATCCAGATACGAGCCGACACCGCGCGGTGGCAGCGAGCAACCATGGCGAAGCACACCCGATCTGAGCGCGATGAATTCCGGCAATGACGGCGTAGTCATCGCGGTCTTCTCAAAGCAGTCCAAGAAGACCCAAAGGGTCGCCCATTTCTTGTATGCCCACTGAGGAAATATTTGGCCCATACAAGTATGCAAAGCAAAATGCAATATACAATTCACTTACGTGGAAAGAAAACAAAATATATCTGGTGAGCCAACGCGTTGCATGAAAGGGATGTGGAGCCTACGCGCAATAACCCGAGAGTAGGCGATTTTGAGATTAGGACATCTCCACAGACGGCGCCAATGTTGAAGTCCGAAAATCTCGAACTAAATACGGGATAAAATTATTCCTAACTGTCGGGCCTTTCGGAGCGCTAAAAACCGGCTCGTCTTGCTTTGAACTCTCCCGCCCCCCGAGGATGAGGACATCCCCATACACGGCGCCAATGTTGAAGTCCGAAAATCTCGAACTAAATACGGGACAAAATTATTCCTAACTCTCGGGCCTTTCGACGCGCTAAAAACCGGCTCGTCTTGCTTTGCACTCTCCCGCCCCCCGCTTATTATTTTATTCTCTTTTCGGAGACTTATAAGACTTTTTAAGGTCTTTCGCGTAAAATAGTGCGATCTCCTCTGAGACTCAAACATGTCGGGGCCCGTCCTTCGAGAACATGTCTCGGGACCGGCCTTTTTCCGATCCGTATATTTTACCTCCTCCTTCCTATATATAACTTGTGGAGGTGCTTGCTTCTTTTCCATTTATCGATGTGGGATGAAGAATTTGTGTTTTGTTAAGCAAGCTTGCATGTGAATAGTGTGGTGACATGGCAAAGTATGAGTGGCAAGGAATGAGCTACTTGGAGATTGATGTTGTGGCTTTTGCACCGAGCCCTTCTTCATCAACTTAAGTGGGCCTTTAAAATAAGTCCTTTGTTAGGCCCAATGAGTCAAGCCCACATTCACTTCAAGACCAACGACCGATCTATATAATTATTTTTACGCATATACATGTTGCCATACGCGTACACTTATTTCATTTTAGCGCACAAATATTGAGGCCCGAAAACTCGGTGATGATGATAACGCGATGAGAGCAAGTGGTGTTTGATTTCAACCGAGTCAATGGGCAAAGATATGGGAAGTGTCTTATTGCTAAGAGTAAACGCGACGGTGGTAGTGTGAAGAGTGATTTTGGATTGAGTATAATGTTACAAGTGCAGATAATAACTCTCTCTATCGCGTTGAGTGTATCGGATTACAACAAGGATCTTAGCTTTGAGCTCTCCCGCCCCCCGAGGATGAGGACATCCCCAAGGACGGCGCCAATGTTGAAGTTTGAAAATCTCGAACTAAATACGGGACAAAATTATTCCCAACTCTCGGGCTTTTCGGCGCGCTAAAAACCGGCTCGTCTTGCTTTGAGCTCTCCCGCCCCCCGCGTATTATTTTATTCTCTTTTCGGAGACTTATAAGACTTTTTAAGGTCTTTCCCGTAAAATAGTGCGATCTCCTCGAAGACTCAAACATGTCAAGGCCCGTCCTTCGAGAACACCTCTCGGGACCGGCCTTTTTCCGATCCTTATATTTTACCTCCTCTTTCCTATATATAACTTGTGGAGGTGCTTGCTTCTTTTCCCATTTGTCGATGTGGGATGAAGAATTTGTGTTTTGCTAAGCAAGCTTGCATGTGAATGGTGTGGTGACATGGCAAAGTATGAGTGGGCAAGGAATGAGCTACTTGGAGGTTGATCTTGTGGCTTTTGCACCGAGCCCTTCATCATCAACTTAAGTGGGCCTTTAAAATAAGTACTTTGTTAGGCCCAGTGAGTCAAGCCCACATTCACTTCAAGACCAATGACCGATCTATATAATTCCATTTACACAAATACATGTTGTCGTACGCGTACACTTATTTCATTTTAGCGCACCAACGCGGTGACAGATCCGGGTATCAACAATATCATCAAGATTTATATAAAAATAAATTTACTTATATATATTAACTTTTATATAAACATTAAAATAAATATTTAAATGATCGAGCAAAAGTGTAATAAGATAAGAATATAAGATGCATAAATAATTTATATTAAAAATAATAAAAATCTTTTTCCATTTAAATTACATTACATATACTAACTTATATAAATAAATTTAAATAAAAACTCGCACTAATATATTATTATACTAAAACTATAGAGAATATTTTATTAAAGAAAATTAAACTAAATTATCTTGTATAATTGTTATTATGTTGTGAAAAACTTATTTAAATAAAAAATATTTAATATCATCTAAACATATTACAGAATTATTATCTCAATTAATAAATCTATCTTTTATCTAAAACGTAATTGATATGTAATGCTACAGATATATTTAGGATAAACATATTATCTAATACTTCTATTAATATTTTTATATCGGTTTTCATATGATATGATTGTAAAAAAAATAACATCAATATACTATTTTAATAAAAGGAACATGTGGCATATATATGCTGATAGAATTTACTACCATTGATGAGTTTTTATAAAATCGTATAAACAAATTACGAGAATGACTTATATTTAATATACTATTTAATTAAATAGGTAAAAACGATAAGATTATGATCTAAATATTATAATTTATATAAACAAAGATTTATTTTTTTTGAAGAAAAAAAGTTAATGATAGATTAATTATTAATTAATTATATGGGTATAAATGTATAATGATAAGATTGAAATGATGTGATTCTGCCTGGCTCACATCATGGGTTCGAGGCGCCGCCCGGTGCCTCCACGGGGCACCCTGCAAATGGCAAGGAAATACGGCCCGGTGCCTATTCGGGGCACCCTGCACCCGACGCCGCTGACGCCGGTGCCTCCTCGAGGCACCCCGCATCCGATGCCGCCAACAACGGTGCCTTGTCAAGGCACCCCACCACCGACGCTCCGGTGCCTCCCGTGCTCCATGAAGGCACCGATGCCCCGGTGCCTCACGCCGCGCCTCGAGGCACCGACACCCCGTTGCCTCCCGGTGCCCAGCAAGGCCCCGACGCCACGGTGCCTCTCGTGACGCCGCAAGGCACCGACGCTCCGGTGCCTCCCGGTGCCAACAATACCGAGGCATGGCCCGGTGCTTCTCTATGGCATCCGATTCAGGGTCGTACGCGACCCGTTACAAGGTCGGTCTCTTCCAAGGAGGCGAATCACATTCCGGGGCCTATAACGAGGCAACGGGCTAAGGCCTTACAAGAGCAACTCCGGGCTCATTTGGCCATGTCCTACACTTCACAAACCGGGCCCGGAGATGCGATTTTGAGTCTCCACATACTCTGCCCAAGCAAGAGCTCCGCGAAGCCCGAAGCCCATCACGAAGAGGGACGATCCAAGCCCATCTTGAAGGAGGCTTGGCTGCCACATTAACCTCCTTCCTTGGCCGCCAAGTTTGCCTCTACAATGCAATAAAAGCATTAGCTTGGCCGCCAAGGAACAACATTAAAGACGGCTGAATCTCCTTGCCTTGGACGCCACTCTTCTTCACGTCCTCACAAGACTTGGCACCCACTCCAAGATGTGTGCCTTGGCCGCCAATCCTCGCCACCTCCTCTTGAAGCTTGGCGTCCACACAAAGCTGGCCGCCTCTCCCCTCCTCTCGCCCCTATATAAACACAAGGAGGGCCTCATATTTTCTTAAATTGGATTTTGAGTAAAAGAGCTATAAGCCTTATTCATCCGGTCTATTCTCCTCAAGGGAGAACGGGCTGGGGGTGTCCCCTTCGTTGGCTTCTAGCTCAACCGATTCTTGATTTCGTTTTCTTGTTCTTTCTTTCCATCTCTTTCAGTCATCAAAACCCTTCTCTTCTTCATGTAAACACTGGTTTTTCGCCACCATAATTTCAATCAAGTTGGATTTCTTATTCAATCAAACGAGAACACCTCCACGAGACTCAATCGAACCAGTTTCCGTCGATCCTGGATTCGGAATCACATCATTTGGTATCAGAGCTTGTCGACTTGACTTTCTCGAGTTGTGGGGGTACGAATTACTTCTCTACAATTTTGGTTTTTGGTTGCTCGAAGCCCCTTTCTTGCCTTTGATAAAGCTAGCCTCGTTTTTCTTCCCTCTTCATCCCTTGACCGAATCCAATCTCCTACAAAAGAGCCAATTCTTGCGTCTTCAAAGCCAACTTCGTTTCCTTCTTAAAACTTTGTTTAGTTTCGATTGCTTTACATTCGAAAAAAAAAAATTCAGCCTCATCCCTTTGTGCTTTCACCCAAACATTCTTCTACCTTCATTCAAGCATCACTTGGTGTGGAAAGAGCCTCAAGTGTTCGACCTTTATTTTATAAAAAAAAAACGAGAGGTAGTACCTCTCTCAGCATCAAAAAAAAATGGAAGTGAGATAGTATCTCACCCCTTCAAAAAAAAAAGAACAAGAAGAGAAGTTCTTAGCAAAAGCAAAGAAAAAAAAAGAAGAAGAAAGAGATATAGTATATCTCCTTTGCTAAAGCCAAAAAAAAATTAAAAAAAAAATTGCTAAAGCCGAAAAAAAAACGAGAAGAAGAAGAGGTCGAGCCTTGGTTCATCGAGTTGTCTAGCCAATGTGCTTCCATCATTTTAATTAATTCCCTTAACCCCGAGCAACTAAACGCCTAACTTATGGGGCTAGTAAAAACTCGCCCACAAGCTCAAGTCACTTGCCCTGATTCCCACTTGGAATCGATCTTTTGGTCTAGTGGAGACTAACTCTCGTGTGGAGGATAACTCCTTTAAAAGAGACTTTGGTGGCGAAAGGAACCTTTCCATTAGAGTGTGTGAGGTTGAGCGCCACATAAAAATCGAGTCAAAACACGAGTCAGTCCTTCTCTTTTATTGCTTTTTGAGAGTGAGTGGGAGACATTGTGTGAGGATTGGAAAACTTGGAGTTAACCACCCGGTTTCTCCAAGTTACCGGAGGGAGTTTGGAGTTGTGAGGGAGTGCACATGAGAACAAACACATCGAGTCAAACACATGTGTGTCATTGGATTATGCTAACCCTTACTAGTTCCGTGTTTGTCGTCTTTTGTGTTGTTAGGTTATAATGGAACACTATCTTAAAGGAGAGCCTACACTCCAACCCTTCCATGGAACTCCGGACTTTGTCAAGTACCTGGTCTGGGAGTGGAAAATCGAGCGCTTCTTCAGTTACTATGAATGTACGGACGAGCAAGAAGTGGCTCTTGCCATCCGTTGCTTTGAAGAAAATGCATATGATTGGTGGAAAGAGTATGAAGCTAATTGTACCTACTTTGGGTATCCACCGATCCACACTTGGGAGGAACTCAAAACCGTCTTTAGAAGTTCCTTCATCCCTCATGATTATAGATCGCGCCTTGAAGTTAGATGGGATAGGTGCAAACAACGTGATCGCTCTCCCCTGGCATACTACGATGAGTTGTCGGAACTTATGTTCTTTTCAAGCCACCTCTTCAGAGACAGGTGTATTTTAACTAAATTCATTGGTGGTTTGAACTCTGACCTCCGTTTATATGTTAAGAGGCATAGGCTTGGGAGTAGAATGCCCATCTCGTATGTCATACAAGAAGTTAACAAAGAGTACGAGTATCAGCAACGGAAATATTCCACCAAGTTTGCTCCTTCAAGATTTGAACCTATCTTACCAAAGCCATAGTTGAGGGTCCAAGATACAAGACTTGAGTCTAAGAGAGTTCAACCAACGACTCAAGCTTCATGTGTTGACTATTCAAGGCCGGTTGAGGGACAAGGCCACCTACCCGCAACTCAACCCGACTTAGAAACGATATTTGAGTTGCCGTATGGGAAGAAGATCCACTTGAGCAAGGCAAAGGACGAATGGGTTAAGAATGTGAGACCTAAGGTCCATTACGAGGTCAAGAGCCCTTTCAGCCATAGTGCACCCTTGGCCCAACCCTCTCAATTCACCACTAAGTGGGGCATACCAAGGCGAGTAGAGGTCGCTGAAATTTCCCATGAGGAAGAAACTGCCTCGAGCCTTGAGAAAGGCTCAAGTGAAGACATGCTCACGGTGGGGAGTCCGAGTGAGGGGACCATCGAGCCAAAAGAAAGGAATGGCCTAAATGAGGTGAATGACATCATCGTGTTGGAGGACCTCATGAGCCGAGACGAAGAGGACTTCGTGGAGGAGGCCTCTCCATTGGGCGGCCTGTCACCCTCCAAAGACATATATATAGAGCCCTACTAAGTCCAAGAGCTTCACGAAAAAGGTGTTGGAGAGATCGACGAAGTCACCAACGACGTAGGCCCAAAACCAAAGTCCCAAGCGGACCACCCAAGTGAGTCACTACATGTTGGTACTTCGAAGACTAAGGGTGGCGTGGTCTCAATGCCCAAAACCATTAAATTCATACCAAAGACCAAAGAGCTTCCACCCTCTATCCTTCCTAGCTTCTTGAATTCCATGCCCACTCCTTGGTCGGATGCTCATTCTAGACTTGTAATGGCCTTGGCTTCGAAATCATCGGTTGTAAAAGAAGATGAGCCATGCCCAATTGGGATGTTCATATCGCAGGATTCTAACCTATGTGCCACTTCCATTGAGAGTGTTGCAACCAATGAGCTCATCAAACCAACTCCCATGCATGAAGGGAGTTCTTTCGTTAGGGGAGTTTTCTCAACCCTCTCCTTCTTTGATTTTGATTATGACTTAGGTGTGACACATGCAAATAGTCAAAGTTATTCTACTTTAATGCATGCCTACGTCATATTTAGGAGTAAATACTCATGTATCCATCATTGCTCACTCTCTCAATATGTATCATTCAAGATGCATATGGCTCATCTTATAACGTTGTTTTATTAATCTAAAAACTTGATTGATCTGAATCAATATAGGTCCAAAGATAAAAGCGGTCGAGCTTATGCATGCATCATGTTATATCATCTTGAGCTTGGGGATTATGATGTGCTTATATCATTTATATTGAATATATTATCCCTCTAGTCTTCATGTACTTATCTTATAGGCCAAAGGGATTCGAGGTCGAATCCTTCTCAACTGGGGGAGGATAATGTGATTCTGCCTAGCTCACATCATGGGTTTGAGGCGCCGCCCGGTACCTCCACGGGGCACCCTGCAAATGGCAAGGAAATACGGCCCGGTGTCTTTTCGGGGCACCTTACACCCGACGCCGCTGACGCCGGTGCCTCCTCGAGGCACCCCGCATCCGATGCCGCCAACAACGGTGCCTCGTCAAGGCACCCCACCACCGATGCTCCGGTGCCTCCCGTGCTCCATGAAGGCACCGACACCCCGGTGCCTCCCGGTGCCCAGCAGGGCCCCGACGCCACGGTGCCTCTCGGGATGCCGCAAGGCACCGACGCTCCGGTGCCTCCCGGTGCCAACAATTTTGAGGCATGGCCCGGTGCTTCTCTAGGGCATCCGATTAAGGGTCGTACGCGACCCGTTACAAGGTCGGTCTCTTCTAAGGAGGCGAATCACATTCCCGGGCCTATAACAAGGCAACGGGCTCAGGCCTTACAAGAGCAACTCTGGGCTCATTTGACCATGTCCTACACTTCACAAACCGGGCCCGGAGATGCGATTTTGAGTCTCCACATACTCGGCCCAAGCAAGAGCTCCGCGAAGCCCGAAGCCCATCACGAAGAGGGACGATCCAAGCCCATCTTGAAGGAGGCTTCGATGCCATATTAACCTCCTTCCTTGGCCGCCAATTTTGCCTCTACAATGCAATAAAAGCATTAGCTTGGCCGCCAAGGAACAACATTAAAGACAGCTGAATCTCCTTGCCTTGGACGCCACTCTTCTTCACCTCCTCACAAGACTTGGCGCCCAATCCAAGATGTGTGCCTTGGCCGCCAATCCTCGCCACCTCCTCTTGAAGCTTGGCGTCCACACAAAGCTGGCCGCCTCTCCCCTCCTCTCGCCCCTATATAAACACAAGGAGGGTCTCATATTTTCTTAGATTGGATTTTGAGTAAAAGAGCTATAAGCCTTACTCATCCAGTTTATTCTCCTCAAGGGAGAACGGGCCGGGGGAGTCCCCTTCGTTGGCTTCTAGATCAACCGATTCTTGATTTCGTTTTCTTGTTCTTTCTTTCCATCTCTTTCAGTCATCAAAACCCTTCTCTTCTTCGTGTAAACACTGGTTTTTCGCCACCATAATTTCAATGAAGTTGGATTTCTTATTCAATCAAACGAGAACACCTCCACGAGACTCAATCGAACCAGTTTCCATCGATCCTGGATTCGGAATCACATCATGAAATTTATATGGTATCTTTAATTTAAGGGGTATCAATGTATAATGATAAGATTGAAAGTTATATGGTATTTGTTGGTGCGCGAAATAAATAATAGTAATGACATAAAGATTAAAATGCTAAACATGATTTAACGCGCTAAGTAAACACATTGGCTAAAATACATGTGTACGGACTCGTGCGGAAAGCGACAACGCGAGGTCCATGTAGTAGCATCCCGAACAATTCGGTCAAGGCCCGATCAAAACTCCATTGAGGGCCCAACCCATATGAATTAATAAGTCTCTTGTTTGAAACCAAGTGGGAAATTTGAGCTGTTAAAGAAGTGAGCAAGTTGGCTTCTATGTCAACAAAATCATCTTGTAGGAAAAGGCATTACTTAGCCCAGTGTACTTGCATCCCACATCGGCTTGTAAGAAGAGAAGCAAGCACCTCCCCATCCTATATATAGAAAGGAGGGGCATGAGGTGAGGGATCGAAAAATACCGGGATAGAGACATGCTCTCGTTGTACGGGATCCGATGTGTTTAAATCTCCGAGGTGATCGCACTATTTACGGGAAAGATCTTTATAAGCCTCCGAAAGAGAATAAAATAATACGCGGGGGGTGGGAGCGCTCAAAAAGTAAGAAGAGACGGTTTTAAGCTCGTCGAAAGGCCCGAGAGTTTGTAACTAGTCCCGTATTTAGTTCAAGATTTTCGGGTTTCAACAGTATCTTTATTAATTAATTAATTAAATGGGTATAAAAATTTTAAGATAGGATTATATTTTGAACAACTCAAATATAGAATAAAATTAATATATTAATTAAATATGTAGAAGTTTAAAATTATATATTATGATGAAACTAAAATCTAATAAGATAGCTTTTTTATAAGGTATGGAAACATAAACTTATATGGTATCTTTAGTAAGTAGTAAAGTAAAATTATATGCTCCCTCTGTCGCATAATGTTTGCCCACTTTCTTTTTTCGTCGTCCCAAAATTTTTGTCAACTTTTCTTTTATATCAATAACTTTCTTTCAATTCTACCCATATCCAATCTCTAAGGGTTTGTTTCACTTGTTATGGTGAAAGAATTCTTTGGTTAAAAAGTTTAGTTTTGGGTGAAGATTTTGTCTCGAAAAACGTAAAAGTAGAGATGTGATGTGGATTGTAAGAAAAGGTAAAATAAATTTTTTCAGGGAAAAAATTGTTTGGATTAGATTTGGAAACTTAACATTGCACCTAAACAAAAGAATTTCCTGTGGAAAATGTGACGCAATGGGCTGCCCACAAAGTACAAGCTCGCTTCAACACAAATGAAGACGCCTTTCACCTTTTTTTGGAATGTAGCCACATAAACCAAGCATATGACCTCCTTGACCAGGATCTCAAGCTAAAATTAAGAAATATTGTTCATGATGATCGTCATCCTACAAGTTATATGGACAAAATCAGAGCTAAACTTTCGAAATCTCAATTTGAAACCGTCGTAACCCTTTCGTGGAGTACATGGTTCCTCAAGAACAAAAGTATTTTTGACCAAAGTAACAATGTCCAAACAATCCTAACGACAACAATGGAATTTGCTAAGAAGCAGATAGATGGTTGGATAAGTGCAATGGCGTCAAAAAACAAGGATTATAAAAACCGAAGTGGGACCACACCTAAAAGAAAGGAATGCTCCAGATGGACAACACCCACTTCAAACTTTTACAAACTTAACTTTGATGGAGAGGTTAATTCTGAAGGTATCTCGTCTTTTTGTTATGTCATCAGGAATTCGGAGGGGTTACTCGTCGTGCTGGATGGTGGTTTTCTTGGCCGTCGCTCCGTGGTGTTTTCTGAAGCCTTTGCGCTTCGGCAGGGGATTATGGAGGCTATTCGCCTTGGAACTCCCTGTCCTCTTATTGAAGGTGATAACCTACAAGTCGTTAATATAGTGTTGGGCGATTGGAGTTGTCCGTGCGTGCGGACATTCAATCCCTGTTGGGTCAGTGTCAGAGTTGGGGCATCAGACACATTTTCAAGGAAGCCAACTCAGTGGCTGATTTTATTGCAGGCTCGTTTCACCGTGTTCCATCGACTACATTGGGTTCCAATCCAATCCTTCGGGACCTCATCCGCAAGGATGCTATAGGATAGTTTTCTGTGTAAAGCTAGCCTAATCTCTTTCCTGTATCAAAAAAAAAGTGAAACAAGGCCTAAACTTACACCCATTATCCCACTTTTCCACCTACATTATCTCTTTTCAACTTTTTTCCCCTACAAAATTACAAAAGTTCCCCTATTCAATCATACCTTTTACTTACTTTATCCGACTTTTTCGTTTTTCAATACTTTTCATTAAAAACTACAAAAAACTGTCCTTTTAGATGAACATTATGGGACGGAGGGAGGATTATTTTAACAAAAGGGGTGATATGACGCAATATAGTGGCGGAATTTGCTTCCGCTTTAGTATATAGCAATAAATATTATCTTTTGAAAAGATCATGTATAAGTTTAAATAACTTTAGACATTTTATTTTTACCTATGTATACATAGTTTTATAAATAGATTTTATGGAATCTAGTCAAGACTATTGAATGATTATTTTATTATATTTATGACATGTGGCGGTACTACTTTATAATATGAAGAAGAGGGAAGGAGGTGGTGGAGCCTGTTTTTTAACATTTAGAGACTAACTAGACTCCTTTTAAAAATAAGTCACTAACCAATCGGTATAAAATACCTAAATTTTTAGATTTTTTCTTTATTCCCCTTCCCTTTCTCTCTCTTTCTCATCACTCTCTCTCTCTCTCTCTCTCTCTCTCTCTCTCTCTCTCTATATATATATATATATATATATATATCGCGACTCTCGTCCGCTTGCTTAGGAGCCTCGACTTCGCAGATCTCGACTTCGGATCTCGACTTTGCTGGTGGCGGATCTCGACTTCGCAAATCGGTTTCGGTTCCCGTCGCCTTGTCAGGAGCTTCCTCCGCCCTAATCCCGGCCAATCCTCCGCCCTGTCTCCGATTTAGGGTTTCGATTGCAACGATGGCGGTGGAGCAGGAAGAGGTTTCACTTCCCTCTCATCTTCGTCGTGTTTGTGGTCGTCTCGATTCTCAACAACGAGCTCAAGATTCGGAGCATCCATGGCGGTTCAGATTCATGAACGGGAACGCCGACCTTCGTGTTCCCGAGCAATCTGAAATCCGAATCGGCTTGCCTAGTGAGGGGCGAATGGCCGGTGACACGCTACAGCTTCTGAAGGTTATCGCTCTCGACTTTTTCTTTCTCAATCCCTTGAAATTCGACATTTGTTCTCAGTTTTTTTTGTGGTTTCGATTTGTGATTAGGACTGACAATTGTTGGTTAAGGAAGCGAATCCTCTCCAATACGTTGCTCAAATTCCATAGGTTTGTTTATCCTAGACGTGAATGAGTCATTTCATTTGGTGACTATATGTTCAAATTGCACAGATTTTGGCTTCAGTTGATGTAGATTTTTAATTTGACTGCTATCTTGAAGTGCTAAGATGGATGGCAGGTTAAGATGGGCGTGGTATTGGTATAGCTTGTTTAGTCCGTTCTTTGTGTCATTAGTAGATGTGCTGGCTGTTTGATTGTCAACCTTGTCTTTTGAATTTTTTGTCCTTGTAACTGATGCAGCTTCCAAACTTGGAGGTTTGGTATCAGCGGCACAAGGATATTGTACGAAAGTTGCTATCATGATTTTGGCATTTTGTGTCTTGATACAGTTAATGAATATGCACAGGTGAGTTGTTTATAATTGAATGTTGCTAAACAATTGTTGATTTCCCTTTTTATAAGCTTAAGGTTGCTTTGGTTGTATGTTCTTGTTAGGAGTTTACGGGTTTAAGTGATGTTCAGTTGGTTAGGGTTTTGGTAATGACAAGGTGGTTTTACGGGTTTTGGTGATGACAAGTTGAATTTATTTTTCATTGTTAAATTTGTCTGTATATTACTTTTAATTATGGCCTATTAGCTCAAATGGTAGAGCAACGTGCTTAACGCACAATTATGTGGGTTCAAATCCCACATAGGCATACTAATAAATTCGGATGACAAGTTGCATACGTGATGACAACTTAGGATGATGACAAGTTTTGTACGTGATAGTAGGTTTCTTGTACGTGACGATAGGTTGAGTGATGACAAGTTTTTGTACGTGACGACAAGTTTTTGTATGTGATGACAAGTTTTTTGTACACTATGACAAGTTTTTTTTGTAAGCGATGACAAGTTTTCTACGCGATGACAAGTTTTTCGTAAGGGATGACAAGTTTTCCATGCAATGACAAGGTTTTCATAAGGGATGACAAGTTTTCTACGCAATGACAACTTTTTCTACGCAATGGCAAGTTTTTCTAAGCGATGACAAGTTTTTATGCATGGTGACAAGTTGTTTTCAATCTTCCGGTGACAGGATTTTTGGATGACATGATTTCCGATGACAGGATTTCAGGTGGGACGCGGTGGCACGCGTGTAAATTTTTTTTTTGATCAAGGGTATTTTTGGAAAAACGACTAGTTAATACATAAATTTTCAAGGCTGCCTACCCACTCCACAAATCTCCCCAAATAGCCTCCTTACCAAATTTTCTCTATGAAGAATTAGTACTCCGTACCCCTATTTGATTATTACTTTGCAAATGTATTCTTTTTTTTTAAGTTTGCAAAATTACGCTAAAATTATGTAAAAATGCCTTAAAGTTAAAGTATTACATAAATGCCCAGAATGATTAATTTTTTGTTTTATCAATGAAAAAAACAGAATTATAGAAAAAAATTCGAAAATATAACTTTCATTTATATTTTTTTGGAAAATAATATATTTTATAATATATATTTTTCTCCCAATTTGAAAATATAAAGAGATAAAAAGATTTTATAAATATGAAAATATTATCTTAAAAAGAATTAAGATTGGTAACAAGATTTTAGGAACCATTTCAAAAATTACAAGAGAAAAAAAAAATTAAAAAATCAAACTGAATTCTAAAAAAAGGAAGAAAAAAATAGACCAATTGAGATTTGGATCCCCCTCCTCCATACAGGTTTTTTAGAAAGAAAAATCAATGTTTTTTGTTAAGAAGAACGAAGACATGCTTTAATAGAAAAATGTGGACAGAATTTTACAAAAGAAGGGTGACAGAATTTTTGTTATGGATAACAAGACTTTGGGTGAGAGTGACAAAATAAATTTTGCTCAGCGTAAAACTCAAACAATCTTCGAGTAGGAATGTTGGAGCTTGAATTTGTGATTAATCCTATCTTATAAATATATGTAAAAATGATTATAATCATACATATATTTTTCACTATATTATCAGACAAAAATACTTGTCATATCTTCCACAATATCTTATTTTTCTAAAAAATCTTAATTTTTCAAAAATATTTTCTTATTTTATTTTATTTTATTTTTTGTATTTTTCAGTTTTGTATATAGAAATCATTTTTTAAATTTATGGTTAAAATATCTTTAACATAATTATAGCAAATTTGTTTCCACAAGAAAACACAAAATGATGTAACCTTTATTGCAAAAACGTCTATAACAACATATATACTTTATAATATGGTAGTTTAAAGGACGTTTTTGTAAACTTTTTTATTGGAAGAGATATCTAGCAAATTCACCGTATAATACAGTAGGATAGATATTGTATATAATTTGGATAAAATTTGATTGGTCACAAAAAATTTCCTTTTTTAAATAAAAACAAATTTGGACCTCTGCTAGATCTTACTAATAATTTGGGATACCATGCATATATGATCATTGCCAATAAAACAAGAGGGGTCACTTGTACTTGAACACCATGCATGCATCCACATTAAATGTAAATAGGAGTTTAAGTATGAGATATTTTTGACATACCCATAGAAAGGTTGTCCCGGTGGGAAAGAATATTATATATTGACTTAAATACGGAATATCCAAAGAAAGGGGTTGAAAATATTTAATAGGGAGTATTGGTTTCCATATCTGAGCTGATAATGACGCTACCATCACATGGTCTGAACAAGTTTCAAGATTCGATCTGATTTGAGCTGCTACCAAAAACATTACATTTTTTCTCTAAGTTGTCAAAAAGGACATTACATTAATTAAAACATATGAAATTATCAATGATATCAGCCACTCATCTAGGGTGTTGAAGGGGCTAGAGTGACTGAGCTTAAAAGAAATCTATTGGTACCGTGAGTGTGGCATTAGATTAGGATAAAAGTAAATTGAGATTGTAATGTATGACATGGAGTAATTTCAGGAAATGCCCCAAAATTTAATGTGTACGTAGGCGGCGTATGCATGTAAAATTTCAAAATGAGTGAGCGATTGTAAGAGATGGATGACACATTTCAACGAAAATAAAGATGGATGACACATTTCACATAAAAACTCTAACCAGATACTAATAAAATTGGGCTAATTAAGTGAGTCACAAACACGATCCCAATGATGTATCGTATCTCGTCATTCTGGTGTGGGTGGATGGCTGGCTGGCTGGCTGGCTATTAAAGTAGTAATATTGTTTAAGAATTGATAGTGGATCCCATCGAGGTGGCTAGCTAGCAAGCACGACACTGAGCACGTCCATGTGTGTATATATATACACACTACAGCGTCTACACGTACAAATTATTAAGGAGGCAAGTGTAGGTTCAAAAGAAGCGGCTTCTCAAACCCAAAAAACGAAAGAAGAAATGTCGTCGTCGACGTCGGCAGCAGGCAGCTCCGGGCGGCTGCACATCGAGCAGGAGCGGTGGCTGCCGGACTTCCGGCAGAGCGTGAAGCTCAAGTACGTGAAGCTGGGGTACCACTACCTGATAAGCAACCTCCTGACGCTGTCCCTGCTGCCGCTGCTGGGCTTCATCCTCATGCAGGCCTCCCAGATCCGATACGACGACGTCTCGCAGCTGATGGTGCAGCTGCGGTACCACCTCCTCACCCTGCTCTCCTGCTGCATGCTGGTGGTGTTCGGGTCCACCTTCTACTACCTGACCCGGGCCCGGCCCGTGTACCTGGTGGACTACGCCTGCCACCGCCCGCCCGCCGCCCGCCAGATCAGGTCCTCCACCTACCACCAGCACACCAGCGCCGTCGCCGAGTTCTCGGAGGCCAGCGTCGAGTTCCAGCGCAAGATCCTCGAGCGCTCCGGGCTCGGCGAGGAGACCGCCTTCCCGCCCGGCATGATGTCCTTCCCGGACCGGCCCAGCATGGCCGACGCCCGGGCCGAGGCCCAGGAGGTCATGTTCTCGGCGCTCGACACCCTCTTCGAGTCCTCCCGGGTCAGCCCCAGGGACGTCGGCGTCCTCGTCGTCAACTGCTCCCTCTTCAACCCCACGCCCTCCCTCTCCGCCATGATCGTCAACAAGTACAAGCTCAGGGGCAACATTCGCAGCTTCAATCTCGGCGGGATGGGATGCTCCGCTGGAGTCATCGCCCTCGACCTCGCCAAGGACATGCTTCAGGTATATTCTTTTTATTTTTACTATGTTTTTTTTAATCTGGGTTTTATTATTATTATTATTATGTCTTGAACAACTACTGGTTTCAAGATACTAGATCTGCGAGGACATCTTAGATATTTTAATACAAAAAGTAAGATTTTATTATTTTTTTAACTATAAAAATAGAAAAAAAGTGTTAATTTGATTTTACACTTGTAGTATATTTTAAATAAATTGTTATTTAACCTCCAAGATACTTTTCACCTTATTTTTAGGGAAAATTGCATTTAACTACCCTTTAAATTGCACTTGTTGCAATTAACCACCCTTTATATTTTTGTTACACTTAACTACCTCTTATTTGTCATTATGTGCATTTAACCACCCATTTTAACGAAAAACGTCATATTCTCCGTTAAATAAAGTAAATTACTTTTTTTCCATTCTTTTTAAATTTTATTTACAATAAATAAATAAAGGAAAAACCATAATTGACACTTTCAAGTTCTAATATGCCAATTTTTGCAACCCTTGCTTAACTTCTTCCATAATAATTCATTTCCTCTATGCAATGACGAAGAAGAACACGACTTTGCCGATGCAAAGACCATGGGTTTTGGATCTGATTCTAACGACTTTGAGCATCCCTTGGAGTCGATCGTGTCTAAGTTGTTAGACGACGACTAGAGATTGAAAAGATTGATATGTAGGCTTAAATCCAATGACGATGACAGTCCAAGATCAATTTATTCCCAAATTCTTTTTATTTATTGTAAATAAAATTAAAAAAGAATGGCAAAAACGTAATTTTCTTTACTTAACAATGAAAATAACGTTTTTAATCAAAATGGGTGGTTA
This sequence comes from Polygonum aviculare, assembly GCA_934048045.1. Classification (NCBI taxonomy): domain Eukaryota; kingdom Viridiplantae; phylum Streptophyta; class Magnoliopsida; order Caryophyllales; family Polygonaceae; genus Polygonum; species Polygonum aviculare. The sequence continues at coordinate 21,196,632 of OW204026.1, forward strand.
AATGCACATATTTACAAATAAGGGGTGGTTAAGTGTAGAAAAAAATATAAAGGGTGGTTAATTGCGACAAGTGCAATTTAAAGGGTGGTTAAATGCAATTTTCCCTTATTTTTATTTAATCTTTTTCCATAGTGTATGGATTATAATATAATACAAATAAGATGAGCAAGTAGCAACGGTGTATAATACCAATACGAGACCTCCGGCATAAAAAAAACAAAGAATATTATAATTGTAATGGTGTGTGATTTCAGTGTATTTGGTAGTTGGTAGTGATTGCTAAGCTACAACATAACAATAAAATACTTATCTCACTTATCAGTTATCACTGAAACATATTTCAAACAAATGGACCAAGCTTCTTTTATTTTCTATTTCGTGGGGTTTTCAAATATTTTTCAGGATGAAAGTGTAGAATTTTATTTATTTATTGTTCTCTGATATATTTCTATTACAATATAGATCTCGATCGAAGATAAAAGAAATAAAACACTTTTTTTTTTGTTGGAATTCTATAGGCTACTCTCGTTAATAACTTATAACAGTAAATATTATTTCAAAGGAATAAAAGTATATAATTATGTAAATCTGTTATAAGTGAAACAGCTGCCACAACCAAACCCAACCTAAAATGCCTGAGCCAACGTATCGGATATTTTCGGGTTAGAAACTCGACCCAAAATCAATCGACCAATCGAATTGAATTGTGCCAAATCCCATTAGTTTAACACCCAAAATTCATTAAATTGATTCGACTTATTATTTTACATGTAGAGTAACTTTTTATATTATAAAAAAATTATAACTTAAATTTTTCGTATTAAAGTTTATTACTTAATCAAAATATATGGTAGCAACTAGCAACTATTAGAAAAATTTAACGTGGTTAAGAACTGACCTGAACATGCACAATGAGTTATCATGGCATGACCAGAGTTAACCAATCATAGGTTTGACCCGAGACCCTACTCAATCTTAATCCGATATGACCTTTATACTCAATCTCTAATTCTCTGCCGACCAGATTTATCATAAGATAAGTGTAAGGACTAAGGAGTGCTTTTTTTTTCTCTATTCATTATATTGTTTTGATCGAGCACCACAAAATCTATAATTAATTTCCATATTACGCGAGCTTCAGACGTTAGTTGGTCTAGAGTTGGAAAAAGTCATGTCTAAAAATATCTAATTTTCTAATCAAATGTCTTAAAGGTATATAAGAATAAATATTTCAAATAGAAAAAAAAATTTCTTATTTTTTATTTGAATATTTACTTGTTTTAATTTTCAAAATCGAACAAGTTTACTGTGTAGATCATCAAGACAGCAAAGATATACTCCACATATAAATCCCTAGACCCTGTTAAACTTCGCTGTAGATCTATTTTCAGATTTGCTTTGAAAGACAATGGTGCAAGTGTGCAACTGTGCAAGCATGTGTGGGATCTACTTTTTGTTTTCATGTCTTTCTTTTTTTTTTTGGGTTGAATTTGTTTTCATGTCTTTAGGTATATAAGTAAGATTGGTTCTATATAAATAATTTTGTTGGTCGAAAGTTTTATACGGAGTATAAATAATTGATTAAACAAAATGTTGCATGCATGTGAGGGGACCACTTTTTCCAATTTCCTCACACAACTATTATAATCAATTAGCTTTTCAAGGGAAAGCTGTTTTTTTGTGGTCTGGTATTCGGTCCCGTGATTTATTCGCTGACATACCTCCCGACTGAAATATAAAATAGAGAGCTAGTGTAGAATATAAAACCGACACGTTTGAACAATATCTATGCTTTGATAGAACAATATCTTTTTTTCGGTCGAGTGATACAACACTATATATCTAGCATGCATGAATGTGAAACTTTCTTGTCTTGATGAACAACTTTTAACCGGAGCGCCTTACGCGCGATTTTAATTTTATTATAACTGTCGCCAGAAGAAAAGTAGAGTCGTATGGAATATATTGTGGAGAAAGGTAACAAAGTTTTTGCTAAACGAGTGGACAACATACAGTATATAATATGGTTGTTGTAAAATTGGGTGTGTCCAGGTGCATCGGAACACTTATGCAGTTGTGGTAAGCACGGAGATCCTAAGTCTAAACGGCTACATTGGGAACCACAAGCCAATGTTGGTCACCAACTGCCTCTTCCGTGTCGGTGGGGCCGCTACCCTCCTCTCGAACCGCTCTTCTGACAAAAGGCGCGCCAAATACAAGCTCCTCCATGTGGTACGCACACACCACGGTGCCCACGACGACGCATACCGATGCGTGTACCAAGAGCAAGACGAGAATCTCAAGACTGGAGTGGCCCTCTCCAAGAACCTCATGTCCGTTGCAGGGAACGCCCTAAAGACCAACATCACAACCCTAGGCCCGTTAGTCCTGCCATTCAGTGAGCAATTGTTGTTCTTCGTGACCCTTATGGGCAAGAAGTTGCTTAATCCAAAGATTAAGCCTTACATTCCGGATTTCAAGTTGGCGTTCGAGCATTTCTGCATCCATGCGGGAGGGAGGGGTGTGATTGACGAGCTCGAGAAGAATCTTGAGCTGTCCAAAGAGCATGTGGAGGCGTCGAGGATGACACTTTATCGGTTTGGGAATACGTCATCGAGCTCTATCTGGTACGAGTTGGCTTACATAGAGGCGAAAGGGAGGATGAGGAAGGGGAACCGTGTGTGGCAGATCGCATTTGGGAGTGGGTTCAAGTGTAATAGTGCGGTTTGGGTTGCGCTAAGGAATGTCAAGGCTTCGGCTAAGAGCCCGTGGTTAGATTGTATTGACAGGTATCCAGTGGAGACGCCTATTTGAGGAAAAGATATGATCATGATTGGAGTGCCAATAAAGGATGAAGGGTAAGACTCGAATTGTTATAGGTAATGTTTGCTCACGTAGTGTACTTCTTTGATTGTCAAAGAAGAGTTTGATTAGTTCACCACTTTGTATCGCGGTTTTTGTAAGTTTGTTAACAACTCTTAATTATCAGTTTACTTAAGTGTGTATGGATATTTTTGAATAAATAATGATTGTGTGATATATTTATTTATTCTTGCTCACTAATTAATTTGCCATTAATATTTTAGAATAGATAGATTGATATGGGTGAAATATCTATGTTTTCATTATGTCGGTTTTATTTTATGAGCACACTTCAGCTCAGAATTGTGCATCAAGCTAAAATTGAAAATGAAATAAGTGTCTCAAGAGAGAAGAATTCAGACACTCTGTATACATACACGTGTAAAAATAAAAATTTATATTATATGATTATATTAAAGAAGTTATAAGCATTTTCAATTAAGTGCACATTGTATTATATGTAAAAACATTAACCTATGAACCCATCCCGAATGGGGGTTGGGATGGTTTCATGGCTTTGAAGCTTGATATGACTAAATCTTACGACAAAGTGGAGTGGGATTACCTTGATTTTTGTATGAGGCATCTCAGTTTTACGGAAGAATAGACTACTTTAATTATGAGATGTGTCCGGTCTGTTTCGTTCTCAGTCCTAACAGATGGGTGACCGACGCAGACTTGTACTCCTCACAGGGGGATTAGAGAAGGTGATCCGCTTTCTCCTTTCTTTTTCCTGATTTGTGCTAAGGGTCTTTCGGGCGTTATTTAGGTTAGTGAGGCGACTGGCCGCCTCTGCGGCATCTCAATTGCCAAAGGTGCTACGGTTATCTCGAAACTCTTTTTTGCTGATGACGGTGTGATGTTTGTAAAAGCAACTTGTCAACAAGGGAATGAAATTGTGAATATCCTCTGTGCCTACGGAGAGGCGTTGGGTCAACAAGGGAATTTTGCAAAATCTAAGCTATGCTTTTGCAAAAATGTTTCGATTGACAAAAGGGCCGAACTTCAGCAGTTGTTGGGTATTAGAGAGGTGAGAAGACATGAAAAATATTTGTATTTACCTAGCTACTTTGGTGGGTAGCTAGGTCCAAAAAAGTGATCTTTAGCCATATAAAAGAACGAGTCTTGAAAAAGATTGGAGGATAAGGAAGGAAAAAAAATTGTCCAAAGAGGGTAAGGAGGTTCTGATCTAGGCCATTGCTCAGGCAATTGCTACTTACACAATGTCCTGCTTTGCTCTTCCAAAGGAACTGTGTGATGAGATTGAAATGATGCCCTATAATTTCCGGTGGGGTTTTTCTAAATCGTAACCGAAAATGCATAGGCTCCAATGGAAAAACGTTTGTCTCCTGAAACGAAATGGAGATATGGGTTTTCGGGATCTAAGGACCTTTAATGCCAATTTGCTTGCATGACAAGGATGGAGGATACTTCAGCACCCTGATTCCTTGTTGAGCAAGCTTTTGAAAGCTAAATATTTCCCGAGAACCGAGTTCCTTGAGGAGGGTTTAGGTCACAAACCTAGTTACACTTGGCATTCTATTTTGTTTGGGCGAGAAACTCTGCTTAGTGGTGTTTATCAGTCAATTGGCAATGGAGACGGAATCAATGTTTGGAATAGTAGATGGATCCCGAGACCAAAGGGTTTTCAAGTAATAACTCCGATGGGCTCGAATGATGCTGATTTAAGGGTTTTAGACCTGATTGATTGGAGTGTGGGTTCTTGAAGATGTGATGTGGTAAATGACATCTTCTTTCCTTGCGATGCTGTGATCATCCTAGGCTTAAGACTTATGGATATTTCCATGCAGGATGAAAGGATCTGGCATTTCTCCATAGATGGTGCGTTTTTTTGTCAAAACCGCATATGATGTCTCTCATTTTGGTGGTGTTTTAGAGGTTAATTTCCTACGTAAATAGGTGTCTTTTGTTCATTTCCTTGGTAGTTTTAGTCCTTTTTAGCTTAGATTCCGATTTTCTTTGAAATTCGGAGACTATGCGAATTTGTTGCATTTTGTAAGTGATTTGGCATGATTTGAGGAAGTTTTGGAAGGAGTCCCCAAGGAGGAGCAAGGCATGAGCACAAAGGAGCGGAAGAGCCGAGCAATCAATGAAAAGGAGCTCAAGAAAAGCCAAGAAGAGAAGAGGACCGAGGCTAGGATCGAGGTGCCCAGCAACGCGGGCCCGAGATCGACCCATGGAGACCCGGACCGAGGTGTGGCAAGTCGGGCCCGAGGTTGCTCCGTGTCGGTCCAAGTCGGCAGAAGTGTGGATTGGGCACCAAGGCACACAAATGTGATCTACGACTTTTGCCCTTCTTCTATTTTGGGTATTCTTGGCTCCTAATCAAAAGGAGAGAAGACAATTAGAGGAGGAGGGGGATTACACACATCTAATCACTCTCAAAGGCTCAAGGAAGACTTGGAGAGCAAGGAGTAAGAAGAGAGAGGAGAAGAAGAGGAGATTTCGGTGGAGGATTGCTAGATCTAGGAAGGATTGTGAGTTTGAACTTGTTTTGATTTGCAATTTGTGGATTTGAGTTTGGATCTTGTGATTTCCCTTTGCTTTGAATGAGATTTGGTTTTGATTTGAGTTGGATGATTGAGATTTGTTTGCCTTGTCTTTTGATTGCTTTTTACTGTAGCCTTATGGAGTAGATTCCATTGGTCTTGGGCTATGGGGGAAACCCCTAGCTAGGTTTGGGTTTGAACCCCCAATTCCATAGCCTTAAGTGCTTGACCTAGGAATCCTCTCTACTAGAGCTACAATCTCTTGTGGAAGCAAGGGATCAAGGGCTTGTAATGGCAAGAGTGAACGAAAGTGATCTATTGCCTATCACTTGACCTTGCATCGAAAGGGAGGAAACATTCCCTAGGGTCGATGTGTAGAGTGGCGGGATCGAAGGCGAACAATCTCGATTCTACGAGGATCAACACTTATTGGCTGAATTGGGGTGGAAATGCCCATATCTAGTTAGGGAAGGAACCCAAAAACCCAAGACCGATCTCTCCTATTTGCCTAGTTCAACTTCCCCAGACCTCGGGCCCGACGTTCATCAGTGTCGGTCCCGTACAAACCTTCGTCGATCCATCTCGGGCCGAAGTGACCTATGTCGGTCCCGAGTGGTTTCCTTTGATTTTCCTAGTTTTTAACCTTCCTTTTCCCTTTTAAGTCTTTTTGGTGCACTCAACGAATGAACTCCCGAGTGTTCGACACCCTACCCAGTACTTCAACTAGGTTCGGTATAAATTTAAATTTTGAGACCCTCTGATCCGGACCGATCAGAAATTTTGGCGCCGTTGTCGGGGAGTTCTACTTGTTTGAGGTACCTCTTTTGTTGAGTCTTTGATTTTGTAGTGATTTGGGTGAGGGATTAGCCCGAACCCCTTGTTTGTTTTGATTCGGTTTTGTTTGTGTCTTTGCTTATAGGTGTATGCGAGATCGTTCCGCCCGAGGAACACTTGAGTTCGACTTTGTGAGTGATCCGGAGAGCATCATCAAACAAGCTCGGAAGAAGAAGGGAATGGAGAACCAAGCACAACATGATGATGAGGTTGCTAGGATGAGGGACGACATGGCTCGTATGCAACTTGAGATGGAAAACCGAGATGCCGAAATGAGGAGAGAGTGTGAGCAAAGATTGAGGTTGGAGGCTCAACTCAACACCCAACCCCGGAATGCACGCCAATACATGCATCCGGAGTTGAAGGTGCCGGAGCCGGCCATTGTTTTACCGGAGGTTTCAAAGAACTTCGAGATCAAGACTCAATTCATATCACTTATCAAGAGAGACCAATTCGAGGGGCAACCGAATGAGTGTCCAATTGAGCATGTGAAGCGGTTCAAGGATATGTGTGAGACTATCTCGACGGATGAGGAGACGCTAGAGTATGTGCTACTCAAAGCTTTCAAGTGGTCGTTAGGAGGCAAGGCGGCACATTGGCTCGAGAGCCAAGCTCCTAGATCGATCACGACATGGCGGGCTCTCAACGAGGCGTTCTTGATGAAGTTCTTCCCACCAACGAAAACAACGGAGCTTAGGAGGAAGATAGCAAGTTTCCAACAAAGATCAAACGAGCCACTCTTTGAGGCTTGGGATCGGTTCAAGGAGATGTTGAGGCCGAACACATGGGCAACAACCATATGTTCTCCAAGACATATTTTTCCAAGGAATCAACCCCGCCACACCAAGGACAAGTTGAATCTCCACACCGATTGTGGGTTCATCGATTTGCCCCCGGAGCAAGCATGGGAGTTACTTGATAAACTCTCCGACTGTGAAGCCATGTACGGAGTGAGCCAAGTCAACAAGGAGGCAAGAGTCCAAGGAGATGGTATAAGGAGGCTCTATGACCCGAAGAGTGAGGAGGTTGACAAGGACGTGAGACTCCAATTTCTTGAGGATGAGGTGACCAAGTTGAGGAGGCAAGTGAATCATTTCAAGCAAACCACAAGAGCATGTGAAGAATATGGATGTCTCAAGCATACCGCACAAGAGTGTCCCAACAAGAGCCAAGTTCGCTTGGCCGAGCAAATTGAGGAGGCACACTTTGTTCAAAGGAATTTTGGAGGGAGAAACAACTTCAACAATGGAGGAAATGGACGGTGGAACCAAGGCCAAGCCAATGGCTACAACAACAACTACAACCAAAATGAGCCAAGGGCCCAACCACCACCATACCGACCTCCGGGGTTTTATGAATAAACTCCACAATGGGCACAAGAGATGAGAGGCGAGTTGAAGGATTTGAAAACTCAATTCAATAATGTTGAGAGGCGAGTTGATGAGGTGAGCACTCAATTCAAGGAGTTTGGTGTATGGAGAAGACAAGTTGACAACCAATTTGCTCACATTGCAACTCAACTTCCGAGAGAGAATGGGAGACTCCCGGGCCGACCCGAGGAGAACCCCCGTGCCCCACAACACCAAAATGAAGTCCGAGCTATTGGGTTGAGGAGTGGTCGAAGTCTACCCGAGCCACATGTGTCGAGACCAAGGGAAGAGAATCGGACCGAGTTACCCAGCAATTCGGGCCCGACGTGCCAGGATATCGAGCCAGGAGTCAGAGGAGGTCCCCTGCCTAGGACTGAGGAAGAGAGGGTATCGGGCCCGACAAGCCCTGACGTCGGTCTGACACTCCAGTCGTTGCTCTGCCCCTAGATCGAGGACCAAAACATCGGGCCCGACGTGGAGCCTACATCGGTCCGAGCAGAGAAGGATGTGAGTGAGCCAAACCGGTCCAAGGAAGTCGATCCCAACAAGAATCAAGGTGGCATAACTCTTCCTTACCCGTCAAAGAAGCCCAAGGATGTTGTAGAGGGCAAATTCAAAAGATTCTTGAAGCTTTTGCAAGGGTTGAACATCACAATACCGTTCACCGATGCTTTGAATGAGATGCCTTCATATGCAAAGTTTTTGAGAGAGATTTTGAGAAAAAAGAGGTCGATAGTGGAAATGCAAGACGAGGTGAAAATCTTAGAGCTACCTCAAAAATTGGGAGACCCGGGGAGATTTGCAATTACCGTTGGCGTAGGGTCCCAAAGTTTCCAAGCTCTATGTGACTTAGGAGCTAGTGAGTCGGTTATGCCTATGAGTATTTGGAGAAGGACTAACCTTGGTGAGATTGAGCCGGTTGACATGTGTTGGGACGCTATCAAGGACGCTTGTGTACTTGTTAGTGTACCACACAATCGTCCCTTAGTTTTGATATGACAAACTCACTTTGATTCTAATAAATTTGTCCAAGTGCTCAAGAACGCCAGTGACAAAGGACAATAAGTGTGTGAAGCATTCCCTAGGCTTAGGGACGCTAGTTAACAGGAAGTAAGGACCAGCAAGAGATTACTTGTGCAAGGACAGAGTCCCAAGCAAGTAGGAACGCAAGAAGAACGTCCTTACTCACTAGCCGACAGGATGACATCACTCGAAAATATTTGATCATCCAAGGACACGTGGAGACCGATCCTGTAGCAGAGTCCAACACTACGTGGAGGACGATCCTGTAGCAGAGTTCATCAACACGTGGCGGCAGATCCTGTAGTGGAGTCCATCACACACAGCTGGATACAGGAAGCTTCCTCATCACCGCCATACTACGTGGAGGAAGATCTTGTAGCCACGTCCCTGAAGAGCATGATCGTCAGAAGAGGAAAGATGCCCTTCCCCAAGTCCTATAAATAGCCCAAGGCATTTATTGTGACGTTAACGCTTTCAGAGAATATTCAAAGAGAATCAGAGGAAAGCGGCTCACTCAAGAACACGAAGAACAAGCTCAAGAACACTCAAGAACAGTTCTAGGCTTGTGATAGATCGAGTGAGAATTGTAACCCAAACCACAACTTGTTTGTATTTCAGAAAACACAAAAAGAAAGAGAGAGAGATTCCTACAACGCACTGTAGGACGTAGGGATAGAAGTCCTTTAGAAGATTAAACTCGCTTAAGTTGTAGGCTTAGAGGAGTCCTTTACTAGTGGACTTGGGAAGTACACTAAGTACTAGAGAACTGTAAAGACTCGCCAGTACAACTGTAAGGACGTTTAATATAAAGGAAGAATCTATTCAAAAATCCTCCAAGGAGGTAGAGGTTTACACTCAAGGACTACTTGGTCTTGAGCGGTTCCTCTATAATTCATTGTGTTCACTTTATTCACCTGTTTAGTTTTAAATTCCGTTGCACAACTTAAGGACGCCCTTACACCTCGTAAGGACGCCTGACCAAAGGACGCCTTTACCTAAGTTAAGTACGTCCCTCAGTTATACTAACGATCCAACAATTGGTATCAGAGCAGGCGCTCTAGATTTTGTTGAGTTGCAGGTGAAAAATGGACATGGAACCTATTGAAATCTCTTTTGTGAAGCCTCCGCGCCTGACGGACGGCATCTTCAATCGCTGGAAAACAAGGTTTGAGAACTTCTGCAGGAGCCAGAACTATCAATGCTGGAACGTGATTAGGAAAGGTGACCTCAAGGTTCCCGCTGACAAAGCTGACAAAGAGGACGATTGGGGTCCCGATGAATTCAAATTGATGGAAACCAATGCTAAGGCAATTTGTTTTCTTCAAGCGTCCCTCTGCGAAAGGGACGCCACCAGAGTTAGCAATCGCCCCACAGCGAAACAACAGTTAGCAATCTCCCCACAACAAAACAACAGCGAAGAACTTGGTCAATGACTACTCCTACCTGAAACGGTCAATGACTACTCCTACCGTTTTGAAGCTCTTGTCACCAAGATGAAGAACTTGGGCATCCCAGAAGCTGAGATCTCCATGAGGAACAGAGTCCAAGTGGTCATTGATGGGTTGACTGGTATTTGGAACTTTGATAGGACCACCTTCAAAGAAAATTCAGCCAACAAGACTCTAGATATGGAAGAGATCTACGGGAAGCTAAGGCAGTACGAAGCAAGAAGGAACTCTGACATGGCTGAGCTAGGAAAGAATCCTCAAACTGATCTTGCTTTGGCGTCCACAACGCTAGAGTACGCCGAGTACCTACGCCGCTAAAGAGAACTAGCAGTGATGATGCAAGGACAAACAACAGAACAACTTGAGAACTTGCGCATTCAAACCTTGAAAGAGAAAGAAAGCAAGTCAAAATAACAACTTGATGAAGATGAAGAACTTTCTCTTATTCATAAAGCTCTCCGTTTCTATGGTAAAAGTAACAAATACAACAACAAGAACAAGGTGCCTTACAAAAAGGAGAGTCCCAAGTACACAGAGGCATAAATGAAGGAACTCACCTGTTACAAATGTAATAGGAAAGGACATTTTGCTAAGAAGTGTACCGCGGGAACGTCCTCCAAAGAAAAGAAGAAAGCTCTCATTGGAGCATGCGCAGCTGCATGGGATGATTTCAGTTCAAGTGATGAAGAACAAGAAGATCAAGTCGTGTACATGGCAATGGAGGACGCCGCAGTTGTTGAAGAGAACGCCTCCGACAATGATCAAGAGGTAACTCATGATTCCATGATGCGTTCCTTAGAGAAATGTTCAAAATCAAAACTCCTTAAACTTATTGGTAAAATCATGGAAGAAAGTCTTGCTATGAAACAAAGAATGGATGAACTTGAAGATGAAAACATAGTAGTTGAATGTGAGAACTGTGCTACAGTGTCTTTACAATTAGAGTCTTCCTGTGAGGAAAGTAAATCCCTGAAAACTGAAGTGATGTGTCTTAAACTGGAGAACGCAAAGCTTAGGGAAGAAGTGAAAGTGTTAGAAAGAGTCCCATCGTTGAGGAAGTCAAACCAAAAGTTTTTGTCCTAGCCAAACGAGGACTAGGCTATGAGTCTGACACTAGGAACTCTCTCCCTAGCGACTTTGAGGCAAGCAAAACTTCAGAACTTGAACTATAAAGGGAGAAAACCAAGAACCTTCTTGAGCGGATTAGAGTCCTAGAGAGTGAAGAGAAAGGCCAAGAGGACTACTACACTAACTCCACTAGCCATAGGATCTATAAGAAAATTGCTAAGGGGGAAGGTTCTAAAGTTTGCAATCCACAAAAGATGAAAGAGAACAAAATCCAACGTCCCAACAAGAAGTACTACCTTGGTACTTACTACAGGACGTGCTGGTACTGTGGACAAGGAGACCACTTCAAATATGACTGTGTAAAACTGAAGGAAGACATTGAAAGTGGAAAAGCTGCTAGGACTAACATTGAAAATGATAAGTCCGTCCCTAAGGCTAACACTAGGCGTCCTAGATATTTTAGGAGTTCTTTCCGAAAGCATGCTATTTCAAATTATGTTAATATAAATGACTACATGCCAGAACCAAAGTTCTATTATTGCAACGAACCAGGTAAGGAACACCTTGCCTGGGTCGCCAAACACTAACTTTGTCTTGGCAGGTGGAAGTGAGGGGACGCCCATGGATCATTGATAGCGGTGCCTCAAATCATATGACAGGAAGCCAGATCCATCTCACTTCTATCAAAAGTAGTGCCACGGGAGAAACTGTCTCGTTTGGCAATAAGGGCAAGAGAAAGATCAATGGGACGGGAACTTCCATTCTCAATTCGTCCATCAAAGCAACAAATGTCAGTCTTGTTGAAGGACTTGGCTTCACTCTTCTTAGTGTCTCCCAAATGTGCGATCAAGGTGAAAACCTAGTCACATTTGACTCAAAGGAGTGCCTTCTTATCAATAAGAAATCAAATAAAGTTGTTCTCAAAGGAGTACGCCAGAATAATGTCTACATCTTCAAGCAAGAGTTCAAGCCTCAATCAGAGTTATGTCTATCTTTTTCAAAGGAGGACGCTGACCTCTGGCATCTCCGTCTTGGCCATGCTGGACCAAGCACAATCCTTAAGCTACATCAAAGAAATCTAGTGAAAGGACTTCCCCGAATTGATCCTGAGAAAATTGAACAGTGCGAAGCCTGTATCAAAGGGAAGCAAACAAGAACGTCCTTCAAGTCCAAAAACGAAGTCAGTACGAAGAAGCCTTTGGAACTTCTTCATATGGATCTTTGTGGACCAATGAAAACGCTGAGCTACGGTGGAAAGAGGTACATTTATGTTATTGTAGATGATTTTTCTCGATTCACTTGGGTTCTTTTCTTGGTGTCAAAAGCAGATTGTTTCAACGCGTTCAAAGTCTTCATCAAACAAGTGGAAGTTGCCCTTGAGACGCCTCTGAAAGCCATAAGATCATACCATGGGACGGAGTTCCAAAACTCAGAGTTCCTGTCCTACTTTGATCAATATGGCGTCTCGCACAACTTCTCAGCTCCAAGGACTCCTCAACAAAATGGAGTTGTGGAAAGAAAGAATAGGACGCTGGAGGACATGGTAAGGACTATGCTCTTAGCAAATAGCATCCCCAAGTACTTCTGGACGGAAGCTATTGCTACAGCTTGCTACATCATCAATCGCAGGGATGCTCAGCGGTCCGGGTGACCCGTAACCCGGACCGACCCGACCCGTAATTTACGGGTCGGGTTACGGGCCACTCTTTTTGGGAATTACGGGTTACGGGTCGGGTACGGGTCGACCCGCCGGGTTACGGGTCGACCCGTAAGTCCCGTAAATTAACTCTATCATTAATTAATTTTTTCGTTAACCTAGGATTGGCAGTTTAGTAATTCAATGGTTTTGCACTTTTCCACCTCCCCGTGTTCACTCTGCCTCCCTCTCATGTACAGATCTGAGATCTGCGCTCTTCCTCTCAACCCTAACTCACCGCTCACCGCTAGCCGCTCGCCGATCGGCCTGAGTTCTCCTCGCTCGGCATCACTCCACCGGTCACCGCACCTTCAGCACTCCGGCGCCACTCCTCGTTCTTTCAATCCTCCGCCGATTCCTCTTTAGTCCTCGCTCCTTCGTCCGACACCCTAGCGGCTCCGTCTTCGCTGATTCGTCCTTGACTCCTTGCCACCGGCTTCGCTGGTCCAGTCGTCCGACAACCTTCGTCGGCTTCCCTTGTCTCTGCTGGCTTCTCTTCTCTCTCCGCTGGCTTCCCTTGTCGATCTCTCTGCCCGACTTTCTTAGCTTGCCCTAGCCTTGATCCATTTTGACTGGTTTCTTCGGTCAAACGGGTCACCCGTAACCTGACCCGTAAAACCCGTAACCCGGATTACGGGTTACGGGTCGGGTCGCGGGTCGATTTTTTTGAGACTACAGGCCTTCGGGTCGACCCGTAACCCGTAATCCGGGTTACGGGACGAGTCAGGTCGACCCGTTGAGCAACCCTAATCAATCGTGCCATGATCCATCCTCTGCTAAAGAAGACGTCCTATGAGTTGTTGAATGGAAGGAAGCCTCGCATTGACTATCTCAGAGTTTTTGGATGCAAGTGCTTTGTTCACAACAACGACAAAGAAAGACTTGGAAAGTTTGATGCAAGGAGTGATGAAGCCATATTCCTTGGGTACTCCCTCACAAGCAAAGCATATAGAGTTTTCAATAAAAGGACTCTAAAGCTTGAGGAGAGTATTCATGTTGTGTTCAAAGAGAGTTCTTCTCACAAAGAAAAACAAAGAAAGAACGCTCTTCCTCACAATAGCAGGACGACTCTGAAGACGAAGATGAAGTATGGTCCTCTGGAAAATACTATGTTCCTAAGGACGCTACTCCTAATCCTGAAGAAGTCTCCGTGGACGCTCCTAGTGTTGCTCAGGGAGTTCCCTCTCGTAGTGAATCCCCAGTTCAACAAGATGTGGCTGAATCAAGTCAACAAGGTGAGCAACATCAAGGTGTGGACGCTCTCTTTGAGGGGGAACACTCTAAGGACGATGCTCAAGATGATAGTGATGATTCTGATGGAGACATTGATCCAAGATTTGTGCAATTATTCAACCGGGAGTCCCGCCTCTCTAGGGACCAGCCAACTTCTCAGATTGTCTCAGATATTTCTCAAAGAGTTCAAACAAGGTCAGCTGCAAGCAAGTCTCAGAGTGCAAATTTAGCTTTCCGTGCTTTCAATGCCTTTGTGTCTATGGTGGAACCAAAGAACATCAAGGAAGCACTCCATGATGCTGATTAGATTCAAGCAATGCAAGAAGAACTAAATCAGTTTGAATGGAACAAAGTTTGGACCCTTGTCCCTCGTCCCAAAGGCAAAAACATCATAGGGACGCGCTGGGTGTTCCGAAATAAGCTTGATGAAAGTGGACGTGTGTCAAGGAACAAGGCAAGACTGGTGGCTCAAGGATTCAAGCAAGTGGAAGGCATAGACTATGATGAGACTTTTGCTCCTGTTGCTAGAATTGAGGCCGTCCGTCTCCTTATTGCCTTCGCCGCGCACAAAGGATTCAAGTTATTTCAGATGGACGTCAAGACTGCCTTTCTCAATGGAAAACTCAAGGAGGAAGTGTATGTTGCTCAACCGCCTGGCTTCGAGGACGCCTCTAACCCAGACCATGTGTACTACTTAGACAAAGCGCTCTATGGACTCAAGCAAGCCCCTCATGCATGATACGACAGGTTTGCGTCCTTTCTTTTGTCTCATGGATACACAAGAGGTTCAATTGATAAAACTTTGTTCATTAAGAAAGTTCACAAGGACATTTTAATTGCCCAAGTCTATGTTGATGATATAGTCTTTGGTAGTACTAACATGAAACTTGTAGATGAGTTCAAGTCCTTAATGAGTAGTGAGTTTGAGATGTCCTTCATTGGAGAACTCAATTTCTTCTTAGGACTTCAAATCAACCAACTCAAAGAAGGGACGCGTATTCATCAACAAAAATATGTCCGTGAAATGCTTGAGAAGTACGGGATGAACACGTCCAAACTGGTTGCTACTCCTTGTTCTCCAAATTCGCGTCTTTACGCAGATGAACAAGGGAAGGACGTTGACCAAAAGCTTTACAGAGGAATGATTGGCTCTTTGCTCTATTTGACCGCAAGCCGTCCCGATATCATGTTTTCCATTTGCTTGTGTGCACGCTTCCAAGCGAATCCAAAGGAGTCCCACATGCAAGAAGTCAAGAGGATCTTTCGCTATCTCAAGGGACGCGATGATCTTTGTCTTTGGTACCCTAGGAAGACGTCCTTCAAGCTTGTTGGCTACTAGGACGCTGATTATGCTGGTCATGTGATTGATAGAAAAAGCACTTCAGGAATGGCACAGTTCCTTGATTCATGCTTAGTCTCTTGGAGATCTAAGAAACAGAACTCTGTGGCGCTTTCAACTGCGGAAGCTGAGTACGTTGCTGCTGCCTCGTGCTGTTCACAAATCATCTAGATCAAATATCAACTTGAGGACTACGGTATCAATCATGAAACTATTCCCATTCGTTGTGATAATACAAGTGTTATTGAAATTTCTAAGAATCCTGTTTTTCATTCACGCACAAAGCATATTCATATAAGGCATCATTTCCTGCGTGATAATGTTGAACTAGGACTTATTAGTATGGAGCATGTAAGGACTGAAGACCAAATAGCTGATATTTTCACTAAGGCGCTTGATAGACGTCCCTTTGAGCATCTCAGATTGCTCTTGGGGATGATAACTTTTAAGTAGCAAGTGCCGTTCTACTATTCCCTCGATGATTGGCTATGTTTAGTAGATTCTAAGTGTTTAAGGACTATCATGCATTGAATTCATATTTGCAAGGACGCTAGTCTAAAACTTCATATGTTTGCTACTTTGGAACGCCATTCAATTTCTCTATTTTGTCTTGAAAAGAGTATCCCTGATCACCCAACCCGCATTATAAGCTGAAATGATGGGAACTCTAAGCTTACCCTAGCCAAGAACTCTGCAAAAGCGTCCTATGAGCTTCATATTTTCTTTTACGGGACGTACTTGCTTTGTTCTCAAATGGTTCGCAAGGTGATCACAGGGACGGTTGCAAAGGATCTTGGTTTGCTAAAAGAGGTAATTTTTGCTAAGTTTGTAAGGACGCCAGGTGTTTGTAAGAGAGGACGCCAATTCAGTTTTGAGAAGAAGTTGAAGAGTCAGAAATTTGAAATTTCGAACGTTTGAACAGTGACCATTGTACTTGCTCAAATCTTAAGGGGGAAGTTATGCCATGTGTCGCACAGGATATCAGTGTAAATTACAGTTTGTGCCACCGCTTCCTCTATATAAGGCAGTAATAGTCGTTATCTCTCATTTATTACTCTCAACAACTTCCCTACTCTCAAGTTGCTCTGACTTCTCTTTAGCATTCCGACGAGTTTCTCTCACTAAAAATCAGTCAGAAAATGTCTCAGCTACTAGGGAACGTGGCCGGACCTTCTACCGGCGGCAAGAGAAGGAAGCTGGTGAAGTCCCACACTATTGAGAAACCAAAACAGATAGTTCTCAACGAATCTCTTGTGGACTTCATCAACAGGAAGCCCAAAACGCTCTACATGCTTATAAGGGAACCCATGGATAGACCGGATGTCAAGCAGGACGCTGTCAAGACAAGAAACTATGAGAAGTTTTTGGAGAGGTTTGTCATTCATGGTCTTCACAAGACCAACTAATAGGACTTGCCAGGGAGAATGGAGGACGTTTTGTTCTTCTCGCAGTACGGCGGTGAGAATCTTGCTCCTCTTCTTGATCTCATTCCAGATTTGCACAATGCCGTCCTACCAGATTTTCCCATGTACCCAAAGGACTCCCCTGGCTTCCAAATGTTAAAGAACCGACTGCCAAGTCCTTCTCCTCCACCTCCTCAAAATAAACCTAAGTCAATTCTGCCAGCTAAGCGTCCTGATCTAACGTCCCCTCTCTCCAAATCCTCAAAAGCTATCCCCTCCTCCAAACCAACTGCCATAGTGGATAAGTTCCCCAAAGACGTGTCTGAGGGACGCTCCAAACGAAAACATGACCCAAGGCCTCTCAAAAAGGCTAAGTCTTCAACCGTCCCCCTCTCCACTAAACCTAGCTCCACAAAACGGCCTATCTCCTCAAAAGGCCCCTCCAAAGTCTCAAAGAAATCAAATCTTGCCCCTCCCCATCCTCTTAAAATCGTCCAACTTCCCACTCCTCCTCCGTCCCCCCAACCTTCAAGAGAAAATGCCCTAATCCAATTCTGTCCTTCCCCCATCAACTTTGCCCAATTCCCCTCCGCCCCAGCTCATATCTCTCCTCCAAAGGACCCCGAGACTCCTAGGTCACGCCGTCCCTCATCTGATTCTGGCCCTGAGGATGTTGCTGACCGTCCCACCTTGGAGCATACCTTCAAAAGAAGGAAGTCCGGTGAAGCTCCGAAGGTGCTGGTCAAGGAAGTTCCCGAGCCCGAGCACATCTCCTCCTCCTCTTCTAGCTCATTTGAGAGCAAGAGAGGAACACCTGCTGGTCAATCCTCGCCCTTTGTTGACATCATTGGGGACTCCGATGATGAGGCGCAAGGAGTTGAGAATGCTCCTGCTCAAAAGGAAAATGAAGTTGAAGTCATTGAGGATGCTGGTGTGCACCAGGTCGCTCAACAAAAGGACGTTGAGCTCAGTCTGGACGATGAGCTTGAGCGTGATGCTATTGAAATCCCACCATATGACCAATCCCTTCCCATCCTCAACCCCCAACCAACCCCACAAGAAAACCCCTCCCCCACAATCCAAACAGAATCCCAAGTCCCTGCGGATGCTGAGCCTTCCCCTGCAAAAGACACAGAGGCTCAGGACGCTGAAGAGACGTCCCAAGGCAGAGCTCCTTCCGGATCTGAACAGGCCGCAGCTGGTGGCAATGATGAAACAGCTCAAGGCACTAAGGACGCTCCTGCCAAGGACGATGCAGAAAATGATTCTGAGAATGATGATGATGATGAGGACGATTCTGATGATGAGGACTCTGAGTCCCCGAAGCGTAAGAAAAAGCGAAAGGACGATGGCGAGCCTGTGAACGTTCTTGGCCCCTTGGTCTATTCAGAAGAATGGCTCTCATCCTTCAATGATGAGAAAGTAAAGGAGTTCCTTGAGCTCCTAAGG
Source organism: Polygonum aviculare (assembly GCA_934048045.1). NCBI lineage: Eukaryota > Viridiplantae > Streptophyta > Magnoliopsida > Caryophyllales > Polygonaceae > Polygonum > Polygonum aviculare. The sequence goes on from OW204026.1 coordinate 21,214,867, forward strand.
TTTCAAGGCTGGTTGAACGTTGGGCCTGCGCCTACAAAGGTTGATAAAGAACAAGTCCGAGCATTCTACAAGAGTCTACGCTACAAGTCCAAGGACGGATCACTGCATTTCAAGATGATGAGAAAGCATCTGTCACTGAACGCCAAGTCCGCGCCTTCATGGGACTAAGCACTCAAAAGCCGCCATCAAATGCTTTAAGCTCTCTTCCAGAGAATGGTTTTGAGATGAAGGACGACGAAGAAATAGCGCTGATAGAAAGAATCTTTCAAGGAAAACGACCCTATGGGACGGACAGGGTTGCTCATGTGTTGACCAAAGTTGGTGCTATTGCACACTACTTCATCTACCGCGCCGTCCTTCCTAGGCAAGAGAAGCGTTCCGTGGTTCAAACTCATGACTGCATATTACTGGACGCATTTCTCGACTGCCGCCCCATCAACTTTGCCAGAATTGCTATGTAACATATGGCTAAGTGTGGGAGGAAGCGACACGCTTTGCCGTACCCTGGTCTGGTCAAGCTGATTCTCAAGTCCCAAAATGCCTATGATGGTTCTGCTGATGCTGAACTGCTGGGACTTAACTGGGATCAAAAGAGACGACTGCTCAAGATTAGGCACAGTGAGGAACTGTCCTCAATCAAGAAGCAGTTAGAGGCTGAGGCAGAGGAAGCAAAGAAGAAAGCTGAACAAGAACGCCTCGCTCAAGAAGCTGAACAGGAGCGTCTTGCGTCTATGCATCAAGAGCCCGAATCTGAGCAAGAGAACACTGTCAATTTTGCTGCTCTTGATCAGGTATTGATGGCTAACTCTCCTCCTCCCGCTTTGCCTCATGTGGACGCCCCATCTTCTAGCTATGGTCCTGCGCCTATTCCTGCCCCGGCACATCCTGAGCAGTACCCTCCTTCAGAGCTCATGGCCGCCATCATGCATAATCAGTGTGTCCTAATCCAAACTCTCAAGGAGTCTGCGGAACTCAATGCAAAGCTACTCAAGTTCTTCCAAGAGTCCACCGGTAGACGTCCTGAATGATCACCGTCCTCACCCTTTAATCCCTCAATGTTTTGCTTTTGCTTCTTTTATTTTGCAAACACTTGATCATTTTGATCGTTGGTCTATAATGACATTTCTTCTGCTTTCCTTGAATGGTTATTACAATGTTTGCTTGCATGTGTTTATTTAAGCGTTCCCCTGCTTATAGTTGTGTTTTTATGCTAACGTCCTTATCACTTGTTATCCTTTTCGATGATGCCAAAAGGGGGAAGTGTAGTTTTGCAGAGATGCGCTATAAAATAGTTATCTAGAATAAGCAAGTGTTAAGCGGGGACTATTAAGTGAAAAGTCTAAGGAACGCCATGCTAGAATAAAAGAGGTCGCTTAGAAAGTATTCTAGGACACTACTCTCTCCTTAAAATCCAAAAGTTAGAGAATCAAAGAAAAGAATGAAAACTTGTGCTTACTGAAATTTCTCTAAGTGTTAGAGGACGCTTCTAAGTTTTCAAGCATGCTAAGTTCCAACGCCAAAACTATTTTGCTGAAGAGTTTGTCATCATCAAAAAGGGGGAAATTGTTGGGACGCTATCAAGGACGCTTGCGTACTTGTTAGTGTACCACACAATCGTCCCTTAGTTTTGATATGACAAACTCACTTTGATTCTAATAAATTTGTCCAAGTGCTCAGGAACGCCAGTGACAAAGGACAATAAGTGTGTGAAGCGTTCCCTAGGCTTAGGGACGCTAGTTAACAGGAAGTAAGGACCCGCAAGAGACTACTTGTGCAAGGATGGAGTCCCAAGCAAGTAGGAACGCAAGAAGAGCGTCCTTACTCACTAGCCGACAGGATGACATCACTCGACAATATTTGATCATCCAAGGACACGTGGAGACCGATCCTGTAGCGGAGTCCAACACTACGTGGCGGATGATCCTGTAGTAGAGTTCATCAACACGTGGTGGCAGATCCTGTAGCGGAGTCCATCACACACAGTAGGATACAAGAAGCTTCATCATCACCGCCATACTACGTGGAGGAAGATCCTGTAGCCACGTCCCTGAAGGGCATGATCGTCAAAAGAGGAAAGACGCCCTTCCCCAAGTCCTATAAATAGCCCAAGGCATTTATTGTGACGTTAACGCTTTCAGAGAATATTCAGAGAGAATCAGAGGAAAGCGACTCACTCAAGAACACGAAGAACAAGCTCAAGAACACTCAAGAACTCTAGGCTTGTGATAGATCGAGTGAGAATTGTAACCCAAACCACAACTTGTTTGTATTTCAGAAAACACAAAAATAAAGAGAGAGAGAGAGTCCTACAACGCACTGTAGGACGTAGGGATATAAGTCCTTTAGAAGATTAAACTCACTTAAGTTGTAGGCTTAGAGGAGTCCTATACTAGTGGACTTAAGAAGAACGCTAAGTACCAGAGAACTGTAAAGACTCGCCAGTACAACTGTAAGGACGTTTAATATAAAGGAAGAATCTATTCAAAAATCCTCCAAGGAGGTAGAGGTTTACACTCAAGGACTACTTGGTCTTGAGTGGTTCCTCTATAATTCATTGTGTTCACTTTATTCACCTGTTTAGTTTTAAATTCTGCTGCACAACTTAAGGACACCCTTACACCTCGTAAGGACGCCTGAATAAAGGACGCCTTTACCTACGTAAAGGACGTCCCTCAGTTATACTAACGATCCAACAACATGTCTCTCACAATGGCCGAAGGTTCGACTACAAAAGCCATGGGAATTTTGGATGATGTCCCGGTTAGAGTGGGGAAGTACTTCGTCCCCGACGACTTTGTGATCCTTGATATGAAGGAAGATCCTTTGGTTCCTATCATTCTAGGAAGGCCGTTCTTGGTGACGGCGGGAGCAAAATTTGATGTGAAGAATGGAAAGGTGTCCTTTGAAATTGGAGAAGACAAGGTCGAGTTTCACTTCAACAAGGCTTTAAATGAGCCGGATGCCTTGGTAATTTTGAAGTTGGAAGAAAATGCCAAGAGGAAAAGAGAGGAAGTGGAAGCCACAAAAGAAGAGGCACCCTTAAGGAGCAATGAAAGGGTAAATGCCCAAGTTCAAGAGAGAGAGTTGATGGATAAATTTGAGCATCAAGAGGAGTCAAGAAGCAATGATAGTCCAAGGAGCAAAAAAGAGTATCCTTCTTCATATCCTTTCGATGTTGGACACTCTTACATTTGTTTGAGTGACTTAAAGGAGGATCTAGGAGATAGATATATATGTTTGAGTGATTTGAAAGATGATTTGAGCTATGATGCTATCGAATCTCCTAGAAACTCTTTGAAAGTTTTGATGTAGGGAAGGAAGGTCATGATGAGAAAGTGCAAGAGATACAAGCCTATGCTTTGGAGGATAAAGGTGAAAGAGAGTTGGAGGGCCATGCTTACATCAACCACAAGTGGTGGTTCTACGGCTATGAAGGGAATGGCAATGGACATGACTATGGTGACCAATTCACCATCTTCCATCCACCATGAAGGTTGAGGTTAGAAGTCAAGCTAATGACTTAAAAGAAGCGCTCTTCGGGAGGCAACCCGAGCCTAGTAGGTTTATTTTCGTAATTTTAGTTTGGTTTTCTTAGCTTAGCTTAGGTTTTCTCTAATCTCTCCCTAGCATGTATTTTTGTGGATTAGTGGTGTTATTTGTGCTTCATGAGTGAGTAGAGGTAGGTGAAAATAATAAAAGGATTTACGGGAAATGAAGTAGTATTGATGGAGTAATTTTTGGTGGTCGGACCAAACCGGGTCGAGGTACCCAGTAACTTGGGCCCGACTTAGGTAACTCGGTCCGCCCAACTCGGTCAACCTTGGTCAAGAGTTGTGGAAAATATCAACTATACCCCTCTGACCTAGATTTTGTTTCTTTCCCATTTAAAGACCTCTTTCCCTTACCTACCCTCATCTCCATCATAACTACCACCCCAAAAATACCCATCTCCCTCACCAACACCAAAATCGCCCCCCCCCCTCCTCCATCACACTCGATCCCCTTTACTAGACCTCTACCATCTCGATCCAATACCACAAACACTCCCAAACATCAAATCCAAAGTGAAAACCCCAAAATCTTCATTGTTCTTCACACCTCCACTAGACCTAAGTGGAGCAAATTGGGTTCTAAGTAGATTGATTGCTAGAAAGTCTAGATCTCTTCAATTTTGGTATGTGAATCTCGATTCCTTTCTAATTCCTTGTGAATTTCATGCTTTCATTGCTTGAATTGAGTTTTGTCATGTTTGAATGAGTTTAGATCTTGAGCATCAATGGTGTTTTGCAAGCATAGGAGAATTTGTTCTTAATTGTTGATTGTGCATGATTGAACATCCTTGGAACTTCGATTGGTGAAGATAAATGGTTGATATTGGATTTTAGGAGCATGATAGATTGATTTTGGGTGAGATTGTTTGAGAACACGAGTGTAGAAGAGGACCGAGATACCCAGGTACCTCGGGCCCGACATAGAGAGAGTCGGTCCATCACTTCGGACCGAGGTTGAGAGCACCTCGGGCCCGACGTCTTGAGTGTGTCGATCCTTGTTCTAGTAGTCTTTCTTTTGTGTTGTCATTAGGATTCATGAGTTTAATTGTTGATTATAGCTTGATTATGATGAGATATATCTATTAACTTGACCATTGCTTAAGAATTCTATGATCATGCATGTTGGACTGGTGTTTTGAGGCTAAGTATGGGGTGACCTTGTGTTATAAAGTTGTGAATTGTAGATATGTGTGACATTGTTGAGGTTGTATGGATTTTATCTTGTAGTTCTTTGCTTTGAATGTGTGTAAGTACTATGGAAACCCGAGCATCTTCTTCACACATGGAGAGGCCCTCTAAGAAGTCGAAGAAGTCAAAGAAAGCACCAAAGATGGATGATGTGAGATTTGATGATGATGATGTGGCCGAAAATTATGAGCGGTACATGGGTCTAGCTCACCACACAAGGTGGCTAGATTGGGAGTCTATAAGGAAGACGGGGATGGATGTAGCTCTCCCCCGTTGCTACGCTCACATTGGCCTTGATGTGATGTTGAGGCGGAACAACACCCACTACCCCGCCTTGACATCGGAGTTTATGGCCACCTTCAAGTGCACCTATGAAGGAGTAGAGGACAATGACAGCATGATCACCTTTCAATTGGGCAATGAGACACAAGAGCTCTCTCTTCGGAACTTGGCGGTCTATCTTGGGTTCCCTTTTCCAAGAGAAGAAGATTATGTGGACAATGAGAAGGTGAATTACCTATGGAGGCATGTAGCGGGGAGGAGTGAGATGAGAAAGGGAGATTCTACAAATGAGATTGCTAGCCCTCTCTTCCGGGTGATGATTCGTGTCTTGGGGTGCGCCATCTATGCCCGACACGAAGTAAGTAAGCCTATGAAGGAAGAAGCAATGTTGCTCCATGAGATGCTATTCCAAACCGACAAGCCATTGAACCTCACTTGGGATTGGGTCAAAATGGTTAGGGACTTCCAAAGCTCCTCGTGGATTTACTTCGGTGGGATGATAACTCGCTTAGCTTGTCGTCTCGAGGTTGATCTATCCAAGTACATTCCGGCACCGAATGGAGTGGAGTACATGAATCTCAAGTACTTCAAGAAAGCCAACATCATCAAAGAGAAAGTCGTCACCGGCATCACCACCCATCTAGCACCTCATTCAAACTTTGACAAAGTGGCCATTCCTTTGGGGCCCAAGCTCTTCGACCTTGCAAGTTACTACAATTGGTTCAAAGTTTGGGCCGGGAAGGAGAACCCATTTGGAGAACCAGAAGCGACGATTGAGTGTAGACGTCGTGCCCAACACATTCGCTTTACTACTCCTCAACCTTCTCCGTAGTCCGATGAAGAGCCCAACAATTTTGAGTTTGCAAGAAGAGAGGCCATGGATGTTGACTCGCCTCCCGAAGAAGATGAAGGCTACCACAACTTGCTAGCCAATCAAGCTCCCACACTTCTGGACCGAGATGCAGGGCACCTCGGGCCCGACTTTCACCAAAGTCGGTCCGATGCCTACTTGCCTAAGTCGGTCCCGAGCCACTTTGAGAGAGGAGAAGGAAGCGGAGCTAGGCAAGAGCAACCGCACTTTGGTGGATACGAAGGTTATGCCCAATGGTATGGGCCCAGAATAGTCTTCCCCGAACCACAACAACCGGTGGACATGACATTTCTAGCCAACCAAATGGCTCACATTCAACTCAAACAATCAAGCATGCTTCAAGGAGCCCACCAAATCAACCTTCAACAACAACAAATGAATCTTCAACAACAACAACTCTTCCAACAACAAGAAGTCTTTCATGCTCAATATGAGGAAATGAACCGGAATCTTGCTTACACAAGGCGTGAAGTGGACGATTTGAGGACGGTGGAGGACCAAAGGTGGCGAGTTCAAGAGAGCTTCAATGATTGGATGGTCGGGAATTACCCCTCCCGAGAGGACCCATGGACGCGCCTTACACCTCAACTCCAACCACCAACTCAAGATCCTTACCAAGCCCAAGTGTACGAGCGGGAAAGACAAGCAAGGCTCCAACGAGGCTATCGTCGGGAGCACCCTTTCGACTAAATCTAGACATGCCAATCAAGAATAAGAAATTGTGAGCTTTTCTAACTCTTCACTCTTCTCTTTTGAGTTTTGATTTCTCTGTTTTGATGAGGACATAAAAATTCTAAGTATGGAGTGGGTTAGTTGTGATACGTCACGGACCGGGGAATTTTCTTTTGGCGTCTCCACAACGGCTCGGCCGCGTCCCGCGACGCCCGGTGCCTATCTTGTGCCGCGCCCCGCACCCGGTGCCCGCCTCATGCCACGGCTCTCGGCGTCCGGCGCTCTCCTTGTGCCGCGCCCCACGGCGCCCATGGCCTCGCTTCAAGCCTTCGGTGCTGCGTTCCATGGCCCCATGGCTGAGCCTTCCCCGGAGCCCACACGCCTACACACCAAGTTAGGGGAAAGGCCCATTTTGGGCCTAAGTGAAGAAGCCCGCCAAATCCAAAGGGGGTTCGAGCCAAGCCCAAAGTCTAGCACGATGGCTCAACGTTTTGGCCCATGAAGGCCCAATTTTGTAATAAGACATAGTATTTTTATTGTTTTTAATTTTAATGTAATTTCTAGAAGCTAAATAAGGTCATTAGGTGAGTAACTTGAGCGGCAAGCTTCTTCCTTGGAGAGAAAGGCATCCCACCGCCTCATTAACTCTTCCTTGGGCTCCAAGCTTGCCTCTCCTAGCCTCGCCTATAAATAGCACGCTAGGTGCTCATTTGTTAGATAGGCTTAGAACTTGAACTTGAAAGACTTTTGTCTCTTTCGGGTTCTGGGCTTTTCTCCTTCTCCCTTGGCGCGCCTTAGACCCAAGGGAGGGATAGGAGGTCGGCCTTGTTCGATAACAACAGGGTCCTAGTCCGGCGCGTATGGGTGAGAGTCCCATGGCGTGATCGGGCTGACTTGTTCGAGTTATCAATCAAATATTTGTCCTTTGGGGTTCTCGGGTTGTACGGACTAGTTCCTAATCCTTGTACCCCTTAGTCGATCTCTCTCTCGGGAGGGCTCGACTACTTATCCTTTTAATTCAAGTTGAATTTATCTACAAAATTTGTGTCTTTGTTCATACAAATACACGCCCAAAAATAGTCCTATCAAACCCAATCGAGCCTTATTGTTCCAATCGAGTGTAAGAGAGCTCCTTCGACCAGAAGAAGAAACGATCCTGTGAGTCCAAGACCCGTTAACCTGGGTCGAGACTCATCATTTGGTATCAGAGCCATTCGAAGGAGTCATCAAAGTGCAAGGTTCGAATATATTACTTGCAATTTTCAATTCTTTAGTTGCTCGTGCCTTCACCTTTCAACCCTTCAGCCTTGACCCTTTAGACCTTGATCCTTTTCCTATCTAATCCTATTTTCGTCTTTGGGGTCTTGAAGAATTGGTTTTTGCAAGTTCAAAAAAAAAAAAGAGTGCAAGAACAAAGGGAAGAAGAACACCGATTTTCTAATCCTTGCTTGGATCCCAAGTTTGAGTTAGAAAATCGTTTTTAATCCCTTCTTTTAGCCAAAAATTTGGGTTTATTACACTCCCTGAATATTATCCCTTAAACCCATTAAAAAAAATAGTTGCTTGGCTTGCAAGTTTCGAGTTGAAACCGTCATCTTGCCCTAACATCCTTAAACTCGAATGGAGGTTGAGCTTATCTTACATTAAGTTGTATTTCCTAAAACCTCCTCTTAAAACCGAGCCAAATAAATTGTTGCTTTGGCCCCAAGTTTCATTAAATCACAAGAGTGCTATTGTCAACTTTTTAATTCCTAAAGTCGGCCAAAATCCTCTTCCGAGCTCATTGAATGAGCCGACTTCCTACACAAAAGGCCAGCCGAGTTTTCTCATTTTTCACTAGTGAAAAACGTCATAAACTCACCCTTCTTAACTACATTTAAAGCCTCATTTTATTTCAGCCTCATTAAAGTCATTGCTTATCCACCAAGCTTATCTTTTATTCTACCAAAAGCCCTTTCATTTCTCACACATTCAAGATTATTAATTGGCTTTAAGAGATAATTCTTTAAGGCCAAATTTTATCAATCAAGACACCCTTGCCCTTCCATTCATCATTTCCCTCCAATTAAAACGTCACACTTTAGTTCATGAGGGGCGTTTTTCTTTGATAAGGTGTGTTAAGGCACAAGTAATTACACCACCCTCTTAATTCATCATTCATATACACATTACTCTTCTTTCCAATCCAAAACCGCCATTGGCTCTAATATTGCAAGTCTTTTGGCGTCCCACAATTAAAGAGAGTAAAGAGAGGGTGATTTGTGTCTTCTATTGGTCTATAAATTCAAGCCTTAGTCCACAAAATTCTTTATCCCTTCCAAATTCCCAAAACCGACCCTTGAGCCTTTCTTCCTAGTGTGAGCCGATTCCATAACCTTTCCCGAGCAACTAGGATTTGAAAGTTGTAGGTTGGTGTCTATCCAAAGCCCACAAGATGCTCCGATCTTCCATCAAGAGTGCGACTTCCATCAAGGCTAAGGGGCGTGTTCAAGAGCAAGAGTTCAAGCCCTTAGTGGTTCGGCCAAGGCCGAATGCCACCCCTTCTATGTGGTTTTCACGTTCTTGTGGCATGGCTCGACGGGTAGAAGTGGTCGAGTTGTCAAGTGATGAAGAGAAGGGAGGCGCGGAAGCCATGGAAGTGATCGACATCTCAAGTGGTGAGGAAGGAGAGAGTGAGAAGAATGTGGAGGTTGTGGAACTTGTGAGTGAGAGTGAGTCCTTAGGGGATTCAGATGAGTGGATGAACGATGAGGAGTTCGAAATCGAAGTGTGGGGCTGCTTGAATGAAAGTAGCAAGGATGAGTACCCGAGTGGTGAAAATGAGAGTGATGAGAGCACCGAGGGGTACGAGAGTGATGAGTAAGACATGGATGAGGAGAGTGGGGAGGGAAGCGAGAGTGAGCCCACTATGGACACCGAGAGTGAGGGGTCTAGTGAGATGGTGGACATTGAGGGCGAAGATCCGAACCCCCATGGGTCCGAGGGTCCCGTGAATGCCTTGGATGACTATTTGGACTTAGAGGATCTTTGGGGCGAGGACCTAGATGCGGCTGTCCTCCATGAGGCCGCGGCTCAAGCTCTTAATGACGGGTGGGATATGGAGCCATATGTGGAGCACCACCTTCCCGTGGAGGTGGGAGAAGCGTTGGTGGCCCAAGGAGTCACACAAGATGAGCCGGCTGGGCTCGAGGTTCCCGAGGAGCCGCCAATTCCGTGCATTATCCAAAGGCGGAGCCTTTTTTACAACCGAGGCATGGTGCTCGGACGGGTGCATGGTCAACATTGATGGTGGATGTGGCTCGAACTTGGTGTCTACGCTTGTAGTCGACCGAGTGGGGTTGCATCCTATGTGCCTCGCCAAGCCTTATTCGCTCGAGTGGTTGCATGAAGGGGATTCCGTGGCGGTCACACACTATGTGTCCGTGCCACTCATCATCGGCTCCTACCATGATCTTATTAATTGTGATGTTGTCCCTATGCAGTCCACGGATATTCTACTCGGGCGACCATGGCAATGGGACCTCGATGTGCTACACAACGGTCGTTGGAACACACATCACTTCACTCATGACGACCAACTTAATACCCTCCGACCCATGCATCCAAATGAAGTGGAGCCACTCCTAAGGCGTGGACCCGCCCGGCTGAGTCACCACACCCGAGCCAACTACAACGTCAAACGCAAGGATTCGTGGTCGAATCCTCCACAAGAAAGGGAGGATGATACGTCACGGACCGGGGCATTTTCTTTTGGCGTCTCCACAACGGCTCGGCCGCGTCCCGCGACGCCCGGTGCCTATCTTGTGCCGCGCCCCGCGCCCGGTGCCCGCCTCATGCCACGGCTCTCGGCGTCCGGCGCTCTCCTTGTGCCGCGCCCCACGGCGCCCATGGCCTCGCTTCAAGCCTTCGGTGCCGCGTTCCATGGCCCCATGGCTGAGCCTTCCCCGGAGCCCACACGCCTACACACCAAGTGAGGGGAAAGGCCCATTTTGGGCCTAAGTGAAGAAGCCCGCCAAATCCAAAGGGGGTTCGAGCCAAGCCCAAAGTCTAGCACGATGGCTCAACGTTTTGGCCCATGAAGGCCCAATTTTGTAATAAGACATAGTATTTTTATTGTTTTTAATTTTAATGTAATTTCTAGAAGCTAAATAAGGTCATTAGGTGAGTAACTTGGGCGGCAAGCTTCTTCCTTGGAGAGCAAGGCATCCCACCGCCTCATTAACTCTTCCTTGGGCTCCAAGCTTGCCTCTCCTAGCCTCGCCTATAAATAGCACGCTAGGTGCTCATTTGTTAGATAGGCTTAGAACTTGAACTTGAAAGACTTTTGTCTCTTTCGGGTTCTGGGCTTTTCTCCTTCTCCCTTGGCGCGTCTTAGACCCAAGGGAGGGATAGGAGGTCGGCCTTGTTCGATAACAACAGGGTCCTAGTCCGGCGCGTATGGGTGAGAGTCCCATGGCGTGATCGGGCTGACTTGTTCGAGTTATCAATCAAATATTTGTCCTTTGGGGTTCTCGGATTGTACGGACTAGTTCCTAATCCTTGTACCCCTTAGTCGATCTCTCTCTCGGGAGGGCTCGACTACTTATCCTTTTAATTCAAGTTGAATTTATCTACAAAATTTGTGTCTTTGTTCATACAAATACACGCCCAAAAATAGTCCTATCAAACCCAATCGAGCCTTATTGTTCCAATCGAGTGTAAGAGAGCTCCTTCGACCAGAAGAAGAAACGATCATGTGAGTCCAAGACCCGTTAACCCGGGTCGAGACTCATCAAGTTGCTCATAGTTTCATGTGTTAGTTTCTTGTGTTTATTCTTAGTTTGTTTTGGGATGTTTAACTTTTGGATAGTGGCATGGTATGTTGCATGAATGATGATTGAGTTTAATGTGGTTTGAATGGATGAGTTTGTTTTATTTTTGAGAAATTTTTTTGCAAAAATCCATAAAAATTTGAAAAATTTCGTGTGAAAATGTCATAAAGATTTTGTTTTTGGACTAGGAATTCCCATCTTAGATGTTCAAAGAAAGTTAATGATGATGTGAGCATGTAAATTCCTTTGCATATTTTTGGATAGTTTAGCCTCATAAATGGATGTTGTTTTGATGTGATTGTGATATCATGCTTGTTTTTATTGAGCACATGAGTTCTAGGATGAGTTATTATGCAACTAAGTATGAGTGACCCTTGTGAGATATCTTTTTGGCCATTTTAGGGATACTTGTTCATGATTGCATATCCCTCATGTTTCTTGTGTGAATAGCTCATGCATGCTTAGTAAAACTTGCTATTGCGGTGTTTATCTATTTTCCAAGACCAATATGAGATTTGTTCTATGCTTTGTCGCATTGATTTGAACTTTATTTTGCATAGTCACAAAAAGTTCCATATCCTACCTTGAAGATAAACCGTTGTTTGTAGCCCCGTTTTAGCCTTAGACCTTTGTTTGAAACTCCTCAAAAATATGATTCCTAGCCTTATATGACTTGACCCTTATGGGATTGGACTTTAGAGAAAGGTTGTGGAGTGTATTTGGAGAGTTGAGATTCTCTTCGGTGAAAGGGCAAGAATGGTGTCATAAATCAAATGGGTAGTGCATCTTTGTTGAGCATAAAGTGAAAAGAAAGAAAGAAAAATGTTGGAAAAAGAAGTGGATCAAAAGCAAAGAGCTTAAGTGAAGTAAAAGGGTCCCGACCGAGTTACAAGTGACTTCGGGCCCGACATATGTTCAAAGTCGATCCTATGTGCAAAAGTGTGAAAAAATCCAACAAAAAGCCTAAAAGCAAAGATGAAGTGGAATGTTAAGTAAAGTTGTGGGTTGAAAAGAAAGAAAAAAAAAATTCAAAGTCTTTTGGATGAGTGAAAGTTGAAAGTGGAATAATTGGTGAAGTTGGCTAGAGATTAGGAAGTTCAATCCCCATTGTAAGCACCACAAGACCAAAATGATTCCCACCTTGAGAAATACCAAAAGCCCCATTACAACCCGGCCGAATGGAACCTCTTTGAGGATCTCCATTGAGCCAAGTTCATATTCTTTGTGTGCATTGTAATAGGCATCTCTAGGTGGAGGAATTGGTGATATTAGCTTCAATAGTAAAGTCTTTACTTGCATGATTGTTGAGTATGAGTGTTCATTGCTATACCTAAACACATGATGAGTGATACGCATCTACATATCCCTAAAGTGAGGCTTGGTTGCATTTGACTTTATTCCTATGAACACTTGATCGTGTGTGATGATGTAATCTTGCTTGAATATCTATCACTTGTGCTTAAATGTGTTTTTCAAATGAGGCTTTACTTGAAGATTATGCTTCGGTCTTGCTTACATTGTTATTGCTTGAGGACAAACAAGTTTAAGTATGGGGTATTCTAATGTCTCTCATTTTGGTGGTGTTTTAGAGGTTAATTTCCTACGTAAATAGGTGTCTTTTGTTCCTTTCCTTGGTAGTTTAGTCCTTTTTAGCTTAGATTCCGATTTTCTATGAGATTCGGAGACTATGCGAATTTGTTGCATTTTGTAGGTGATTTGGCATGATTTGAAGAAGTTTTGGAAGGAGTCCCCAAGGAGGAGCAAGGCATGAGCACAAAGGAGCGGAAGAGCCGAGCAATCAATGAAGAGGAGCTCAAGAAAAGCCAAGAAGAGAAGAAGACCGAGGCCAGGATCGAGGTGCCCATCAACTCGGGTCCCGAGATCGACCCATGGAGAACCGGACCGAGGTGTGGCAAGTCGGGCCCGAGGTTGCTTTGTGTCGGTCCAAGTCGGCGGAAGTGTGGATTGGGCACCAAGGAACACAAATGTGATCTACCACTTTTGCCCTTCTTCTATTTTGGGTATTCTTGGCTCCTAATCAAAAGGAGAGAAGACAATTAGAGGAGGAGGGGGATTACACACATCTAATCACTCTCAAAGGCTCAAGGAAGACTTGGAGAGCAAGGAGGAAGAGAGGAGAGGAGAAGAAGAGGAAATTCGGTGGAGAAAGGAGTAGATCTAGGGAAGGATTGTGAGTTTGAACTTGTTTTGATTTCCAATTTGTGGATTTGAGTTTGGATCTTGTGATTTTGCCTTTGCTTTGAATGAGATTTGGTTTTGATTTGAGTTGGATGATTGAGATTTGATTGCCTTGTCTTTTGATTGCTTTTTACTCTAGCCTTATGGAGTAGATTCCATTGGTCTTGGGCTATGGGGGAAACCCCTAGATAGGTTTGGGTTTGAACCCCCAATTCCATAGCCTTAAGTGCTTGATCTAGGAATCCGCTCTACATAGAGCTACAATCTCTTGTGGAAGCAAGGGATCAAGGGCTTGTGATGGCAAGAGTGAACGAAAGCGATCTATTGCCTATCACTTGACCTTGCATCGAAAGGGAGGAAAAATTCCCTAGGGTCGATGTGTAGAGTGGCGGGATCGAATGCGAACTACCTCGATTCTACGAGGATCAACACTTATTGGCTGAATTGGGGTGGAAATGCCCATATCTAGTTAGAGAAGGAACCCAAAAACCCAAGACCGATCTCTCCTATCTGCCTAGTTCGACATCCCCAGACCTTGGGCCCGACGTTCATCAGTGTCGGTCCCGTACAAACCTTCGTCGATCCATCTCGGGCCGAAGTGACCTATGTCGGTCCCGAGTGGTTTCCTTTGATTTTCCTAGTTTTTAACCTTTCTTTTCCCTTTTTAAGTCTTTTTGGTGCACTCAACGAACGAACTCCCGAGTGTTCGACACCCTACCCAGTGCTTCAACTAGGTTCGGTATAAATTTAAATTTTGAGACCCTCCGATCCGGACCGATCAGCATATCATGTCTTGTTCCAAGAGGAAATGGAGAGAGAAAATGCAGAATCTTCTGGTCTTCATGTTAATGGCCCTTCTCTTTGGGATCAAATCTTGAAGGTCAAATCGATTCCAATGATTAAGAGCTTTCTCTAGAGAGTGTGCAAAGATATTATGCCGGTCAAAGCTACCTTGTGTAGAAGAAGAGTTTTACAAGAGAACCGATGTGATGTGTGCAGTTGTGTTGAGAGTGTTGTCCATGCTTTGCTCCAGTGCAGATTGGCTAGAAAAGGTTTGGAAGCTCTTCCCGGAATTTTGGGGTCTCCTTCATCAGGTAGGTGATCTTTGTGAGATTTGTTTGCGAACCAGATGCAATTTCGATGGTGTGAAAGTCTCTCTATGGGTGGCAAACTTGTGGGGAATCTAGAGAGCCCAGAAATCGTGTGTTTTTGAAGGTCTGATTGTTAGCCCTGCACAAGGTCAAGAGGAAGCCTGATGTTATGTGAGGATATTAATGATGCTGAGGGACCAGTCCGACAGTCTTGTCCTTTACCTCCAGGGGATTGGAATTGGAAGGCTCCTTCCGAAGGCTTTAGCAAATTGAACACTGATGTTGTAGTACCTTCTGAAGTGTGTTGTCGTGTGAGTTTTATAGCAAAAAACCATGATTACTACATGGGCTTGTTTGATTCAATCCACCTCAAATGTCAAATTGGCCGAGGATGAAGCGGCCTTATTAGCGATCTCTGTAGCCTTGGATTTGGATATGACTCACATCGTTTTAGAATCTGATTGTTTGAGATTTATTTCTAAAACGGTCAAAGGTGTGACTCTCAGGGGTCAGTTAGGCTATGTGCACCCGCATCAGGCAGCTGTGTCGGGGCTCCTTTTTTGTCAATTGATTCATGTGCGAAGCTCGGCAAATATATATGGTAACTCATTTTCTTGCTTCTTCTTCTTTTGATTTCCTAGTTGTAGGCAATAGTTCTGTTTGTTGTCCTGCTGAGTTGCTTTCTATTTGTTCAAACGATTTGGCTAATTAATAGATTTGTGGTTTGTGCTAAAAAAAAATTCACACACAATGATATAAGAACATGTACATTTGTGTAAGATGAAAAATGATATAAGAACATGCACATTCGAGTAAAATGAAAAACACAATTGGGCTAAGTGAAAAGACACAATCATGATAAGTCAAAAACCACAATCATTCTTCACACTTATTACACACTGATAAAAGATCATGCACAATGAGATAATAGCATCTCCATAGTCATATACATTGAAAAGGCACAATCGAGTTAAATGTATGGGCATAATCTTTCATCATATTTTGCATACTCATTACATATTCACATGGAAAAAAACCACTCACAATGAGATAATAACAATCATAAAAAGTGAAAAGGTACAATCATGTAAAGTGAATATTCATAGTCATGTTAAGTAAAAGCATATAACCATTTATCAAATATTACACACTCCTTATACACTCACATGAAAACAAATCATACACCAAAAGATAAGAGCATGCACAGTCATATAAAGTGAAAATGTGCAGTCATATCAAGTAAAAAGGCACAGCCATACTTCAAATTTTGCACCCTTTGGGTTAAAAAAAACTTGGCATGTATGCGCGATCTCAACCACGGATATAACCTGGTCAAAGACCATAGACTCGTTCTCATTTCTCTACTTAGTTGTCGTTCTCACATAAACCGTTCTCTTTAACATAGCACGATAACATGAAAATAGCCAATTAATCTTCATTGAATTATTGGGTTTGGTTACATAGCACTGACCTTGACAGGAAAGTTGACTTTATTGCGTACTTCTTTCCATCCTGAGAAGGAGATCCTTTGGAAAGTTCCTAGAAACTCTTCTTCATACGCTTATTCTCTGACCAAAATGCCGTACCATGCAACAAGAGTTCCAACCTCTTCTATCTAACTAAGAGCGGATTCGCCGCAACGCAAACAGCTTATTCAATGCCAATGCCAAACCCTACTGACAAAATGGCTTCCCCTCCCTCTTCCGGGCTTTATTGCCAAAAGTTCTTCTAGCTTGAATGGAACCAACAACAATCCGAATCAAATCCAGATGCCAATCAAATGAGTTCGATTTCCCGCAGCTAGAAGTCAAGCTAGCAGCGTAGTCGCCGACAGAGAAAGAGCAGACAAGATCTTGGACTTGCAAGCTCTCTCGAGGGAATCACTTTTAGCGAGCACTCCCCTTAATATTAGATTGATGGTTTCAAAAGAGTTGCATCAAAATAATAAAAGATATTGTTCAAAAGTGTAAACCATATGGGGCTTAGATTTGATTAAGTCAAAAGATGTTTGAAGAAATGAAATGCTAGCCAGCCAAGTTGGGAAACAAACAAAGGATACTAGTCTTACACGAGATTAAGCAAATGGAAGAACAAGATTGGTTCTACGAAATGATCGGACATGATAACATCACAAACCAAGCGATACTAGTGGGGGCACCACATTAAAGGTTTCATGTGGAATGTATACGGTTCCATGAGCAAGAGGCATCAAGCGGACACAGTTTAATAGATGATGGTAGTAGAAGCTTGAGGCTTAAGGGGTTTGAGATATCTCGAAATTAGGACACTACATGAATGTAACACCTAAAAAGGCATGTGCTTAATATTTGTTGGGGACTTTCATAATTCAAGTAGTATTCGTAAAGCTACCATCTGTTTGAGCCAAAATTCACCAAAGGAAACTTTGACCTAAATCGGGCCTAGATCGAAATAAATCAAAGAGAAGGACGAAAATTGTGTTTGCATTGATGAGAAAAGCATATGAATGTGTAAAAACATGATACCCCGTTCTAGGGTTTACAATGGATGTATGAAGGTATGTCCCCCCTTCTAGGGTTTACAATGCATGCCTCTCGCGAGGGTTATGATGTGTGATCTGAGTTGATATGCTATATCCCTCCATCTATCCTCCTCAATTTCGTGGGTTTACATAGGTATTTATAGACAAAAAGAAGGAATTCCATCTTATACAAGGTATAAATCTATCTTAACCAACAAGTCTTCCGGAAAATCTATCTTATATCTTGGATATTCTTTATCTTGTCAGGCAGCGAATATATCATATATCAGAGGATATCTTGGAAATATTCTATCTTGTAACAACCATATCTCGGACAAAATCTATCTTGTTCGACCGACCTTCCTTTCGCCGCAAGTCTTGTCTTACTCTAAAGAGGTAGCAAAGAAGTACTAATCGGGTCTTGATACTTCTTTGACTATGTATTGATACTTCTTTGCCTAAAACCTTGGTCGAATAGTACCTTGTAGCTGTAAGGCATTGGGACTTCTCTGGTACTGGGTTGCTTCCTGCTTGGATTATTTCTGGGTCCAACAATACCCCAAATTCATCTTGGTTGTTGAGGCGACGAGACGGGCAAGATGGATTTCACACCTTTGATACGAATCTTCGTTATTTACAAGAGTTGTTCGTTGATATAAACGATTGAATTTCTAGACAGCAGGCGTCTTCATGACAGAAGTGTTTACTAGAGGCGCCGACTCTATCGAAGTCGTCAACTATAGGCATGGACTTGATCGAAGTTGTTTACCGCCAGCGTAGGTGTGACCGAAGTTGTGTAGCCTTGGGCATTTTAACTGGACGATAACCATGAGCTTTGGTTTTTTAAGCTAATCGTAGTCGCTAGCCCATAGCATAGACTTAGGTAAAGTCACAAACCAAGAGCTTACACTCGTTGTTGTGCAAAGGTGATGCTTGAGAAACTGAAGCTATATGTCTTGGATGGAGAGCCTATGTCTTGGAAGCTATGTTCCGAAGGTACTCTTAAGGTAGTGCACTTTGTTGGTTTTAAGATCTGCATCGGAGATTCTCCGCGTAAGATAGCGAATACTCGATGAGTTATACTGTGCTCGGGAACTGAAGTTGTGAGAAGCTGTGAAGGTGACCCAGTGCTTGGTCAATCGTGGTGGTTATAACGATTGCTTTAGTATTTGACGAACCCTTGCTTGGAGATTCTTCAAGACTTTTCTGATGCGAAGAACGACCATTGGGACTTAATGACGTAGTAAGATACCTTCGTTAAGTATTATCCACTCGGTACCCCAGCATTACGATCTTCCTTTGAGGTGGTCGTGGAACTTCTAGATGACGTCGGAACGATCAATCATGAGGATAGGGTGATTGACGTACCTGATGCTTAGGCGGTAATAAACCCCAACCTCCTTCGTCATGAAGGGTCTGATTTATGAGGTTGAGTTAACCCCATGATGATAGAATGATTCTTTGAACGCAGGATCTATGTGCAAATGTTCGTACGCTGATCGATTATTGACTAGGCATGGCTAGACAAAATCGTCATTTAACCAAAAAATGGCTAGAGAAGTACTGATGCGTGATTAGCGGGTTTATCTGAGCCAATTATGGCGAATCTTCACGTAGGTTTAACCAGCGATGATGCCGGTGCAGCTAAGGAAGCTGATGGCGAGGAGCCTTCGGACGAGGCGGCTTCTCAGACCCCAGCCATTGAAGAGTGGCTCTACTATTTTCCTTGTCACTTATTTGACTTAACTCCGTTGGGTGAACGAATGTGAGCCCCTGATTGGGTATATGTTCGTTCTTTGGAGACTTGGTTATTGCGCTTTGTTGCTCTTGCTTGGCGTGGACTTATGACTTCCTTAGTCTTGTAGCCAATGTTGGCGTATAGCACCTTGGGACTGTATTAGGGCCATGGTTGGCCATTGACGTTTCGCATGGTTGGATAATGCGTAATCAAGAAGTCAAAAATAGGTGATCACGGGTTTCCCCAATGATCCTCCAATGCTTAAGTTAGTAATGTCTTCGTAAGAAACCGCAAAGGGAAAGCAAAATGTAAAATAATAGTTTTGGGGAGTGATACGAATGAACCTGCATTTTTTCAGTGATTGAATCATGTTCGTGACAATGGTTATTGTCATCGTCGTCTTCTCTCCCGATGCTCTTGGACACCGGCTAACGGGATGGTGATTCTCTAGCTGCGGCCTGGAGGCTATCTAGCGATCAATCAGCAAGTGATCGACTTGGGTTGTTCCCAAAAAATGGGGGTCTAAGGAGTATCGTAGTTAGATCAGACGACCCCTGTTGTCTTCTTGCAACCATCAAGGTCTGGCCTTGAAGTTGTCTTCGCAACTTCTTTTGAGATTTTCTAGCGACTGCATAGCCGTTGTCTAGAGACTAACAATGAATGATTGGCCTGGCTTGTTGCCCAAGCAAGGATGTTGGAGGGGTGTTGTAGCTTGATCTGGTGTCGAGGTCGCTACACCCTATTCTTCGTTTTGAAGCCGAAAATGTTTGGCCTTGGAGCCATCTTCTGAACTTCTTTGGAGTTTTTTCAACGACTGGCTGGAGATTGCCCAGAGATTGTCTACGGATATGCCGACATGTGCGATCTTCTCTGTAGAAAGCTGCTCAAACCTGATTTTTTGAACTAGGGGAGTGAACCCCTCACCATGGACAGTTAAGCCAATCCCTTGTTGCTTCTTGGTTCAAGTGACCCCAACACGTGGTAAATTGGTACTTTGTGAACCGAGTGTGGGCCGCTTCCTTGAATTCTTGGACGGTGTCCGAATCTGACTCAAGTTCACGTTCGTTGCTTTCCGTAGTGGTGAGCCAGTACCTGGCAGTGGGCACTCTAATCTCTGCCAGATGATGGCCTCACATCCGTGCGCTAGGGAGAATGGTGTTTGAACCGATGTTCCCTTTGGGTGGTGTGATTAGTTCGATGTTCCACTCTTTACAGAAGTACGCATCTTCTTGCTTCTGAATTGTGATCTATCATCGCATGTAATTGATCGGTCCGGGATCGGAGGTCTCACAATTTAAATTTATAAAACCGAACCTCAAGATTGTAGTAAAGAGGTAGGGTGTCGAACACACGGGAGTTCGTGTGTCGAGTGTACCCGGAAATACTTAAAAAGGGATGAAAACAAGGTAAAAACGAAGGAAAAGCAAAAAGAGATCACCTCGGACCGACACTGGTCACTTCGGTCCGAGGGTGGATCGAGGTCAATTTAGCCGGGACCGACGTTGATGCAAGTCGGGCCCGATGTACTGGGTAACTCGATTTAAGCAAAATTAGTAGATCGGTCTTGGGTTTTTGGGTTCCACACCTAACTAGACTTGGATATTTATCCCCAATTCAGCCAATAAGAGTTTGATCTTAGTGAGATCGAGGTTGATCGCCCCAAATCTCTCCAATCTACACTTCGACCCAAGGGAGTTTTCACTCTCCTTCGATGTTAGGTCTAGCAATTGGGATCGAGATGCTTTCGCTTTGCTCTTACCAATCACAAGCCCTAAGCCCCTTGTTTTCACAAGAGAATTGAAGCTTAGTGTAGAGAGGATTCATAAATCAAGCACTCAAGGCTATGGAATTGGGGTTTTCTACCCAAATCTAACTAAGGGCTTCCCCCATAGCCCAAGACTATGGAATCTACTCCATCAAGTAAGAGAAAAACGAAATCAAAAGGGAAATAAAGCAAATCTCAATCATCATCATCAAACCAAACTCCAATTTCATTCAAATTCAAAGATCTCTACAAAATCCAAGTTCAATTCTACTAGCTCAAGCTAAACAAAGCACAAAAACACACAAATTCTCCTCTCTCTCTCCACCGGCCTCTCTTCTCTTCCTTCCTCCTTCTTCTCCTTTCCCTCCAAGCCTTCCTTTGAGCCTTTAGAGAGTGATTTGGTTGTGGTCTTCCCTCCTTTCCAAGTTGTCCTCAATGCTCTCTAATCACCTCTATTTATAGCCTTCTAAGGATTGGGGACCAAGGAATCCCAATTTAGAAAGGGGCAAATGTGGAAAGTTGCTAAAAATATGCCTTGGGGAGCAATCCAAAATTCTGCCGACTTTGGACCGACACGGGTGACCTCGGTCCCGACGTTCTCCAACCTCGGTCCTGGCTCTGGTCGCTCGATCTCGGGCCCGACTTGGTGGAACTCGATCCTGGGCCTCGATCCTTGCTTTCTTCCTTGGTTTCTCTTGGTTCCACTTCATTCTTGGCTTGGCTCTTGTACTCCTTGACTTGGCTCCTTCCTTAGCTCCTCGAAATCGCTCTCATTCTTGCCATTTTACCTACAAAATCACACAAAACTCGCATAGTCTCCGACTCTTGAAGAAAACCGGGAACTAGGCTAAAAAGGGAACGAAACTATAAAGAAGAGAATGAAAAACACATATTTACAAAGGAAATTAACCACTAAAACACCTCCAAAATGAGAGACATCAGAATACCCCATACTTAAACTTGCTTGTCCTCAAGCAATAACAATATAAGCAAGACCGAAGCACAATCTTCAAGTAAAGCCTCTCATGAAAAATCTAGTAAGCACAAGTGATAGACATGCTAGCAAGATTACATCATTACACATGATCAAGTGTTCAAGGAATAAAGTCTAATGCAACAAAGCCTCACTTTAGGTATGTAGAAATGTGTATCACTCATCATGTGTTTAGGCTTTAAAAATGAACACTCATACTCAACAATCATGCAAGTAAAGACTTTACAATTGAAGCTAATATCACCAATTCCTCCACCTAGAGATGCCTATTACAATGCACACAAAGAATATGAACTTGGCTCAATGGAGGTCCTCAAAGAGGTTCCATTCGGCCGGGTTGTAATGGGGCTTTTGGTATTTCTCAAGGTGGGAATCATTTAGGTCTTGTGGTGCTTACAATGGGGATTGAACTTTTCTAGTCTCTCACCATCTTCACCAAATTATTCCACTTTCAACTTTCACTCATCCAAAAGACTTTGATTTTCTTTTCTTTTTATCTTTCAACCCACTTTTTCACTAAACATTCCACTTCATCTTTGCACTACACTTTTTGTTGGATTTTTCACTTTTTCACTTATTTTTGCACTGGACCGACTTTGACTAGACATCGGGCCCGAGGTTACTTTGAACTCGGTCGATGCCCTTATCCTTTCACTTAAGCAGTTTGCTTTCAATCCACTATTTTTTTCCAACTTTTCTTTCTTTTCTTTCCAACAAAGATGCACTACCCACTTGATTTATAACTCCATTTTTCACCAAAGAGAATCTCAACTCTCCAAATATTCTTCCAAACCTCTCACTAAAGTCCAATCCCATAAGGGTCAAGTCATATAGGCTAGGAATCATATTTTTGAGGAGTTTCAAACAAAGGTCTAAGGCTAAAACGGGGCTATAAACAACGGTTTATCTTCAAGGTAGGATATGGAACATTTTGTGACTAAATGAAACAAAGTTCAAATCAATGTGACAAAGCATAGAACAAATCTCATATTGGCCTTGGAAAATAGATAAACACCTCAATAGCAAGTTTTACTTAGCATGCTTGAGCTAATTCACACAAGAAAATGAGGGATATGCAATATGAACAAACATCCCTAAAATGGCCAAAAATAATCTCACAAGGTTCACTCTAGCTTAGTTGCATCAAAACTTATCCAAGAACTCATGTGCTCAATAAAAAACATGCAAGATATCATATCACATTAAAAACAACATCCATTTAGAGGCTAAACTATCCAAAAATATGCAAAGGAATTTACATGCTCACATCATCATTAGCTCTCATATGGACATCTAAGATGGGAATTCCTAGTCCAAAAACAAAAATCTTTTTGACTATTTCAACCGAAATTTTTCACATTTTTATGGATTTTTTTCGAAAATTTTTCTCAAACAAAAACAAACTCAAAACAAACTCATCCATACATGCCATAAAATCAATCATCATTCTCATGCATCATGCCACAATCCAAAATGGAACATCCCATAAACAAGAAACAAACTAAGCAACCTAAACATGGAATTAATGAGCAACTAACCCACCCCATACTTAAAACTTTTGATGTCCCCATCAAAATTCAAAAGTAAAGAGAAAAGAGTAAAGAAGACTCACAATTCCTTATTGACGAATGGCTTGATGAGGCTTAGTTCGGAGGATGACCACGGCGTTGCCTCCTTTGAACCCGGGCGTGCCGCTCTCGCTCATGCACATGATCTTGGAAAAGGTCATGGCTTGGTGGTTGGATTGGTGGCGCGGGAGGTTTCCATTGGTCTTCACGGGTCGCAAAATTCCCGGACATCCAATCGTTGAAACTAGCTTGCATGGACCACCTTTGATCATCGGCCGCCCTCAAATCCTCCACCTCGCGCCTTGTGTATGCGAGGTTGCGGTTCACCTCATCAAATCTCTCTTGGAAGTTCTCTTGGTGTTGGAAAAGTTGTTGTTGTTGGTAGTTGAGTTGGTGGGCTTCTTGAAACATTGATTGTTGTTGAAGTTGGAGATGTGCCATTTGATTTGCTAAAAAGTTCATGTCCACCGTTTGGCTCGGCTCGGGGAAGACCATTCCGGGGCCATACCATTGGGCATACCCCTCATATCCTCCAAAGCTAGGGGGCGCTTGGTGTGCTCCACTTCCCTCGCCCCGCTCGAAGTGACTAGGGACCGGATCGGGCAAAAACACATCGGACCGACGTTGGTGAACGTCGGGCCCGACACGGGGTGTACCTCGGTCCAAGAGCGTGGGGGAGTGGTCGGTGAACAAGTGTTGGTAACCACCTCCTCCTTCTTCTTCTTCTTCATCTCTTGGTGCATCCACCTCCATATCATCTCTTCTTACAAACTCGAATTGATTGGCCTCCTCTTCTTCGGTGTCCGGGGAAGCTTGAGGTGTAGTGAAACGTATATGTCGTGCACGTCTCCTAACCTCGAGTGTCCCCTCCGGCTCTCCATAGGGATTGTCGTTCCCCGCCCATACTTGATACCAATTATAGTAAGAAGTAAGGTCAAAGAGTCGAGCTCCCAATGGGACTTGTACCTTGCCAAAGTGTTGGGACAATGTTAAGGACGCCTTCAGTAATTAACATTGTGCCTAGCGTCCCTTAGTTTTGATATGACAAACTCACCGTGTTCTAATAAAGTTGTCCAAGTGTTTCAGGAACGCATGTTGAAAAGGACAACAAGTTGAGGATTAGGTAGCCGTCCTCAGGAAGTGAGGACGCTACATCCTTCAGTGAACGGCTTGGTAAAATACAAACAAGGACACCGTCCTTAATCATTACACTGGAGTCCTTCAAAGCTGGCCGACAAAGTGACATCACCAGACAAGCTTTGATCATGATCTCCACGTGGAAGAAGATCCCGCATCCAAGCCTAACGGAATTGCCAGTAGGCTTCCTTGATCATCAGAGCAACACGTGGAAGCCGATTACTGTTGCAACGTCCCCAAGGGCATGATTGTCAGAGATAAAGTTGCCCTTTCCCAATGTCACTATAAATACTCCCCAGAGTATTTATTGTGATGTGACGCTTCAGAGAATATTCAGAGAGTTTATCAAGTCGCTCAAGAACACCAAGAACACCAAGAACAAACTCAAGAACAAGTGAGACTTAGGTGTTAGATCGAGCGAGAAGCGTTCAACAAAACCACAAACTGTTTGTAATAGAAAAGAACAAAAAGAGTGAGAGAGTCCTTACGACGAACTGTAAGGACGAGGTGATAGTTTCCTTTAGAGATTAAGTTAGGTTACTCTACCGGCTTAAAGGAGTTGTTACTAGTGGACTTAGGGACGCCAGTCTAAGTGCCAGAGAAGTGTAACCACTCGCCAGTGTATTGTAAGGAAACTTAATAAGAAAGGAAAAAGCTATTACAAAATCCTCCAAGGAGGTAGAGGTTTACACTCAAGGACTAGTTGGTACTTGAGTGGTTCCTCTATAAATCAAAAGCGTTCCTTACTTATTGCCTTAACCTGTTTAGTCTTTTGATTTCCGCTGCGAACTAAGGAAGTCCTTGATTTTTATTAAGGACATCCTGGTGAAGGACGACCTTAACTCTGTTAAGGACGCCCTTGTATTTCTGACTAACGATCCAACAATTGGTATCAGAGCAGGCGCTCTAGATTCTTACTGAGTTGCAGGTTAAGATGGTGGACATGGAACCCATTGGAATCTCGTTCGTAAAGCCTCCGCGCCTGACGGACGGCCACTTCAACCGCTGGAAAATTAGATTTGAGAATTTCTGCAGAAGCACAAATTATCAATGCTGGAAGGTAATTATGAAGGGTGATCTTAAAGTCCCTGAAGACAAGAAAGACAAAGAGGATGAATGGGGTCCTGATGAATTCAAGCTTATGGAAACGAACGCTAAGGCTATATGCTTCCTTCAAGCATCTCTCTGTGAAAGGGACGCCATCAGAGTCAGCAATTTGACTACGGCAAAAGAACAGTGGGAAGCTCTCGAAAAGTACCACATAGGAACAACTGAGATGAAGGAAGATGTCAAGCTTGAAATTAAAAAGGAGTTCTATGCCTTCAGAATGCTGCCTAATGAATCTGTAAAGGACTACTCAAGTCGCTTTGAAGCCCTTGTGACCAAAATGCGAAACTTGGGTATCCTAGAAGCTGAAGTCTCAATGAGGAACAGAGTTGGAATAGTCATTGATGGACTCACAGGAAAGTGGAACTTTGATAGAACCACGTTCAAAGAAAACACCGCTAACAAGACCCTGGATATGGAAGAGATCTATGGGAAGCTTAGGGGTTATGAAGCAAGAAGGGAAGCCGATTTGGCTGAATTGGCAAGAAATCCTCAAACAGATATTGCATTGATGACCTCAACACCAGAGTACGCTGAGTATCTTCGTCGTCAACAAGAACTTGCTATGATGGTGGAAGCCAATAAGAATGAGAACCGTGAAAAGATGCGAGTTCAAGCTGTGAAAGAAAGAGAAAGCAAGTCTAAGGAACAGCTTGAAGAAGAGGAAGGAATTGCTCTTTTTAACAAAGTTCTGCGTTCTTTTGGAAAAAGAAGCAAATATTTCAACAAGCACAAAATGCCCAAGAAGGAAAGTCCCAAGTACACAGAGGCAGAGATGAAGGAACTTACTTGTTATAAATGTAACAAGAAAGGACATTTTGCTAAAAGGTGTACAACAGGAATGTCTTCAAAGGATATGAAGACAAAGGCACTCATTGGAGCGTTTGCTTCTGCATGGGATAACGTGAGTTCTGATGATGAAGAACCCGATGAAGAAGAGGCCTACATTGCTCTTGAGGATGCCTTCGAAAATGATCAAGTGGCTTTCATGGCTATGGAGGACGCCACAGTCGATGAGGAGGACGCTCCCAAATCTGAAAATGAGGTAACCCGTGAGTCTATGATGAAATCCTTAGAAAGTTGTTCTAAAACTAAACTCATAAAACTCATTGGAAAAATCATGGAAGAAAGTGTGTGTATGCAAAAGAGAATGGATGAACTGGAACTTGAAAATGAAAACATTGTTGTTGAATGTGAAAATTACAGTACTATGTCTATTCAACTAGAGTCCTCATGTGAAGAAGTTAAATCCCTGAAAACTGAAGTAATGTGTCTCAAGCTAGAGAACGCTAATCTTAGGGATGAAATCAAAGTGCTAGGAAAGAGTCCTGTAGTTGAAGAAGTTAGACCTATGATGTTTGTCCCAGCCAAAAGAGGACTAGGATATGAGTCTGATTCTAAGAACTCTCTTCCAAGTGACTTTGAGGCTAGTAAATCCACAGAACTTGAGCAAGAGAGGGAGAAAACTAGGAATCTTCTGGATAGAATTAGAGTCCTAGAGAGTGGAGAGAAAGGTGAAGAGGACTACTATACTAACTCCACTGGTCATAGGATTTACAAGAAAATTGCTAAAGAGAAAGGTTCTAAAGTTTGCAACCCTCCAAAGATGAAACAAAACAGGATCCAACGTCCCAATAAGAAGTACTACCTCGGTACTTACTATAGGACGTGTTGGTATTGTGGTCAAGGAGATCACTACAAGTATGAGTGTTTGAAACTGAAGGACGACATTGAAAAGGGAAAAGCTGCTAGGACTAACATTGAAAATGATAAGTCCGTCCCTAATAATAAGTCTAGGCGTTCTAGACGTTCTAAGAGTTCTTTCCGCAGATATGCTACTTCAAATGACGTGAACATAAATGACTACATGCCAGAACCAGAGTTTTATTTCTGTAACGAACCAGGTAAGGGACACCTTGCCTGGGTCGCCAAAAACTAACTTTGTTTTGGCAGGTGGAAGTGAGGGGACGCCCATGGATCATTGATAGTGGCGCCTCAAATCATATGACAGGAAGCCAGATCCATCTCACTTCTATCCAGAGTAGTGCCACGGGAGGAACGGTCTCGTTTGGCAATAAGGGCAAGGGAAAGATCAAAGGGACGGGGACTGCTATACTCAATCCGTCTATCAAAGCAACAAATGTCAGTCTTGTTGAAGGACTTGGTTTCAATCTCCTGAGTGTTTCCCAAATGTGTGACCAAGGTGAAAATTTAGTCACATTTGACTCAAAGGAGTGTCTCGTGATCAACAAGAAGTCAAACAAAGTGGTTCTCAAAGGAGTTCGCCAGAACAATGTCTACATCTTCAATCAAGAGTTCAAGCCGAAATCTGAGCTGTGCCTATCTGTTTCAAAGGAGGACGCTGACCTCTGGCATCGTCGTCTTGGACATGCTGGACTAAGCACAATCCTCAAACTGCATCAAAGAAATCTTGTGAAAGGACTTCCTCAAATTGATCCTGAGAAGATTGAACAATGTGAAGCATGTATTAAAGGGAAGCAAACAAGAACGTCCTTCAAATCTAAGAACGAAGTCAGCACAAAGAAACCTTTGGAACTCCTTCATATGGATCTTTGTGGGCCAATGAAGACGTTGAGCCATGGTGGAAAGAGGTACATTTACGTTCTTGTAGATGATTTTTCTCGTTTCACTTGGGTTCTTTTATTGGCTTCCAAAACAGATTGCTTTAATGCGTTCAAAGTCTTCATCAAACAAGTGGAAGTTGCCCTGGAGACGCCTCTTAAAGCCATAAGATCAGACCATGGAACGGAGTTTCAGAATTCAGAGTTCCTGGCCTTCTGTGATCAACATGGTGTCTCGCACAATTTCTCAGCTCCAAGGACTCCTCAACAAAATGGTGTTGTGGAAAGAAAGAATAGGACGTTGGAGGATATGGCAAGGACTATGCTTTTAGCCAATAGCGTTCCTATGTACTTCTGGGCGGAAGCTATTGCTACAGCTTGCTATATCATCAATCGTGCCATGATCCGTCCGCTGCTCAAAAAGACGTCCTATGAATTGTTGAATGGAAGGAAGCCTCGCATTGATTATCTCAGAGTGTTCGGATGCAAGTGCTTTGTTCACAACAATGACAAAGAACGACTTGGAAAGTTTGTTGCAAGGAGTGATGAAGCTATATTTCTTGGATACTCTCTCACCAGCAAAGCATATAGAGTTTTCAACAAAAGGACTCTAAAGCTTGAAGAGAGCATTCATGTTGTGTTCAAGGTGAGCGTTTCTCATAAAGAAAAACCAAGTAAGAAAGAACGCTCTTTCTCACAACAGCAGGACGATTCTGAAGACGAAGCTGACTTTGGGTCCTCTGGAAAATATTATGTTCCCAAGGACGCCACTCCAAATCCTGAAGAAGTCTCAGTGGACGTTCCTAGTGTTGTTGAAGAAGTTCTCTCTCGAAGTGAATCTCCTTTTCAACAAGATGTGGCTGAATCAAGTATGCAAGGTCAAGGTGTGGACGCTCTCTCTGAGGGGGAACACACCGAGGACGCCTCTTCAGAAGATGAAGTTGATCCTAGGTTTGCTCAACTATTTCAAAGAGAGTCCCGTTTCTCAAGATATCATCCAACTTCTCAGATTGTCTCCGATCCAGCTCAAGGAGTTCAAACCAGATCAGCTGCAAGCAAGTCCCAAAGTGCAAATTTAGCCTTCTGTGCGTTCAACGCCTTTGTGTCTATGATAGAACCAAAGAATATCAAAGAAGCACTTCAGGACGCTGATTGGATCCAAGCAATGCAAGAAGAACTTAACCAGTTTGAACGGAACAAAGTTTGGACACTCGTCCCTCGTCCCAAAGGGAAAAACATCATAGGGACGCGCTGGGTGTTTCGAAATAAGCTCGATGAAAGTGGTCGCGTGTCAAGGAACAAGGCAAGACTTGTGGCTCAAGGATTCAAGCAAGAGGAAGGCATTGACTATGATGAAACCTTTGCTCCCGTTGCTAGAATTGAGGCCGTTCGTCTTCTCATTGCCTTTGCCGCACACAAAGGATTCAAGCTATTTCAGATGGACGTCAAAACTGCTTTTCTAAATGGAAAACTCAAGGAAGAGGTGTATGTTGCTCAACCGCCTGGTTTCGAGGACGCCACTCATCCAGATTTTGTGTACTACTTAGACAAAGCTCTCTATGGACTCAAGCAAGCTCCTCGTGCATGGTACGACAGGTTTGCGTCCTTTCTTCTGTCTAACGGCTACACAAGAGGTTCAATTGATAAAACTTTGTTCATTAAGAAAGTTCACAAGGATATTTTAATTGCCCAAGTCTATGTTGATGATATAGTCTTTGGTAGCACTAACATGAAACTTGTAGATGAGTTCAAGTCCTTAATGAGTAGTGAATTTGAAATGTCTCTCATTGGAGAACTCACCTTCTTCCTGGGACTTCAAATCAACCAACTCAAAGATGGGACGCGCATTCATCAACAAAAATATGTCCGTGAAATGCTGGAGAAATTTGGGATGAATACGTCCAAGCCAATGGCAACACCTTGTTCCCCAAATTCACGTCTTTATGCAGATGAACAAGGGAAGGACGTTGATCAGAAGCTATACAGAGGAATGATTGGCTCTTTGCTCTATCTGACCGCAAGCCGTCCAGACATCATGTTTGCAGTTTGCTTATGTGCACGTTTCCAGGCAAATCCAAAGGAGTCCCACATGCAAGAAGTCAAGAGGATCTTTCGCTACCTCAAAGGACGGGACGATCTTTGCCTTTGGTATCCCAGGAAGACGTCCTTCAAACTAGTTGGCTACTCTGACGCTGACTATGCTGGACATGTCATTGATAGAAAAAGTACTTCAGGAATGGCACAGTTTCTTGGTTCATGCCTAGTCTCATGGGGATCTAAGAAACAGAACTCTGTGGCGCTTTCAACTGCGGAAGCTGAGTACGTTGCTGCTGCCTCGTGCTGCTCACAAGTTATCTGGATCAAATAACAACTTGAGGACTATGGTATATCTCTTGAAACTATTCCTATTTTGTGTGATAATACCAGTGCCATAGAAATTGCTAAGAATCCTGTTTTTCATTCTCGCACAAAGCACATTCATATAAGACATCATTTCTTGCGTGATAATGTGGAACTAGGAATTATTAGCATGGGACATGTAAGGACTGAGGACCAAATAGCTGATATTTTTACCAAAGCACTTGATAGACGTCCTTTTGAGCATCTCAGGCTGCTCTTAGGGATGATAACCTTTAAGTAGCAAGTCCCGTTCTGCTATTCCCTCAATGCTTGGCTATGTTTAGTTGATTACATAATTGCTAAGTACTTTATGCATAAATATCACTTTTGCAAGAACGCTAGTCTAAAACTGCTGTGTGCATATCATGAGAACGCCTTTGAATTTCTCTATTTGTCTTGAAAAAGAGTTGCCCTGATCACCCAACCCTCATTATAAGCCGAAATGATGGGAACTCTAAGCTTTCCCTAGCCGAGAACTTTGCAAAAGCGTCCTATGATCTTCACTTTTCTTTACGGGACGTACTTGCATAGTTTTCAAATTGGTTTCTAAGGTGATCCAAGGAAGGATGTGTAAATTCTGTGAACGCCAGTTATAATCTGAGTTGAGGACGCCAGTACAGGTTCATTCGGAACGCGCCATTTTTGGAAGTTGAACAGTTGCCGTTTGAATTTTGAAATGAGGAAGTTACCAGCGTGCCCCTCACCAACCTCCTATATATACATTGATTGAAACGGCTGTCAGAACTTTCGCACGCTAAAATCTCAAAGCTCCGTTTTGCTCTGACTTCTCTCTAGACTTCCGGCAACATCTCTCTAGCTTTCCGATCAGTTTCCGACGACTTCTCTCCGATCAGATCAGAATGTCAAGGGTCATGAATTCTTCTGGTTCGTCTTTGAGTGGGAAGAGAAAACGTTTTGCTAAGAGGAGTTTTTACGTCGAAGGTCCTCCAGAAATTCAGATCGACGAAATCTTGAAGGACTTCATCGACACAAAGCCACGCACTCTCTATGTGGCAGTAGTAAACTACATGAAGGACTGCAAGGATCAAGTCCGTCTTCGAAATCTGAGGACATTCTTGGATCGATTTGTGGTGCCCGTTCTAAGGAAGACAGGGGGAATGGACGCCCCTTTCTGTGGAGGCACCAATATTTTCTTAGAGGCGTTCCAAGGTCAAGACTGGAGGATCCCCTTGATTGAATCCATCCCCGACCTTTCAAATGCTAGATTTGTGGATCTTCCCGCTACAACATCAAAGAAACGGTTAGTGAAACCTAAGTCCAATCCTTTTTCTCCTTCATCCCTTCCCCGATCTACTCCTCCTCCATCTCGTCTTATCCACTCCTCTCTCCCACAAAAGGCTTCCTCCTCCCAACCCACAAAAATATTTGACCGTTTTCCAACCAATGTGGAGGAGCGAACAAAGTTCAAACATGACCGTCCCCACCCCAAACCCCTCAAAAGGCGAAAGCTCGCCAAGGCCAAGCCAAATCCCATTCCTCTTGACACCCCTTCCTCCTCCCCTTCTCCAATCGATATTCTTGACCCGTCCATGCCTGACCCTACTCTTCTCCAACTACAACAGGCCTTCCCTGATGTGGACATCTCCCCTTCCCCATCTCCTCAAAATTCCCCTTCCCCCTCTGCCCCTCCCACTCCCAAATCAAGGGGCCACTCAGCTGAGAGGGACGACTCTATAGAAGCGGAGTTTGGCTCTGCTCAATCTGAGGAGATCTCTACAACTATCGTCCTGGATGAGCTCACACGACAACAAATTGCTGAGGACGAAGAGCTGTGTCGCAAAATTGCAAATCAACGCGACAATGTTGTGCAAGAGGACGCTCTTTCTCTCGATGAGCAACTTTCTGCGGACGCTCTTGAAACTCCCCCATGGGAAGCCGTCCCTATGGACGCGGGAGACAAGTCTGCTTCCAAAGGCAAAGGTGGAAAGCGTCCACGAAAAACAAAGGCGTCCAAGGACGCAGCTGGTCCATCTGAGGAACAAGCCGATGAAAATCTCCAGGAAGGAGATAATAATGAAGAGGAAGACGATGATGAAGAAGAAGAGAATGAGGACGGTACTTCTGGTCCGCCTAAGAAGAAAAGCAAGAAGTCTGAGCAGATTCTTCCTCCTCTTGTCTATGATGAAGCCTTCCTTAGCCAGTTTTCTGAGGCCAAGGATCTCGTTGACCTTCTCAAAGTTCAAGGGTGGCTCAAGCTTTCAGAAGAGAACGTCAAAGTTGATCCCAAACTTGTGCAGGATTTCTATGATTCTCTCAACATCAACATCGAGAATGGCACAGGGACGTTCTTGGCAAATGGAGAGTCTGCTACTTTCTCTGAGAAGACAGTCCGCCAGCTGATGGGGCTTGACAAACAACGTCCTGGACCTGAGGCCTTGCACAGAGTCCCCGCAAGTGGTTTTGGCATAGAAGGCGAGGCACTAAATGACTTATTCCGGAGAATCTTCAATGGGAAGACTCCAGATGCAAATGACCGGGTTGCCTCCGTCCTGTCTCACACTGGTGCTATGGCACACTATCTGATCTGCAGGACTATCGTCCCCAGGCAGGAGAAGAAATCTATTGTTCAGACCATCGATTGCTTGCTGCTGGACGCCTTCCTTCAAGGCAGAAAAATCAACTTAGCCAGAATAATGATCGAGCACATGGCTAAGTGCACAAAGAAGAATCACGCTCTTCCCTACCCAGGTTTGGTGAAAGCCTTGCTAATTGAAAATGATGCTTACACACCTGGCGAGGAAATCTCCTTGGGATTGCCATGGGATCAAAAGTATGGCGTCCTGGAGATAAAGCACAGCCTTGAGCTTCCCTCCATCAGGAAGCAAATTGAGAAAGAAAGAAAAGAAGCTGAGAAGAAAAAGAAAGAAGAAGAGGCTGCGAAAAGAGCTGAAGAGAAAAGACTAAGGCAGGAAGCTGCTAAGAAAGCTGCTGAGGACGAGCGTGCTCGACAAGAAGCCGCAAAGAAAGGGAAGACTGTTGCTTCTGAGCCTCCCCTAATAGTTGACACTGAGGAAGAACGTGCTGCTCGCTATGCTGAAGTTGATCAGTTGTCGTCCTTCTTTCATGCCGATCAGATGGACTTCAACTTCTCGCCTTCTCATCTTCCTCCTATTCAACAGCCGTCCTACTTTCAGTGCTCCCCTGCTCCGTCAAATACAGAAGCTTACTCTGAAAAGCAGCTGTACGCCCTCATCCTTAACAATCAGAATGTTCTAGCGCAACAAGGGAACGCCATCATTCAACAGAACAACGCTGCCATGCAACAGAACTACCACTATTTTCAAGCAGTTAAGACTCAGAACGACTTGATTAAGCTGCTAGTTCAGTCGATTCACAGGGATAGTACAGAGGGAGACACTCAAGAAGAAGAGGAACCTGCTGCGACGGACGCCAATGTCAATAATCAAAGCCGTCCTGCTGGATCACCTCCTACCTAACCCTTTATTCCCTCATTATTTTGCGTGTGCTTCTTTTATTTCTCAAACACTTGTCTGATTGTCTGTAATGACTATATTTCGTTTCAATGGCAACTATTGTGTTTGTGTGCATATGTGTGTTTAAGCGTTTTCTTGCCTCTAATTGTGATTTTGTGCTATCGTCCTTAAGCTAACTTGTTATCCTTTTCGATGATGCCAAAAGGGGGAAGTGTAGTTTTGCAGAGATGCGCTTTTAATAGTTATCTAGAATAAGCAAGTGTTAAGGAGAAATTTCAGTGAATGGAACTAAGTTTAAAAGGGACGCTAGTTAACAAAGAAATATTTGATTTAGAAAGCCGTCCCCTCCCTAAAATCCAAAAGGAAGATTAGATCAAGTTTTGAAAACTCGTGCCTGTAGATTATTTCTAAGTGTTGAAAGGACGCTTTTTAAGTTTTCAAAGCATGCTAGAGCGTAAGTGCAAAATGTTTATTACCCAGAGTTTGTCATCATCAAAAAGGGGGAAACTGTTGGGACAATGTTAAGGACGCCTTCAGTAATTAACATTGTGCCTAGCGTCCCTTAGTTTTGATATGACAAACTCACCGTGTTCTAATAAAGTTGTCCAAGTGTTTCAGGAACGCATGTTGAAAAGGACAACAAGTTGAGGATTAGGTAGCCGTCCTCAGGAAGTGAGGACGCTACATCCTTCAGTGAACGGCTTGGTAAAATACAAACAAGGACACCGTCCTTAATCATTACACTGGAGTCCTTCAAAGCTAGCCGACAAAGTGACATCACCAGACAAGCTTTGATCATGATCTCCACGTGGAAGAAGATCCCGCATCCAAGCCTAACGGAATTGCCAGTAGGCTTCCTTGATCATCAGAGCAACACGTGGAAGCCGATTACTGTTGCAACGTCCCCAAGGGCATGATTGTCAGAGATAAAGTTGCCCTTTCCCAATGTCACTATAAATACTCCCCAGAGTATTTATTGTGATGTGACGCTTCAGAGAATATTCAGAGAGTTTATCAAGTCGCTCAAGAACACCAAGAACACCAAGAACAAACTCAAGAACAAGTGAGACTTAGGTGTTAGATCGAGCGAGAAGCGTTCAACAAAACCACAAACTGTTTGTAATAGAAAAGAACAAAAAGAGTGAGAGAGTCCTTACGACGAACTGTAAGGACGAGGTGATAGTTTCCTTTAGAGATTAAGTTAGGTTACTCTACCGGCTTAAAGGAGTTGTTACTAGTGGACTTAGGGACGCCAGTCTAAGTGCCAGAGAAGTGTAACCACTCGCCAGTGTATTGTAAGGAAACTTAATAAGAAAGGAAAAAGCTATTACAAAATCCTCCAAGGAGGTAGAGGTTTACACTCAAGGACTAGTTGGTACTTGAGTGGTTCCTCTATAAATCAAAAGCGTTCCTTACTTATTGCCTTAACCTGTTTAGTCTTTTGATTTCCGCTGCGAACTAAGGAAGTCCTTGATTTTTATTAAGGACATCCTGGTGAAGGACGACCTTAACTCTGTTAAGGACGCCCTTGTATTTCTGACTAACGATCCAACACAAAGTTTGAATGGGGCATGAGTCGGTCCATGAAACCGGGGACAACCTTCTCCTTGATAATGTTGGCCTTCTTGAAATACTTGAGGTCCATGAACTCTACGCCATTTGCCGCCGGTGTATAGGTAGACAAATCCACCTCGAGACTATGAGCTAACCGGGCAATCATACCTCCAAAGTAGATCCATGAAGAACTTTGGAAGTCCCTCACCATCTTCACCCATTCCCACGTGAGGTTCATCGACTTCTCATGCTCAAACAACATCTCGTAGAGTAGCATGGCCTCCTCCTTCATCGGCTTGCTTAGCTCATGTCTTGCAAAGATAGAACAACCCAAAGCTCGGATCATGACTCGGAAAAGTGGGTTTGCTATCTCATTTGTTGAGGCGCCTTTCCTCATCTCACTTCTCCCGGCTATGTACTTCCAAAGATAGTCGACCTTCTCTTTGTCAACAAAAGCTTCATCTCTTGGAAAAGGAAATCCAAGATAAACCGCCAAATTCCGGAGTGAGAGTTCTTGCAACTCGTTGCTCAATTGGAAAGAAATAATGCCATCACTCTCAACTCCCTCGTAAGTGCATTTGAAAGTCGCCATGAACTCGGACGTCAAGGCGGGAAAGTGAGTGTTGTTGCACCTTAGCAAGACATTAAGCCCTATGGTGGAGTAGCATCGAGTAAGAGCCTCATCCATGCACATCTTGCGAATTGATTCCCAATCTAACCACCGGGTGTGGTGGGATAGACCCATGAGACGCTCATACTCTCTAGCCGCGTCCTCATCCTCAATACGAACATCGTCCATCCTTTGGACTCTCTTTGAAGACTTCTTGGACTTCTTGGTGGCTTTCTCCATCCTTGAAGAAGATGCTCGGGTAGTCATGGTACCTACACACAATCAAATACCAAAGAAACTACAAGGTAAAATCCAACACAAACACAAGCTTCCATGATCAACAACTTATTATGCAAAGAGACAACCCCATACTTGAACTTAGCACACTCAATCCACAAAATTTAGTCATGCATGAAATAAGATTCTCATATCAATGGTCAAGCTTCAAATCATATCATGAATAGCATGCTATAACCAACATTCAAGCGCAAGAAATCTTAAGATCACGCAAGAGAAACTCGAAAAGCATTGGATCGACTTGCAAGTGACGTCGGGCCCGAGGTTGGGAACCTCGGTCCGAGTCATTGGACCGATATGGAACGTCGGTCCCGAGGTACTGGGTACCTCGGACCGAGTCTTTTCCGACTTCTCACTCTAGATTCAATCATGCAACACCTATTCATGCCTCTAAAATCCAAATTCTACCATCAATCCTCATCAATCGAAGTTCTAAGTGGAATTTAGCAACGATTAAGCACAAATTTCATAAGACATGCAAATCACCATTGATGTTCAAAGTTCAAGCTCACTCAATCATGGCATCTCTCAAATTTAGCAATGAAATCATGAAATTCACAAGGAATCAAGTAGAGATTGAGATTCACATACCAAATATGAAGCAAACAAGAACTCCTAGCAAGCAAATCCTTAAAACTCAAATTTCCTCTTCTAGATCTAGAAGAAGGATGAAGATCTATGGGTTTTAGGTAGGATTTTTGGCTTTTGGTTCAATGCTTGGGTGAACTAGGGGATGGATCGAGATCTTGTGATGTGGTTGCTTGAGGATCGACTATGGAGGAAAGGGTTGGATCGATTTGGCTTTGAGAGCAAATTGGGTATTTTGGGAAAGTAGTTATGGTGATGGTGATGTTAGGTAAGGTAAATGGGTCTTTAAATGGGGAAGAAGACAAAGGTGGGTCAAGAGGGTATAGTAGGAATTTCCACAAAATCAAGGCTAAGGTGAGTCGGCTGGCTTGGACCGATGTTGGGCACCTCGGGCCCGAGGTACTGGGTACCTTGGTCCTACCCGATTTTGGCTCCTAAAAATCCCACACTTTGGTTACTCCTATCCACAATCGTTTGCATCATTTCCACAAATACCACACATGCCAATGAAGCTCACATAACACATATTTCCACAAAATATAAGCTAGAGAAGAGATTAGGACTAATCTAAGCTAAGGCGAAAAGAAACAAGCTAAAAATTATGAAAATGAATCTACCAAACCCGGGTTGCCTCCCGAGAAGCGCTTCTTTTACGTCATTAGCTTGACGTCTAACCTCTACCCTTCAAGGAGGGTGAAAAACCGTGAATTGGTCCTCCTTGCCATAGACATCGCAATCATCATAGCCAAAATGCCACCATTTATGTTTGATGAAAACGTGGCCTCCATCATCCTTATCCTCCAAGGTGTAGCTTTGCACCTCTTGCATCAACTCATCTTGCATCTTGTCACCTACATCACAAAAGTCTAAAGAATTTCTAGGAGACTCTATAACATCATAACTCAAGTCCTTTTGCAAGTCATCTAAGCAAAGATAGTCATCTCCTAAATCTTCTTTCAAGTCATCTAAACTCATAAAAGAATCTCCCACATCAAAAGGATATAGATTAGGATACTCTTCATGGTTTGGTGGGTTGGCTCCATCTCCATCTCTTGCTTCATCATGGATTTGAACATCGACCATATCATGGTCTCTCAATGGTGCTTCTTCTCTTGTGGACTCTAACTTCTCTCTCTTGCACTTGGCACTTTCTTCAAGCTTCAAGATTGCCAATGCATCCGGTTCATTTAGGGCCTTGTTGAAACGGAACTCAACCTTCTCTTCTCCAATCTCGAAGGTGACTTTCCCATTCCTCACATCAAATTTGGCACCCGCCGTGGCTAGAAACGGTCTTCCGAGAATAATGGGCACCATTGGATCTTCTTTCATATCTAAAATCACGAAGTCATCGGGCACAAAATATCTTCCCACACGAACCGGGACATCATCAAGTATTCCGGTAGCCTTTGTTGAAGAACCATCGGCCATGGTGAGACTCATATCGATCGGCTCTAACTCTCCAAGGTTAGCCCTCCTCCATATGCTCATGGGCATAACCGAAATACTCGCTCCTAGATCACAAAGAGCTTTGAATTGTTGAGAACCAATCCCTATGGTGATAGCAAATCTTCCGGGATCTCCAAGCTTTTGAGGTAGTTCCAATATCTTCACCTCGTCTTGCATCTCAATGATCGACCTTTTCTTGCTCAAGATCTCTCTCAAAAACTTTGCATAAGACGGCATTTCGCTTAGAGCATCGGTGAAAGGAATAGTGATGTTCAAGCCTTGCAAAAGCTTTAAGAACCGCTTGAACTTGCCCTCAACAATCTCCTTGGGCTTCTTCATAGGATAAGGAAGAGTAGTGCCACCTTGCTTCTTGCTTGGATCATCCTCCTTGGATCGATTCTTCTCAACAAAATCACCTTGGATCGATGTTGGAAGTACCTCGGGACCGACTTCTGGAACCTCGGTCCCAGGGCAAAAGTCTTCCGGGCACATCGAGCCATCTTCAGAGCAAGTCGGGCCCGAGTTGCTGGGTACCTCGGTCCGACTCAGGGGACTTCTTCCATCTTCTGGTTCGACTTCAGAGGACCTCGGGCCCGAGTTGCTGGGTAACTCGGTCCGAGTTGCTGGCTCCTCTTCTTTTGGTTTTGGCTCGTGTGGCTCGGGCAAACTTCGTCCACTCCGCAATCCTATGGATCGAACTTCGTTTTGTTGTTGTGGGGCACGGGGATTCTCCTCGGGTCGGCCCGGGAGTCTCCCTTCCTCTCTTGGAAGTTGATTCGCCATGTGAACAAATTGGTTGTCCACTTGCCTTCTCCACACACCCAACTCCTTGAATTGATCATCAAACTTCCTCTCCATGTTGGTAACTTGGTTCTTCAAATCTTGAGCCCATGGTGGTGCTTGCTCATAGAAACCGGGAGGTCGGTATGGTTGTTGTTGGGCTCTTGGCTCGTTTTGGTTGAAGTTGTTGTTGTAGCCACTTGCTTGCCCTTGATTCCACCTTCCTCCATTGTTGTTGAAGTTGGATCTCCCTCCAAAATTTCTTTGAACATAATGAGCCTCCTCAATTTGCTCGGCCAATCGGACTTGGCGCTCATTTGGACACTCTTGAGCTCCATGCTTCAAGGAACCACACTCTTCACATGCTCTTGTGGTTTGGGCATAACTCATTTTCCGCCTCATCTTGTTCAACTCGTCCTCCAAGAATTGGATCTTCACATCTTTATCCACCTCTTCACTCTTGGGGTCGTAGAGCTTCTTCGGGCCTTCTCCATGGACTCTTCCCTCCTTGGTCACGTTGCTAGTGCCATACATCGCCTCATAATCCGAGAGTTTGTCCAACAACTCCCACGCTTGCTCCGGTGGCAAGTCAATGAACCCACAATCGGTATGGAGGTTCAACTTGTCCTTCGTGGCGGTGTTGATCCCTTGGAAAAAGATGTCTTGTAGGACATAAGGTTGTTGGCCATGTGTCGGGCATGCTCTCAACATCTCTTTGAACCGGTCCCACGCCTCAAAAAGTGGCTCATAAGCTCCTTGTTGGAAACTAGCAATCTTCCGCCTAAGCTCCGTCGTCTTGGTGGGTGGGAAGAACTTCATCAAGAATGCTTCATTTAGGGCTCTCCATGAGGTGATAGATCGAGGTGCTTGACTCTCCAACCAATGCAAAGCCTTTCCTCCCAAAGACCACTTGAAGGCCTTGAGTAGCACATACTCAAGTGTCTCATCATCCGTAGAAATGGTCTCGCAAAGGTCCTTGAATTGCTTGACATGCTCGATCGGACACTCATTCGGCCTCCCTTGGAATTGCTCTCTCTTGATGAGCGAGATAAATTGAGTTTTGATCTCAAAATTCCTCGCCACCTCCGGTAAGACTATGGCCGGCTCCGGGACCTTCAACTCCGGATGCATGTATTGTCTAGCATTCCGGGGTTGAGTGTTGATTTGGGCCTCCAATCTTATCCTTTGCTCCCTCTCCCTACGGGCCTCGGCATCTCGGTTTGCCATCTCAATTTGCATTCGAGCCATTTCGGCTCTCAACCTCTCGAACTCCTCATCTCGGGCTTGGTCCGCCATCCTCTTCTTCTTGCGGGCTTGCCTTAGAATACTCTCCGGGTCAATCACAAAGTCGAGCTCAGGAGTTCCTCGAACGGAACTAGCTCGCATGCACCTACAACCAAAGACACAAACAAAACCGAATCAAAACAAAACAAGGGGCTCGGGCTAATCCCTCACCCAAATCACTACAAAAATCAAAGACTCAACAAAAATGGGTACCTCGAACAAGTAGAACTCCCCGGCAACGGCGCCAAAATTCTGATCGGTCCGGGATCGGAGGTCTCACAATTTAAATTTATAAAACCGAACCTCAAGATTGTAGTAAAGAGGTAGGGTGTCGAACACACGGGAGTTCGTGTGTCGAGTGTACCCGGAAATACTTAAAAAGGGATGAAAACAAGGTAAAAACGAAGGAAAAGCAAAAAGAGATCACCTCGGACCGACACTGGTCACTTCGGTCCGAGGGTGGATCGAGGTCAATTTAGCCGGGACCGACGTTGATGCAAGTCGGGCCCGATGTACTGGGTAACTCGATTTAAGCAAAATTAGTAGATCGGTCTTGGGTTTTTGGGTTCCACACCTAACTAGACTTGGATATTTATCCCCAATTCAGCCAATAAGAGTTTGATCTTAGTGAGATCGAGGTTGATCGCCCCAAATCTCTCCAATCTACACTTCGACCCAAGGGAGTTTTCACTCTCCTTCGATGTTAGGTCTAGCAATTGGGATCGAGATGCTTTCGCTTTGCTCTTACCAATCACAAGCCCTAATCCCCTTGTTTTCACAAGAGAATTGAAGCTTAGTGTAGAGAGGATTCATAAATCAAGCACTCAAGGCTATGGAATTGGGGTTTTCTACCCAAATCTAACTAAGGGCTTCCCCCATAGCCCAAGACTATGGAATCTACTCCATCAAGTAAGAGAAAAACGAAATCAAAAGGGAAATAAAGCAAATCTCAATCATCATCATCAAACCAAACTCCAATTTCATTCAAATTCAAAGATCTCTACAAAATCCAAGTTCAATTCTACTAGCTCAAGCTAAACAAAGCACAAAAACTCACAAATTCTCCTCTCTCTCTCCACCGGCCTCTCTTCTCTTCCTTCCTCCTTCTTCTCCTTTCCCTCCAAGCCTTCCTTTGAGCCTTTAGAGAGTGATTTGGTTGTGGTCTTCCCTCCTTTCCAAGTTGTCCTCAATGCTCTCTAATCACCTCTATTTATAGCCTTCTAAGGATTGGGGACCAAGGAATCCCAATTTAGAAAGGGGCAAATGTGGAAAGTTGCTAAAAATATGCCTTGGGGAGCAATCCAAAATTCTGCCGACTTTGGACCGACACGGGTGACCTCGGTCCCGACGTTCTCCAACCTCGGTCCTGGCTCTGGTCGCTCGATCTCGGGCCCGACTTGGTGGAACTCGATCCTGGGCCTCGATCCTTGCTTTCTTCCTTGGTTTCTCTTGGTTCCACTTCATTCTTGGCTTGGCTCTTGTACTCCTTGACTTGGCTCCTTCCTTAGCTCCTCGAAATCGCTCTCATTCTTGCCATTTTACCTACAAAATCACACAAAACTCGCATAGTCTCCGACTCTTGAAGAAAACCGGGAACTAGGCTAAAAAGGGAACGAAACTATAAAGAAGAGAATGAAAAACACATATTTACAAAGGAAATTAACCACTAAAACACCTCCAAAATGAGAGACATCAGAATACCCCATACTTAAACTTGCTTGTCCTCAAGCAATAACAATATAAGCAAGACCGAAGCACAATCTTCAAGTAAAGCCTCTCATGAAAAATCTAGTAAGCACAAGTGATAGACATGCTAGCAAGATTACATCATTACACATGATCAAGTGTTCAAGGAATAAAGTCTAATGCAACAAAGCCTCACTTTAGGTATGTAGAAATGTGTATCACTCATCATGTGTTTAGGCTTTAAAAATGAACACTCATACTCAACAATCATGCAAGTAAAGACTTTACAATTGAAGCTAATATCACCAATTCCTCCACCTAGAGATGCCTATTACAATGCACACAAAGAATATGAACTTGGCTCAATGTTGTATTCTTCAAGGGTTCTTGCTGCTTCTTCCATGTGCCCCCTGTGTAAGGAAGCGCTTGTGCTCTTTGCCACCATATCGTCGATATACACCTCCGTTGTCTTTCCAATGTGATTAAGGAATATCTGATTAACTAATCGTTGGTAAGTAGCCCCGGCGTTTCGCAAGCCGAAGGGCATTACATGGTAGCAATATGTGCCCAACCCTGTTATAAGTGAGGTTTTCTGCATCGGTGTCGTCGGACACGATGGCTTGTCTTGAAGATTTCCTGACGGTGTGCCCCGATGGTTGGGGTCGGCCAAGAATCTCTCTCTTTGTCATGGCGATTCGCTGTTGAGTATGTCAACCACATATGTTTGATCCCCCGGATATCATGTTGACCGCTCTGTCTAGTGTTGGAGAATCTCGCCTTTCCTAGCGCTCGGGCTGGAGATTCTCCAATACTTTTTTGGGCACTTGGGCGTCCGGCATTATGTCCTTGATCCGCTCCTTGGTGATTAAACGAGGAAACTCTTTTCTTAGCATAATGCGGTCGCGGGTCCAGTGCCCATGATACTCGTGGTAGTCACACCAATTGGTGGTATCTCTATCGACCTTTGGAGCCTTGTCTTTTCTTGGCCACCTCACGTATTCCCCAAGCTTGGTCATATTTCGTAGGAGCTTGTCCGTAGAGATATTGAGCCTAAGGGAGTCTAGCAAAGGTGGTGGTGGCTCCCTATTTTTGTTGTGTGTTGGTCGTGCCCTGACCATGTTGACTTGCCCGTGGTTGAAATGGTTCAAGACTTCTCTAGTGGATCTTTAGGACTTTAGAAGTACCTTGTAGAGATTGTTGGATTGCTTTCGACTAGCGGTGAACTGAGAGCGAAAAGTATCTGAATGATCCGCAAAGGACCGAACGCTCCAGCGTGGGAGACTAGTGAACCAAGTCAGGGCTGGCCCTGTTAGGGTTGTACCGAACCCCTTCTTCATCATAGCTTCTTTGGAATGGTAGGGGACTGCGCTTGTCATCGTCTTCTGCTTGTATATTGCCACGTGTTCCTGAGGATATGTGATCCCGTTGTACGTGGACTTACGTCGAATGGTGATTCTTTGAAGATTCTTTGGTGTTTCTTTGGTGTTTCTTCGAAGTCGTCTGATGCTTCGGGTTTCATGGGCTGCAGTCCGTGGAGATTTAATAGACTATGACACCTATTTGCTCAGCATCCTTCTTTTTTATGGCCGTGTCTAGGCCGATCTACTGCGCCTTTCGTAATCTTCCTCGTTGGTGTCGTCACCCGCGATCCAATTTAGGATGACGTGTCATGCAATTGAAACCAGTGAACAACCAATACGTATAAGTATAGAAGGTCGATATTTATAAGATGCACAATTAAGAAAGAAAGTCTATCTTTTAACGGCATATTAAAAAAAGATGTGATCAAACAAGGATAAAGGCAAAATCTGAATTCTTGGAAGAGAGAAGCAAAGCACGAAATGAATTGGGAGATAAGGGAACGAGGAAACCGGTATATGAAGGATGGGAGACGTGATCCGGAAGGATCGACCTGACCGTTTGCATCCAGGTTGCTAAGTACTGGTCCGATCCGCCTTGTTGTTGCGTAGAGGCTCTCTAGCGGCCAACAACGAACGATTGGTTTTCCTTGCTGCCCTTGACAAGCCACCAGATTGTACTCAAGTATTAGCATGAGGTTTTCATAATCAAAATATAGAGACGTAATATAACGAATTGAATGGGAAGAAGAATTCTCCCTGTCTAGAAATTTGACGAGGA
This sequence comes from Polygonum aviculare, assembly GCA_934048045.1. Classification (NCBI taxonomy): domain Eukaryota; kingdom Viridiplantae; phylum Streptophyta; class Magnoliopsida; order Caryophyllales; family Polygonaceae; genus Polygonum; species Polygonum aviculare. The sequence continues at coordinate 21,259,162 of OW204026.1, forward strand.
GATAACGAAGCACATGGCTTTGATGTTTGCAAATCAAACCCTAGTATTGTATCATCCCCTGCTTTGGTTTTGATGGTCACCGATGCTGGTATAACGATCGCCTCACTCCCGGCTTCGCTGATCGCTCGAAACTTCTTCGGAACTTCGTTGGGACTTTTTCGGAGTTCTGCCATCTCTTCGTCTCGCGATCTGGTGCTTTGATTTTCGTGATTTCTGTTTCTCCCGTAGCGAGAGGGTCAGGATGGGTGTTTTCCAGTCCTGATATTGTGTCTTTCGATCAAGAAAGGTGGAGACTTTTGTCCTTTGATGATTGTATCGATCTTCGGCCCCACGGTGGGCGCCAAATTGTTTGAGCCAAAATTCACCAAAGGAAACTTTGACCTAAATCGGGCCTAGATCGAAATAAATCAAAGAGAAGGACGAAAATTGTGTTTGCATTGATGAGAAAAGCATATGAATGTGTAAAAACATGATACCCCGTTCTAGGGTTTACAATGGATGTATGAAGGTATGTCCCCCCTTCTAGGGTTTACAATGCATGCCTCTCGCGAGGGTTATGATGTGTGATCTGAGTTGATATGCTATATCCCTCCATCTATCCTCCCCAATTTCGTGGGTTTACATAGGTATTTATAGACAAAAAGTAGGAATTCTATCTTATACAAGGTATAAATCTATCTTAACCAACAAGTCTTCCGGAAAATCTATCTTATATCTTGGATATTCTTTATCTTGTCAGGCAGCGAATATATCATATATCGGAGGATATCTTGGAAATATTCTATCTTGTAACAACCATATCTCGGACAAAATCTATCTTGTTCGACCGACCTTCCTTTCGCCGCAAGTCTTGTCTTACTCTAAAGAGGTAGCAAAGAAGTACTAATCGGGTCTTGATACTTCTTTGACTATGTATTGATACTTCTTCGCCTAAAACCTTGGTCGAACAGTACCTTGTAGCTGTAAGGCATTGGGACTTCTCTGGTACTGGGTTGCTTCCTGCTTGGATTATTTCTGGGTCCAACACCATCGACTGATCAAATCTATAACCACACTCATAGCTTATGTGTTATGCATGTCAAAGTGAAAAATGGAGTCTACCCTAGCGAGGAGCCAACGTGGTTCCCAAGTTTTACTAACCACCACGCGTTTATAAATTACTGCGTATGAGGCACACACTTTCATTTGTCATAAATCATTTCACTTCACTTATTGACTTTTAAGCTGTGGCATGCCCTAAAGAGAGACAGGGTTGATAGATAGGAAACAAATTTTCGACACTTAGCAAGAGAAATGACCTAGTATCGACTAATCAAATCTTATAAAAATGTAAGGTCGTGACCTAGTATCAAGATTTGATAATAAATATACCTCCTAATACAGTTATGTAGAAATATCATAGCACTATTCCAAATATTCCTATGTTAAACTAATTCATAGTAGTCTTGAAGAGAGACTTGAAACAAGCAAAGCTCACACGTCATCAAAGACCTAAGCCCAAATACTAGTGAGTATGATAATTATAATAATGGACATTATCACTAAGCATAATAAACCCTAGTCCAGTTATTAGTGAACAAGTTTGTTCCTAACACAGATTTAAATAACGAAAAATTGTTTCACGGCTATTTGGTAAAAAGGGATAACCATCCAATTACCTTCATATTTCGACGAATTATTACTCAAGCCTATGCAAATGAAATTCACCAAACGGTTGTCCAAGACATGATGACGGCCTGACATGGAAAGCAGGCAAGACGTCAAGGCACGGGCAATAGGCAAAACTTGTGGTTGCGGTTTTCCTTCCTTGGACGCGATCGATGAAGCTTGGCGAAGGGTGGCTCCAGGCACAAAGAAGCGGTGCAATTTTTCTCCATTAAACATGGACCCCTATTTATAGGAGGAGTGAGATCTCAACAAGCCCAAACCCTAGCCTTATGGATGGCAAGCTCAAAGGGACAATCCTAGGGGCATGGAGGGTGAAGTGTGGCAAGAGAGGAGCAGGGGAACAAAAAGAAAAAGAACTAAGGAAACCGTAGGGAAGTGCCATTGTTTCATGTTGAAGTCCATTCGAAGCAAGTGATGACTTTGCAGAGCCAAGATCATGGGCTAGGTAGTCGCGATCACGGTTGACCAACGATGGCGGATTTCTTGATGCGATCGTTATTATCTGGTTTTTCCCACTTTTAGTCCTCTTTCGAAACTATCTTAAGTTATAATTTGTCAAGATAATTTTCTATGGTCCTTAATGACATTTCATACTTATTATAAGATAGGTTTAACGATTTCGAATTTAGTCACCTCATTAAGCCATTATTAGTAATATGATTTGACGATTAATTCTCTAACTTCTTATAGATGTTGCATATATTAAATTGAGTAAAAAAACATTCTTCTAATAATGATAACGGAATTTGGGTTGCTTGCAAGGTGAGCTTGTGTTGTCCTAGAAGATGAGTGTCTTGCTCCTTTTCTCTTTTGATTTGTCATTTTCTTCAACGGGCGAAGTTAAATTCCTTGGAATATGGTTACATCCTAAGAATTTAAACTAATAGGACTGTAAAATTATATCGATTAGTGTTAAAATTGTTTAATTCAATATTAGTACAGAAAATAATATCTTTCATTTAAATTTATAGGAATTAGATCTTACATATCCATGGTACGTACGTGTAATGTAATTCTTGTGGTTTCAAGGAATTGCAACTTCTTGGAAATTAAATTCCCAAAACTTTATTATGAGCCAAACATAGAAAATAAAGGTGTTCCGGGGTTTTTATATTTCATGAGAAGTGAAACATCAGACAAACAAAGACTATATACGCTAAGCCAAGCAACTCTCTAAATAGATGCATGTTTTTTCTTACTTGAAGACTCTTCTTTGGACATACATTTTATAACTTTGAACTTGTTCTAACTTATGCATCGGAGGTGGATAAAGCCACTAGCCCTTATTGCTTGCATGTCTCGAAGGAAGGTTAAAGGTCGTGCTGATAGAGGAGTAAGATCACAATTAGTGCTCCGAGCGAATTTGTGCACCAAATTGTTTGGAGCCATCTATGGGAAAAATACCATAGTCCCACTAGCAGGCAAGGTTAGGCTAGAGGGTGGTAGTCCCCCACCACGACCTAACACCAACGGACTCGACGATGACAAAAGACAAAACAACAAATGTGAGCATTCTAGTCACCTCAACACCCGCTCATGCGAAGCCTTGCAATTGTGTGGGGATGATCACTCGTACGATGCCCTGTGATCGCTCGATGAGGGCACTAGGCCCTTTGTTGGCACGACAACAACTGGACAACGATAACTTGCGGGCATGGCAACAAAAGTGCTACCAAATTCTATGACATGGAGCGTGGCCAATACAACAACGTTGGCGGAAATATAGCCTCAACCACAACAAAAAATGAGCGCAATGCCGAGACGATCGTAACCCAAAAATGATGTTGCATGATAATGAGTGGGCTAAGGTCAATTACACTCGTCTAAAAGCACAATTTTAAGAGGCACTTAAGGAAGTTGACTATTTTAAGTACGCAATGGACAATACTCTAAGGAAGCACCCCATCAACGAAATCAAGGTTGATTATGACCGAGTGTTGACGCACTAGTGTCATTGAACTCAACGATTACAATTCCTTTATGATTGACTATGTCTAGTAAAAAGCATGTGTACGGACTATGTGCATTGAAAATCATATTGTTAGGGACGCTAGTCTATGATACTTTGTTTGCATTGCATAGGACTTCTTTCTTTTCTCTTTTCATCTAAAGAGTTTCCCTGATAACCCAACCCTCGTCATAAGCCGAAATGATGGGAACTCTATGCTTACCTTAGCTGAGAGCCAAGCAAAAGCGTGTTATGATTTTCTTTGTTGTTTTATTTACGGGACGTACTTGGGTGGTTTTCAAAATTGTTACTAAGTAATCATAAGGACGCTATTGAGACCATTCTGAAACACTAGGAGAAGGTAAGTCTGGGGACGCCAGTTTAACAGGTCAGGATTTGATTTTTGAAAAGGAAGTTGGACAATTGAGATTTATCTAGATGATGAAAGGTTTGATTTGAGCAGTGGGTGACAGCTAACTACACTAAGAACTTATAGAGGTAGATCGTTTGTTGCTTAATGAGGAAGAAATTCACGTGTCAATCATCAAGGGAAAGTTGGTGCTTTTACTTGTATACTCCTACTCTTTTCCCTATCTATACCTTGCCACATTCCCCTATAAGAACATTTCTCCCTGCCACATTCTCATCTTTATACTCCATAACTTCCCATAATTAGCAAAGCTCCAAAAACTCCTTTTATCTCTAGTATTCACCTTTCTTCTCCGATTACCTTAAAAACCCTAACCACCACAAAATGGCTCCTTGCAAACAAAAAATCACCGTCTCCCCATCCGGCGAATTGATGCCAGCAACCCAGGCATCCAAGAAAAAGATGTCGGCGACCACCTCCTCTTCCAAACTTACAAAAAAAAACCACCAAGCCCAAGGACGCCTCTCTCGACCCCTTTATCGTCAATCAGAAGGGTTTATTTGTGTTGAGTATGGAGCCTGATTCGGATTGGGCGGGAGAAGACGGAATGAGTCAAGAACCGAAGAACGGGAAGAGAAGTCGAAGGAAACCGGAGGGAAACCGGAGGGAACACCGGAGGGAAACCGGAGGGAACACCGGAGGGAACACCCAGGATGAGAACACGAAACACGGGCTGGCACGCGAGAACGCGGCCGCGTTTCATGGGGAGGTGCCCGCGTTTCGAGTGTTCGGCCTCTGGAGGCGAAGCGCGGCCAGGGGCCCGGAAGCGCGCCCGCGCTTTGGCGTGACGGGCCCGAGTTTCTAGACGTCCGCGAGATTTCGACTAGGGTTTCCATATTTTTTCGGGATATTTTGTTTCCTTAGGGAAAAAGATATTGTATGCCTCTAGTACTCTATTTATACTCAGCTATGATATTGTAATTGGTGTGCTTCACCATTGAGAGAAAATCCTGAAAAGTGAGATTGAGAGGTTAGGTTAGGAAGAATCCTTGTAATCCTTGAGTCCTCTGATTGATCTAGTGAGATTTCCTGGCTTGGTAGTGCCCCCAGACGTAGTCCTTGTGACGAACTGGGTCAACAATTGCTGGTGTCTTTGTCTTGGTTCGCTTACTATCCATTGATTTGCAGGAACGATCCGGGGCTTCCGCAGGTTTTTCCCCAACAACTGGTATCAGAGCTTAGGGTTTCTGAAATTGGAGATGGATGTCAGTAAGTTCTTCATTGAGAAGTTCAAAGGTGTGAACTTCAGGTTCTGGAGAGGAGAAGACATGGAGGACCACGAGCGGAGGACGTTGGACAGAGTGACGATGAGCGCATCGTTGTCCGGAGACCTCGTGCACCCCACGATCAGAGAGGAGACGGAGGATGAGTCAGGAGATACAGTGGCAGAGTATGTGATGTGGAGGTTTGACGATCATCCAGGTGTCTTGAGATCCGGTGGGAGCAAGAGAGTGGTTCCTATTAGGCAGGCGGCCTTGGAGGAAGATCCACGGACCGATGATCAGGAGATCATTGAAGAACGAGATAGGTATTCACCTTCAAATTCCTATCTGACGTTGAGTAAGCCGGAGAGTTATGCGGGAGTGTCTCAGAGTCAGGAGATGTGCAAGAGAGTTGCCATAGACAGGGAGACGAGCTCGGTTGCGCATGACAAGGATGCTTACAGGGTGAAGGAGAAGGCTTGCAAGGAGAAGACCGTACGACAGGTGTCGAGTATGGTGGGAGAAAACCTTGCTGATAGGCTGGAAGAATGGAAGCCAGGCGGGGCTTCTGATGGCCTAAGCACGTAAGCTTGAGGGCCGGCACTACCACTACCAGAAGGGAGGATCGTCGGGAAGGCGATGTGGGCGCTCTGAAGCATTATTCAGGTGGGAGTTTGTTGAGCGTTGGAAGATTCAATTACATGGAATCAGTCTCCAGGTGGGAGATTGTTGAGTATGGAGCTTGATTCGGATTGGGCGGGAGAAGACGGAACGAGTCAAGAACCGAAGAACGGGAAGAGAAGTCGAAGGAAACCGGAGGGAAACCGGAGGGAAACCGGAGGGAACACCCAGGATGAGAACACGAAACGCGGGCTGGCACGCGAGAACGCGGCCGAGTTTCATGGGGAGGTGCCCGCGTTTCGGTTGTTCGGCCTCTAGAGGCGAAGCGCGGCCAGGGGCCCGGAAGCGCGCCCGCGCTTTGGCGTGACGGGCCCGAGTTTCTAGACGTCCGCGAGATTTCGACTAGGGTTTCCATATTTTTTCGGGATATTTTGTTTCCTTAGGGAAAAAGATATTGTATGGCTCTAGTCCTCTATTTATACTCAGCTATGATATTGTAATTGGTGTGCTTCACCATTGAGAGAAAATCCTGAAAAGTGAGATTGAGAGGTTAGGTTAGGAAGAATCCTTGTAATCCTTGAGTCCTCTGATTGATCTAGTGAGATTCTCTGGCTTGGTAGTGCCCCCAGACGTAGTCCTTGTGACGAACTGGGTCAACAATTGCTGGTGTCTTTGTCTTGGTTCGCTTACTATCCATTGATTTGCAGGAACGATCCGGGGCTTCCGCAGGTTTTTCCCCAACAATTTGTTTTTAGAATTTACAATTTAAGACGAAAAAGGAAAAATGGGTAAAAAATAGATAAAGACACATTCCACGCGTGCATTATTTGCCCACTTAATGGACTCGTGAGTTGAGGTGGTTGTTTTTTAACGGAAGGGGGAATATAAGGCCATCATTCGACCATTTTTTTAAAGTTACAGTTCATGGTTCCTCTCCACTTGTCAACTCTGTTTCCCAAAAGCTTTTTAAATTACAGTTCATCGATCCTCTATAGTGCGGCTTTTCAAGTACAATCAAAATCACAGCCAAAACATCGTTTACAATCAATTCTAGTATAGCAAGCAAGAAGAACCGATCCAAGGAGAACACCTAAAACTCGCGGAATATTTAAATCTTAGCCAAACGCAAAGGTTCAGATTGGGAAAAGAGGCTTAATTGCACGTACAGTGAGGGTAAGGATAGTATCCATTTTGAAGCTAGATTGTGGATTCTCACAGCAATTAAGTACATGTTTTTTGCAAAAATGACCAATTCCTGGATGAAGTTCATTTTAAATTCATAAGTTCTAAGGCTAATGAAGTGCGCCCCTTTGTACACCCACTGAGATTTCCAACTGCATAAGCAAATACCTTGGTCGAGAGCGGCAACTAAACTTCAAGGATCTTGTAAATCCCATCTCCCAACTTGTGGAATTCTTCCATCATCCTGAAGTTCAATCTCAAAATGAAGTTGTCTGTTCCCTGAATCCGAGAGATGTGCTTCTTAACTTGCTTACACAAGCAACTTACTGGTTGGCTTAGGACCTTAATGGCACACTTCTGTAGCACGGGAAACTCACCACCATATTTTTCCCATAGTTTAACTGTTATATTGCATAGAACGTCCAAAATCAATTGCATGAAGCAGAAAAATGACAACTAAAATCTGCATATACCTAAGCTTCAAGATGTGGTGCAAATCTTCTCATCTTCTTCTTCTAAAAAAAACATATAAATCAAAAATAAATAAATAAATCGCACAGTTACCTGGATGATTCAACCAACATTCATCATCATCAAGGCTTGCAAATGGGTTGCTGGATCTGACATCATAAGCCTCCAATTCTGCATTCAGTGCTTCTTGTTCTTCTTTTCCAACAATGCTCTTCAAGTGATAGTTCAATGTATTAATCAGGCCGAAGTCCTCTACTTGTTGGCACAAGAAATAAATGGGGCTAAAATAAGCAGCAACATTTAGTGGAGCTGAGTAATATGCCTTCCACAATTTGTCGAAGCACTGACTCACTGTTTCCTGCTTCGCAATCTTTTTACGGTCAGACTTTGCTCCATCTATTAGCAATTGCATGTAGCCAGCAGTTGGAACTAAGGTGTCCACGCTATTAGGAATCTCAAAAAGAGGATCTAGAGCTGCTATTATTTGTTTCCCATCTTGCCAAAACTCACTACTGTTAATGATGGTCGGTATACCAGTTTCACAGTCCAAGCTAGACCTTTTATCCGGTGGAAGATGCACTATCCATGTTTTGAGTTCGTATTCAAGCCCCATTATTGATCTGAGGCGCGAATATGAACAAGCTTGGCCATCTACAGCCATTTTAACCTTTCCTTGCTCCCAATCCAAGTGCATAGACTTATCAAGTATGTACTCGTGTATTCTTTCGGATTTTTCTATATGCTCCTGGACCCACTCTGATGTCTTACAGATCTTCCGGCATAGCTGATAAATTGATTGCTGGAGACACGGCATAGTGAGAACACCAGGTTCCTCACTTAGATCAGAATGCCAATTGTAATGAGGAGCCTCATATGCTAGTTCACATGGTTGATAGTCACCGTCGTCATCTCTATCAGAGGAATGATAAATAACCTGCACTATCACTATGTCATCCGTGGGCAAGTTGAGGACATGGTTGTTCAAAGCACCACGAATGTCATCAGAATGAGCGAGTGTTCGTCCATCAACAAAGAAGAATTCTTTTGGACAATAGAAACCGAAAACAAGATTGTCTCTGTGGAAAGAGGAAAGGTTTCCTTGCCTTTCAGGCAGCCTGTACAACATCATTGTGCAACCAGTGGTCTTCCAAGATTCCTTGACCATCTTAATATATTGGTTTACCTCATGTTCAAGGTTCCACACTGACTTCTGAATACGGATGGAATCATTTTGAAATAAACAAGATGGAACACCATGTTGAGCCACCCTTGTCAATAAGGTCCTAAAATGCGAGTTCTTGGAAACATTAACCGAAGCGTCTATGCTTACCAAGAACTTCACAAGTGCATCGGTAACAAACTCACTACTCCTGCTTGTGATTACTCCATCGGAAGAGCTGTTGTTTCCGACAGCCATAGCCTCAGCCATTTCAACTTCATCATCAGTACCATCCTCCTCTGCAGATGAGTACCGTACCCTTTTCATGCGTATAATACTGAATGAACGTTTGAATCTGAAAATGGGTGCTGAGGTTTACTCATAATCGAATCAAACTAAGTAACCGTAGGTCTGCATAATTTCTCAAAATGAAATCAGATTTATTTCAGACATAATCGGTGAGAACATCAGACAAATCAATACAAGCTCATAAACAAGAGGAATTGTTTAGAACCAAGAGGGTGGAACGTACCGGCAATTGGAAGTGAACAAAATGAGAAGCAACTCGCCGATTTGAATTGGAGATTCAACCAGAGGAAGAGAGGATTCCTCGGAATGTGAATCCCTAGCACTGGGTTCAGTGATTTCTTTTTGGTCAAAAACACTAGGTTCAATGGTTTACTACATTACTATTTAAACCAAAAGATTTTTTTTTTTAACCAAAAACCACCTTTTAAAAAATAACTAAATCACATTTTAAATTTCTTTCAAAGTAAAATAAACTTTTCTAATACAAAGATTCATGTTTAACCACCTTAAACTAATTTTTGGTAAAAACAATATCATACTTAAACAAAACTACCCTTATAAATAAATTTTATTTTTTTCTTTAACTTTTTTAATAAAAATAGTCAAGTTATATTTAAAATTTAATATAAATGAGTAACTAAAGGATAAAATATAAAAATTACTATAAAATAGTACGGTCCAAATAGCATGAATTTTCATTGAAAATTATTTAAGATGATTAAACTTGAGTGTTTGTATCATAAAAGATTGTTTGATTACAAAAATAATAAAAAAGATGGTTTTTTAAAAATAAAACTTTTTTAAAAAAATGGCTTTTCACAAAAACTCCAACCAAAAACAATATGTTTTACTGACTTCGGTTATCTTGTTCAGTGGTTAAGTAATTAAGGTAATATCTCGAGATTACCGTTTCCAACCCCATAGACGGCGGTTTGCCCTTTTCTCTTAGAATTGGTTAGTAATCATCTCTCAACCCCACAGATGGCGTTTCCAACCCCATGTAGTACTTGTAGTGACCTTAACCCAACCCGATCAACAAAAAATATGTTTTACTACAATGCTTCAACATATGTTTCACTGTTGCAAAAATTGAGCTAAGCGTTAGACATTCAGTTGCTATTTGGAGGCTTGAGACTAGACCTGTCGAACGGGTTGGGTCGGGCAGGTTCGGGTCGGGTTGTTTCGGGTTCGGGTTAAGTTTGGGTTCGGGTCAATCGGGTCATGGGTCAAACTGGGTCGGGTCATGGCGGGTTACTGGACGGGTTCGGGTTGACCAGCGGGTCAATGACGTCCATTAAAAAAAATTATTTAGTATTACGTTATAAAAAATATAAAAAAATTGAAGGTTTAGGTCAGAATTTTGAAGAACAAATAGATTATAAAAACTAAGTAAAAAAGTTTCTTGAACAAATACGTTAGCTTTATAATCACAAAGTATATTATTATATCAAGTTTTCTCTTCGTGATAATAAGACATCAAAGAAGTGTACTTCTTTATTGGTAATATATTACCTTTCAGTGACAAATTATCATGTTTTGTGGCCTTTAATACTTGTATAGATAACAAAAGAACGATAAATCATATTGATCAGAGATGATGCACAATTTTATTTGTATATATACTATACATATTCAGATGTCATAAGAACGCAAACTATGTAGCTATAATATAATGTGGCTTTTAATTATATTGATAGCTCTATAAATGTCTAATTTCCATCTCATCCCCCATTTGAAAGCAAGTCATATCATATAGCTTAGAACAATGTACTAGTTTAGGTGAGTTTGTCGTTGTGACTGTTCTCCAAGTTCTAAATCTCTCTATAGACTGGAGTAAGAAAGATGGAGAGGTTGGAGAGAGCAGAAAAGTGATCTACTTTAAGCTGTTTTTTGTTGAAAGTTGGATTTAGCTTTGGGTATATTAAAACCTTTGGATGCACAATTACCCGTCAATCTGTCATTTCATTATATTAGAGTGTATTCTAAAATAAGTTTTCCGCCTTATAGATTTCTTGACCCAGCGGGTTTGACCCGACCCTAACCCAGAAATTTTCGGGTTTACCGGGTTTGGGTTCAAACTGGGTTTCAGGTTCAAATTTTCGGGTTGAAACCCAGAAATTTCGGGTCGGGTCGGGTCGGGTCAGCTTTTGACAGGTCTACTTGAGACACATTTGTCTTATTTTGGAGTGTGCTAAGCATTTAAGGGTATGTTTTTTCTTTCTCTTTCTTGTAATCTTGGATGATCACCTGACCTATCTCTCTACTCGCTCTCCTTTGTTGATCCTAATAGTCATCGGCCAAATCTCTTCGGTGGTCTCTCCATCTACTTCAGATCTCTCTCCTCTACGTCCTAATTTCCCCTAACATGCCTATCGTTCAGGGATTGAGGTCATTGGGGGTTCCAATCATCATCATTGTCTCTCCTTGCAATTTATCTTCCTCGACCACCAACACATACATCTTTGACAACTATATTACGAGAGAAACTAAGCTTTGAAAAACCCTGAGACAAGAAATTGAAATTATAAGTTTATCTCACCATCAATAGTACTATTGATTTTATTAACACTAACCTTTTCTCAACAGCTTAAATTATGTGCTTTATTTCTGACTTCTTTATTAAGGGTTTGGAAATTGAAATTTGAAAATAAGATGGGATATGCTAGTCCTTAGCCGATCTATGTTATAAATGTTGCCTCATCATTTTTTATGTTTTTATGCTAATTGTAATAAGTTTTACTAGTTCGATTAAGATGGGATTTTGCTATAGTGTAAATAATCCATCACCCTTTCTCTTTATATTTGAAATTCAAATTTCTACGCAGATTCCTTTAGCTAAGACTTGTTATACTATGTGTATATTCTTAAGAATCTCCTTTAGGATCTCAACTATACATTCACCTTTAACAATGAGATGAGAAATATAATATAGACTTAAAATAGTTTCGGGTTTGAAGTTGAACATTCATCTCATTCATTCCCATGTAAATGCTCTTGAATTACCTTTAGATGGAGTCCAATTAGGCTTGATGTCATTTAATTCGTCTTGATCTAGTAATTGATATTTACTCCATCGATCTATTTCAAGTGGATTAAAAGCGTAAACACACAAAACTACATGCTTTGAGTGTAGGAACCAATATGTTAGTTAGTGTTATTGATCAAAAACTGAATAAATGATTGCTTGAATTTCTTTATACATATAATGTGCACCTTTGCTATCATACATTCTATTTGGTGATAATATTTAATGATGAAGATAGTGAAGGAAATTGTTTTATAAGATGTCATTTGACGATATGTTTTATACACTGACATTAAATTATGACACTCTTGATAACAATATTTCATTATGACAAACGAGTGTCAACAAGGCCCATTGATGACAATAAAGTGTTATCAAGTTTCTTTGATAACACTCATGATGACAAAAGGAGTGTAATTTCATAATAATAAAACGAGTTTCATCTTGTAATGATCATAAGTGATGAAAAAACAACCGTTGTCAAATTCCAATAGAGTGTCATCAAATTTCATTAGAGTGTCATGATTGTTATTGAATTATGATAGCGATTGAGTGCTGACAGTAAGCCAAGTGATAACAATTGATGGTTGACTCGGGTTAGGTCGTTACGTCAAGATCAAAGATAAATAACCCAAATACAAGCTAGTATAGCGAGTAAGTCAGGGTCGTACCAAAAAGCACTTACGGCTTCTAATATTAATATTTCTACCAACTAAAGAAAAAGAAGGGGGATTTAGAGAGATTTAAACTAAACTAAACTAAGAAACAAATAACCAACAAGCAAACAAACAAATAATTAACTAGGGAAACATGTTCATTCAAAAGATCCTCTTTGAAATAACCATTCGATCACAGATCCATCCACCGATTTCTTTTATACCTATGGTTAATTCATATTCTGATCTTATTTAATCGCCTATCCACAATCCAGGCAAAACTTAATATTGATAGAGGATTCTCAAATCAATACTAGCAATGCTAACAAGGATATGCAGGATACATGCAAAAGCAATCAAGCTACGAGTCAATTGCAGAAACATATAATTAAAACTCTTCTTTAACTCCCTAGTCCACGGTTCTAAGAAATCAAGTTGTTTTCACAGAACATGTTCGCCAAAGGTCCAAACCCAGATCCAATAATAAAAAATTAATCAATTTAACAAGTTGTCCAGACAAGCAAAATCAATCAACATTCATATAATGAAGCACAAGAGAATTAATATTAACCAAAGGATAGAAATCAATTACCAGAACCTCACAAATTCATACATCAAAGCTTCTCCCTTGAACAAACTCAAAGAGATTTAGTTCTCCATATAAGAGAAATATAAATCTAAGCTACAAAATCTAAAATAAAAAGAAAAGAATTATTTGGATGAATTCTAGATTGCATGAATATGCTAAAAACCTAGGAAAATCAAAGCTTAAATAGTACTGGGAAGACAAGCCATATGAAACTATAAGATTGGAAAAAGAAAAGAAGATAGAAAAATATAGCCTTCTCGGATCTGGCACCCACCCCGCACGCGCCGAAGCCACCACGCTCACAATTTCCCACCCACTGTCGCGGGTCAGCACGAAATCGCGATATGTCTTCGCTAATAGCCCTTTACCGCGCATGCCTTTCGAGATCCGTGCACGCGGTTTTCTCCTGTGTAAAATTGCCTGCGGCCCTTGCCACCGCGCCCGCGGCCCTAGCCATCATGCTCGTAGTTCATGTACAGAATCAGCATGAATCTTGAATCCTTGTGTCTTCAGTCTTCAGTCTTGATATTACAATTAAGCACAAAGTCTAACCTAGAACACTCAATATAGCCCTAAAATACAAGATTTAACATATCCTAAATAGAGTATATCAATGGTTGCTCAACATCGATCAACAATCAGTCAATGACTAATCAACTAATGGAGAGAGAAGGTTATAAAGGAGTTTTTGCTATGCCCATAAAATTTATATACATGGTTAATGATTTTTAATTAGGATTATTAGTTATTGTCAATGTTGAAGAGTAAAATTTCATGAATTTCATGAGAATATTTTCAATCAATTACAACTTTTAAGGTGGATTTATAAAAACATAATAAGCTAAAAATTAATTATGCAAAAGTTTATCATTAAGGGCCAAATTTTATTGCCTTAAACAAAACCACTGAATGATCAAAGCCCATATCTTTAAGATGGGTTTATTGATTTGAATGAAGATAACAAACAAAAGTCTTCCTAAATGTGTTGTGGAAACGTGGAAGTTAGCAATGTATACCTCATAAATCCAAATCCACCTACAAAACTATAAAAGAACTTAATTACGGGGAAGTAACAGTTGTGTGGGTAATGGACATACCATCAAACCCAATGAGGCTCCAACCCAAAATCTCTCCAGTACACCTCCTTGGTTGTAATTGTTTGAGTCAGTTGACACTTGGACAGAATCACTCAAGGCATGTGAACCGTCATATTTGAATTGGTCGCTCCTATGTTGGCCGGACAGCCTTAATAGGCCCACAAATCCGACAAGGCCGAAGACTTCAAGAAACAAACCCACACCGAAATGATAAAGTTTGGCAGGCCAATAGTCTGAGGGTCGTGTGGATAAATAGGCTTACTATATAAACCCAATGAAGTTCCAACCTAAAACCATATAGTAATGGGTGGAGTAAAGTCTGATTTTCTGTAGCAAAGGAGGTTGTTGTTTTTCACCATTTGAACAAGTAAAATACAAAAGAAGGAGAAAGAAACCGAGAAAGAAACGAAGGAACAAAGGAGAAAACTCAAATCAAAGGTAGCGTGTTTCTTCCTCATCCTTTTTTCAACCGATAAACATATGGTTATTAAGAGTAATAAATTTCTAGAGATGGATTCAAGTGGATCCTACTGTTGGGAAAAAGACTCAATCACTCTCCAAAAATACCGTTCTTAAGAGCCTAGTTAGGATCTCCAATGAATTGGATTAAGGAGAGTACTCCTTGTCAAATTGAAACAAATGAGTTCCAAAAATCTCTAGATTAATTGATCGAGATCATCAATTGTTGAATGATTGATTGGGAATATATTATTATGCAAATCATGTACTTATATTTTATAGTCAATAATATACATTATTATGCAATTTATATTTACTTGTATTTTAGTATGTAAAGCACCGACTTGATATACCCAAATTAAATATGTAGTTAAATTATAATCATAATATTTAATGAATTATATTTTGCTTCTATATGTACGAGTAGACCAAAAAAAATTGTATTAAAATATACTATATTCAAAGATCATAATATGTTGAATATAGAAAATAATTGGTATAGAAAATATTAGGGAATTAATAATAACTCTTAAAAACAATTTATAAAAAATATAAGGTGGGGTGAGAATAAAATTCTTTAATATAAATTTTAAATTTTATAATTTTCAAAATTAATTAATTAAATGTTAGATATATGACTTCCAATTTGTTTATTCAAATACAAAAAATAGAATATAATGGCCAATTGATAAAATTGAGGATTAGATAATTAAGGAAAAGAAAAGATATAGAGTTGTTATTATCTATTTGAGCTGTAATTATAAAGGTATAAAATAAATATTATTTGAGTTGTTTAAGATATAGATAATACTCCTCTTCTCCTAATAGTTGATTCAAATCAATAAACGTCTTTGGTTTTGTTTCTTCAAATGCTTGATTCAAATCAAGAAGCACTCTTTTATTGCATCTGCTACGAAATCCATATTGAAATTAGAGAGCTTGGATGAAAAGACTGGCGTGTCTTTAGTTTTAAAAAATTAAACAATTAAGAAAGATGATAAAATTATTTAAGAAAAATAAAATTAAAGATAGATAGTATGACTTTAATGATAAAATTAAGGATTAGATAATTAAGGAAAATAAACGATATAAAGTTGTTATTATCTATTTGAGTTGGAAAAAAAATTAAAATCAAACGGGACCAAAATCAACGTGGAGACTTGAAATCGGTCGACTTTTATAATATACTAGCAATTGACCTGCACCTTGTACGGGGTGTTATTTATTTATTTGTTACTTTATACATTGAACTTATAATTAATATTTATAAATATTATGATATGTATACTTTGTTTTAAAATGACACTTATCTTTTTTATTATAAAATATCATAATTCTCGTTTATAATCAACTATTTATATAAATAATTATATACTTTATTTATATATGAACTATTAACAAATAAATATATATATAATTAAATGATCGAGGAAGAATGCCATGAGATAAGATTTATTATAAATTTTATTAAACAAATACAGGTAATAAATAATAAATATAAAAAAATAAAACCAAATTATCTTTTATATGCATTATTATGTTATGAAAACTGAATAAAATAAGAAGTAAATAAAAATAGGGATTGAATTATCCAAGCATGGAATTTTTTTCCCTATAAAAAACAATGAAATTAAGGTTATCCATCAAGTTTGTGGTTATTTAATAAGAATAATATAGGTAGACAAACCATAAAAAAGGGAAGATACGCAATTAGTTTTGTACATAATTAAGTTTGTTCAAATTTTGTTATCAGTGACAATGATGAGCGTAATTAATATGTAATTAATATTTGATGAGATACGCTAATTTAAATAACATAGGTAGGCAATGAAATTAATTTTGGTGTTCATAATTTTATTCACGTAAACAAAAGATAAGATAAGAAATTGTACCAAAAAAATAGATTTGAAAGAGAAACTTTTGTAGAAAGTATAACCTATAAGGAGGATAAAAGATAAAATTTTCAAGTAGTCAAAAGATAAATTTCCAATTCAATAGATGACAAAATAATTTATATAAAATATATTATTTTAATAAAAAGGGTGATGTTGCGCAATATGGTGGCGGAATTTGTTTCCGCTTTAGTATATAGTAATAGATAATGATTAAGTCTTTAAAGGATTAATTAATTTCTATTTGAAGGACAATTGGCCTTAATCTAGGTTTTTAAAGGGATTAATTAATCTCAAAACTGGCCATAATAAGAGGATATGCTGCCAATATTTTGTTTGAGTACATGATTAAAAAGCAAAAAGGTCATAACCAATCAATATATATTATAATAAACTCGACCGTTTTCGAGCTACCACGTTGATTCTGGCCTCACTTTACCTATTGATTTTAATGTTTTATCTTATTCAACTCAAACGGATAATAACAATTTTAAATCTTTTATTTTCCTTAATTATTTAATATTTAATTAAATCATTTCCATCTTTTTATGCTTTCATATTTATGATCCATATTTATCCAGTTTGTTTTTTGGTAGTTATAATTTTCTAATTCTGTAATATCTTTGGTCGACATTAATACAAATTTGAACCAAATGAAATATTTATAACAAAACTCTTTTTCATACAATCAAACTATTTTTTGCCCACATATTTTCATGAGCGTGAATACTACAACAACAACATTTGCCCAGGGAAGTCCCGCAAAAGCAAGATCTGAGCGTGAATACGTGATTATGTAATTTCTTTCCGATATCTTTTTATCCAAATATGAACATGATTGGGATTCCACCGAGATTTTACACCCTTTCAAACCTCCACGTTAATTCTGTTCCCACCTAATATTGAATAAATTATAAATCAATCATTTTTAATATTTATATATCGTTATTAATTTTACAATTAAAAAATTCTCATATGTCTCTAACTAATTAACATATTAGTATATCAAAATAATACCTATATCCATAATGTGTCAAAATATTATCCTATATTTATAAACTATCCAAATAATATCTATATATACAATCTATCAATATCATATTAATTAATTGAGCAAAAAACAAATACCATACTAATTAAGAAATATTTAGATTTACCCTAAAAGAATCAATCAAAATAATATCTATATTTACAATCTATCTAAATAATATCTATCACACAGTCTATGAATATCATACTAATAAAGAAAGTATTTAGGTTTACCCTAAAAGAAACTATAAAGCATGAATAAATTTATTTACATGATATATATTAATTAATATATTTATTTATAAAAAAATATGATTTTTTTTGTTATACAGTAAAGTTATATATTTAGAAAAAATAATTTGCTAGGACATCAATATTATATTCATTTGTTTAAAATTTGATAAGAGAAGATCTACTGGACATCGGTATTATATTTATCAAATTTTATATTTTACGCTGGTTTATAAGACAAATCAAGTATTGAATGATATTGGGAGACATTTATAGATAAGAAAATATACTATGATCAAAATTTATATGGTAAAATGTTAATTCGAATTAAATATAATAGTACTATCATGGTGTATTTTATTAATAAGTGAAAGTAAATGTGCATAAACTCAATAATATAATGTGTACAAAATAATTTTTATATTTAAGACATAGTCGTACATGGGTACGACGGGGTAATCTAGTGTGGTTTAAAACGAAAACCAATGGTTCAAATGATCTTTTAACTAAATCTATGGGCATAATATATATACGCCCCCCCCAAAATTGTAACTTTTTTTCAACCAGATCCCTTAACTAAAATATGTTCTATTAAACCCCTCAACTTACTAATTTTGTTCGATTGAACCCCTCATCACGTGTCACATGCCACATTAGTGCAACGTCACCACCACGTCACTGCCATGTGGAACTGACATGGCAATGACGTGGCGTTAACAGCATGGCGGTGACGTGGCATTGTTGAAAAAACAATTTATTAATTTATATGTATTTTTTTATCCAACTCGTTCTACGAAACACGCAATAAAAAATTTAACTCACGCAATAACTTTTTAATAATACATTTTATCATTAAAATAAAAATATGTTTTAATATTGAATAATATTACTTAATTAAAATATTGTTTTATAATATTTTCAGTCACACTACATTGACGTTAATTTTTTTACCGAATAGAGCTAGGATTACTCTTACATGATTGATTAGCACGGCTGTCAAAACTTAATCAACCCTGCTAAGCCGACCCAAACCGATCAAAAACTTTTAGGGTTCAATCCCATAAATTTGAACCGAAAATCCAAAATGAACTAAACCCGTTTTAACCCGAACCTGAATGGATAGAAATCTGAAACCCGTGGGGTTGACCGATATAGTATATTTACAGAACATATAAAATTAATTTTTAAAATTATAATATATTTTACCATTAAAATAAATACATAATAATAATTTTATTATTTAGTATTATTATTTAATTAAACTATTGTTTTAACAATATTTCAGTCGCACAAGATCGGCGTGTATCACACGTGCTATGCCACGTCAGTAATAGGGGTTCAATCGAACAAAATTAGGAAGTTAGGTGGTTTAATAGAACATTTTTTAGTTGAGGGGTCTGGTTGAAAAAAAAGTTACAAGTTCGGTGGGCCGTACATGTATTCTACGGCCAAAAGAAAGCATATGCATACGGCCTTAAAATTTGCTAATTGGTTTTAATGAAAGCAGTTGGCACCAAAACACTATTGAACAACCAAATCTCTTAAGTTGGCAGAGATCTAGAGGATGCATATTATCTCACCTCTTGATTATATAAGATAAAACTTGTTTCATGATAAAGGTGATTGAATGAAAAGGAAAAGATGTATGTCCCTTGGAAATCCATAAAAAATGCATATCATCCATCCCATACATAAGATAAGTTGGCACCTGTCATCTTCTTCTCTGTCATCTTCTTCTCTTTCCGCTTCTAATTTGTATGTAACTCTGTCGAGGTATTTGTTGAGTCAACAACCCTTGTTGTTTGATTTTTTAAAGATTGTTCGTCATGATGATTTAGGTTATCCTTGTAACAGATAAATGGCCTAATTTTGACTTATTCGAACTAGTAGCTCCTCGATAAAAAAAAAACAAAAGGGATTGAAGTTAAAAAAAAAACCACAAAGAAACTTTACGTGGCTAATCATGGATTTCAAGAAAACAAAAGAAATTCAAAATGCACCAAATAAATGCTCCAACTTTCCATGTAAATTTTTGGCATGTGTTCATTTATAAAGGAAAGTTTTCACATACAAATGTGAAGAGAACACTAATGGCATGCAAATGGCAAGTACACAACAACATATAACAAGAAAATTGATCCATTAAAATTGTCGTAATATGAAAGCTTAAATTATGAATAATATTTTAAACCAAAAAAAAAGTTATGACTAATATAAAATTACACTATTGAATGGTTGAAGCTCTTGACTAAAGATATCATTAGTCATATTCAAACATAAGGTCATCAGTTTCTTGGTTACTGAAAACTACGTAGACTTGATCCAATATTAAATGAGTACGTAGGACATTCAACACCAAATCTAAAAAATGTATCGAATTCAATCACAATTTAAATCAAAATTATCCTCGTAAAATAAATACATAGACTAGATTCCGTATTAAACGGATAAGTAGAAAGTTCAACATCATATTCAAATGGGTATCGAATTCAATCATGAACTCCAAATCAAATCAAAGTTTTAGAACTATGTATAAATTCAGTCACAAACTACGTAGACTTCCTTATACTTGTATTATGTGAGTCCCTACAACTATTACAAGGGTGAATATCGTCCTAGCTCTAGTAGCCTAACATAATAATCTCCAAGTATAAAGGAACTCAGACCTCACGTGTTCCCTACTAATTAGGGAACACAACCTTGACTTGACCTAATTTGATCACTGGTGGACTTCTTCTTCCGGATCTAGGTCTCTCTCTTTCTTTGTTCTTGAGTTTGTTCTTAGTGCTCTGGAAGGATATGATGAGAGAGTAGAAGAAGTCGCATCGTATTGAATGCATTTGGAATGTATTTATAGGCGATGTGAAAGGGCTCCTTTCCTACGACCCTTTTACCCATCTAGCGTCCTTAGAGATCTCTGCAGATCCTGTTGCTTTCCTTCCCACGTTGTACATCCACAAAAGTTTGTCTCCACATGAAAGTCAACTCTTCTTTTGTTGTGAAGCTTCCATGTGGTCCCTAGGATGAGTTTGTCGAAAGCGACATCTTGGAAGCATGCACTTTGTCTCTGACATCTAAAGCTTCTGCGGACTGCGGGCTGCAGATGATGTCACCTTTGTGGGGTAGCCTTGACTTGTTTGAATTTGAACTTTTGGAAATTGAGCATTGATTTCCTTCTCGATAGGGATGACTTCCCTTTCTCACAGGAAACTCGTTCTTGTTTATTTGATCACTGAAGTCCTAGGCGTCCCTATGATCTAAGGACGACAATCACTTGTTGTCTTTTTCATAAGATGAGCGTCCCGGGAAGCGTTCATGAGAGTAACACTTGGACAAACACGTTAGATAACATGGAGTTTGTCATTATGAAAACCAAGGACGTAGATCGTTAATTTGGTGTTAATGACAAGCGTTCTTAACACCGGCCCAACATGTTTTCACAAAGTAGCAAACGGCAGACGAAGTAGAAAAATAATTAAAGCAATTCGTACACTGGAAGGAATACAAATTACAAGAAATGAACATTTGTAACGAAATAAGAAAAGACTTTAAGGAAAGATATAAACAAGAATCAATTAATCACACACTACTACAAAATTATTTGGAACTAATCACTAACGAAATATCAATGGAGGACAATGAGACCTTAACCAAACAAGTATCAAACGAGGACACTAAAAATGCAGTTATGAGCATTGGGTATGATAAATCTCCAGGTCTCGATGAAATGTCATCCGGATTTTATATAACATATTGGGACATTGTAGGCTCAACAGCCATGGAAGTTGTAAAGAGTTTTTTTCCATTTTGGCAAATTAATGAAACATATCAACCATACATTTATATCCCTCTTACCCAAAAAAGAAAATCCAAAATCTATAAACCAATATAGACCTATAAGTCTATGTTCCACCATCTACAAAGTTATCGCAAAAATTATAACCGAATGACTTAAGAAAGTCATTTAGAAAATAGCCCACCCACTTCAAGGAGCCTTTGTAGCTAATCGTGTCATTCAAGATAGACTTCTCATTGATGTTTCACTCATTCCGAGAGAAAAAAGAAAAAGAAGGTTGGACTGCAATCAAATTCGACATGGAAAAGGCCCATGACAAGGTCGATTGGGATTTTTTATTTATGGTGATGAAGAAGTTTGGTTTTAGTGACATATTTATAAACTGGATTACACAATGTGTTATGACAATCTCATTATAATAAATGTGATTTAGTCATTTTAAACCTCAATTATGCAAAGAAAACCAAACTAACTTAAACCATAGTATAAATCAAGTAAGTGCGATTCCACAAGAAGACATATTATCTTTCGCAGTGAAGTTTTTGTAAAACCGAAGTAACAAGGTTTTTTTTTTCAGATTCAAGTAACACTAGCATGCAAAACCTAAGATGTCAAGGGTTTGAATAACAATATCTGGAAATAGCTCAGGCAAACAAATATCCACTTACGCTTAACAAGTTGATCATCGATTTCAATCAATATCTATGTAATAAAATCTCAATTCCTTTTCAAAGATAATTAATTGCACAACCAGATACTATATTAACCCTAACTAGTTAAACAATCATGAAACTATCTAGATTCAGTTTAACTAGCAACATTCAATATCAAGAATATAATTGGATACAAAACTAAGATAAATCAACCAGCTTTCATCCTAAAATGCAAATCAATTATCTTATGCATACAACTAACAAAATCAAATATTAGCATGATGTAGTTGCTACATATGAAATAGAGATGTTCAACCAGAAGAACTCTAAATCTAGTAATAATCTAATAACCATAAATCCTAGATGATTAGGCTAGAAATTATTGAAACAAATCAATAACAATTCAAGCAAGAGAAAAGATTAAAATAATACAGTAGATAAGCTATTAGAAATCTCATAACTAAATCAGATCAAATGCTTCAATTGTATGTATAAGCAAAAGTGCTTAGTTCTCCATAAAAATCTCCAAAAATAACTAAATTATTCCAAACTCAAAACTCAAAACTAAAACAAAGGCCTAACACTCATTAAATAGGAGATATAACAATCATCCAAAAGTACATAAAAATCAGACCAAAAATAATATCTCTAAGGCTGATAATTAAAACACAGCATCAAAAACACTAAGTTTTAAATCCAACAATTCATTTTAAAATAAATTTGAGTATATATAATAAACCATCATAGAGATGAGAATGTCAGAGATAAGTAATATCATGAGCAATTCAAGCTTGAATGATTATTCAAACCTCCATCGATACTCCAATAAGGGTTTGAGGAAGAAGACAAGAGAAATAAACAATTAGACTTTTCTTCTTTTGTAATCCTTTTTCCTTTTTGATTTTATAAAAATATTTAATAGACAATACCATGTCATGCATTTAAAGGGCATTGATGCGCCGTAAAAATTATAAAGGGCTGAATACATATACGGCCTCCGAACTTGTAACTTTTTTCAACTAGACACTCCAACTAAAAAATGTTCTATTGAATCCCTAACTTACTAATTTTGTTCTAATAAACCCTCATCACCCACCATGTGCCACGTCAGCGTGAGATCATTATCAGATAACTGCCACGGTGACGTGGCACTGCTGAAAATGTTAAAAAACTCAAACCCGGAAATTCCATTAACACAATTCCAACGCTCGATTTTTCTCGTACAACACACAAATTGTTTTTATGTGAATTTACACAGGCATTACATTCGCCTATACCTACCCGGGAGACATTACCTTCTCCCCCGTTACAATTTCGGAACAATACCTTCATTCCGATCACTCGGGGCAACCCTTTGCCCTCACTTTCAACGAGTACAACCATTACCTATTTATACTAAACCACATCAACTGCCTTTAACATCTCTTTTGACAGTTAATTAACTGTTTCTAAAAGAGTTTATAAACTTAATACACTTGACACATTACAAATAAACATAATTACTATTAACTTTTTGGTCGAACATTATTACTATTAACTAACTACCAAACTTAATTTATAACCAAGATTAAATCTAACATTCAGCCCCTTAATCTTGGTTTATAAATTTCATGAATTGTGCAAACTCTCCTCTTCTCCCGTTCAAGTTAAAGGTTTCTCTGGTGGCACACATGGCTCCTCCATCGGCTTATGTATACCGGCATACTCTGTCACCGGCAGGGAATTCAACTTCAACTTTTGTTTAACATCCATTTGGACTGGTATTGCTTGTTGGGCCCAAATCTTCTTCCCATCAAAGCCCATTCACCACATATCCCATATGCAATGGCCATCTAGAGCCCTTGTCGTGTTCCACACCAATCGTCATTCTTGTGGATTGATTCAGAGAGACAATCTTTACCGAACATAATTCACTTCTTTTCTTCTGCTTCTTCTCTCCGATCTTCACCCCTCTCCAAGATGCCAGATCCGACGAGTTCAGCCACTCGATACCCATCCGATCAACGCCCCGCCTCTCTTGTTGGCGCATGTCTCGGGATCTTTTTCAAACAGCTCCGCTTCCCACGATCTCATTCCTCGGCACCGTTTCTGCACGAGCCTCTACAAGGGATCGTCCTCGGGGCTTTGATACCAATTGTTAAAAAACTCGAACCTAGAAATTCCATTAACACAATTCTAACGACTGGTTTTTCTCGTACAACACACAAATTGTCTTTATGCATGTGTGTTTACACAGGCATTACATTCGCCTATAACTACCTGGGAGACATTACCTTTGCCCCCGTTATAACTCCGAAACAATACCTTCATTTTAATCACTCGGGGCAAACCTTTGCCCTCACTTTCAACGAGTACAACCATTACCTATATATACTAAACCACATCAACTGCCTTTAACTTCTCTTCTGACAGTTAATTAACTGTTTCTAAAACAGCTTATAAACTTAATACACTTGGTGCATTATAAATAAACATAATTACTATTAACTAACTACCAAACTTAATTTATAACCAAGATTAAATCTAACAGAAAAGACTATTTTATAAATTTATATATAAGTTTTTATCCAACTCGTTTTACGAAACACACAATAACAGATTCATCTCATGGAATATTTTATCTTTAAAATAATAAATCAGTATCAAATAATGTTAATTAAAATATTATTTTACAATATTTTCAGTCGCACTACATTAGTGTGAACTTTTTTATTAAACAAATATAGGGTTTCTCTTTCATGATTGATTATATAACTGTCAAAAACTTGAACGAACGTGTTAAGCCGACCCGAACCGGCCGAAATATCTTAGGGTTGAATCTTGAAAGTTTGAACCCATAACCCGAAATGAGTCAAACCCATTTTAATCCGAACCCGAATGGATTGAAATCCGAAATCCATTGGGTTGAATGATTTAGTATATTTAAAGAATGTATAGAATTTATTTTTAAAATTATAATATATTTTTTAATTAAAATTAATAAATATGTAATATTTTATTATTATATATTATTATTCAATTAATATATTGATGTAACAATATTTCAGTCACATAAAATCAGCGTTTATCTCATGCACGATGCCACCTAAGCAACAATGGTCTAATAGAACAGAATTAGCAAGTTGGAGAGTTTAATAGAACACTAGCTAATGACCCGTACCTTGTACAGAGTGTTATTTATCTATTTAATACTTTGTATATGAATTTACTAAAATAATTACATGTGACTTTTTTATTTTAAAACGACGCTTATCTTATAGATTATAAAATAATTTAATTCTCTTATATATAATAAATAAATCTTTATATTTATATAATTCTCGTATATTATCAAATCTTTATATAAAGATAATTTTATTTATTTATTAGCTTTATACATACATAAACATATATTTGAATAACCGAAGAAGAATATCATAAGGCAAGATGTATTATAAAATTCTATTAAAAATTGATAAAAGTATTTTGGCATTTAAATTAAATTACACAAACCAACTTGTAAAATTAAATCAACAATTCTAAATAAAACCCGGATTAATATAATATTAGATTAAAGATATAGAGAGTATCTAATATGATAAAAAAGAAAACCAAATTATCTTGTATATATGTTATAATGTTATGAAAAATTAATTGAATAAAAAATATATAAATATATAATAAAAATATTAACGAATCATTATCTTAATTAAAAAAATCTATATTTTATGTAAAACTTATACAATTATAATATTAGAGATATATGTATGGTAAATATATCATCAAATGTTTTTATTGAGATTTTAATATGATGTATTGATATGATGGTAAAAAAACATAATTAACATATTATTCTAATAGAAGAAATATGTGGCTTAAATATAGTGGTAGAATTTTCTACCAATGATGATGTGGCGCAATATATAGGATAAAGTACATGTTTATAATTCTATCTTTCTCTAATATGATATAATATATGATAATATTTGTAATTATTATTAAATATAGTCAATAATAATATGTGTCAAAGAATTTCATCCATGTTTTTTTATCAAAGCATGAATTTTATTTACCTATAAAAAAGAGAATGAAATTAATTGATTAACAAAATTACGTAAAAAAAATAATACAAATATGTAATTTATTTTGTGGAGATTCTAACCTCTTCATCTATAAAAATTGGCTCTTTCGACAATATTTCATTATTAGTATTAACAACATTCCACATCTTCAAGAGACGACCAAAAATTGTATATTTTTTGTTCATTTGATTGGTAAGCTCATGAAAAGAGTGAATCTCCATAGTAGCCTACAACAACAACAATAAGATTTAGAAACTAAATCATATATAAATCATGATGAATTGATTGGCAAAGTTACCTCAAAAAAAATTGGGAACTAATGGTATAGAGAAACGTAGATTAATTGTAGAAGAATGAGTACGTGGATGAGAGGTGTATTTATAGGAAAGAAGTCTAGATGGGTAAAGATTAGGAGAATATTTAATAAAGATATAATTAAGATAAAATTTTCAAAATCTGTACGTAAAATATATCATCATTGATATTCTCTACCACGTCAAAGATAAAATTGTACCATATATGTACGTACATATTTTCCATGTACCATGTACATATCAATTTAATAGATAAAATTTATATAATTTTTCCAATTTAATAGATAACAAAAGATTAAATTTTCAAGTAGGGAGTAGAAAGATAAAATTTTCAATCTAATAGATGACAAAATAATTTAAATAAAATATATTATTTTAATAAAAAGGGTAATGTGGCGCAATATAGTGGCAGAATTTGCTTCCGCCTTAGTATATAGTAATAGATAGATAGATAGATAGATAGATTTTTTAGTTGAGGTCTAACCGTACATATATTCAGCCAAATTTAAAAGTCAGCGCATGTATGCTACATATAGAAAAATCATGAGCGACCACCAATGGGTCCCAAATTGTTATGTTGACGAAGCGTCCCGATAGTTTTGAACCACATCGATCATCTTATTTTGGTTGTTTTAATTTTAAAAGAAAAACCACATCTACTATAATACAGTATAAAGCGGAACCCAAGTCTTTGTTAAAATTTGCGCCACGTCATCAACCCCGAATAAAATAATGATTTTATTTTTTGCATTGATTTTCAAAAAATAACTTATATATCATCTTGATATCTTATCCAATTTCCTTATGTATACTTAAATATTTTACTCAATTATATGTCCTTATACGAATAAGGAAATTGAAATGATTTTCTTTTATATTCCTTACAATTTTTTCTTATTAATTAGTATACATTTTTGTCATTATTGAATCTTGAAGAATAGTGAAAAAAATTCACATGTGTCAATAGTATATTCATTAATAATATGAATTTGAATAGAACTATTTTAGAATTAAAATTGTATGAATAAAAGTACATATATAGGTCAATAGGTTTGGACTTTGATCTATCGGATTTGGATTATAAGTTCCCGAGTTAAAAACGTATTCGTATCAAAATTCAATCTCAAATCGATTAATTCGGTTTTATATTTACATTACCCGTACATGGTACGGGGTTTGTACTAGTTTAGTTAAAGGCCTAATACATATACGGCTCCCCGACCTTTTACAAAATGATCATTTTAATACCTCATCTTTAAGTTTTACCTATTGAATACCTAAACTATACACATTGAGATCTATTAAATACCTCTTGTGATGACATGTAAAAACAATTTGCCTCGTAGATACCACATCTGCGCCACGTGTGCACCACATAAATACTATATTTTTCCTCTAATCAAAAACAATTTTTAAACATAAAAACAATAAGATAAAAGATAAAACAAAAAGATAAAAGATAAAACAAAAAAAACCCATCTCCCCCGTGTCTTCAACACCGAAGAAGCGTCAATGACGGCGAACGCTTTCCGGGCCGCTAGCGGAGCCTCGAGGAGAGTGGACGCCTCCTCATCGTCCTCTTGAGCGGCGGAGATCCCTTCCAGATGCTCTGGCGAGCGAGCGGGGGGCGCGGTTGGAGATCTGGAGAATCCAGCTTATGGGAGGAGCGAGCGGGGTCTCGTCGCTCGTCGGGATGAGGGCGGTCAGATCTGGAGGCTGTGGAGGGGCCGCAGAGGAGGGAGAGGTCGGATTTCGTGGCTGAGAGGGGATTGAGTTCGGTGGAGTCGGAAGCGGCTAGGGTTCCAACGTGTAGAGGGATTTGGAGTTGTTGGTGGATACGCCGGATCGGAGGGGGAGTTTGGGAGGGAGGCCGTCGGAGGTGGAGGAGTACCCCGTATAGAGAGCGAAATGTTGTCGGAGTTCATAGTTTGCTCCGGCGGAGGCGGCGACTGCTTGAAGAAGTAGTGCAGAGGGTTTCGATCAGGGCAGCGGTGGTGGATGAGGAAGAAGGAGGCAAAGACGGAGACGACGACGAGGGAGACGGCGACGGCGACGATGATGAGTTTGGGTGACGTGGCAAAGTGGTGGGAGGAGGAGGAGCGGGAGTGGGGGACGGGCAGGTGGCTCCGACGGCGGCAGGGAGGGATGAGGAAGAGGGCTGACATTTTTTATTTTTGTTTTTTAAATCTTCTTATTGTTTTTAATGTTTAACAATTGTTTTTTTTAAGGTAAAATATAGTATTTATGTAGAGCATACGTGGCGCAGATGTGACATCTACATGACAATTTTTCTTTTACATGTCATCATAAGAGTTATTTAATGGGTCTCAATGTATATAGCTTAGGTATTTAATAGGTAAAACCCAAAAATGAAGTATTAAAGTGACAATTTTGTAAAAAATCAGGGAGCCATGCATGTATTAGGCCTTTAGTTAAAGCAAAACTATGGAGAAACCACATCACTTTCATTCAAGATGTGGCACCATGTCATTGATCTCATTCACTTGATGAAATTTGTTGCCTGATGCACCACTAAAAAATATTACATATTTTAGAAAAACCTTGATCACATATTAGAAAACTGAAAAAAACAAAAAGGATAAAAAGTGATGTGGTGAAGTAGTAATCCACCTTAATTCCTCTCTCTCTCTCTCTATATGTATATGTAATTCAGACAAAAATCTCTTGTGATCTTTGTAGCTTGAATAGACTCACTGCAGTTTGACATACCTGAGATTGAGAAGCCTGTAAAAGTAAGCATGAATTGGGTAATTAGATGCTCCTGCATATGATTAACTAAGGCTTTTTATATTTCACCAAACAGAGAAAGTAAGGCTTTTTATAGCACCACTAAAAACATACTCCTATTGAGTTAACTAGATTATTACCCGTACCTTGTACGGGACACGATCAATAACATTTTTTTGACGTATTATTTATTTAATAAAAGAATGCATAATAATATTATTAGAAATAGATATTGATATCATCTTTTTATCCGAAATCGTTACAATGTTTTGTCGATCCAAAATCATGATTTGATATTAAGAATAAGTTTAAATAAAATTTTTATATGATATTACTTAAATAAAAATCTTATGGAGTAGAAAATACTATCATTTTTTCGAAAATATATTTTATTAATTAAAAAATTCATATGTCATATGATATGATACAAAATCTGAGTTGAAAGATTTTATCAACGTATATATTTTCATAATTAATAATATTTTTATATGATGATAGAAATAAAAAATTAAGTTAATGATGACTTATTTACATAAATCTTATAGAAAAATAGATTTTAATCAGTAATAACTTTTTTTTTAAATGAACATCATAATAGATCTTATAAAACTATAATTAATTTAATGATAGTAGAATTATAGATCAATACAATTTATAAATGAACATCATAACACGAATTTACTTCATATATTTTTTAAATATTTCTCAAATATATTATAGATATTTGTTACTTAAATTATAAATTTATGAGATAAAAATAGAATGATACAAAATATGGAAACTATATATGATTATAAAAAATAATATCTAAGCAAATAGTTGAAAAAGATAAATATTAGGTGAAAAAAGATAGAAATTAGAAAGAAGAAGAAGATAGATGATACACAATTAATATTACGTATGATAGATAATAACTTAGCTACTATGTACGTATTATATATTATCTATCACGTTCCGAGTTTAATTAATATATATGTTCTTTAAAATTAATAACTTAGCTACTATGTACGTACTATATATTATCTAATTTTATATGTTTTTTTTTATCTTCTACGTACCATAGGGACATGATAGTTTAAAGTTCTTTTTTAAATTCGAATTTCTTATATTAGTTCTTAAATAAATAGATTAAAATGGTAATTGAAAAGATAAGTTAATTAATATGTATCTTTTATAGAAGGAAATTTTAAAGATAGATAATATTGTTTCAAAGATAGATATTAGATGAGTAAGAAAAAAGATAAAATTAAAGATTAGATAATTAAGGAAATTTTAAAGATAAATAATATGTCTCTAAAGATAGATATTTGATGGGTAAATAAAAGGATAAAACTAAAAATTAGATAATTAAGAAAAATAAAACATATAAAATTGCTAATAAAGTGGGGCCAGAATTAACGTGGAGGCTCGAAATTCTCCGGCTTTAATATATAGTATAGATTGGTAAGTACAACTAAACAAAATGTTACAAGCACTATATATTTATTGAACTCCATTTCAATTTTTATTTTTTTTTTGCTAATGTTTTGATAACCCGGAAGGGAAAGTGATTCAATGTCGGGACAAATATGAAGTATCTAGATAGCTAAAATAAATCACATTGTATCTAACAATCCCACAAGACAAAACACAACAATATTCAACAAAACCAAAAATTAAAATTTGGATAAACAATATACTATACATTGTATCACATGGCTAGCTGGATCGTGTAAAGCAGCAGCAAATGTGACGATGATGGAACTATTTGAGTTACCCCATTTTGACAAATGATAAAGATATATGCAAGTTATGGGCATCTCTTTAGGAAACTGGTTTTTGGCCCTTTGTGTGATTCATTAAAGTAATGAGCTAAAAGAGGGACCCAAAATAACAACAATATTTGTTCGATCCTATACTTCTGAGGTACTATTTGCACACTACTTTTTGTCTATCTGCACCACGGAACCTGGTGGTGTGGAAATTCCACGGAACCTCGTGGCGTGGATGACAAAACCGGATCACGGACTACCCGTCTGAGGAGTTGGTGGCGTGGACGCCCACTAAACGTGGTGGCGTGTGGATGCCCACTAAACGTGGTGGCGTGGACACCCACTAAACGTGGTGGCGTGGACGCCCACTAAACGAGATGGCGTGGAGCGTAAAACTTTTCACCACATGAAAAATTCAAATATCCGGATTGAAGTAAGATATTTTCGACACTATCGTGGCCGTTTCTAAATTTTCGAAATCTTTACTCCACGCCACGGAGTTTAGTGGACGTCCACGCCACCACGTTTAGTGGACGTCCATGCCACGAACTCCTAAGTCGGGTGATCCGTGATCCGGTTTTACCGTCCACGCCACGAGGTTCCGTGAAATTTCCATGCCACCACGTTCCGTGGTGCAGATAGCCAAAAATCAGTGTGCAAATAGATTCTATTTATTTTCTTAGATGGGGAGATGAGGCTGGCGTTCAACTCAATTCATTTTCTTACAAAAGTTTGTGAACTTTAAAAGGAAACATATGCAATACGTTGTCTTTTCCCAAATTTTATCAACTTATTTTTTCTATTAGGGAATTAGATTTTATGTAAAATTATATAGGGATTTTTGTGATCGACCAGCAATACAAATACAAAAGAAAAATCATTAATTAATGGAAAAGGACAGCAAAAAGAAAGGCAAGGATAAAACAAGGTGTGTGGTATCCCAAATCAAGATGGAGATGAGATCTCATGTGACTTTTATCTTAGGATCAGGGACAGGATAAGAAGCTAAACTCTCAGGAATATCAAGATTCTTTTTTTAATCGATGCAAAATAAAAATAAAATAAAAAGATATTGAAAGAAGATTGATGTTTTGGATACCAGATATAGCTATCAAGCACCAACAATATGCCGGACCACCTCATCTTATTACCAAACTTAGCAATTAAAAGTGCCTTCAGAAATGGGCATTCTCAATTAATTTGAACCATTCAAGTGGCGATCGAGACACGTAAATGTCTGAATTGATTCGTTGTGTTAATAATTAATAATCAAAATGTAATTTGTTACCTTTGTTGTTCATCAAGAGCGACGATCCTTCTTGCAGGAGTATTATTAGTAGCCTTATAATGAGGAATGGGGATTCGACCCGACTCGATATGCCTGAGATCCTCGATGAGGATTTCGTAGTGCCTCTTCACATCTTCGGCCGACTTTCCTCCGACGGCCTTGGCGACATTGAGCCATCGGTCGGGTGTGTCCTTGTCGTACACGGCCAAGGCCTTCTCAAACAGCTTGTTCTGCTTTGGAGTCCATGCTGTTGGATCACCTGCCATTGTTTACATAAAACAGAGCAAAAGGCAGAATGTACGAACGAACGTACGTACCAGCCCCGCTAGAGAAAATTAATTGGAAGAGCAAGTGTGAAGAAATGGGGCTTTTCTTGTATCATTTATATATTATAGAAATAAAAAAGAGTCTGATCGGAGTCTAATAATGGTGTATATTTATTTGAACAAGGGTGACTAGTTTGATTAGGAGCCACAAGATTTATGATGTCAGAGGGAAAAGAAAAAGATTTGTGAGAAGGCTGTGGGGGAAGATCAAAGCAAGATGATTGGCCTTTTGGGATATCCTTTTCAAGTATGGTTTTAGGTGGGGATTTTGATTTTGTTTTTCCTTGGGGGTTTAATTTTCCCTTTAACCTGTCATAAAGAATCAAAATCCATCTCATTCTTCTCTAATTGATTGGTTTATTGTCATGCTCACTATAAAGTTTTTCAATCCGCTTTCATTGCGCCAATTCTTCGATCGATCGACTAATTAATTTGGAAATTGATTCAACATCTGTATTTATAAATTTCAAATTCCATAAACAAGGACGGAATTAGTATAAGGGGAAAGGACCTGTGGTTTGACATATAATATAATACAAGTTCCAATATGATTCTCAATGCTCTCGGATCGTAGCCCTGTAATAGTCCATTTGCGCTCTAATCCACAGACTATGAAAATCCCCTTTCATATTTGTAACCATTGGGTCAATTATGAGTTTTTCATCTCCGTTGGTGTTGTACAAGTCTGGTGGAATAATTAACATACGTGGCCCCCTAAACTTGCACACATTAGTCATTTTAGCACCTCAATTCATCGGGTATTCACTTTGACACCTGAACTCAACGTTTTGTGACCGATTGAACACCTGGGACGCTGACATGGCAAAAAAATTTGCCACGAGGGAGCGCCACCTTGCTTGCCATGTCATTACTAAAATAAATTTAAAAAATCAATAACAATAACAATTTAAACAAAAAAAACAAAACAAAATCCCCCCATTGTACCCAATCCATCCCCTTCTTCCCGGACGTTCCTCAACCCCACCCAATCCTCATGCGCCGGAGGTTCGCCTTCTCTGCGACGACCGATGTCCCGCCGCCGCCGGAGGTCCATCAATTCCGACTTCGTCGTCATCCTCGCGCCAATCGCCACCCGCCCTCCTCTGTTTCTTAATCTGGGTCCGGTGAGGTCGAGAGTGAGAGTCAGGGCGGGCGTCAGGGCCGGGGTAGCGTTGGGTCCGACCGTCTTCTCTTCCGCGTAACCACCACGGTGAGCCCAGATCTGGGATAGCGAGGGCCGAGCGGAGGGGTCCGAGAGAAGGCGAGCGAGAGGTGTTCGTGAGGAAGAGAAGACGGGCGGCGTGGTGGTTGCGCGGGGCCGCCGTCGGGTCACCGCAGGATGGGACTGAAAGTCCCGATCTGCGAGAGGAGAAGTGAAGCGGATCTCGAGCGCCTCCTCGCCGACGGTGCTGAGGGTTTCGGTGTATGAGGTGGGGAAGGCGGTGGCTGAGTCTTGCCGGAAAAGGGATGAAGGAGACGGATTGTAGATGGAAAAGGGGGGTATTATTTCCTTTTTCTTTTTTCTTTTTTCTTTTTTTAATTTGTTAATGTAAGAGATGAAGGTGGCAGATTTGTTAATGTTATTGATTTTTTTATCTATTTAAGTAATGACATGGCATACAAGGTGGCGCTCCCATGGCAATTTTTTTTGCCATGTCAGCGTCTAGGTGTTCAATCGGTCACAAAACGTCTAGTTTAGGTGTTAAAGTGAATATCTGATGAATTGAGGTGTTAAAATGACTAATGTGTGCAAGTTTAGGGGGTCACGTATGTTTTAGGCCAATTACAAACACCCTTGAGAACTAAATATCTAAAGTTGTTTGCAAATTAGAGCGGCTTAAAGGTAATCGTCATTGGCGTTAGGCTGGTAGCAATCTCAATTTGACTCAAACCAAAAGAAGGTTCTCTATGTTGACATGTGTGCATTAGTATTTGATTCAAACTTTGTTAGAATTGAGTAGAAATTGTGGTTTCTGTTGTTCCTGTGGACGTGCAGTTAAAGAATGTGGCATATGTGCCCATTTCATTAGGTAATTTTTATTATTACTTTTTCTTATGTTAATTAGTGGTTGTAGTCTATATATAAGCCATTCTTGTTTGTGATCAATTAAACTGGTACAAATCCCGTATTACGAATGGGTACTGTGAGTATAAACCCGATTTAATCGATCTGAGATTAAATTTAAATCCGAGCCTATGTTTTACTCAGTAATGTATAACCCAAATCCTAACATATTGACATATATATGTATTTTATTTATTTTATATTTAAATTATGAAATCTATTTTTTTCATTAATTATATAGAATCTTAATAAAAGGGTAAAAAAAATATATTACCTAAAATGAAAAACATTTTAATAATTTAATAATTTAAATGAAAATTATATTTTCTTAAGATATCAAAACTAGGCAAGATATCAAAATTTGGATAAGATATCAAGGGCATATAAAGATAAATTTTAAAAAGTACAATTCAAAAAATAAAATCAATATTATATTCAGTAATGATGACGTGGCGCAAATTTTATGATCTCCCTTAGAGTAGGATCGAGCATAGTGACCCTTCTCACGACACTTGTAGCAAGTGATGTCCATTAGGTCCTTCTTTCATAATTACTCCCAGAGTATCCACCAAAGTTGTCATTATTGTTCATCATGGGGTTGAACTTTCCCTTTTCCACATTTTCCTCATGACTCTGGTTATTAAGGTTGTTTCACTGTCGGGATCAACAGTGTGTAACCTCACTTTCTTCGACTATGTAATTCATAGCCTTCTCCAGTTTGAGTGCCATATGCTTAGCCGTCAATTCCTTGTTCCTAGACTTGAGCCTTACATATTCATACTTTGAGAGCTTAGCAAACATCTCATCCAATTCAAGTAGCTCGTTTGCAGGATTCTCTAAGAACATAGTCCAATCATGGTCCCACTCGCAGTGCGTCCGTCAATGATAACAGAAACTTTGGTCTTTAGAGGGATCTCTTATTCATCGATCCCAAAGCTTAATTAACATGTAACTGTTGAGAATCTCAAATCTAGATTGATATGAGGAAACAGTTTCACAATCATTCATTGAGAAGTTTAGAAACTCCTTCACTTGAAGGATCAAAGCTTCCTTCATCTCAATTGTGTCATTGATGATCTTCTCTAAGACATTCTGATAACAATGATTTAGTCATTTTAAACCACAACTATGCAAAGAAATCAAACTAATTTAAAACTGTGATAAGCAAGTAAGGGTCGATTTCACAAGGAGATAAATTATCTTTCGTGATAAAGTTTGTGTCAAACTCAAGGAACAAAGGGTTTTATTTTGGATTGATCGAAGTAACAGTCTAACATGTACAACTTAACAAATAAAGGGTTTTGAAGAATAATATTTGGAAATTCCACTTCCTTTTCAATTATAATTAATAGCATAACTAGATACTATTAATTCTAACTAATTAAACAATCATGAAACTATCAATGTTCAGTTTAATAGTAGCATTCAAGAACACAAGATAGAAAACTAAGATAAAACAACCAACTTTTATCATAGAATGCAAAGCAATTCTCTTATGCATAAAACTAACACAACCAGGTATTACCACGATGCAGTTGCTACTTATAAAATAGAGATGCTCAACTAGAAACACTCTAAATCTAGTAATAAACTAATTAAAAAATCTTAGATAATCAGGCTAGAAATTATTGAAACAAGTCAATAGTAATTCAATCAAGAGAATAGATTAGATCCATGCAATAGATAAGGAATTAGAAATCTCACAACTGAATCAAACATAATGCTTCAATTGTGTAGTCTAAGCAAAAGTGTTTAGTTCTCCATAGAAATCTCAATAAAATATATTATCCAAAACTCAAAACTCAAACTCAAACTAGATCTAAAACAAAGGTCTAACCCTCCTTAAATAGGAGAAAACAAACCATCCAAAAATACATAAAAATAGGACTTAAAA
The DNA here is from genome assembly GCA_934048045.1 of Polygonum aviculare. NCBI lineage: Eukaryota > Viridiplantae > Streptophyta > Magnoliopsida > Caryophyllales > Polygonaceae > Polygonum > Polygonum aviculare. The sequence continues at coordinate 21,296,026 of OW204026.1, forward strand.
TAATATCTCTAAAGCAATAAATAAAACATAGCGTTTTTACGTGGAAAATCCTCGGGCACTGGCAGCGGTCGCCTTCTATGGGGCAGCGGTCGCCTTCTATGGGGCATCGGTCACCGCCAGCCACAACCAGATACTTTTCATTTTCTTCTTCATTCAGCTCCAAGTAGTCTACAATGCACCTCGGCTCTTCTTTCTTTAACGGTTCAAACTCCACTTAAAGCACCTATAACACCACTAAAAATATGCTAAACCCCTATCTAACTACACAACATAATTGTGCATATCACATTCCACATATTCATAGCATTCTTCAAGTTGCAGATTTTTCTTTGGACAAATAAACATATGCATACTGTTATCTCAAATGACAAGAAAAACCTCAATGACTTTTCATCACTCTTTAACAACTCCTGAACAATGTTTAAGAAAATACACCACATATCAATGATATTGGTAGTAACTTCAGAACCTATATCCATTGTATGAAAATCTTCTTTGGTTGAACTCATCTCAGCCATCTTAACAATATGACAACTACAAAAAAGAGCACAGAAGTAAATAATAGCAACGAAAAACATAATCATATATATCAGATTCATCTATAGTTACATCCATTTGTCCACAACGTCACGAGTAAGCCAAGAAAAAAGCTTCTCTACATCAGAGGATGCCTTTTCACTCACAATGACACACCTGTCAAGGTATGAAGATTTAAAATAATTGAAAGACTTTGATATTCGCTTTTCAAGAAAAGTCAACCCAATACCCTAATCACCAACAAGAGTCTCCATGGAGCAACTAGGAAATCTGATGACTCATCAACCATTATTGATTCCTTTTCTGAACCAAGACTCTCCTTTTGCGTGTCAAGAGTGTTCGGTTGCATATAAACTTCATCTTGTGAAACATGTCAAATCAACAATTGAAATGAACAAGCTAGCACGGGTGAAAAATTTCAAACAGAGTTGAACAAATTGTCATTAGGGATGAACAAATTGGCATTGAGGTTTAACAAATCACAAAAAGACATAAATGTCTAACAGAGTTGAACAAATTTTAAACAGACTTGAAAAAATTGCCCACTAGTGTTGAACAAATTGGCATTGAGATTGAACAAATCACAAATGTCTAACAGAGTTAAATAAATTTTATACCTCAAGAATTGCACATTCATCCTCCTCACTTGTCTTGTTTTAGGAGTCTTTCCCTTACATTATTACTGAACCTTGTTAAGGGTGTTGGCACTACGAGTACTATACTAACTAGCATAGTTACCCGCACCTTGAGTAGACTTTATTCAAAAAAATTATATAATTTTACATGATTTCTAAGAAGTTCAATATATATATATATATATATATTCTAAGTTTAGATATATCTTAATTATTATTTTTTGCATATTATTCTAGTAAATCATGTTTAGGTGGGGTAAAATATAATTTTAATAAATCTTGTATACATTTAAAGAAATATACGATCCAACTATAAATCTATAATTAAGAAAAAAAGACTAATTAATATATTAATTAAGAAATGAAAGATTTTGACTATTCGATAAGAATATCTTTTGAGATATATAATATCAAAATCCTTCTTTTCTTAAGTATCTTATTTAATACTCCACCTATTTGTAAAGCTACAAAAACAATAGAATATTTTATATAGAATCTCTACCTTTACCTATTTGGAAGAAAAAAATCTCTACATTTACATATTGAGTAGAAAAAAATCTCTACATTTACCTAATTAGAAGAAAAAAAAATCTTTTTATTTACCTATTTGATAGGAAGAAAAATCTCATTTGGACAAATATATATAACATGGATAAATAAATGATGTGGAATAATAAAAAAATAAAATAATATATGATGTGGATCAACGATAGATTGACACGTTTTAAAATCCTCGGTGGCGAAATATAAGAATGACACTTGGAAAAATCCTACGTGGCGCAATGTAATGACTCCCAAACCTTATGACTTATATATATATACATAGAGCATCCACAATGGAGAAATTAAGTAAATTTCTTAACTTAAAAAAAATAAAAATAAAAGAAATAAAATTTGACAAAATCAAAATTGTAAAAAAACAATAGAAGAAATATTTCTACTGTAAGATAAGTATAAAGTAAGAGAGATGGAAAAATACAAAAAACAATAGAAGAAATATTTCTACTGTAAGATAAGTATAAAGTAAGAGAGATGGAAAAAAAAAATTCTTTGGAAAATCTGAAACATATCCTCCAATTTTGATATAATATTTCTATTAAGTTTTAAGAAATGAAGAAACATTTGTTCATTGTGGATGCTCATCGATGTAAGGCAATAACTAGTTTAACCCTCATACTATGTACAAGTAATGTGATTATAAATCCGATTTAATATAGGTATGTTTTATAAACTTCTTCGATAGTAAATTATATAGATATATTGTTAAATAGAAATTAATCATATTACATGATTAATTTTTGGACTTTATTATTTAATAAAGATTAGATAAAATCGAAAAATACGATTCTGAGATTATTTTCTCGGACTTTTTTTTATAATTATGAAATAAATTTTGGATTTTAAAAAAATAAGTACACTATATCTATATTTCCTAATTTCCTACCTACTAAATTTAAATTTCCTATCTTTTTCAAACAACTAATAAAGATAATATCATGCAATAATGTTAAAATTATTTTATGATAAATATCACGTTTTATTAAATAATAATATTTATTAGAAGATTACAACTAATTCTTGGTAAGAGATAAGTCATAATTTTCAGGATAATTCATAATTTTCGATAATTTTAAGCATTTTTTTACGGAATAAGATTATATAAGATTCTAATTACCTAATTTGTATTAAATAGGGCCTCACTTTTTTTTTTATTATAGAAGTGACACGCGTTTCAAATTTTGACGAAGATATTAGTACTCCATAGTATAGATGGTTTATAGTATAAAAAAATGAAAGAATTGGGTGAGAATGGCGGTTTTTGCACGACTCTCCGGGCTCCGCCCATGGGATTGGAAAGTTCAAAAATGGCGTGCTTCGTGGGGTGGACACCTGATTCGTTTCCTCTTTTTAGCTAACTTATTATTGGAGAACCGAAACAGGAAACAGACAGAGAGATAGAGAATGGAGACATTGAAGGAAGAAGAGGATTACAGCTGGAGAGAGGTGCATCTCCCCTCTCTCATCCCTAGAGTTCCGGAGCCGGAGCTGGAGCGAGAGACCGGGGAGAGAAGAAGAGGCAGAGACATCTTAGTGGCCGTCGATCATGGGCCCAACAGCAAGCACGCCTTCGATTGGGCTCTCCTCCACTTCTGCCGACTCGCTGATACCGTTCACCTCATCCATGCCGTTTCTGGTACACTGCTCCAATTGCTCTTTCTTCTTTGATCCGCTTCGTGTAATTATTAGGGTTTCTGAGCTTTGTCTGCTTGAACATTTTGTGGGCCAGATGTCAACAACAATGCCGTCTACCAAACTACTCAGACTCTGATGGAAAATCTTGCTGTTGAGGCTCTGCAGGTCTCCATGGTCAGTCTCGCTTCCAATTCTTGCTCAATTTCTGCTTAGGGTTTGGAGGGTGTTGATTGGAATATTCTCAGGATTCTTCCATCTATCATTACCAAATGCTGTTTGAACTTTGAAACATAGTGTATACATAAGCATTAACAGATGATTGATCAATGCTTTTGTTTTGTGCTTCTTTTTGTTTATATGAAAAGGCTTTCCTACCAAACCCTAGAACCCAGATCCTGCTTCAGCGGGACTACCTGATAAATGTTGTACTTGTTAACCAAACCTTAGAACCTGGATGGATTCCTTACGATGCCCTCATTGTAACAAGATGAGATCCTTACTAACTTGGCTTGCTCTCATGCTGATGTTTTGAACTTGTTGTGAAACTAGGTGACAAGGACTGTGGCTAGAATTGTTAAGGGTGACCCAGGGAAGGTGATCTGCAAGGAAGCGGAACGACTGAGGCCAGCAGCTGTAATCGTGGGAAGCAGAGGCCGAGGCTTGATCCAGAGGTTTCACATCTTCCCCTGTCCATTCAATTCAGCCTCTATTATCTATCTCCTTAGAAACTCATTCTTGTTGGGTCTTTCCAGTGTCTTGCAAGGAAGTGTAGGGGAGTACTGCTTCCACAACTGCAAAATAGCACCGCTCATCATCGTTCCCGGGAAAGGTATTACATTCTAGCCGGCTTAATCTAGTGTTTTGGGAATGTAAGCTCGACAATAGTAAAATGTAAAGCTGAACCAGTTTTTCATGTTCATTTTCAGAAGCTGGAGAAAGATCAGTCATTTGATCAAAGCAACCACCTCTGAATCTGTAAGATATGGCTCAAATGTTTCATTGCTGTCCAATGCAGATGTCTGATGGTGTCTATGTAATAGCTTAGATGATAGTATAGGTTTGCAAATCATACTATGTTTCAGCCATCTTCTTGTGGAGAATACAATCAAATCCTGTATTTCATGTTTTTGTGTATCAGTTCAGTTCAAATGTACGTGTACATCATGTTATGCTTAAAATTCATTTTCCTATGACCTGTTTGCTTACATTTTGATTTTTCAGGATAAAAAATTGTTAACTTGTGCTATGTATTGTCAGAGGAATCTATGTGAGATGGAAGCAAACAGGCAGATGATATTTGAAGAATCTATGTAGTTATTGTTATGAAAAGATTAAGACTAAGGCACTTTGATCTTCTTAAAAGAAAACACTTAAACAAACTTTGGAAACACTCTTGATTATTAGAAGGGAGAGAGGGAGAGTAAGAACTTTAGAGATGTATTTCTTACTCTACTTTGGTGCAATTTTTATAATGGTAGATGACCTCCTTTTATAGGAGAAAGTGAGGTAAAAAACCTAGGTTAATTTCCATGATTTAACCATGGTAATAAGGAGGTGAAGAAGGTGAATAATTCACCTTGTACAATTTACCTCCAATCATACATAATACAAACAATACATGTTCAATCATCTACTCATACAAATAATGGAGATGTAAGAAGGTTAACTTGTAGATGTGTATAAAAGGTTGATTAGTAGATGATGTAGATTATGGCTATAATCATGCCTTCATAACACTCCCCCTTGAATATTCACCTTCTTTCATGTTGTAGGAGATGGGTGTGCGTTGCCTCGTTAAAAACCTTGTCAGGGAAAACCCAGTGGGATAAAAACCTGAACGAAGGGAAAAAGAGTGCAACTTGAAACCCATTGTACGCTTCAGAGCTACCTCATTAAAAACCTTGTCAAGTAAAACCCACTGGGAAAACACTTGATCGAAGGGAAAAAGAGTGCAGCGCGTATTATGCTCCCCTTGACTTCAACATATGTCTCGAAGTCTGCACATTCAAATTCTGGATACTAGCTCTCCAAATTTCTTAGGGAGCAAAGACTTTGTGAATAGGTTAGCCAAATTGTCATTTGATCGAATTTGTTGGACGTCCACTTCATCAGCTTCTTCCAAATCTCGAGTAGAAAAGAACTTTGGAGATATGTGCTTTGTGCGGTCTCCTTTGATGTAGCCTTTCTTCATTTGAGCAACACATGCAGAGTTGTCCTCAAACAATGTTCTTGGATCATCAGTGATCGGCCGCATCCCACTTTCTTTCTGGATGAATTGGATCATTGCTCATAGAGATACACATTCTCTTCCTGCCTCTTACAAAGCAATCAACTCGGCTTGGTTCGATGATGTGGCAGTCACGGTTTGCTTCGTTGATCTCCATGAGATAGCAGTGCCTCCATACGTGAACACATAGCCATTTTGTGATTTGGCTTTGTGTGGATCAGACAAGTATCCTGCATCTGCATATCCAACCAGGGTTGCATTTCTTTGGCTACGATAGTACAACCCGAGATCATGTGTACCCCGGAGATAGCGAAATATGTGTTTGATTCCATTCCAATGCCTCCTTGTAGGAGCAACGCTATACCTGGACAATAAGTTCACAGCAAAAGCAATATCTGGTCTTGTATTGTTAGTTAAATACATTAAAGCACCAATTGCACTTAAGTATGGTATTTTTGGACCAAGAATCTCTTCGTCCTCTTCTCGGGGACGGAATTGATCCCTCTCAACATTTAGGGATCGAACTTCCATTGGAGAGGTCAAAGGGTGCGCTTTGTCCATGTAGAACCTCTTAAGGATTTTCTCAGTATAATTAGATTGGTGGACAAAGATTCCATCCTTTAAGTGCTCAATCTGTAGGCCAAGACAAAGCTTTGTTTGTCCAAGGTCTTTCATTTCAAATTCTTTCATCAAATATTTCGCAGTATCTTCAAGTTCATTTGAAGTTCCGACGATGTTTAGATCGTCAACATAAACTGCGATAATAGCGAATCCCTTTTCGGATCATTTGATGAAGACGCATGGACAAACAATATCGTTCTTATACCCTTCTCTCATGAGGTATTCACTGAGACGATTGTACCACATTCGCCCAGATTGTTTTAACCCATATAATGACCTTCTCAATTTTATGGAAAACATTTCTTTAGGTCCAGGAATATTGGCCTCAGGCAATTTTAGTCCTTCCGGGACTCTCATGTAGATGTCGGTATCAAGTGTGCCATACAAGTATGCAGTAACGACATCCATCAAACGCATTTGCAATTTTTCAAAGACAGTCATGCCAATTAGGAATCTCAATGTAGTTGCATCAACTACTGGAGAGTATGTCTCCTCGTAATCGATTCCGGGTATTTGAGAAAAACCTTGCGCAACAAGGCTTGCTTTATATCTTACAATTTCGTTTTTCTCATTTCGCTTGCGCACAAATATCCATTTATAGCCGACTGGTTTTACACCATTTGGTGTACGAGCTATGGGTCCAAAGACCTCTCGCTTTTCGAGCGATTTTAGCTCTGCCTGAATAACCTCTCTCCATTTTGGCCAATCTTTTCTTCGTCGACACTCATCGACTGATTTTGGCTCAAAATCATCATTTTCATTTACAATGTCACTAGCCACTGAGTAGGCAAATGCATCATCGACAATAACTTCCTTTCGATTCCATTGTGTACATGTGGACACATAGTTTATGGAAATCTCATAATTATCGACATTCTCATTCTTATCGAGGATATCATTTTCTTTTGAGATATTCTCATTCTCAATATCATTGCCTTCATCATCATTATCATGATTCATCGTGGCTTCTTCTACCATGCCCTTTTGTACCCTTGTTTTTCTTGGTTTCAAATCTTTTGAACCGAATGGTCTACCACGCTTACTGCGTATTGTAGACTCACTTGCAATGGATGCATCTGGCAATCCAGTGGGTATTTCAACCCTTGCAGGGGCATTTGCGGCAGGTATATATGACTTAGTTACCCTCTTTGTGTCAGTAAAAGCATCGGGTAACTGATTTGCAATATTTTGCAAATGAATGATCCGTTGTACTTCTTGTTCACACAATTTCGTTCTTGGATCAAGATTAGACAATGCAGTTGCATTCCACGTGATTTCTTTCACATGTGGATTTGCATTTTTCTTTTCTCCCCCTAAGGTTGGGAATGTATTTTCATCAAAATGGCAATCAACAAATCTTGCTGTAAACATATCGCCAGTTGTTGGTTCAAGATATTTAATGATTGAGGGAGACTCAAAACCAACATAAATTCCTAATCTTCTTTGGGGACCCATCTTTGTGCGTTGGGGTGGAGCAATAGGAACATAAACCGCGCATCCAAATATCTTCAGATGCGAAATGCTTGGCTCCTTACCAGATACTAGTTGTATCGGGGATTGTTCATGATTAGCACTTGGCCTTAATCGAATCAAGGCTGCTGCATGCAATATTGCATGTCCCCACGCAGATGGTGGCAATTTTGATTTCATCAATAATGGTCTAGCAATTAGCTGCAATCGCTTTATTAAAGATTCAGCGAGACCATTTTGTGTGTGAACATGAGCCACTGGATGCTCAACATCAAGGCCAATTGACATACAATAGTCATTGAACGTTTGAGATGTAAATTCTCCTGCATTATCAAGTCGGATTTTCTTTATTGTATAATCCGGGAATGGGGCTCTCAATCGGATTACTTGAGCAAGGAGTTTAGCGAATGCAACATTTCTTGTTGACAATAGGCTTACATGTGACCAACGTGTTGATGCATCAATTAGCACCATGAAATATTGAAATGGTCCACATGGTGGGGTAATTGGCCCACATATATCTCCTTGGATTCTTTCTAAGAATGTAGGAGTCTCACTTGCAATTTTGCTTTTAGAAGGCCTGATAATTAACTTTCCAAGTGAGCAAGCAGTGCAATTAAAATCACTGGTTGAAAGAACCTTAATATTCTTTAGTGAGTGCCCAAGTGAGCTATTTATGATTTTGTGCATCATCACAAATCCTGGATGACCCAAACGGTCATGCCACAATGTGAATACAGCTTGGTCATTCGACCATTTACTAGCTGTTGCATTGACCTCAAACGGATAAATATATGTATGGTATAATCCGGAGGTTTGCGTTGGCATCCTTTCAAGGATTTGTTTATGGCCAAATTCATGTTTTATGATGCACAAATATTCTCTCCCATTTTCATTCATGGTTTCCATATGAAACCCATTTTGACGCACATCTTTAAAGCTCAGCAAATTCCTTCGAGATTTGCTCGAGTATAGTGCATCATTTATCACTAACTTCGTTCCATTGGGGAGTAGAACGAGGGCTCTTCCAAAGCCTTCAATGAGTTTTGACACACCGGATATTGTAGTAACATTGCCTTCAAAGGCCTTTAACTTTGTGAAGTATTCTCTACTTCTTAATATGGTGTGTGTCGTCGCACTGTCTAGAAGACATTACACTTTCCCATTGTGCTTCACCTTAAGTGAGCTCATTTTCTATGCATACAAAGAAGCATGATTAAGACATTAATAATAAAAGCTTCATATATTTCACAAGGATAATTATATTATACAAAGCCTATTATACATAATCTATTATACAAAGCTTTATTATACAAAGTCATGCGAGATTTAAAGTGAAGAACAAGCATAGAAGATACTACAATTATTATACAATAACATGGAAGATAGTAGATTTATTTAGATGCTAGTCATCTAAGCATCAAAGACAAAGTCATCGCCATTATCATGGTTAAGGAAGCCATTGACATCCAAGCTAGTCACTGGTGACCTATTTCCACCATTATTCTCAATGTAATTGGTCTCGGTAGCCTTTTCTTTATCTTTCTCGGCCTTGTATAACTTCACTAGATGTGGAGTTGTACGGCATACCTTTGACCAGTGACCAGTCATGCCACATCTATAGCATGTGGATCTAGCTTTTGGAGAGGATCCTAATGGACCCGTCTAGACCTTTTGCTTCGCATCCCCCTTGTAGCCATGGTTATCATGGTGGTTATCATGGTCTTTGTTGTAGTTTCGACCACGGTTATTGCCACCACTACCACCACGGCTACCTCGGCTCCAATAGTTACCACGACCTCGACCACGCCTATTATTACGGCGTGATCGTTGCCCCCTTTCATTAGCGTTCCCATCATGGAACGCCTTTTTCATAGCATTTGCTTCTGGGGCGGGTGTTGAGCCCGTAGGCCTAAGGTTGTGGTTTCTCATTAGGAGCTCATTATTTTGTTCAGCAACCAACAACACTTTCAACAACTCGGAGTATTTTGTGAACTTTCTCTCTCGGTATTGTTGTTGCAATAAAATATTGGAGAGATGCATGGTGGAGTAAGTTTTCTCCAACATTTCGCCTTGTGTGATCTCTCGACCACATAGCTTCAACTGAGATGTGATCCTATGGATCACACTATTATACTCAGTGATGGACTTATAGTCCTGGAACCTTAAAGTGTTCCATTCGTATAGTGCTTGTGGAAGCAAGACCTCCTTTTGATGGCCATATCGCTCTTTCAAATTCTCCAACAAATCCTTTGGATCCTCCACAAACAAGTACTCGGTTTTGAGACTTTCATGAATGTGGCGTCGGAGGAACACAATGGCTTTCGCCTTTTCTTGTGGGGTAGTTGTATTCTTATCATCGATTGTTTTCTCAAGGCCATTTGCCTTGAGGTGAGCCATAGCATCAACCTTCCATTCAAGGTACTTTTGGCCCGACAAGTCAAGGATGTCGAACTCCCTTTTGGCGATGTTTGCCATTGGCTACTATGCATAAGAGATGTACATTAAACAATATTGTAATTTATGAATCGTGCACGGAAAGATTGAAGCGATCAATTTAGCATGCATGTAGATGATATGCATATAACATAGATAGCGTATGCAACACAAAAGTAAATCAATGTAGGCATAGACAATATCATAAGACAAAAGTAAGAATGTAGACATAGGCAATATCGTAAGACAAAACTAAAAATGTAGACATAGGTAATATCATAAGACAAAAGTAAAGAATTGTACGAAGTATAATTTAACAATTTTAAAGTCTTTAGAGTCTCAAAGTCCATTAGGTCCTTAAAGTCCGATATGTACGAAAGAGGTCCTTAAAGTCTTTAGAGTCCGGAAAAAATTCGGTTCACCCTTTACTCATCTTTTTATCCGTTCACTTTTTCTCTTTCTTATCTCCTTCTTCCTTCTCCATTTTCGATCTCCACCACCACAAAAAAAACTCTCTCGACTTTTCCATGGCCGACGACAAGATTATGCGTCGTCTTAGGGCCGGAAATCAAAGATTTATAATTGAGCTTTTCATTTGCCTTGTTCTTATTGTGGTTACCAACATCATTCTCATAATCGTTTTGCTTGAGAGTTATTTTCAAGCCGGTCGGTGAAAATTAGGATTTTCAAGGAGAAATCAAGTTAATCAACGAGTGAGGTAAGCAAATCTAATTCCTTGTTTTTATCTTATGTAGATCCAAAACATGTGATTATTTTTGGTAAAGAAACGTTTGAAATCTAGGAAGGGAAAAACGAGTTTCTGATATAGAAGATCCCAAATTGGGCGACTATAGAGCATACTCCTCAAAAACAATTATGTAAATAAACTTCTTGTATGTTTAAGATTAAGAAGAGTTAGAGTTGGTACCTTAGTACTTAGGAAGCTCGGTTGGTAATTAGAGACTCGTGCTGATAACGTGTTATGAAAACTTTAAGACTAAGGCACTTTGATCTTCTTAAAAGAAAACACTTAAACAAACTTTGGAAACACTCTTTATTATTAGAAGGGGGAGAGGGAGAGTAAGAACTTTAGAGATGTATTTCTTACTCTACTTTGGTGCAATTTTTACAATGGTAGATGACCTCCTTTTATAGGAGAAAGTGAGGTAAAAAAACCTAGGTTAATTTCCATGATTTAACCATGGTAATAAGGAGGTGAAGAAGGTGAATAATTCACCTTGTACAATTTACCTCCAATCATACATAATACAAACAATACATGTTCAATCATCTACTCATACAAATAATGGAGATGCAAGAAGGTTAACTTGTAGATGTGTATAAAAGGGTGATTAGTAAATGATGTAGATTATAGCTATAATCATGCATTCATAACAATTATATTTTTATTTTAAAATTATAAAGACAATTTCTTGTATGAGAAGGGTGTTAGTCAATTTCTCTTCAACGTCTATTCTCTGCATTTCATCTTCCCTCAAGGATGATATGTTTTTAAATGGTTCTTCCCAAAATGCAAGCTAAGAAACAAAATTCTCTTTTCTTTATTAAATCTTGAAGGCTGATAATATAAATGGCTAGACTGCTTTGTAGAAAGATTAAATTCTCTTGCACAGCCCTAAGCTTGCTGATGGGTGGGAAGATCACCGCTGAAAGCGGGTATTGGATCAATAAGTGTCGAATGTCCACTATACATACAAAGATTGATGATTTATCCATGAATGAGACTTGCACTATGTCCCTATTGTTTTGTCTACGTGATTCTCTCCTTTCTTTGGCCCTTTTTTCCCTCTTTGTTGGTGTTGTTGTGAGCTTATGCTCTCAAAAAATGGGCAAGGGAAGCAATACGCCGACATTTTTTTGGGGCGGAGGGCGTATTTACTTTTTAATCGTTTTAATTTATCTTTATATAGTGTTTCATAATTCATTAAAATAATTGTTTTTTTGAGAAAATAGTTTAATCAAAGTCTAATTTATAACTATCTATCTATACTATCTAGATAATTTTGTGTACATGGGGGTATTTAATGTTCTCATGCCACATTAATGAGCATAAAAAGTAAATAAAAAAGATGATTATTTGAAAGAATAAACTATTGTATTAGAATTGTATAATAATTAATATTTTGTTTAATATAGAAAGGTAGAAAGTAAATACAAAAAGTGATTATATGAAAATTATATTTATATTGAAACCTATATTTTTTGTCAAAAAGTTATCATTTGAAAGAACACATTATTGTATTAGAAATGTATAACAATTAGTATTTTGTTTCACATAGAAAACTAAAAAGTGAATACAAAATGTGATCATTTGAAAACTATATTGATATTGAAAACTATAAATTTTGCCTTAGAAAAAACTATTGTGTTAGCAATGTATAACAATTAGTGTTTTATGTCTCATATAAAATATAAAACTATATTTATAACTTTGTGGTAACAGGGGGTATTTAATATCATCATGACACATTAATGAACATAAAGAAATGAATAAAAAAGGTAATTTTTTTAATATAACAAACTATTATATTAGAAATGTATAAATTAGTATTTTGTTTCCTATAGAAAACTAAAAAGTAATTTAAAAAGTGATTATTTGAAAACTATATTTATGTATACCGGCCACATATATAAACTTGTATATATATAAAAGTTAAGCGGTGTCCCCATTTATTAAATTCTCCATTTAGTATACCTTGCAATCTTCTCTATATAATCAACACTATGTAATCATAATCAAAATAATCACAATAGCATAGTGGTAAATCCTTCCTCTAATTACCCAAAGGTTTGGGATTCAAACCTCTCTAGCAACATTTTTGTATTGTTTACATATTTTCTTAACATGTATTCTTTTTAAACGTAAATCACAACATATGTGAATACTATAAATCATAAAATATGTGCATTTTTTTAACGTAAATCACGAAATGTATCTATACCCTAAATCATAAAATATGTATATTTTTATATATATTATTTTATAAAACTAGGTGGTGTCCTCATTTAATGCCTCATTTGGTGTTAATATAAAATTATTACTTCATTCTATTTAGCAGTCTTGACCGAGCTTGATGTTTAATATTTGATTAAAAACGTCGTTAAGTTAGTTGTAGTATACAATAGATTGATTAACATTTTTATTTGTAATACCAAATTAAGGTTGCTCATTTATGATTTTATAATACTAATGGATTTATATTCGGTGAATTTGGAAGGACGAAATTGCACAAATGAATAGACATATATGTTAAACATAAAAAACGATGATAATTCTCAACTTAAAAATAATAATCTGCATAGATTTGGAATTTATGGCTATTCGAAAAACTATTACTTCATTAAAGGAAAATAAATATGTCATTAAATTCATTTTTAACTGACCTATGGATAATTAACTAATTCATCTTTAACTCATTCATTGTAATTGCTTGACTATTCAAATTTCTAAGAATGTAACATAGAGGTGAGTTAACATAGATTAAGTAATTTATATTATTAAATTAAAAAAATACATAACAAAATAACCATAATCAAATTCAATAACTAATTGGGCGATTTGCGAAAATGCCCCACCCAGAAAAACGGTTTGCAAAGACGCTCCTTAAAATAAAAAAAATAGCGAAGCATGCTGTTTTGAGCGTTTTTGCAATAAAATTTACATTATTTTGTATTTTTTTAAATAGAATTTTATTAAAAATCATTATAATTACAATAAAAATATTTAGCCATAAATTCTGGAAATTCATTTTAAATACAGAATTGAAAAATAGAAAAAAAAGAAAAAGAAAATATAAAAAAAGAAAATAGTTTTGAAACATTAAGATTTTTTGGAAACAATGAGATATTGTAGAAGATATTGTGAAAGATATTGTTAAAGATATTTTTTGAAAATATAAAACGTAATTAAACGTGGATCATTATTTTTTGAAGATATTATTATCTTCGTTTCAACATTCATTGTGATTATCTTCATTATTATCTTCGTTTCATCACAAAGCAGGGTAAAATTCATCATGTCACCCTCATTAAACATCTTGTCATACATAACGAAATATCCTGTCACCCTTTTGTAAAATACTATCATTTTTTTCGTGTTAAAAACATGTGTTTCTTCTAAAAAACATTGCTTTTCTCATCTTTCACTAAAACTTATTTCTAAATACAGAATTAAAAACTACAAAAGACAAAGAAAAAATAAAATAAGAAAATAGTTTTGAAACATTAAGAATTTTTGGAAACAATGACATATTGTAGAAGATATGGTGGAAGATATTTTTTAAAAATATAAAACATAAATAAATGTGGATCATTATTATTTTCGTTTCAACATTAAATGTTATTATCTTCGTTATTGTATTCGTTTTATCACAAAATAGGGTGAGACTCATCTTGTCACCCTTAATGAAAATCTTGTCATACACAACGAAATATTTTGTCACCCATTTTTCTTTAATTTTTTTTAGGTAAGATTTTCTTGTTTTAGGTAAGATTTTTTTTTTCAGCCCGCCGAGAGGAGTTCGGTAAGATTTTCAATTTTTCTTTAATTTTAAAAAAAGGATAGATCAAAAAACGAAATCTTTTTTTAACATTAAAATATTTATAAATACTTTTTATTTATATATATTTTTAAATTTGGATAAAAAATAAAGTTTGGTAAAAAAAATTTATTTCTCAAATAAAATATTAATAAAAATAATAGTTTTCGATTTTTTAAAAAATATTTTGTTTTTTATTTTATTTGATAAAAATTAGTCATTTTGGACATGAATGTAATATTTTTAGGCATTTTCGCAAATCGAAAAAAAAGGTCATATTTGCAAACGGATTATCAAATAGGGGCATTTGGTACTAATCCCCCTAACTAATTTTGCAAATCCACAAACGATTTTTTTCGAAGTGAAGAAAAATGAACTTAAATGTAGTAAATAAGTTATAAGAATAATATCATATATATATATATATAAGATTCTCTACAAAATAATTGATGTATCAAAATGTGAAACGAAAGTAAATATACCACAAAAATAATTTATGACTTGCATAATAAATGATTTGTAAAATAAACTCACCTTTAACTTATTCACCTTAATTATTTGACTATTTAAAGTTTTAATAATGTAATATAAAGTGAATTTAATTTATATTATAAGGCGAAAAACTGACATATTTATAAAAAAAAGATATAGATCATTCAAAAAATTACTAATGTAAATCTAAGCTCAGTATATTATATTAAGTAAATGATTTAGGTCATATTAGATGTGATAGACATAAAATTTAATGTCATTTATAATTTGACAATTAAAAGAGTGAGGAATTGCATAGTATGAGCATCGTACTCTAGTCTATATCTATATATATAAAAGTTAGGTGGTGTCCCCATTTAATGCTCCATTTAGTATTGGTTGCAATCTTACCTATATAATTAACAATATACCTACTAAATTCAAGTAACCTCATTAGCCTAGCGGTAATAGCCTTCCCTTATAAACCATAAGTTCAAGGTTCAAATCTCCCAAGTAGTATCTTTTTATATGTTCATTTTTTAAGCATGAATGTTTGCCTCAATGAAGCAATAACTTTTTATACAGGTTTTTGAACATAACATTCGAAAAAATTCATTTTGAAATCCAACAGTATCCCAATAATTTTATTTTCAATTCCATTAATATCTTAAATTGTTTACACAAATAGATTAAGTATATAAATACAACTATATCATTTTTATCTGTTACGATTTGTTATATATAAGAATCATCATAGAAAATGTTAACGGTCATATTCTCACGGAATATGATACCAACTTCTTCATTAAAGTATAAGTTATGGACAAAAATAAAGAATTGCATTTTGAGTACTTAAAAAATTGATTCACGTATGTGCAAATTTTCAAGACGTGCATAATACTGGAAATAAATACCTAATCTTTATTAGAGTTTTAACATTATTTTTTAAATTTGTTTGTACACATTAGGAGTTTTATTTGCAATTTTTCTTAAAATTATTTACAGCTTTGATAAACATTTGGTTTTTTCCTTCTTATTTTTCTTGCTAAATAATTATCACACTTATTATTTTATTAAATTACAAAAAAAACATGTATAGGTAATATTGGTTAAGAGGAACTTTATTTCTATATTGAACAATAGTTTTAGTTAAATAGCTATTTAGATGAAAAGTTATGAGAGTGGTATATTAGCTATTCAAAAATTGAAAGAAAATTAAAGGACTATATCTCCAATTTGGTCAATTAAGTGAATTAACTATAATTAACGTAAAATACTATTTGATTAAAATTGATTAATAAAGCTTAAAAATAATTTTTGAACCCGTGCGTAGCACGGGACATGACTTTTAGTCTATATAATACATTAAAAAGTTGTGTACGAAGTGCATTTAATGCACAGATTCAATCTTATTCTTTTATTGGGATAAATATACAAGTGGGTTGTAATAACATCCTAGCGTAGTGGTTAAGCTTCCCTCCTTTGTCATAAAGATCCATGGTTTGAGTCCTATTGGCCAAATTTGTGTTTTTTTTCTATGACAAAATGTATAAGATTTAATGTTACTACAATCGTGGTCAATATGTCTCATTTTAGCATAATCAAATTCGTCAAATCATTGATATAATAATAATAATAGTATTAAATTTTATAAAAGAATTAACCTGAAAACCTATATATAAATATATCTATATGTGATCAAAGGATGTCAAGACTCTTGTGGTATATTTAAAAATAATAAAAAAAAAAATTAACTATATATAAAAGTTCTCCAATAACAAAAAAAAGACAACAAATAATCATTTGTTGATCATTTACACATTATTTAAAAAAACATACCACTAATATAATAAAAATACACTAAATACGTTGTGATTTATTTTATAAAATTGCAGCATTAATGCTATGTATTTTATAAAATTCCTATAATTGCAAAATTACGTTGTGATTTAATTATGTTCGGGCCATGGTGCATTAAAACTTTCACATTCAATTTGCCTTTTTCTTGTGCCTTCCAAATTGAGAAGAGGCGTTTGATTTCCTGTAGTGTAAATGACCATTAAATTCTGATTTATACGGTTATACCGAATAGAAATAATGGCCTGTGGGTAACGTTCACCCCTTTTCCTTGGATGCCTTCTCGGGTGCATTAATGCCCACACCGCATTTACGACTCTTACCTTCACACCTCACCACTATATATTGCCTACCATCCAAGACGAGAAACACGACTACCCCACGGTTCCCACAACCATGGCAGCCCATTCCAAACCCGCCCACTCTATGCCAAACACCAACGACGAACCCGCGGAACATACAAAATTTAGAGGAGTGGTCTTATCGCTGGCGACAACGACTTTGGCTCGATGCCGCACTTGATTGAAACAATCCTCCGGCGACCTATTACGGTGACGAAATTGCGTTTCGCGATTGCATACATTAATTGAGTGTATTAGATATGAGTAAAAATCTTGTTTTGGATTCATATCACTGCATTAGTATACCATGAGTTGTCAATTTGAGTGCTTCGTGACAACTTTATTTGTTTATCAAATAGCAATCTTTAACAGGCACTTCGAGAAGTATGGGGAGATCGTAGACTCTATTATTATGAAAGACCGGCTCAGTGGTAAGCCTAGGGGGTTGGGGGTTTTCACCTATGCTGATCCTAACGTGGTCAACTGGTCAATAAGGTTATGGAGGAGGATCATATTATCAATGGAAAGCAGGCAATGATGTTCATAGTTTCTATATTTACAGCGCACTAATTGGAAAATGTTGGAGTTGGCTATAATTTTTAAGGAATTCTTATGCTTATACGTCATATTCATGGTTAGGTTGAAATCAAGAGAACTATTCCTAAAGGTATTGGACAGCAGGACTTCAAAACAAAGAAAATATTTGTTGAGGGTATAGTGTGGATTTTTATGTGCTTTCATATACGTATATTGAAGTAGTTTTCTACTGTTAAGATTGAAGCAAAGTTAATTGGTAGTGCGTTAGATTCCTTTTTTTTGATGATTTTGCCTTTCAATGTTACTGTGCAGATGACATACAAGACTTTCTCTAAATTTGGAACAATAGTAGACCATGAGACAAATCGCTCTAGAGGATTCGGTTTTAGTGTGTTTGATGATGAAGAAGTTGTTGATGAGTTGCTTTCCAAAGGACATATGATTGATTCTGCTGGTACTCGAGTGAGCTTAGTAGTTAGTAGTAGTAGCTGAAGATAATATATATGTAATGACAAACCCAACAAGAATGCAATTTGCTTATGTGCTTTCACCGTTAAAGGCAAACCTCAAAGGCTGGATAGAAACATGGGCTGATTATCTTGCACATCTACGAAGAAGATATATGTATACTTTAACATGCATAGGAACAAAAAGACACTAAACAAAAAGACACTAAACAAAAATACACTAAAGAATACATATAAAACTTATGTCCCGTGCGATAGCACGGGCCTGTCTTCCTAGTATATATAAAAGTTAGGTGGTGTCCTCATTTATTGCTCCATTTAGTTATGGTTGCAATCTCCCCTATATAATAAACACCATGCAATTATAATCAAAATAACTACAATAGCATAGTGGTAAAGCCTTCCTATAATTATCCAATGGTTGGGGGTTCAATCCTCTATAGTAGCATTTTTGTTCAAATATTTTTTAAAACCTACGGCATAATTATCAATTCGAGAGTAATTTTTACTTTCTTACTATGAACGGGATTTACATTAATTCAAATTAGATCCTGCAAAAAAACTTATGTTAAAAGCTTACATATACATAATACTCTCTCCTTTTCAAAATACATGACCATTTGGACATTGCACATATATTAAGAAAAACATGTTATTCCTATATTACCCCTATAGAATGTAGAGTTAATTATTTGTTTAGAGAAATATGAAAAAGTGTAATGATTATGATAAAGTTAATTATTAGGGGTATAAATGGAAAAAGTAGGGAAAAAATATGAAATGGTCATGTATTTTGAAACAACCTAAATTGTCTAAAAGGCCATGTTTTTTGAAACGGAGGGAGTATTACGTAATTTTTGCGTACATGAGATTTGTCAACTTTGTCAATGATAATTCACCATTATAACAAATCATTTACATATATATTTTGTGATAAATGGATTGCATCAACCAAGATTGTACCTATTCAATTAGTATGGAGTGAATTAAAATCATTTTTGATATTTTCCACCGAGTCCAACCATTCCAAACAAGCTTCATCTTTCCAACCATTCCAACAAGCTTCATCTTTCCATATAATTAGCACGGGTCATGAATTCTAACAAGCTAAGTATATCAAACTAGAATATGTTTTTTTTAACAAGCTTAGGGGATATTTTTTTTAACGTAAATCATAAAATATGTTTATACCCTAAATCATAAAATATGTGATTTTTTTAAACTTTCATATGTTTTTTATAGTTTTCTATATCTTTCATATGTACGTAATTGGCTTTTAGATGCAAATAGAGGTGTCAAACAGGTCGGGTCGGGTGGATTCGGGTTCGGTCTTTTCGGGTTCGGGTTGAGTGCGGGTTCGGGTCAATCGGGTTATAGGTCAAGCCGGGTCGGGTCTTGACAGGTTATCGTGCGGGTTCGGGTCGACCTAACAGGTCAAGAATTTGAATTTTTAATGATTATTAAAATAATAGTATGATTAAATAATAATATTTAATAATAAAATATTATTTTTAATAGATTTTTATAATAATATTTTATTTATAATAGGTTTTATGATAATATATATTATAATATTTACAATATAATACTCCATCCGTCCCATAATGTTCCTCCAAAAGGACGCTTTTTGCGGTTTTTAATGCAAGGTATAAAGTGGTATTGGCCGGCGACAAAGGCACAAGAGCAGAAACTCGCAGTCGCAGAGATGAGAATGCTTAGATGGATGTGTGGGCATACGAGATTGGATCAGATCAGAAATGAAGAGATCAGAAGCAAGTTGGGGGTGGCCAACATAGGAGACAAACTACGGGAGGCGAGACTTCGTTGGTTTGGTCATGTCCAGAGACGGAGTCCGGACGCTACAGTTAGGAGGTGTGAGCGTTTGGATTTAGGGGTCTTCAAGAGGGATAGAGGTAGGCCGAAGAAGCGATGGATGGACAATATTAAGCAGGATATTGACTTGTTAGGGATTTCTGTGGATTTGGCGCAGTGCAGAGAGGATTGGAGGGAGAGGATCAAGGTAATAGATAGCTGACCAGCCGGTTGGTGGAGCCAGTATTCGCGTGTTTGACGCTAGTTTTTCTCGCTTAGTCGGCTAGCTTCTTTTAGTTTGTTTTTTATTTAGCTTGCTTGTCTTGTAGATCTAGTCTTAGTTGTAGTTTGTCTTGTCGTTGTTGGAGCTTGTCTGTTTAGTTTTCTGAGTAGTTTAGTTTCGTTTTCACTTGGGTTGTATTGGGCGCTTTCTATCTAGGTCTAGAATGCCCCCATCCTGACCCCCCAGATCCTGCTGATGCGGGATTTACCTGGGTAAATGTTGTTGTTGTTGTTGTTGTATAAAGTGGTATTGGGAAATGAAAAAATGGGTTAATGTGGATAGAAGATATAATTGTATAGGGGTATTTTTGTAAGTTTGTAGAGGAAAAAAGTTGAAAAGAGATAAAGTAGGTGGAAAAGTTGGATAATGGGTGTAAATTTAGAGATTGGATAGGGATAAGATTGGAAAAAAGTTATTGATATAAAAGGAAAGTGGACAAACATTTTGGGACGACGGATTAGGAAAGTGGACAAACATTATGGGACGGAGGGAGTATATTTATTCTACATATATACTACCTCTGTTCAGTAATGTTTGATGTTTTAGCATTTCAACCTGAAATTAAGAAAGCCTATAAAATGACTTAATTACCCCCATTATATTGCTTTAATTTCATAATGGTTTAAGAAGAAATTCTGTTAAGGAAAGATGTATATGGGGTAAATTTGGAAAAATAGATACATAAAAGTGTAAAACACCAAACATTTTTTAACAAGACTAATTGGCTAAAACATCAAACATTAGTGAACGGAGGGAGTATAATATATCGGGTCGGTCGGGTCGGTCTCAGGTTTCAACCCAATCAGGTTCGGGTTAATCGGGTTCGGTTTTTTCTTTGCTCGCTACTATTCGGGTCGGGTTTCAACCCAAAATTTTTTAGTCGGTTCGGGTCAGGTTTTGACAGCTCTAGATGCAAATAATGAGTGTTTGTCTCGCAAGTGAATTATATTTTCAATTGATTTATTCCATATGGAATATTTATTTATTTTATACTTAATATAGTCTATTTTATTTCATATTATCATATCTTCGTCCATTTTTCACATTCATGCAATTTTTCAATTAGAGTTGATTAATAAAGCGTCAAATTAGTTCTTAAACCCGTGCGTAGCACGGGTCATGAATTCTAGTTTAATTAACTTTGAACCGTCTTTGCAAAAGCCTCAAAAATAGTTATTGAAGGCCCGGGCGGCCGGTTAACTCAATTAACTTGAATTTGCGTTTTTGAGACCATTAACTTTTGTTTTTATTTATTGTGGAGCTACTAGCTCGAACAAGCCAAAATTAGGCTACCTTTTAGTTACAAGGATAACCTAGATCATCACGACGGATTATTTTTAAAAAATCAAGCAGCAAGGGTTGTTGACTCAACAAACACCTTGACTGTGTTACAGATAAATGTGAAAGCGATAAAGACGTAGGATGAAGCGGTAGAGCTGCATTGAGACTTTGAAGATTGATTTGTCTTCTTGCTAGGAAATCAGCAGCAACATTTGATTCCCTGAAACAAGGATAAAAAACCACAGAGGTAATACTAGAGAGAATATTTGTAATGTCAGCTAAAATGGAGTGTATTTCCCAAAGAACTTTCCAGGTACGTTTTAAAGAATTAATTACAACCAAATTATCCCCTTCGATAATAAGATTGTTAATATTAGAACAGTCAATATTTCTAAGGGCGTGGAGAAGGGTAGAAGCTTCAGCTTGCACAGTTGTCATGGGTGGAAGTTGTTGGCGACCTAAGGAAGTGATATGACCATTGTGGTCTCTAAGGATGAACCCAGCATGAGTTGATCCAGTCGAAAGCCTAGATGCGTCAAAATTTAATTTGGACCATTGAGTCGGTGGTTTTTTCCAATTCATATTATTTTTCCTTTTTGGTTTATTTTTGATTTTCGTATTGGTATTTTGGCAGCCTTCCCAGGCTAAGGCACCTGAGAAAGCTAAATCAGATGGAATTGTCTTTTTGGTAATTCTTGATGGGTCAAAAATTTTAGCATTTCTATGTGCCCAAATGAACCACCAAAGAAAGGCAAGGAATGTTATGTGATCATTATTTTGAAAAGTTTGTTGAATATTTTGGTTGAAATGACCATGTGATATAATTTTGAAGTTGTAATTTAGTAATTTTTGCAGTCTTAGTATCATTGACTTGTACGTCCGGTATCCAAGGATTCGTCCAAAATTTAGTATTTTCGCCATTCCCCAAAAGCCACCGAAGGCCTTTAGAAAATGTATTTCTGATATTTAGAAGTCTACCAAATTGCCAGGAGCAATTATTTTTATTATAATCAAATAAGGAATCGTTCTTGAGGTATTTTTCTGTAATAACTTGTACCCAAATACTTTGAGGTTGTGTAACAATTTTCCAAAGTAACTTCATTTGCAATGATATATTGATATTTTCAGCTGAGCGGAGGCCGAGACCTCCATTTTGTTTGGAGGAGCAGATACGCTCCCAACTGATCAAGGGATGGTGGTTCGGTGTGTATTTGTTCCAGAAGAAGGATTTACAAACTGCGTCAATCTGCTTGAGCACACCTTGTGGAAGCATAAAGTTTTGCATTAGATAGTTGACTTTGCTGAGGAGACATGATTGGATAAGGACGACCCTACCCGCTTGTGATATTGAATTTGCTTTCCATTGAGAAAGTTGTTTTTTAAGGTTTGAAATAGCATCAGAGAATATAGAGATTTGAATTCCGAGATATTTTTCCATGGTAGAAGTAATCTGCATGTTAAGTATACTGGCAAGGGTAGTTGCGGTGGGTTGTGCGATACTAGGGTAAATTTTTGTAGAATGGTCTTAAAATGTTCCATATTTTGTATAGTAGTATTTGCAAAGATTATTGTATCATCAGCAAAGCTAAGAAAATGAATAACAGACCATTAACTTTTGTTGAACACTTGGAAACACGGCAATTTTTAAAAGATAAATGGGAAAAAATGCAAACACGTTACAACAAATAGCCACTATATGGGCAAGGACGTAAGGTTCAGGTAATCAGAATAAAATTTGATTTGTGATATACTACTGAACTAATGACAATTGATTAATCAATCAAAAACTGGTTTCAGTGGTTTGATATAGTTTGATAGTCTGGAAAGCTACTTGATAGTAAGTTCAGGATTTGAAGAGACAAATTTGATACTGCTTGTTCAATTTTGTTTAAAACAATGGGAGGATATGTGTTGTAACACTAGCAATTGCCAATAGCAAATTGTCTATGCAGAAATCAAGCGGAACACCAAAAAAAACAGACAGACTAGACTGGCAGAAGAAGGTGCTCAGAACATAAGAATGGATATGAAAGTTTTCCTCATTTTAATCATCAGATTAACGAGATTATAAATTCAGATCATCATCACACCTTCATCAACCTCGTAGTGGTAAACAAAACAAAACAAATCAAATAAAGGGAGATCCTATCATATAGTACTACACACGAACAGAAAACAAAAACTACGACGAGAGAACATAGAGCAATGGATCTTCCATTTGCGGTGGCTAGGGTTCCGTCTCCAAACCATGGCTATTTAAAGACGTCGTTATGTAAGTAGGAACAGCATAAACAATCCCTAATATTGACAGTTGATGGGCTTATACGGCCCAACTTTTGTTGCCTTACAATTATTTTTGAGTTAAAGCCCAACCAACAAACAATGACCAATGAATCAAAGCCCATTTGTCGCCTGCTATTAATTACTAAAGCTCCGCTAATTTGGACAAGACATCTTGACCCGATCAAATACGGGCTCCACTGATTTGGCCACCAACCTGTAATTAGTGAACTCACCTGGCAATCGACTCCTAATTCACCTCCCGTGTTTAAGCCAGGAGAGTGCTTCCATGAATGATTTAAATCTATATCTATACTATATATATAATTTTGTGTACATGAGGGATATTTAATGCCCTCATGTCACATTAATGTGCCCTCATGCCACATTAATGAGTACAAAAAGTAAAAAAAAAATTGATTATTTGAAAGGATAAACTATTGTATTAGAAGTGTTTACAATTACTATTTTGTTTAATATAGAAAAGTAAAAAGTAAATACAAAAAATGATTATTTGAAAACTATATTTTTTGTCAAAAAATTATCATTTGAAAGAACACATTATTGTATTAGAAATGTATAACAGTTAGTATTTTGTTTCACATAAAAAACTAAAAAGTGAATACAAAAAGTGATCATTTGAAAACTATATTCACATTGAAAACTATAAAATTTCTCTTAGAAAAAACTATTGTATTAGAAATGTATAAAAATTAGTGTTTTATGTCTCATATAAAATATTAAACCATATTTATAATTTTCTGTAAATAGGGGGTATTTAATATCACCATGACACATTAATGAGCATAAAGAAGTGAATAAAAAAGGTAATTGTTTTAAAAAACAAACTATTGTATTAGAAATGTATAACTTAGTATTCTGTTTGATATAGAATACTAAAAAGTGAATACAAAAAGTGATAATTTCAAAACTATGTTTATGTAAACTACATATATAAAGTTGTATACATAAGGGAAAAAAATGTCTTT
Organism: Polygonum aviculare; assembly: GCA_934048045.1. Taxonomy (NCBI): domain Eukaryota; kingdom Viridiplantae; phylum Streptophyta; class Magnoliopsida; order Caryophyllales; family Polygonaceae; genus Polygonum; species Polygonum aviculare. The sequence goes on from OW204026.1 coordinate 21,321,022, forward strand.
ATGATACATTAATGTTAATATTAATATTACTTAATAAAGAAAACTATTTTTAAATGAGAACATAAAACATAGGAAAATATTGAGGATGAAAAAAATAATCAATATGATGTATTTGGTCACAAATTTCTATATCTACTTATAATTAAAAATTATTTATATATTTATGTATAACTTAATGGTTAAAAAGCTTCTAAATTATGAACCTATCACACTTGAGAATTATTTTTTTCACCTTTTAATTATTTTATAGATAATTTTAAAATTTTAGTTGGTAAGCTAGGTTGTAATGCAAAGGTAGTCGAATATTATTTTTCAAGTTGAATATGATAGATCCTTTTTATTTTAAATGCTATTATGACACGTTTATCTAAATAGTAGTATTACATAATAAAGAAAACAATTCATGTATAACAACATAAAACATAAAAAAAATAATGGGAATAAAACAGTGATCAATATTATGCATTCAGTCACAATTAAATTTTTATATATACGTATTATTTAAAAAAATTGTAAATTTATGTGTAGCTTAGGGTCCGTTCGGCACTGTAGGTAGCGGGGAGCGGAACGAGCGAGATCCCAACGGAAAGCCAGCCCCTTTGGGGTACAAGGGTGCAACGTTTTGGTTGATTCTACACCATCTAACTGAACCCGCTCCAAAAAAAGCAAGTATTGAATGGAGCCTTAATGGTTAAAAACTTGGAAATTATGCACATATCAAACCTGAATTATTGGTATGCTACGTTGTAATGCAAAGGTATTCAAATATTATTTTTCACGTTGAATATTATATATCATTTTCATTTTACCTTGCATATATTACTTATTACTCCAATTGGCAAATTATAACACAACTATAATAAAATATTATTTTGAACATTAAATATATACATATAACTATCTATAAATCAATAAATATGCATATAGACTAGGAAACTACAACAATTAATACTCATATTTTTTTTATACAAACTATAAGATAAAAGAAAGAGATTGTTGAAATTTCAGTAACCTTTTAAAACTGTCCTTCAACTTACGGTCTTTTTCAAATAATTTAAACATAAAGTGCAGTTAAATACAAGAGAAGTTAACAAAATAATTCAATAAAAATATGTTTTGAAAAATAATTCAATATGTTTAAATTATGTTTAATAAAAATAAATAATTCAAATTTTCTATATATAAAATTTGTATATAATATTAACCCGTGCGTATGCACGGGCCTGACCGCTAGTCTTTAACTAATAAATGAATACGAGGCTGGTTATGTTCATAATACCATACAAATCAAATGAAAATAATGGGATTGCCAAATTGGAAGATATAACACTTTATCTAAAGCTGCTTTCGAAAATCATTGCAGACTTTGGGAATCAATGGGTTAAAATTATCACCGAATAATACCTAAAAACAAAGAACCTTTAGAACTAAAAAACAATGCAACAGTTCTTAGCAGTGATCCAAGCTTATGAGTCTCCGGAAACTTTTCTTGTCAGGGTTATCTTGGCAAGTTGGTGATGGTAAGACCATCCGTTTTTGGAAAGATATCTGGACTACAGACGGGGCGCTAAAGCCTAGAGCAAATCACCTACCCCTATGGGATGAAGAGAAAACTGTTAGCAACTATATAAAAGATGACAATTCATGGAACCTTACCAAGTTAAGACAAGCCCTCGATTCTGATGATATGAATAAAGTCACTAGAGTTATCATCCCCCTTAACAAATTAACTAACATACTTTGTTGGAAGCCGAGTAAGAATGATTGGTATTCTACTAATGCCACCATGAAATGGATCCAAGAAGGCAACATAAGCCCAAGAATGGACATGAATTGGATTTCGAAGCTTAAAATTACACCCAAACAGAAGAACTTCATTTGGAAGTTGTGTCGCAACGGACTTCGCACAAAATTCAGGCTTGAAGCTAACCACATTACGGTCCCGCAAGGATATTGTTTTTGCACGCAAACGAATGAAGATGCATACCACCTGCTCCTGGGATGCAATCACATCAAATAAGCTCTGAACTTGCTTAACCCCGTGATAGGCCAAAAACTAAGGCTCATTAATAGCACTGACGGCCACCCTCTAAGCTTTATAGAAGAGACTTGCAACACTCTCATAAAACCACAATTTGAATCTGTAATTGCGGTGGAGAATATGGTACCTGAGGAATAAGAAGATCTTTGACGTGAACAACGAGTCACCCCCTAATCCATGTACGATTGTGGAATTTGCCAAGAGACAATTCGTTGACTGGAAAGAGGCCTCGAGGTCCACAAACCAAGCTAATACAACCCGATTGCTAATCAACCACAAAAGAAGGGAAGATTCCAAATGGAAAAAACCCTCGAGCAACTATTTCAAGCTCAATTTTGATGGTGTTGTTAACACTAATGGTATTTCTTCTTATGGTTTTGTTATCAGGAATTCGCTGGGAGTTCCTGTTGTTATGGATGGTGGTTTTCTCGGCCATCGTTCCGTGTTTTTCTCCAAAGCGTTTGCACTTCGGCAGGGGATTGTTGAGGCCATTCGTCATGGTATTCCCGTCTTCTGATTGAAGGTGACAACCTGCAGATCATCAACGCAGTGTTGGGTGATTGCAGCTGTCCGTGGGAGGTGGAGCTCATGCGTACGAATTCAATTTCAGTGTTGGGGCATCAGGCACGTCTTCAGGGAAGCCAACACGGTTGCAGGCTGTATTACTGGATCATTCCGTCGTGTGTCGTCAACCACGTTAGTTGCTGATCCGGTCCTAAGGGACCCCATCCGTAAGGATGCCTTGGGGTAGTTTCCTTGTTTTTGGACTAGCCTAATTCTTTCTGCTATAAAAAAAATGATAGTGATGGGATTATTTTATACTGAATACGAGGTGATGTGGAATTTGCTTGTCTTGCTAGTGAATACGAGGTGGTATGGATTAGTTTATAGTGAATACGAGGTGATATGGATTAGTTTATAGCCTAATTCTTTCAGCTATAAAAAAATGATAATGATGGTAAGTCTATTTATTAAGTTATTTCTTTATCTTTATTGTTAATTAAATTACGGTATTTATTCGTTATATGGAAGGTTCTATCTTATTTAATAAGATTCAATTAACGCTGGATTGGGTAGTAAGATATCACTTGCTTAGGGATAGAATTTTCGCTTCCCAACCCTCTCTCTTCCATTATAAATACATGTCTTCGTCATGTAGAAAGGATCATCCAAAAAACTACCCTGAATACGCTGATACTCACTCAGCCTCTTAGGCCTATTGCCTTTTCGTGTTCTTTACCCTCGTCGCTCAATCGACGACTACTCTTCTGACTTAGGCATCGGAGGTGGATTAGGGGGTTCCCACCCCTTTGTCCATTGTTTTGCAGGTTCTAGATCAAGGAAGCGGTTGGAACAGAAGGTGAAGGAAGGAGCCCCGCATTAGTGAATTAAAGGCGAATTTTTGTGCACTAACAATTGGCGCCGATGTGGGAAACAACAATCGATCCATAATTATGGTGCTGGAATCGACCCCCAACAATCGAGATACGATCTTGATCGACCCTGGGCCAATCGCGGAAAGCAAATCGCACGATTCGCCTTCATCGAACCTGACTCGGCTAATGTCGTTGTGCCAATATCAAAAATAACCCTAGACTAACAAACACGTATAGCATGCAAGTAAGGGGTCGAACCCAAGAGAATCAAGTATTTCTTATGCAATCAATTCAATCAAAACACACAACCAAAAGGGGGATTTCAGAGATTTGTTATCAATATTAGGAAACAGAGTTCATTCAATCAATTCCACCTTTATAATCAATCGATCATCAATTCATCCACTTCTTTGTATACCTAGGTCAATTCCAATCCTTTACTCAATTATTCACTAGTCTACAATCCTAGCAAAACTATGATATGAACAAGGACGCTAAATTCAAATCATGCAATGAACACAGGGATAATAGGAAATTGAATCATGCAATCAAACAATGAGTCTCATGCAGAAAACAACCATTGAATACTCTTCTCAAATGTAGCCCACGGTCCTAGATAATAGTTGTTTCAAGAATATAAAGGATGCATAGACAACAATCAATCCTATTCAAACAATAGATCTAAGTCAATCAAACAAGGTAATCAGGCTTATAAAATCAAACATAGATCATGGGATGAAGCACAAGAGTATCAATATCAACCTAGGAATAAAGAAGTTACCAGAATCTCACGATGTCATGAAAAGACTTCCTTGATTGAGTAAACTCCAAGGGAGATTAGTTCTCCATAATACAAAGAAAGCTAATGATTTAATTGAATGAAAGTTGGAATGAATAATGGATACCTAAAACCTAAGACAAGGTCCTATATTTATAGTAGTCGAGAGATAGCCAAATCGGACCACTAAAGATATGGAAAAGACAAGAAAAAGGAAAGAACATAGAAAAACGCAGTCTTCAGATCTGACGCCCTACCGCGCCCGCGCCATGTGTTCCGCGCTCACGGTCAATGTCGGGTCAAAGGCTTCTAACTTGGGTTCTACCGCGCGGCCGTCGGAGTCACCGCACACGCAGCCTTCTAAAGATAGAATATGTTGGTCTCTAGCATTCACCGCGCCCGCAACCAAGGGAATGCGCCTGCGGTTCCTATGTAGTGGCAACTTTTCTTTGTAACTTCGTCTCGAAAACTCTCGTATCTTCAATACTCGTGTCTTCGGTCTTCATATTACAATTAAGCTCAAAACACTAACCTAAAACACTCAATAAAGCTCTAAATACAAGAGTTAACCTATATTAATGAGAGCATATCAAATTCTCCTATACTTAGATCTTGCTCGTCCTCGAGTAAGCTCAAACTAAATATGACAATCAGCACAAAGATCTCAGCAAATACAAGGGAAGACAAAAACACTCAACTCTCAACCCGAACCCATAGTAGAGTAATCATGAGCATATACAATAAAGCTCAAACACACACCTTACAACAATGATAAAAACACTCAAGCTCTAAAAAGTATAGAGCAACCTAGACGACATACCCAAATCTACGATGTATCCCCAAAGTCCCCAAGCAAGAATGATCCTAAACACTCGAATTTTACCACTCAATTCTACTTAGGCGCCCTTTTGGGTTTTCACCTAACCGCTCTATTCATTTTTCTATAGGTGTGCTCACAAATCTCACAATCACTCATGAACCTCATATTACCCCAGCCTAATGCTGGTCCGGGTTACATGCTTATTACCTGAGCCGCCCTTTCGGGTTTTCGACTATTCCTAATATTTAACATGCCTTTTTCATCAATTTTATGGCCTTTTCTATTTCTTCTTTTTCTTCTCTTTTTTTAATTATGCAAAAAATATGGTGCAAGTGTTCCATGAAAAGAAGAAAATCAAAAATTTGAAGCAAATCGAAGCAAAAACAACTACTACACTAACTAGGATAAGCGAATGCGAGTACTCCCTCCCCCATACTTAAATCCTTCATTGTCCTCAATGAAGTTAAGAGAAAGGAAATAAGCAAGGAAGAAGGAATATCAGAAGACTCACATACGAAGAAGAGGGGTGGAATAGAGAACTCTTCAAAGATGAAGAAAGAATGGATGAAAAGCTTCGGAATTACCGTTCTGCCGGCAAACCGCAGATGCGGGGACAGAGGCACGGGTGTGGTTTCAACACCGAGAGCAGAGTCAACTTCCGGGAACTAACCGCGGGCGTGACCAAGTTGGTGCGGGCGCGGCCTTAAGCGATTTCGAACTCTGACTGTGCTGCGAACATGAATGGCTCAATGCTGCTCTTGGGGCTCGACTTATGGAATATGTGCAAACTCTTGAACTCGAGCACTGATGATGATACTTGAGGAAACAAAGCTCCCCCATACTTAGGCTTCTCACATAGCCAACAAAATAGAATTCCAAAGGTGGATGGGAAGAATTAAATATAAGGTGGTGAAAAGATAGAAGATGGAATAGATAGATGATAGAATGATGGTAGAAGATAGATGAAAGATAGAATGGGATCAACATCTTGTTTTTCTTTTTCCCTTTTTTTTACAAGAACAAAACGAGCCAAACCGCGCACGTAGTATGGTTGCCGCGGGCGCAGGCTAGTACTTGTTCATCGGGATGGCCTTGGTGATCCACCGCGGGCGCGGCCAAGGAGACATGGAGGCGGTTTCATACCAGATTGTCCTTTTAGACCTCGTACCTGATGTGATCATGCCCCGCCTTCCGAAAGGCGCGCCCGAGTTCGAGAGGGTCGGCGCCGAGCGTCTCGCGCATGCGGCCTTCGGCGCCGGTGCCTCGTTTTGGCACCGATGCCGCGGCGCCGGTGCCTCATCTTGGCGCCGTGTCTCGGGTGCCGGTGCTTCTCATGCGCACGCGCGTGGGGCCGGGGTCCGCGTCTGGGCCTCCTACTGGACCGCGCTCCGGGCTTTCAAGGCAAGCCTACCTTGGAGTGAAGCCCACAAGTTTTCAAGCAAGACGAGGCGGGCCCGTCCACAACAAGCAAGACAAGAAACTTGGGCCCAAGCCCATTCGTCCCACCTCCTCTCCAAGTCCATGCCGCCACTCCACCTCCTCAACCTTTCCTTGACGGCAAAGTAAGAGCTAAGTAAGACGGTGACTTCCGCGCCAAGCAACCGCCATCAATGCCTGCCTTGGAGCCAAAGACACTAGCTATAAATTCCCTCATTTTTTGACCCTATAAATAAAGAGGGGATGTATGTTTATTTAGAGATGTTTTTTTGAGCTTGAACCTAACTTGAGACGTTTTGTCCTAGTTTCTAGGTTTCGGGCTTTCCCGGCTTGTGGGATTCAAGCCGTAGGGCTCTCGTGAGACGCGAGAGCCGGGCGGCGGGCTAGGGTTCGTGTGACTCGAGCCATGGCCCCGCCGTTCTTATTTTTCTATCAAACCCCGGCCTTCGGGTAACCGAGGGCTCGGAGGGCGGCTTGTCTCGTGCGACTCGAGCCTCGTCGTCCCTCCTTAGGCGTCCTAGCTTGGTTCTCTCCGAGCGAGGCGCCTACCTATCCTTAGGGCCACTTGGGTTGTTAGGGTTCGGTTCCGCACCCCTTGTATCCCTTAGTCAATCCCTCTCGGTGAGTGGACCGAAGTGAGGGCTTGACTACTTATCCCTTATTAATAAAAAGCCTACAAAAAGAGTTTGTTGAATGATGAATTCTCATACCTCCGAAAGTGTCACATTTTCGCTCGAAATCACAAGTTTGCGCAAAAGCCCTCGTCCAAGTCATATCCAAGAAAGCCATGAACTCCCTCGAGCCAGAATCGAGTCCGATCCTAAGGCGAATCACATCATCTGGTATCAGAGCCTTTCGAGGCGGGTTCTGTAAGTTTTGATTACGTAAATTACATTTTTCATGATTGCTTTCGTATATGCTCAAGTCCTTGTCAAAACTTTTCGACCATCCAAGACCCGAGCCCACCTTAAACCTCACCGTATCTCGGGGTCGATTTTAAGAACAATTGGCGGACCAAGGGGAAACTTGTAGGTGTGGTGAAATAGCTTGAAGACTTGCCACTCCTTTCGACCACGTCTAAGCCTAGCCCCCATCCCTCGAAAGACTCAAACAAAATAACATTTCGGGAGCTAAGAGGGGAGGTCGTGTGTGAGATATAGTTGTGTGATCTTTCGAAACTTGGAGCCCAAGATAACCAAGGGGGGGCCGAGCCTATTCATACATGCAAAATAAGTTAGCCAAGAAGGGAGTAAATGGCGATCTCTACCCAATTCTTGCAAGTCGATTTTACCTTGGCCTCATAAAGAAGCTTACCCTCCAAGTTGTGTTAAGTCACCATAAAACCGATCACCCATTCGGGTCCAACAAGAATCAAGTGTGGGAGTTCCATCAATGCATCTTCATTCAACTCTCACTTCATTAACTCCCCCAAAACACCTCCTCAAATGACCTTGGTTTGCAAGCTAAGGACGCCATTAAAGAGGGTGTGCCATGGGTTGCTTGCAACTCTTCCCTTGCCTCCTTAATGCCGTCCACCTCCTCACTTCCCAAGGCTGGCCGACTGCTCCTAATCCCTCACCACCCCATCTTATAAATAGGAGCCACTTAGTCCTCATTTCTTTCATTCAAAACTCAAAACCACAAACTCGAGAGCTTTGCCTAAGAGTTGCCCCGATCAAGTGTGTTCTTGTCCTCAAAATTCCTAGAATTTTCGTGGGTTGGAGTGTGTGCCTATCATCCTCCTCTCCTCCGAGTCGTTGGTGGTGGTTTCGGGCATCCAAATCCGAGTTGTTTCGTCTAAACTCACGTTTCTTCAATCAAGTAAGTGGCCTCGACCTCATCTTGTTGTTGTACTTTCGGGGAAGGTTGGAATCGCCCATGAAGGGCTGAGTTCCACCAAATTTAAGAGGCTCCACAGCCTCAAAGGATTCAGGCCGACCCTAGACAAAATCGTATCCCTACATGAGGCTAAACCGAGACCTTGACCGACCTTTAACCCGATCTTAACCAAGCCAAACCTTTGAGCAATGAAAGTATATTATGAATTGTGTGATTTATGTGTCATTTAACTTATGAGAGGTTTGGGAAAACTTGCTTGGGTCAATGACGAGAGACACGAGATGTGCTCCTCAAGTCTCAAACCGAAATGGCGACCATGAGCGTCCAAAATTGAGAAGAGGGGTCGGTTGTGTAGTTGGAAAAAAAAAAAGAGGACGAGCTCGGAAGCAAGCTCGTCTGAATTCCAAAGAGAAGAATTCGAGTGGGGGCGTGATGAAAAAAAAAACAAGAGGGATAACTGAGCCCAAAATTGGACCGGTTCGAATGTGTATCTTACGAGGCCCTGTGCATGGTTTGTGGAATTTTTCAGGAAAATTTTCATGGCTTCGAAGATGATGATGAGTGTAAGGAAGGGCGCCTCAAGCCATGCCTTGGCTGGTCCGCGTCGAGTATGCGGAATGGTACCTCGCAAGGAAGATATAGTGTTCATCAACCTCGTAAGCGATGACGAGCTCGAAGTGGCGACAAAAGCGGCGAGTGAGCCAAGTGTGAACCAAACGCTCACTCGTGACGAAGATGTGAAGGCTGACGTGAGCTCCGGCGAGGAAACGGACCCGAGCATCAACACCGGCAATGGGTCGGACGACTCTAGCTCGAGCAACTCTGGTTCGAGCGACGAGTCGGACGGCTACGAGTCGGGTCCGTACATGTCCACTGACGGAGAGGACACTTATGTGGATATCATGGATGATGATGCGCCCGTCGGAGGACTTGAGGGGCCAGCCGAAGAGCATTTTGAACCACTTCAAGTGGTGTATCCGGAGGAGAACGAGGTCGAAGTCGAGAATTTGAATGAAGGCTTCCCCGAGTGGGAGGCTAATGAGTGGTTCGAGCTGGACGAATTACTTAACCAACTCGACGAGCCAATGGAGGAAGGAGAAGTCACCGATGAAGTGGAGGATGTTGGTGAAGTTCTCATGAGCGAAGACGAGGCCGACTTTGACGGCCAAAAGTACAACTTGTTCTATTGCCGGGCGCTTGTGCTCGGCGTGGATTGTCTCGTCAACATTGACGAGGGAAGTGCGTCCAACCTTGTGTCGAAAGACGTGCAAACTCAGGCCGGCCTTCGGCTACAACGACGCACCAAGCCCTACATACTCGGGTGGCTCGGTGACGAGGACGCTTTACACGTAACTCACTACGTGTATGTGCCGCTCGTTATCGGAGGCTACCACGACCTAATTCGGTGCGACGTCGTGCCGATGAAGACGGCGCATATCATCTTGGGCCGACCATGGCAATGGCTGCGGTGTGTACACCACGACGGTCGGCTGAACACACATACTTTCGGGCATGAAGATCAAACGTTTTGCTTAACGCCGTTGAAGGCCGAAGAAGTAGGTCCGCTTCTCAAACGCGGGCCCGCGCGTCTTAGTCTTTTTGGCTCCGCCACCCCCATGCACCAACCCAAGGATTCGAGGTCGAATCCTCTTCAAGGGGGGGGTGGATGATGTGATCATGCCCCGCCTTCCGAAAGGCGCGCCCGAGTTCGAGAGGGTCGGCGCCGAGCGTCTCGCGCATGCGGCCTTCGGCGCCGGTGCCTCGTTTTGGCATCGATGCCGCGGCGCCGGTGCCTCATCTTGGCGCCGTGTCTCGGGCGCCGGTGCTTCTCGTGCGCGCGCGCGTGGGGCCGGGGTCCGCGTCTGGGCCTCCTACTGGACCGCGCTCCGGGCTTTCAAGGCAAGCCTACCTTGGAGTGAAGCCCACAAGTTTTCAAGCACGACGAGGCGGGCCCGTCCACAACAAGCAAGACAAGAAACTTGGGCCCAAGCCCATTCGTCCCACCTCCTCTCCAAGTCCATGCCGCCACTCCACCTCCTCAACCTTTCCTTGACGGCAAAGTAAGAGCTAAGTAAGACGGTGACTTCCGCGCCAAGCAACCACCATCAATGCCCGCCTTGGAGCCGAAGACACTAGCTATAAATTCCCTCATTTTTTGACCCTATAAATAAAGAGGGGATGTATGTTTATTTAGAGATGTTTTTTTGAGCTTGAACCTAACTTGAGACGTTTTGTCCTAGTTTCTAGGTTTCGGGCTTTCCCGGCTTGTGGGATTCAAGCCGTAGGGCTCTCGTGAGACGCGAGAGCCGGGCGGCGGGCTAGGGTTCGTGTGACTCGAGCCATGGCCCCGCCGTTCTTATTTTTCTATCAAACCCCGGCCTTCGGGTAACCGAGGGCTCGGAGGGCGGCTTGTCTCGTGCGACTCGAGCCTCGTCGTCCCTCCTTAGGCGTCCTAGCTTGGTTCTCTCCGAGCGAGGCGCCTACCTATCCTTAGGGCCACTTGGGTTGTTAGGGTTCGGTTCCGCACCCCTTGTATCCCTTAGTCAATCCCTCTCGGTGAGTGGACCGAAGTGAGGGCTTGACTACTTATCCCTTATTAATAAAAAGCCTACAAAAAGAGTTTGTTGAATGATGAATTCTCATACCTCCGAAAGTGTCACATTTTCGCTCGAAATCACAAGTTTGCGCAAAAGCCCTCGTCCAAGTCATATCCAAGAAAGCCATGAACTCCCTCGAGCCAGAATCGAGTCCGATCCTAAGGCGAATCACATCATCTGGTATCAGAGCCTTTCGAGGCGGGTTCTGTAAGTTTTGATTACGTAAATTACATTTTTCATGATTGCTTTCGTATATGCTCAAGTCCTTGTCAAAACTTTTCGACCATCCAAGACCCGAGCCCACCTTAAACCTCACCGTATCTCGGGGTCGATTTTAAGAACAATTGGCGGACCAAGGGGAAACTTGTAGGTGTGGTGAAATAGCTTGAAGACTTGCCACTCCTTTCGACCACGTCTAAGCCTAGCCCCCATCCCTCGAAAGACTCAAACAAAATAACATTTCGGGAGCTAAGAGGGGAGGTCGTGTGTGAGATATAGTTGTGTGATCTTTCGAAACTTGGAGCCCAAGATAACCAAGGGGGGGCCGAGCCTATTCATACATGCAAAATAAGTTAGCCAAGAAGGGAGTAAATGGCGATCTCTACCCAATTCTTGCAAGTCGATTTTACCTTGGCCTCATAAAGAAGCTTACCCTCCAAGTTGTGTTAAGTCACCATAAAACCGATCACCCATTCGGGTCCAACAAGAATCAAGTGTGGGAGTTCCATCAATGCATCTTCATTCAACTCTCACTTCATTAACTCCCCCAAAACACCTCCTCAAATGACCTTGGTTTGCAAGCTAAGGACGCCATTAAAGAGGGTGTGCCATGGGTTGCTTGCAACTCTTCCCTTGCCTCCTTAATGCCGTCCACCTCCTCACTTCCCAAGGCTGGCCGACTGCTCCTAATCCCTCACCACCCCATCTTATAAATAGGAGCCACTTAGTCCTCATTTCTTTCTTTCAAAACTCAAAACCACAAACTCGAGAGCTTTGCCTAAGAGTTGCCCCGATCAAGTGTGTTCTTGTCCTCAAAATTCCTAGAATTTTCGTGGGTTGGAGTGTGTGCCTATCATCCTCCTCTCCTCCGAGTCGTTGGTGGTGGTTTCGGGCATCCAAATCCGAGTTGTTTCGTCTAAACTCACGTTTCTTCAATCAAGTAAGTGGCCTCGACCTCATCTTGTTGTTGTACTTTCGGGGAAGGTTGGAATCGCCCATGAAGGGCTGAGTTCCACCAAATTTAAGAGGTTCCACAGCCTCAAAGGATTCAGGCCGACCCTAGACAAAATCGTATCCCTACATGAGGCTAAACCGAGACCTTGACCGACCTTTAACCCGATCTTAACCAAGCCAAACCTTTGAGCAATGAAAGTATATTATGAATTGTGTGATTTATGTGTCATTTAACTTATGAGAGGTTTGGGAAAACTTGCTTAGGTCAATGACGAGAGACACGAGATGTGCTCCTCAAGTCTCAAACCGAAATGGCGACCATGAGCGTCCAAAATTGAGAAGAGGGGTCGGTTGTGTAGTTGGAAAAAAAAAAAGAGGACGAGCTCGGAAGCAAGCTCGTCTGAATTCCAAAGAGAAGAATTCGAGTGGGGGCGTGATGAAAAAAAAAACAAGAGGGATAACTGAGCCCAAAATTGGACCGGTTCGAATGTGTATCTTACGAGGCCCTGTGCATGGTTTGTGGAATTTTTCAGGAAAATTTTCATGGCTTCGAAGATGATGATGAGTGTAAGGAAGGGCGCCTCAAGCCATGCCTTGGCTGGTCCGCGTCGAGTATGCGGAATGGTACCTCGCAAGGAAGATATAGTGTTCATCAACCTCGTAAGCGATGACGAGCTCGAAGTGGCGACAAAAGCGGCGAGTGAGCCAAGTGTGAACCAAACGCTCACTCGTGACGAAGATGTGAAGGCTGACGTGAGCTCCGGCGAGGAAACGGACCCGAGCATCAACACCGGCAATGGGTCGGACGACTCTAGCTCGAGCAACTCTGGTTCGAGCGACGAGTCGGACGGCTACGAGTCGGGTCCGTACATGTCCACTGACGGAGAGGACACTTATGTGGATATCATGGATGATGATGCGCCCGTCGGAGGACTTGAGGGGCCAGCCGAAGAGCATTTTGAACCACTTCAAGTGGTGTATCCGGAGGAGAACGAGGTCGAAGTCGAGAATTTGAATGAAGGCTTCCCCGAGTGGGAGGCTAATGAGTGGTTCGAGCTGGACGAATTACTTAACCAACTCGACGAGCCAATGGAGGAAGGAGAAGTCACCGATGAAGTGGAGGATGTTGGTGAAGTTCTCATGAGCGAAGACGAGGCCGACTTTGACGGCCAAAAGTACAACTTGTTCTATTGCCGGGCGCTTGTGCTCGGCGTGGATTGTCTCGTCAACATTGACGGGGGAAGTGCGTCCAACCTTGTGTCGAAAGACGTGCAAACTCAGGCCGGCCTTCGGCTACAACGACGCACCAAGCCCTACATACTCGGGTGGCTCGGTGACGAGGACGCTTTACACGTAACTCACTACGTGTATGTGCCGCTCGTTATCGGAGGCTACCACGACCTAATTCGGTGCGACGTCGTGCCGATGAAGACGGCGCATATCATCTTGGGCCGACCATGGCAATGGCTGCGGTGTGTACACCACGACGGTCGGCTGAACACACATACTTTCGGGCATGAAGATCAAACGTTTTGCTTAACGCCGTTGAAGGCCGAAGAAGTAGGTCCGCTTCTCAAACGCGGGCCCGCGCGTCTTAGTCTTTTTGCCTCCGCCACCCCCATGCACCAACCCAAGGATTCGAGGTCGAATCCTCTTCAAGGGGGGGGGGGGGGTGGATGATGTGATCATGCCCCGCCTTCCGAAAGGCGCGCCCGAGTTCGAGAGGGTCGGCGCCGAGCGTCTCGCGCATGCGGCCTTCGGCGCCGGTGCCTCGTTTTGGCATCGATGCCGCGGCGCCGGTGCCTCATCTTGGCGCCGTGTCTCGGGCGCCGGTGCTTCTCGTGCGCGCGCGCGTGGGGCCGGGGTCCGCGTCTGGGCCTCCTACTGGACCGCGCTCCGGGCTTTCAAGGCAAGCCTACCTTAGAGTGAAGCCCACAAGTTTTCAAGCACGACGAGGCGGGCCCGTCCACAACAAACAAGACAAGAAACTTGGGCCCAAGCCCATTCGTCCCACCTCCTCTCCAAGTCCATGCCGCCACTCCACCTCCTCAACCTTTCCTTGACGGCAAAGTAAGAGCTAAGTAAGACGGTGACTTCCGCGCCAAGCAACCCCCATCAATGCCCGCCTTGGAGCCGAAGACACTAGCTAGAAATTCCCTCATTTTTTGACCCTATAAATAAAGAGGGGATGTATGTTTATTTAGAGATGTTTTTTTGAGCTTGAACCTAACTTGAGACGTTTTGTCCTAGTTTCTAGGTTTCGGGCTTTCCCGGCTTGTGGGATTCAAGCCGTAGGGCTCTCGTGAGACGCGAGAGCCGGGCGGCGGGCTAGGGTTCGTGTGACTCGAGCCATGGCCCCGCCGTTCTTATTTTTCTATCAAACCCCGGCCTTCGGGTAACCGAGGGCTCGGAGGGCGGCTTGTCTCGTGCGACTCGAGCCTCGTCGTCCCTCCTTAGGCGTCCTAGCTTGGTTCTCTCCGAGCGAGGCGCCTACCTATCCTTAGGGCCACTTGGGTTGTTAGGGTTCGGTTCCGCACCCCTTGTATCCCTTAGTCAATCCCTCTCGGTGAGTGGACCGAAGTGAGGGCTTGACTACTTATCCCTTATTAATAAAAAGCCTACAAAAAGAGTTTGTTGAATGATGAATTCTCATACCTCCGAAAGTGTCACATTTTCGCTCGAAATCACAAGTTTGCGCAAAAGCCCTCGTCCAAGTCATATCCAAGAAAGCCATGAACTCCCTCGAGCCAGAATCGAGTCTGATCCTAAGGCGAATCACATCAGTACCAGCCCATTAGTCCTTAAAAATAAAAACAATTTAAACTATGAAGGGAAAAACCGAGAAGGAAGAAGAATCTAACTATCCTTGGGTTGCCTCCCACGCAACGCCTTAGTTTAACATCAACGGCTCGACATCGTGAAGCTCAAAATGGGTCCTCGTCAATGTGGAACTGGACCTCCTTATCACCATATATGTGCTATGGAAAGCAATCCTTTGGCAACATCAATAACCGCCTTGGAATTTTACATGAATGGATGACCCAACAACAGAACTGGGTCGTATCGTCCTTCTCCTATCTCCATAACATAGAAATCTACAAGAAAGATTAAACCATCCACCTGCACTAGAGCCTCCTCCACTAACCCTTTCAGGTGCACATTAGAGTGGTCAGTCAACTCAATAGTTAAAGATTTGTTTTCCACTAGAGCTACCTTTTTTATTTTACCTTTCTCATTTTTTTTCTCTTGATCGTACGTAGCTCTTTTAAAAACTTAACAAATCTAGGAATGCTTTTAATAATATGAAGGAGGGGAATATTTACTTGGCAATTGATGAATGTCTCAAATATCTCCTTATCATTGGCGGGATTCCTCGTGTCTTCTAATGCATCGGGGAACGGGGGCTTCGGCTTGTATGAGTTAACGGGTGGAAAGTTGGGTCGAACATATCCGTCATCCTCCTCTGGGGCCAAACCACGGGCGTGGTCGTCCTGCTGTGGGCGCGGTTCATCAGCTTCATAGCCGCGTGCACAGTGGTTGATGGCGTGCTCGTGGTCATCCAATAGAGCCTTGAAATTAGCTCCTGGAGCTGTACCGTAGGTGCGGCGAGGTGACCGTGGGTGCGATTATTCATCAGATTGCGACTCCTCTGGTTCTGGGGAGATACCGCGAGCGCGGTCCTCGTGACATGGGCGCGGTTTCTCTTCATAACTTGCTTCTCGACCGGCGTTTCCCGAAGTCCTTGGCCTTTAACCGGTTGATCATGGTGGCCAATTGACTCAGTTGAGTCTCCAAGTTCTTTACAGAGTGGCCCTCGTCTCTTGATTCTCCTTGATAAGAGCATTGATGGTGTTGTTGTCTTGAGATGGTGCAAGGGGTCTCGGAGCATAATTGTTCGGCCTGAATTGTTGTTGTTGTTGGCCTTGAGGAACAAATTGATGTTGTTGTTGCTCGGGCTGCTGTTGGTTGCTCTAACGGAAATTAGGATGGTTCGCCCACCCCGGATTGTAAGTGTTAGAGTATGGGTCATTCCGGGGTCTAGGCGGACCATAATTCCCAATGGCGTTCACCCAACGCCTTAGGCTCTTGAATGGTGGGACACTGGTTGGTGGGGTGGCTCACATCATAACAAATTCCGTAGGCCTTCACCGGTTGTACACTCTTGCTCACTAGCAGTTGCTTCATCAAGTCCTTGAGCTCCCTTACTTCAGCATTCAGGGACTCATTCACGTTGACGGACCTCACAGCGGACCGTGCTCGTTGATTACGAGCCTGCTCAGCCAAGACCTCGATCTTCTCAAACGCCTGCGTGGGGGTTAAGTTCCCGTAGCTTCCTCCACAGGACGCATTCACCATGCATTTGTCGGCGTCGCATAGACCCTCAATGATGTAGTAAATAAGATCTTTGGCGAGATAGCCATGGTATGGGCATCTTGCTATAAGCCTCTTGTAGCGCTCATAATAGTCATAAAGGTTCTCGTCCTCCCCTTACTCCAAACTGCTCAATTGTTTTTTGATAGAAGTCATAGAGGTTCTTTACTCTTGTCGCTCAATCGACGACTGCTCTTATGAATTAGGCATCGGAGGTGGATTAGAGGGTTCCCACCCCCTTTGTCCATTGTTTTGCAGATACTAAGTCAAGGAAGCGGTTGGAACGGAAGGTGAAGGAAGGAGCCCTCAATAGTGCATTAAAGGCAAATTTTTGTGCACTAACATTCTCTATTCCAAATATTTATATATATATATATATTCAACCAAAGATTACAAACTCGAATTCAAAGAGTACTTACGTTAGAAGCTAGATGTGTAACTAGGAAAATATCTTTCTAAACACCAACATAGAAGACAGAAAGAGGGAAATAAACTTCTAAACTAACTTGGATCGCAAAAGAAGTCATGTCATTCTTCCTTTTGCAGCCTAATACATATATTGACCCTGACATTTTATAAAATGGTCACTTTAACACCTTATTTTTTATTTTACCTATTGAATACTTAAACTACACTTATGTACTGAACGAAGCCAAAGTTAAATGATACTTCTGTTGATATTGATTATGGGTACTAGGCCTGATCAAACACGGGTCCGGGTCAAATCCGGGCCGGGTTTGACTCATTTTCCCGGCCCATTTTAAAGGCCGGGCCGGGTTTGGGCTACCCACTGGGCCTAATATTTTTGCCCAGACCCGCCCACAGGGCTGGGCCGGGTTGCCCGCCGGGCCGCCCATTTTTATTTTAAGCTAAAAAAAAGCTGCAATTTTTTAACATGAAATTTCTAAATCTAAGCAATATTAACTTGAAACTAAGCAAACTAATGTTCATCCATAAGTTTAACCAAGAATCCGTGATCTCAAAAAAAAAGCTTAACCAAGAATCCAACACACATTCATCCATAATACAAAATTACAAAATAAAAGTATGAATTCCTTAACCCTTAATATATAAAAAGCTACATCAAATGCAATGCAATAATTCTTCATTCGGTTTGTTGCATCTTTTCAGCGTAAGAAATGAGTGAAACGGCGCATAAAAGAAGAAGTAAAAAGATAAGTAGGGTTTGTAACTTTTGATATATAATAATTATTAATATTTTATTTAGTAATTTAGTAATTTAATTAATATATTATAAAAATATCCGGGCCGGGCCGGGTAATGGGCCGGGCTTTAAATCCCATCGGGCTTTATACTATTGCCCAAACCCGGCCCTTCAAAATATCCGGGCCGGGTTGGCCCAGCCCACTGGGCTATAAACATTGTCCATATCCTCCCATTTTCATGGGCGGGCTGGGCGGGCGGGCGGGCCGACCCGCATTTGATCAGGTCTAATGGGTACTGATACTGATACTGATACTAATTTTGGGTACTGATAAGTTAAATGATATTGATATTGAAAGTGGGTGTTCGACCGCACTTTCGAAGTCGATCGACGGCGAGTGGCTTTGTCCTCCTTCAATCGAGTGTTGACACTCGGTATTGCGTCCTCTTACAGCGAATCTCGACACAAACCCAACCTTGATCAGGGTACCAATTGCACTGTGAGTTCGTAGTCCACAACCGGGTTCGATCAAGCCCTAAGCCTAATTTACGAGTGCGGACAATTGAGCCGAGTTGGAGTTGACCTCAGCTATATCAACATGCCTTAGTCTGGATCCTATGGACCGAACAATGGTTCATATATGATGGGACTAAACGGTGCTTCAACCATCTCAAAGAACGAATGCGACAAGGAGTTGACCCGATTTTGTCCACGATGCTTGGTAAAAACGAAAGTTTTCAGGCCAAAAGAGCCTAGATGGAGTCACGCCTAGATGAGGCCCTAAACAAGATTTCTACGTTGAAGTTATCCTTGGGTAAGGTCCAAGTGAAGTGACTTGTAGAGGATCCGAAGTTTGCTGGGACGACTCGACGACTCGCTAGCAACATCGAAGTCACCACTGATCATCGTAGTCCCAAGCCGACCGATTCCAACAAATGCATTAGGACCTGCAAATCAACTATGAGAGTAATCATCAACGGGATATCCATCGAAGTCACCATGTGCAAGATGTTCCCGGGAAGTCTCGATAAAGGCATGTTGAATTGGTTCTAAATCCTCAAACCGAAATCGATCCGGTCATGGAACCAACTCAATCTCGATTTGAAGATTCACGCTTTTCTTGTTTACCTTCAAACATTCTCGATATTGAACTCTTCTGAATTAGACATTAAAGGTGGATTAGGGGACCCACGCCATCTTATTCCTTTTGCGCGCCGGTACCAAGGAGGAAGACAATTTGCATTTAAGGAATGAAGTGGAGCATCATCCATACGATAAGACCAGATTTTTTTGTGCATTAACATAAAGTAAAATAGTTCAACTTGGGGAATGGCCTAGTCTATGGCTATCTATAGGCAGCGTAGTTAATCTATATCTACGAAAATCCAACTGTTGGGTAATTGATTTATAAAGGCATGTAAGTTTGAAGTTGAAATATTACTCATAGCTTAAGATATACATGCGCAGATAATGGTGGGCGTGCGTGTGGAATATTGGTTGCAAGCCCTCTGCCCCGCGTGTGTTAAGCTGTGTTAAACAAATATTAGACGTATACCTAATTACTTATATAATCAATTCAACCCAGGTGTTTAGCTGGACCTTATTAACTGCCAGGTTCCATGGATTTATACAATATATCAGATCAGATTACGTGCAAGAAGCTACCAACCAAAAAAAGCCTTGCTGGTCAAACCCCTAAAATCTTAGGGTTTAATTCAAACCGGCCCCACCAAATCAAAGCAACGTACAATATCCTTTTCATTGACCTTCCCATACATTCCTTCTCCTATAAGGTAATTAAGGCTTAATTATTTTACCAATCAAGAAGATTAGAGGCTTGTTAATCTTTTTATATATTGGAGATTAAAGCGTACACTTGTCTCATTAAACAGGTGACTTTACAAGCGTACGCTTTAATCTCTATATTTTATGGAAGTTTAATGTCTTTTATTATAAACCACACAAAACTTTCATTAGGTTAATAAATAGCCACCCACCAACTTATTCCGTCAAAAATTCCGTTTAATCCCTTGATTTGACCATATATTTTACCCTCAACTGTGTAAAAATTTGGCCAACTGTGTAAAATTGAAACCTCTGTTTCCTACTTACTCTAAACATAATTCGATTCTTTCGACCCAAAAAAAAAAACATAATTCGATTTTAATAAATTTCAAAAATTAACATTTGTGCAAAGATGAGATAGTTCACGAACTTTCTTTGTAGAAGACCTTTCAAGTATTGGAACACTTTCATCGGACTTGGAATATTCCGCCCTTTTTACTCTTCACCGATCTTGGCACCGCTGCCGAATCTACCACCGATCTCGACCTAGCGACTCCCCCTAATTTGAATTCACCAGTCTCCTCTTCCCCCGCCACTGTCTTCTCCTTCTTCAACCTCCGCGGCCAGAAACAACCATAGCCGCGCCCGACTTTCTCTTCCCATCCGAACATGATCATATATACAGCGGCGGAGCGAGGGGGGGGCGAAGGGGGGCGGTCGCCCCCTCTCTCATGCTCCCTGTGTAGTACTTATAGCATAAAGTTTTATGAAAACCACTGAAAAACTCCTCATCCCAGCGGTACATTTCATTTTCTAGCTGTTTGCCCTCCCGCGTTCGAATCCTCTTCCTGTCAAATAAGATCTCCTTATCCCATCATTTATTTTTCTGTGGCCCCCACAATAATATACTACGTATTTATGGTTACTTTTTCTAATTTTTTTTCCAGCCCCACTTTTTTGTCTCTCTATTAGACTTCACTTGATCAATAGAAAAAACATACAGTATCAAATTATTTTTAGTGTTATTGATTGTTTTTATATATTTTTACTATTACTGTATATACAAGAATTTAATATAATTTTACATACTCAATATTTTACTTTCCTTTATACAAACATATAAATAATTACAACCCTATTATTTTATATATTAAAATTTATTTTAAAGATTTATTATATAAAACAATAAATCAACATATTATTTTATTTGTTAATTCTTACCCTAGGGTCTACCCTTTACGTTTCCGCCCCCTCTTTCCATTATCTCTGGCTCCGCCACTGCATATATATATAGGTAGCTAGAAAGAACTTATATTATTAAGTACTGCATACCCTCTCTTAGCCTTAACAATGACAGGCCTCCGTTCGCCACATACTAAGGTCACATGTTATATGAATTACACAGCACCTAGCTACTTAATCATTGCTAGAAAGTTTCACGAATCCTCCTAAACTCAAGGATCAAGTTCTTAGGCAGTCAGAGAAACGATATCTTTGTACGTACTATATTAATATCATAACAGTATAGCCAACCCCATATTTTTTTTTATTTTTGATGCATATATATATATGTAAGAAGATATATCGATGAACAAGCTAGCTTGTTTACCAAGCACTTAATTGCATCATCCCCTTAAAACAAGGTTTCTACGCTATAATATATATGATATCGTACAGACCTTCAATTGATTGTTTTTTAACAATGGCTGCACCATATGATCCTCAACTTTCGTCGCGGCGGGTAAGCATAAGTAGATGCTTGTGTTGCAAGTACATTGATACAACATCCTAACAACAAGGCCAGGCTGCAGAATGCAGATTGACAACTTCTGAGCTTTGTTGGTAAGATATCGGCTATCTATCCCTTGACCTTCAAACACATTATATTATAATAAAAGGCGTCTACAAAATTTCATATACAACCTGTGCATCGCTATAAATATTTTCTCTATCTTCCATCATAAAGGTATTTTTATTTATTAAGTTTTTTATCTTTAATGTATTTTATTATTAAAATTAAAGAAAACGGTTAAGCTGATGGAATGTTCTATCTTATCGTAAAGATAGAATTATCGCTGGATTTAGTAGCAAGTAATGGTTATGACCAATATATATATATATATCAATTCAGTTGATCACGTACATTAAATTCCATACTTTTGCATCGTCTTTACTTGAACCTTAAACCTCGTTCAATTAAGCTCCACATTCAATTCCCTCTCTGTTTAATTTTCTGCACTTGCATCGAGGTCCCACGAATCCCTCAATCCATCACATGGTGCACATGGGGGCTAATACAATTAGGCTCAACAAGCAGCGCTATAAACAACAACATCATGGCTTTGTGGAACTCAGACATAAACATCTCTCTTCCATTCTCCTTCTAGTTGCAATTATTCTCGTGTGCCCTTTGTTCTCAATGGCTTCCTCTTCCGGAGTCCACTCGTCAGCTTCCATGGACACGTCCACCGCCGTTCTAATTAGGGTGGACCAGTCTGGCCACGGAGACTACACTAAGATACAAGATGCTATTGATGCTGTTCCTGATAACAACTCCGAGTTCGTGTTCATCTGGGTCAAGCCCGGAACTTATAGGTGTGTACATCTACGCATACATGCTTAAGTAGTCATCGTAATGCATGGTACGTAGTTATTCTGTTCCTACATGATTATAATACGTATCTGTCTTTCAATTTTGATCAGGGAAAAAATAGTTGTTCCTGCAAACAAGCCATACATAACCATAAGTGGAACGACGGCTGACAACACAATAATCGTATGGAACGAGACCGGGGAAATCTACGAGTCACCAGCTGTCTCCATCCTAGCTTCTGACTTCGTCGGGCGCTACCTGACAATTCAGGTAAGTTAACTTATATGTAGCACGTACGTACGTTGCAATATTTAGCTGTGTTTCATTCATGTCCCATAAGCACGATTGTATGTGTGATCATGATCGATCAGAATAACTATGGGCACAAGGAGAAGGCTGTGGCGCTCAGAGTTTCAGGGGACAAAGTCGCGTTCTACGCGTGCAAGATAATGGGTTACCAGGACACCCTCCTTGATGATATGGGACGCCATTACTATAGCAACTGCTACATCGAGGGAGCAATCGACTTCATTTTTGGCAACGCTGCCTCTTTGTTTGAGGTTTGTTATACTTACATATGTGTGTGTATACTATATACGACCTAATTATTCTTTCTTATGGAATGAATGCTAAGTAAGTGTATATACGTATGTGGTATGCTAATTAAGGCTGCATGCTTGCAGAAATGCCATCTGCATTATTCATCAGAGGGCACAGCAGGAGCCATCACGGCCCACAGACGAGAGTCGCCATCGGACAACACCGGGTTCGTATTTCTTGGGTGCAAGATCTCCGGAACCAGGGCCGGAAAAGTGTACCTTGGGAGGCCATGGGGTGCTTACTCTAGGGTCATCTTTGCCCAAACTTACATGCCCACTGCTGTTATGCCACAGGGATGGAATGACTGGAACAACCCCACTACTCACAAGTAAGTACAAATCATTACTTCCATCTCTAACTCTTAAGTAATCAATTCATCAATTTTAGCACGCAATTGATATGTTATGATGGACGATGCAGGACGGTGTACTATGGTGAGTACAAATGCTACGGACCAGGGGCGAACAGATCGAAGAGGGAGGCTTGGTCGCGTGCTCTGACGAGCGAGGAGGCCGAACCGTTCCTCACCAAAGACATGATAGGTGGGAAGGGGTGGCTCAGGCCCGCCCCGGCTCACTTCAAGAAAGGCTTCTCCAAGAATTAATGATAAGAATTGAGCCAATGGATTCATCTCTTGTTCCAAGATTGTATTGATATTGCTGTTTGATGATTATTTTTTTATTTTTTTTGATCACGATGTTTGATGATTTTTTACATCTTCATAGGGAGTTGTATATGTGTGCGTGTGTGTGCGGATTGAATTGATTCTTTTCAAATTTCATTACCTCTTTTGTTTCAAAGAGGTTGAAGTCCTTTCTTTGCAACATGTAAACAGTTTGAATGTGATTAAGTTGGGGTTAAAACATATATAGCCCCTCGAACTTACGCAAATTTGCTATTTAGACACCTCACCTTTGATTTGGACCTATTGGATACCTAAACTTTATATTTTTTGACCTATTGAACACCTGTTTGCTGACTTGTGTAAAAAAAATTGCTAACATGGCGCCACGTGTATACCATGTGTATGCCACCTCATTATTTTTAATTAAAAAAAAAGAGAAACAATAAAAACAATTAGAAATACACAAATGAAATTAAAAATTTACAATTGACCATCCCCACTAAGAACCCTACTTTCTCTTATACAGCAATCTAGAATTGCTATGGAATCTGATACATATAGTGGATGGGACTAAGAACCCTACTTTCTCTGAACACCTTCTAAATGAACAAACACCCTTTGAACAATCCTTTTCCATGGATGATCCTGGAAAGGCAGAACCCATCCCCACTAAGGTCGAGGAGACCAACATTAGTGAGGGGAAAGCCAATTTTAATGACGAGTTGACTATTCTGAACCTCATTGTTTCAGGCTGTAGAAAGGAATATCTATCTCTGAACCATCTGAATGAAGTAAAATATAAACCGCCTCTTGCTTGGCACTATGGTGGGTTATTCATGACTGATTTTAAGAAAAGCAAGTTAGGATTGCATCTGTGCTGTGTTAAAGGGTACTGGAGTTGTAGTACAAAAATGTATACTGCTATGACAATGAATCCGCTTGTTTTGTGGTACTCTACTGTTAACCATTGCCCATTTATCAATAAGTATCTCCTTGAAGAAATTCCTCTATGGTGTTATAGTTTTACATCTAGTCAATATGATGTGTATGTTAATTATATTGATAAGTGCGTACTGCTATTGAAAGATTGGTGTTGCACTTTGATTGGTGGAATGATCGATGTGTTGTTATCTTGGTATATGTT
Source organism: Polygonum aviculare (assembly GCA_934048045.1). Classification (NCBI taxonomy): domain Eukaryota; kingdom Viridiplantae; phylum Streptophyta; class Magnoliopsida; order Caryophyllales; family Polygonaceae; genus Polygonum; species Polygonum aviculare. The sequence continues at coordinate 21,345,366 of OW204026.1, forward strand.
TAACCGGACTACTGATTTTCAAGCAGTTGACAAAAAGCAATTATTATGGTTGAACTTGACTGTACTTTGGTTTTATGAACTGATCATGCAACTTTGTCTATGCATATTTTGGAAAATGAAGAAGTGTATGATTGTCTATAATACTCCTAATCGAAAGGTTGCTCTGATTATCAATAAGTATAATTATGTGGTATGCTCTGAACTGGATGAAAAAATTCCTAATGTTCAAAATTGCACTGTGCTATGTAACTACTATGACATAAGAATAGATGATCAAATTAAGGAAGTGACCTATACTATGTCTGTTTTGATCTGGAAATGCTTGTGTAATTCCCACCTGTTTGAGTACATATTTTCTTGGACGAAATCATGTCATAGTGCAGAGAAATTCAGGAATAAACAAAGGAATGAGCAAAACGGATGCAAGAAGGGATACAGGAACGGGCCGAGTACGAAACCGAAGCTTGCTAAAAGACCAATTAAGAGACCAACTCGGAGAATTCCAAACAAAATGCACCCAAAGGAACACTTGAGCGTTATCAATACAGCGTGTTGGAACAACTTTATGCATTTTGAGAATCAACGTTATGTAAATTGGAAATATATCCGATCCCATTTAATTAACAAAGACCTGTATACGGACTGTCTTGAGAAACTTTGTGAGAATGCCCTTGATCATAGAAGGTTGATATATTGTTATGATTTGTACAAAAGGAATTCAATAACTGAAATTGAAACAAGAGGGAAGAAACATGCGGGAGACCCCCTTGCCCGCAAAATAAACCAAAAAGAATTTAGATGAAGATCTCTGTTTGGAATTGTCGAGGGATGGGCCGGAAATCCTTTTGGCCAGAGATAGACTCTTTTTGTAAAATAGAACGAATACAGTTGATGGCGTTTGTAGAGACCAAAACGGAAAAGGCACCGAGTGATTATCAATGGAGAAAGGCGGGTTTTGATAATATGATTTGGTCCCCTGCAATTGGCAAAGCAGGTGGAATAGGGATTATTTGGAAAGCACACCAACTAACAAACGAGCTAATTGAAACCATGATCCATGAACCTCGATTCATAGTTCTAAAGTACACCAATTTAACTTCCAAAAATGTGGTGGCGATATTTATAACCTACGCACCACCCAATGAGCCTAATAAAGAAGCTTTCTGGACCAAACTCACTAACACAATTAAGCTAGTTAATCTCCCGACTATAGTTATAGGCGATTTAAATGAAATTCAAGACCCCAGCGAGAAGAAAGGGGGTGTGGACAAAAAACAGAATTAATGCCATCTGGTCCTGGTGATTTATCACATACAAAAAACAGACAAACACGTCTTGGCAATGGACAAAACTCATGAATCTACGAACAGAGTTTGAGGAAGGACTAATCTGGTAAGTAGGCGACGGGGAAACCATTAAGTTCTGGACTGACAACTGGGCTATGTAAGCCCCACTAAAAAAATATGCATTAAACCAAACAACTTGCGACGAAAGTATGAGAGTTAAAACATTTATAACCCAAGAAAATGAATGGAACATCAACGAATTGACAAAAATACTCCCGCCAGACATCACAGAACGAACATTCAACATTCCAATACCAGCAAGGGGTATTAGGGACAGGCTCTATTGAGCACCTAGCAAAAATGGTTGGTTCTCGACGGCCTCAGCTATAGAACTAATCACAAAAACACATCATCAGACACCAAAACCCAACAATTGGATATGGAAACTGGATGTCTTTCCAAAGGTGAAGAACTTTTTATGGAAAATTGATGTAAATGGTCTCCCAACAAAAGCTCGACTAAGAGAAAAACATGTATCTACACCTCCGGGCTGCCTAATGTGCAACTGCCTCAACGAAGATTCAATCCATATCATGACAGAATGCCCTCATACCATTACAATCACGGATAAAATCAATCCTAAAATTGGGAACGTGTTACGTGCAATTAATACTATGGGTAAAACACCATCCAATATTATAACAGAAATACATAGCATTTTGGGAACGCGAGATTTCACTGAACTATCAATCGTATGGTGGTGTATATGGCAACAGAGAAACAGACTCGTTTTCCAGAAAGAACCAAATGACTTTATCCAAGACCTGACAAAATACATTCAATCCCAAATTAGACTTTGGAACAAAGCCAAGGAATGGGAAGAAGACGAGGAAAAACTTCGGAAACCGAACAAATGTGGGGTAAGAAGAAGAAACATGCAAAAATCATGGGAAAAGCCACAAAGAGGGTGGTTTAAACTAAACTTTGATGGATCAAAATTAGAAACTAGGTCTGCCTCTACTAGGTTTGTAATAAGAGATCATTTAGGAGAAATTCTTAGCATGGGATCGACTCAAAACAATTTCGATTCCATAGTACAGATTGAAGTTCATGCTCTCAAAGAAGGTATTAAAGAAGCTAAGAGAAGGGGATTACGAAATTTGGAAATCGAGGGAGACAATCAAACAGTCATTAATGCAGCTTGTGGAACAGGGCCAGGTCCATGGGAAATTGACATGCACATCGCGGAGATTTGGGTGCTATTCCGCGACTTCGAGAACATTCGCATCCGTCATGTGACTAGGGATTGCAATATTGTGGCTGATAAAATTGCCAAAATGGGCCACGTATTCCCTATGTCCCACATCTTTAACAACCAAGAACTTCGCATTCTCATCCAGCTGGATGCTCTAGATCGGCCTCCGTAAGGAAGCCCGTCTAATTCTTACCTTGTTCAAAAAAAAAAAAAAAAATTTACAATTGACCAGATCCACTACATTGACCTCTCCGGCAACCTCTTCAATGGCACCCTTCCTCCCACCCTCTTCAACGCCTCCAGCCTTCAGACGCTCTCTCTATCCAACAACACCATCTCCAGCGAGTCTCGCCGCCATGGCTAGCCTCAGCTACATGAACCTCTCCAGAAACGCCCAAGCCGGCGCTTTACCCGACGACCTCGCCGGACTGCACAACTCGACAGTTGTTTCTCTGAACGGGAACCGATTCTCCGGCGGCCTGCCACGTGGACTCGGGTCCGGCCAGGTTCTGGATTTCTCTTCCAACCTCTTCAATGGCTCCGTTCCATCCGATTTTGGAGGAGCGAAGCTTCGGTACCTCAACCTTTCAAGCAACAACCTTGCCGGTGGGTTGTCGCCGGATTTGGGGAAGCTCTGGCCGGAGACCACCACTATCGATCTCTTGCTACTATCGGGCTCGATTTCGCCTGCAATAGCGGTGATACCCAGGCCGGTTGGTTCAGACAATTCGTCGAGCATCTTGTCTGCAACGACCCCGGTTGGCGGAGACGGCCACTGCGGGATGAGGCCGGCGACGATTGTGAGGATCACGGTGGCGGATTCGGGCTCCTGGGACTTCTGCTGACGAATCTGTAGCGGTGGATGAAGAAGAACAGAGCTGAAAAAGACACGCCGGTGCCGGAAAAGGGCCATAACAGCCATAGCCACCAGGCGACGAGCTCGGATCCAGCCGAACGGGAGATTGCAGAGGCGTAGGAGGAAGACCGGGGTTGACGGCTAGGGTGCGGAGGAAGACCGGGGTTGATTTCAATTGTAAAATTTTTTAATTTGATTTGTGAGTTTTTAATTGTTTTAATTGTTTTTTTAATTAAAAGTAATGAGGTGGCATACATGTACTATACATGTGGCGCCATGTTGACAATTTTTTTTACATAAGTCAGCAAACAGGTATTTAATAGGTCAAAAAAATATAAGTTCAGGTACCCAATAGGTCCAAATCAAAGGTGAGGTGTCTAAGTGACAAATTTGCGTAAGTTCGAGGGGCTATATATGGTTTAAGCCGATTAAGTTGACTAGTAAATTGCCTCACAGAAACCATATCCTTATAATGTTATTACACTAATCATACTACTCCTAACATTCTTACCCTTTCTTCGGAACATAAACATTCATTCTTCATTTCTTTGTGCATGTAAATTGTAGTAGTAATTTGTGTTTCATAATCTCTCACTTTCTAAAACGCCCCGGCTTTTTGCACACAGTTTTTTAACTTCACCACGTCATTCAACGGCGTCGCCGTTTAAAGGCGTCTGAATATTAAATTATGGGAAAATAGAAAGACAAAACTTTCGGCGCGTCGTAGGACGCCGATTGAAGGCGTCGTGTGACGCCGGCAGACGGCGTCACCGGACGCCGGTGGGAGGCGTCGTCGGGCGCCGGTGGGAAGCGTCGTCGGTGGGAGGCATTGTGGGACGGCTCAGATCTGCGCGAGAGAGCAAATTCCCTGAATTTCTGACAATAACAATACACGGACGAAGCAGAATGACGCACGATGATACCTTATTTATTTTTGGAAGCAAATCTGACATTTTCCTTCTATTAGTTTGCATGCTTATTGGTAGTATACGTATCTATTTTGTGAGATAAAGTTTACTTGTGTATTATTATTTGATTCGTACGCATATATTGAGAGTATAAGGCAAGACAATCCCTAAATATTAGGACAATAATCCTTCTCAGAATAGATCTAAAGAGATTAAGGAAACAAATAATATATATTGAGATTACAAGGAAATACAATCCCTAAATATTAGGAGATTAATCCTTCTCAGAATAAGATCTAAATGAGTTAAGGAAACAAATAATAATATACAAGATTACAAGTAAACTTTATGCGTTTACTACACTTATTGTGGTAACATATTGGTAAAAAAAGATAGGGGCATCTTCTTCCCGATCTTCCATTCCTTTCTACTTCCCTTCCCTTTCTGGATATAGATTGATGATTACGGAATTGGGGAAAAACCCAAAGATTGTTGTTGTGAATTATGAATTATGAGGGTGGCTCAATGAGATCTCTGCAAATCCAAGGCAAAATTACCAAGATTGTTGGCTGGCTGGTAGGATTATGATCCCACGCGTATAGGCCGGGCATGTAATTGCATGTTTGACAGTCGGAGACACACAACGCCTCCTGATGGCGTCCCGCCACGCCGGTCAACGGCGTCCTCCGACGACTCGGAATTTTCCCGACCGAAATTTAGTAATATTATATTCAGACGCCTTTAAACAGCGACGCCTTTGAAAGGCGTGGTGCAAAAAGTCAAAATATTGTGTGAAAAAAGTCTATGCCTTCTAAAAACGCTTCAAAAGACAATATTCTCTTCCCGGCTTTACATCTATAAAAACATCAGCTAGTCTTGCATGGAAAATTTGTGTTCCTAACATGAACGAAGTTCACCAAAAGCATTTCCTAAAATGACAACATTAAGAAACAAAGTAAAAACGATAAGTGCTTCCATTGATATTACTGTGGTATCTGCAGACTTGCGGAAAGCGGGAAAACTAACTTTTTAACGTGCACCATCAACTCCGGCATTTCTCATAGGCCATTGCTTTAAGCGAAAATTAAAGTAAGGTTTAGTCTACAGTGTATCACGTCAACAAAATCCAAGCTCAAATATGCATGTAATGGAAAGCAGAAGTTGAAAGTACAACGCACCATAAAATTATGCCCCAAAATTGAATTAGCCGTGGGCTGTGTCAAAATCACCTCTGCTTACCTCCTGGTTTGGACTTTTTACCAGAAGATTTGACTGGCCCTTTACCCTTCCTGTTTCCTTTGGCTCCCTTCTTCCCTTTGCTGCTATTCTTACCTTGCTGCCTTGAATCCGACTTCATCCTCCTATCAACCAACACCTTACCCTTTCCAGCTCTAACTTGCACTCCTTTCTTAGCAACCACATACTCCTTCTTAGGCGTCTTGGGTGTCGCCTTCTTATACAGCGACTCAATCATCCTCCTCTTTGACCGATCGGGTATATCACTTTGGTCAGAGATGGTGTTGGCCTTCTTCCTTATCTTCTCCAACTGTCTCATTGCAACCCTCTTCTTCCTAGCTTTGGCTTCAGCCACCTTCTTCACAGGACGGGCGTTGATTTCCCTGAACTGCGCCTTTATTGCATCTACTTCCTCCTTTGTCACAGGCTTAATAGGAACATTGTGCTTCTTCTCCTCCTCCATAAACCATTTGGGTAAACCGTGGTCATCATGGAACATGTACTTGTTGTACGCATCATCCAATAATGTCTCCCTCTGCTTCTTCCTCAGCATCTTCTTAGCACAAGCTAAGATCTCAGCTTTGGCATCGTCATCATAGTCTGATTCATCTGATGAAGATGAGTCATCACTGGAATCTGTCATTGGAGCAGGAACAATCTCAAAATCATCTTCTGCATCTGTTTTCTTAGATGCCTTTTTGGGATGTTTCACATCATGAGTTTGTTTGAGCAAACTTTTTTCCTTGGGCTTCGTCTGAAGAGGAGCTTTAACTTCTTTTTGTTCATCATCTATCTCCATTTCATCATCTTTCTTGGGCTTCAGTTTCAGACCATGGAGATCTTCGTCCTCAACAATTCCAGCAAAAATATCCTGACCGAACCAGTTTGTTGTGATTTCCTCCTCAGTTGGAGGTTGATCATTCATGGGGATCACCAGAGGATTGGCTTCAATTTCATCTTCGTCCTTGTCAGAGTCCTCGAGATTCATATCCTCCTCAACCTATTAATGGGAATGAATCATATTTTAGCAAGCAAAATACTATGCACACTTTACATAGATCAGAGTACTGTTGTATGAAAAAAGCCTATACATTTTTTATCCAAAAGGGTACGTGCAGACTATTGAGAAGGTTTACCAAAGCAGAACTAAATATGAAACACTCATTAGTAAAATTATGAAGAATTGCTGTATAAAAACCCAATACATACATCAGAAAGTTGTGCATCCTCATATGCAAGTTTTGCACGTTTACGCTGTCTTGTACTTCCCTCTCTTTTAGCAACAACTCTTTCATAAGCATCATCAAGCAGCTTTTCCAGCTTAGTATCATACCTGGTGATTGAATGGAGAATATACATCATTAACAAAAATAACTTACTAGCTATATGCATTAAGCAACATGCTTGATTAATAGAATGTACCTCATTCGTTCGGTGTCAGAATCTATGTCACTGGGTAGATCATCATCACTTCCCTCACTGTCCTTTTCATTTTTGCTCAAATCCATTTCATCCTCAACATCTTCAGTAACATCATCAACAGTTGCGAGATCTTTCTTCCCCTGGTTGGCAATACAAATTAATTTAATGTCAAAAACAAACTCCAAGGAGCAAGATAAATGACAAATCACCTTTAACGAATGAGGTACATTCTATTAATCAAGCATGAAGCTGAGCCATGTGCTTAATAGTGTAACTCACTATTTTGCATAATCAGATTATTTTTCACCAATCTCACATGAAATCCCAGAATAGTTGCTTCAAAACTTCAACAGATATAAAGTACACTATTTCATATGGGTTTAAAACATGAACAAACCTTGATTGAACCAAGCGAAAATAAGTCTTCATCAACATAACCATCCTCAGTAGCATCTATTTGTTTGCCCAATGCCTTTCGTGCTTTATCCTGAACATTTCCATAAAACAAAGATGTTAGTCTAAACTCATCATAGCATACTAGGAAAAGCATTGTTATATATGCAATCTCAGAACTTGAAAATAGGATATAGAAAACAGTTGACTGTACTAATAATGCTATCTGTAACTCATAATGCTTATACTGACATTTCTCAGTGCATGGTGAAATCTAAGCTAGTAAGCAAATGTCTTGATCCATGGTCGTGAATCCAACAGGTGACAAGTAAAAGTTCATTCTTTTTATTAGGCCGTGCATTAATATTTTCAATAAGAACTAGCATAACTGAAGATTGTTCTCTTATAAGAAGTTCAGATATAAACAAATTTTAGGCACAGGAGAAAATCATTCATAAAAAAACTACCACAACTGGAATACCTTAGTACGCCGTTTTGCAACAAGTTTCTTTTCACGTTTCTTCTTTTTGTCCATAGCATGAGTCAACTCCTCCATTTCATTAAGAATCTTCTCGTCCTCATCCAGCTCTTCTTCTTCTTCATCTTTGGTTTCGCTCTCACTCTTCATAGCGGTGGGAGTAGGTTCATTTGCGGAGGGAAGAGCCTTTCGGATGTTCATTCTCCACCTGTGGATAAGATAATGTGTACGCTATAAATGATTTCCCATGGTCAACATATTCAAGTTGCTTCCAGTCTTTAGATAGAGTAGATATGCACAAGTTGAAAATAATGCTCACTCCATAGCAAACTATTCACAGTGTTACATGTAGCATGAGTATGTGATAGATAACATGCAGATATAACAAGACCAGCATTAAAAACAAAAAGACCATGGGGAGCAGGATGCGCTTACTTCAACAGTTGTTTGAAATCCTTCTTTCCCAAAACACCCAGGTCATCACAGAGAGCTTTGATCTAAAATGATAACGGAGGAAAGAAATTTAGCACAGTTGGCAGCTAATATACTTTACAAAACTAGTTTCTATACTTCACCTCTTCTGTTGTTAATTCATGGTCCTTCACTCGCAAACTCTCAGGATCCTTGAAACTTATTATTGTTGCTGTACCCAGAAGTTCGAGGGGGTTCTCTGACCAAACAAAATCAGCAGCAGAACAGTCCTTCCTCACGAGAGAAATATCATCTTTATAGCTGAAACATCAAAAATCCACCAATAAGAGTTTCATGTATATACAATATACTAGAAGTACTAGCTGCAAAAGCAAAAGAACACAATTGTTTCTAGGGAAATAAATATAGCTGTTGGAGACAACCAGATAGCTTTATTTTATCTACTAAACCCATAGTAGTGTGCAGTAACAGTGTTAAAGATACAATCTAACAAAGTTAGATAATAGAATTAACGCACTATAGGATAGAGCTCTCTGTATTCAAAGTAGAAATGCACACTGATCATTGCAAGTAGGCAAGTAGCAAGCAACCTTCACTTACTTTTTTTATTCCTCACTTAAGGTGAAAAATACAGCATGGCAGCAATTAGTCCAACCAATTCAAACCATGACTAAGTGCCAAGGCTTTCAAGTTGTTAAGCCCAGTAGAACATGAAATTTTGACGGACTGGCTATAAACTCATCAACCCTTCTCGAAGTAGTGAAGATAAGAATTTTAATTGTAATACAAATACATACCCCTCAGCTACCTATGCTATAATGTAAAATTACTATCCACTTTTGTCACCACATAACACGGTGAGTCTGCCAGTTGAATCTGTAATCTTTAATCTGGTTTTGGTCAACTTGATCAATGTTGGTAAGTGTTTTTCCTTCTCAGTTATTAGTAATGTATATGCATCAATTATCAAATGACAAATAAGTGATTTGTAATGCAATGAAATCATACCCGCCACGGTTTCTCTTTTGCTTGCTATCCCCAAGTACATCAGTTACCTAGAACAAAACCAAGGATGAAAAGTTACAAACTTAATGCAATGCAGAAATAGCAGAGATAAGAAATAAGAAACTATCAAAAATTAGTAGAAAATTGGAGAGTAGCGGGTGTATACCTTTTCAGGCTCTATAGCTTCCTGGAACAAATGCTTAACATCGAGCAGCCGAGGGTCGATCTTTGCAGGCGCCTTGTACTTTCGGCAGACAATGAAAATCTCAGCAGATGTGGAACGACTAGCAGCCGGCTTGGTAACCTCAACCTTCTCAAACAGCTGTCTGAGGCAGAAGAGCACTTTGTTGTAGTCTTGCGACCTGAAAATCTTGGAGATAAAGGTGCCCTTGGGGGCGAGGAACTCGGTGGCGAGCTTGAGGGAGTCGATGACGAGGGCGTTCTGGCTGGTGGCCTCCTGGGCCCAGGCACCGCCGACGTTGGGGGAGCCGTCGTGGAGGACGACGTCGAAGGCGGCGACGTGGTTGTCGGCGAGGAGCTTCTTGACGGAGGAGCGGCACTTGGAGTGGGTGATGTCCTCCTGGATGGCGATGGCGCCGCGGACGGGGCGGATGGGGAAGAGGTCCACGCCGATGACGAGGGACCCCACGGGCATGCGCTGCACGGCCACCTGCATCCATCCTCCGGGGGCCGCGCAGAGATCGAGGACTGCGTGGGCGCCGCCCAGGAACGAGTACTTGGCGTCCAGCTGGGTCAGCTTGAAGGCCGCACGCGAGCGGTAGCCTTGCTCCTTGGCGAGGTGGTAGAACTTGTCCAACCTGTGCTTTCCCTTCACCTTACCCATGGCGTCTGCGTCTGCGTCTGCTGCTGCTAGAGAGGGAGAGAGGAGTTCGAACTGTTTTTTTTGTTAGGGTTTATAGATTGGGGGTTTAGGGAGAACCAATAACCCCGCTTTGGAACAATGGGCCTTCTACTTATCGGGCTGGGCCGCTTTGCGAGCAACATGAATCTTAATACTCCTCCTTCTGTCTTCTTCAAATGTTCGTCGATCTTGCAGTTTTGGACGTAGACCGTCTATACATTTATTTGGTCATTTCCAATTATCTACCTATCTATCTATCTATCTATATAATACATTAAAAAGTTGTAAGAAGGATTACATAAATGCTCAATGTTTTATTCAAAACATATAGTTTTCATGACATTCTCATATCTCATTTAATGGAATGACATTAAACTCGTGGATATGGAAACTAGACACATCCCCAAAGCTCTCAAAAATAGACACATCCCCAAAAGTAAAAAAAATTCTATGGAAAATTGATAACAATGGACTTCCAACAAAGGATAGATTGAGAGGGAAAAATGTAGTAATTCCTGGAGGTTGCCTTATGTGCAACTGCCCGAACGAGGAGGTCGCGCACCTTCTTGTAAGGTGTGCTCACACCCGCGACATAATCCACAAAATTAACCCACAAATTGCTCACTATTTGCACAATGAGTTACAAATCACCAAGACAGATCATAACTGAAATTGGTCAAACGATTGGAACAAAAAACTTTGCAGAACTAATTGTTGGGTGGTGGGGAATCTGGTATCAACGAAATAGACTTGCATTTCAGCAATCAAATAATGACGTCATACCTCACCTTGCCCAATTTATAAGAAAAAACAAATACTTACCTGGGCTAGTCAAAGAATTGGATGGAACAAGAAGAAGACCAAAGACAAACACTACCGAGGAGGCAAAACCAAGGCACGAAAATAACCTGTTGGAAAAAACCGAGCCCTGGATTTGTAAAACTAAACTTTGATGGATCTAAACTAGATAACGGATCTTTAGCGACGGGTATAGTCATTCGTGACATAAATGGGAATGTACTTCGAATTAGCTCTAACAAATATGGAAATATCTCAGTTCCCAAAATTGAAACGATGGCACTGAGAGATGGCATCAAGTTGGCTAAAGAATTGAGAATACGAAAATTGGAAATTGAAGGAGATAATCTGGGTGTAATCAAGGCAGTTAACAAAGAAGCGCAAAGTCCATGGGATATTGAAATAATTCTTGTAGACATCCTAGTCTCGCTACAGTGGTTCGAGACTGTCAGAATCAACTTCATTCGTAGAGCATGTAACTCTGTGGCCGATAAAATTGCTAAATTGGGTCATAGCCTCTCTACTGACGCTATTGGGAATCTCTCAAAACTGAAAGTTCTCGTCCAAAAGGACGCTCTAGGACGGCCCCCTTGAGGGGTTCTCCTAATTCTTACCCGTTCAAAAAAAATTGCAATGACATTAAATTCTTCATCTTATTCATATTCCATAACCTAATTTATGATATATTTTAACAGATTCTACTATATAAAAAAATGGTATTTTGAAATGTAAATAAAAATTATAATTAGAACTAATTAGAGGTGTCAAACAGGTCGGGTCGGGTGGATTCGGGTTCGGTCTTTTCGGGTTCGGGTTGAGTACGGGTTCGGGTCAATCGGGTTACAGGTTAAGCCGGGTCGGGTCTTGACAGGTTATCGGGTGGGTTCGGGTCGACCTAACAGGTCAAGAATTTGAATTTTTAATGATTATTAAAATAATGTTATGATTAAATAATAATATTTAATAATAAAATATTATTTTTAATAGATTTTTATAATAATATTTTATTTATAATAGGTTTTATGATAAAATATTTACAATATAATATATTTATTCTACATATATATAATATATCGGGTCGGTCGGGTCGGTCTCGGGTTTCAACCCAATCGGGTTCGGGTTAATCGGGTTCGGTTTTTTTCTTTGCTCGCTACTATTCGGGTCGGGTCTCAACCCAAAAATTTTCGGTCGGTTCGGGTCGATTTTTCGGGTCGGGTCAGGTTTTGACAGCTCTAGAACTAATTCAAAACATATGGTTTGATTTTTGAAAGAAGTAAACGAAAGTTTTGATATAAATTAATAAAAGGGCACGTTCTGAACTCTTTTGAAACCTCAAGGGTATGTTGCAAAATAAATTTATTTTGAGGGCACCATCCGGAAAAGCCCAAAACTTAGGGGTACCATCTGAAATTTTCCATTTATTTATATTCATAATTATTGGCTAGTTATGAATAAAACAACACCCATTAAATATAATTTTGGATATGTGTATTTGGACCCTAATTTTTGGACCTCCATTTTATCTGATAAGGAAAGGAATTATAGTCACCACAAATACTATTTGGGCCTCCATTGTTGGGCTTGTAAGAAGCTCGAAGTCCACAATATAAACCTGATTGTGTGTGGAGTGTACCCAAGTGGAAAATCCATACAGAATTAATGAGTTCAATTTGTGATGGGTTTGAGCTATCTTCCATGGTTTTGGGCTTGCTCTATTAGATTGACCTTTTGCAAGAATGCACAAATAAGTGTGTTTGTGTGTGTATGTGTGTGTATGTAGACAAAGAAAACCCTAACCATTCTTCATTTCCCCTTGCGACGCTCTCTTTAGAACTCTCTTAAACCCCCAAAATTTGTGCAATCCCATATCAAAAGCTCCTAGTTTGATTCATAAATCGTTTCATCTATCATCTCCCTTTTAATAATTTGATTTGTCCTCTCTTGTCTCCCTCACGCGATCGCTCTCATCTTTCTTGGTCAATCTCTATTCGTCCTCGTTTCCAGTTTTGAGAAAGATTTCACCTTGTTTCATCACGTCAATTAAATACTGGACATGAGTTTGGATTCGTTTTTTGGAACCAATGATAATTCCCTACCCTCTTGTGATGAAAGCTCACATGCTAGCCGATTATCCGAACTGTGAATGGGGCAATGGGTGTCAAGGGATTCCCACCTATAGTCCCCGACGATCTGAACTATTCGTTGATAGCTTATACCAGGTCGAAATGTCCGAGTCTGAGTCAATCGATGATGCTCATCGTTGCGAGTCCCTTGAAGTTGACCCCTTCAATGTTGTTGTTGACGATTCAGAGTTTGTTGGAGGTGAAGAAGATTCTGATGTTCCTGATTCATAGTTGGATGATTAGATGAGTCCACTACTTCCTTATCTATGTTCTTGAGTCACTTACATGTCCCCTATTCCTATTCGATTCACTCCTTTTCCTATTCTTGCATGATTAGATGAGTCCACTACTTCCTTGTTTATGTTCTTGAGTCACTAACATGTCCCCTATTCCTATTCGATTCACTCGTTTTCCTTGCATGATTGTCTTTGGTGACTTGTATGTTGATCGAGATTTGAGTCTCTAGCTGGATTGGCATGGATGAACTCCTCTTCCTTGCATGCATGATTGTTGTTAGTGGTATGCATGTTGTTCCAAATCTATTTATTGATGTTTCATTGACATAGATGAAGTCTTTTACTTGCATTAGTGTTAGTGCTCTAAAAATCCCTTTTAGGCTCCACTTAGGCCCGTCTAAGCGCTAGTTGGTCCTTGTCCACGTAGCCTTTTAACTAGTCTAGGTGGTGCCTAGGTATACGTCTAGACCGACAAGGCAATCGTATTGGCCGTCTAGGCGCTAGGTGGTCCCTCTCCGCTTAGAAGCCGCCTAGCGTTTTTTAGACCACTGATTAGTGTTTCTCATGGCTTGCTTGTTGTTCGAGATCTAATTTCTTCATTGTTTGATTGACATGGATGAACTGAACCCCTTTTTCTTGCATGATTGTTATTGGTGGCTTGCATTTTCGCTATTTTTTCAACATTCATAGATCCTTGTTTAATCTCAAAGCATCTTCTGATGTCTTACCTATTGTCGAATATTATATTACTAGGTCATTCATAGATCCTTGATAGGACGGGAAGTATCCTATGATGTGTTACTCATTGTTGGATCTTACAATAGACTATGCATTAGGGAGATTGTCATAAGTAATTGTTAATGTTGATTACCTTTTGTTGATTTCTAAGATTGCCCTATGAATAATGTTGTTGATCATTTCATTCATGCTTTTGAATCTCGTGTACATGTTGTTGATTATTGAGAATGTCATTGGAATCATGTTGTTGAACATTTGAGGCATGCTTCTAAATAGGGTTGTCCAACGGTCCGGGTCACCCATATGCCGGACCGCCCGACCAGTAAATTACGGGTTGGGCCAAGTCGACCCGGCGGGTTACGGGTCGACCTGTAAACCCGTAATTGTTTTTTAATATTAACACCATATTTACTTAGGGTTTACCGCATTTGCTTCCATCGAAAAACTTAACAACAACACCCTACTCAGTGCCGCTCTCCTTCACCTTCACTTCAACCCTTCTCGGCATCGGCATCCCTGGCGGCGGCAGCCTGACCCTAAGTCCCCAGCGTCCCTGGCGGCAGCTTCCTTGTGTCTTGACCTCGATCCGCGTCGATCTCCCACAGTCCGCCTTCTCCGACGTCGATTCTGGCCAGAAGACTACCGGCCGCCGTGTTGGGACGCTATAAAGGATGCTTGCGTACTTGGTAGTGTGCCCACAACCGTCCCTTAGTTTTGATATGACAAACTCACTTTGATTCTAATAAATTTGTCCAAGTGTTCAGGAACGCCAGTGACAAAAGGACAACAAGTGTGTGGAGCGTTCCCTAGGCTTAGGGACGCTAGCTAACAGGAGGTAAGGATCAGCAAAGAAACTACTTGAGCAAGGAGAGAGTCCCAAGCAAGTAGGAACGCAAAGCCAAGCGTCCTTACTCACTAGCCGACAGGATGACATCACTCAACAATATTTGATCATCCAAGGACACGTGGAGACCGATCCTGTAGCAGAGTCCAACACTACGTGGCGGACGATCCTGTAGCAGAGTCCAACACTACGTGGCGGACGATCCTGTAGCAGAGTTCATCAACACGTGGCGGCCGATCCTGTAGCGGAGTTCATCACACATAGCTGGATATAGGAAGCTTCTTGATCACTGCCATACTACGTGGAGGAAGATCCTGTAGCCACGTCCACGAAGGGCATGATCGTCAGAAGAGGAAAGACGCCCTTCCCAAGTCCTATAAATAGCCCAAGGCATTTATTGTTACGTTAACGCTTTCAGAGAATATTAAGAGAGAATCAGAGGAAAGCGACTCACTCAAGAACACCAAGAACAAGATCAAGAACACTCAAGAACAGTTCTAGACTTGTGATAGATCGAGTGAGAATTGTAACCTAAACCACAAACAGTTTGTAACTTAGAAAACCCAAAAAGAGAAAGAGAGTCCTACGAAGTACTGTAGGACGTAGGGATAGAGTCCTTTAAGAGATTGAACTTGCTTAAGTTGTAGGCTTAGAGGAGTCCTTTACTAGTGGACTTAGGAAAAAGCTAAGTGCCAGAGAACTGTAAAGACTCGCCAGTACAATTGTAAGAACGTTCAATATAAAGGAAAAACTATTCAAAAATCCTCCAAGGAGGTAGAGGTTTACACTCAAGGACTACTTGGTCTTGAGTGGTTCCTCTATAATTCACTGCGTTCATCTTTACTTGTTTAGTACTTAATTTCCGCTGCATTACTCAAGGACGCCCCTACTCCTCGTAGGGACGCTTGACCAAAGGACGCCTTTACCAAAGTAAAGGGCGTTCCTCAATACTAACGATCCAACAATTGGTATCACAGCAGGCGCTCTAGATTCTTACTGAGTTGCAGGTAAAAGATGGACATGGAACCAATCGGAATCTCCTTCGTGAAGCCTCCGCGCCTGACGGACGGCAATATTAACCGCTGGAAGATTAGGTTTGAGAACTTCTGTAGGAGTCAGAACTATCAATGCTGGAGAGTGATCATGAAAGGTGACCTTTCCGTTCCTGCTGACAAGAAAGACAAAGAGGACGAGTGGGGTCCTGATGAATTCAAGCTCATGGAAACAAATGCTAAGGCAATATGCTTCCTTCAAGCGTCTCTTTGCAAGAGAGACGCCACCCGAGTCTGTAATTTGGCAACAACCAAACTACAATGGGAAGCTCTCGAGAAGTACCATGTGGGTACGGCTGAGATGAAGGAAGACGTTCAGCTCGAAGTCAAGAGAGAGTTCTATGCTTTCAGAATGTTGCCCAATGAAACAGTTAAGGACTACTCATACCGTTTCGAAGCTCTTGTTTCCAAGATGAGGAACTTGGGTATCCCAGAAGCTGAAATTTCAATGAGGAACAGAGTTCAAGTGGTCATTGATGGACTAACAGGAAAGTGGAACTTTGATAGAACCACGTTCAAGGAAAATACAGCTAACAAGACTCTAGATATGGAAGAGATCTACGGGAAGCTGAGAGGATATGACGCAAGAAGGGACTCTGATTTGGCTGAGCTGGCACGGAATCCTCAGACAGATCTAGCCTTGATGACATCAACACCAAAGTACGCTGAATATTTGCGTCGCCAAAGAGAACTTGCTTTAATGGTGGAAGCCAATAAAAAAGAGAACCGTGAGAAGATGCGCGTTCAAGCTTTAAAGGAAAAAGAAAGCAAGACTAAGGAACAGCTTGATGAAGAAGAGGAACTTGCTCTTATTCACAAAGCTCTCCGTTCTTATGGCAAAAGGAACAAATATTTCAACAAACACAAGATGCCTTACAAGAAATAAAGTCCCAAGTACACTGAGGCAGAGATGAAAGAACTCACCTGTTACAAATGTAACAAGAAAGGACACTTTGCTAAAAAATGTACGACGGGAATGTTCTCAAAGGAAATGAAGACAAAGGCCCTCATTGGAGCGTTTGCATCCGCATGGGATAATGTCAGTTCTGATGATGAAGAACCCGATGAACAAGCGGCGTACGTAGCTATTGAGGACGCTTCTGATGATGAACAAGTAGCGTACATGGCTATGGAGGACGCCACAGTTGTTGAGGAGGACGCTCCGAAATCTGAAAATGAGGTAACTCGTGAATCTATGATGAGTTCCTTAGAAAATTGTTCTAAATCCAAGCTTATCAAACTTATTGGTAAAATCATGGAAGAAAGTGTGGTCATGCAACATAGAATGGATGAACTTGAACTTGAAAATGAAAATATTGTGGTTGAATGTGAGAACTGTGCTACAGTATCTATGCAACTAGAATCCTCTTGTGAAGAAAGCAAATCTCTAAAAACTAAAGTGATGTGTCTTAAACTAGAGAACGCTAAACTTAGGGAAGAAGTGAAAGTGTTAGGAAAGAATCCTATCATTGAGGAAGTTAGACCAATGGTTTTTGTCCCAACCAAAAGAGGACTAGGTTACGAGTCTGGCACTAAGAACTCTCTCCCTAGCGACTTTGAGGCAAGCAAAACTTCAGAACTTGAACTTGAAAGAGAGAAAACCAAGAATCTTCTTGAAAGAATTAGAGTCCTAGAGAGTGGAGAGAAAGGTCAAGAGGACTATTACACTAACTCCACTAGTCATAGGATCTATAAGAAAATTGCTAAAGGGGAAGGTTCAAAAGTTTGTGATCCCCAAAAGATGAAGAAAAACAAGATCCAACGTCCCAACAAGAAGTACTACCTTGGTACATATTATAGGACGTGTTGGTACTGTGGACAAGGAGATCACTTCAAATATGACTATTTAAAATTGAAGGAAGACATTGAAAGTGGAAAAGCTGCTAGGACCAACAATGAAAATGTTGAGTCCGTCCCTAAGGCTAATCCTAGGCGTTCTAGACGCTCTAGGAACTCTTTCCGAAAGCATGCTATTTCAAATGATGTGAATATAAATGACTACATGCCAGAACCAAAGTTCTATTACTGTAACGAACCACGTAAGGAACACCTTGCCTGGGTCACCAAACACTAACTTTGTTATGGCAGGTGGAAGTGAGGGGACGCTCGTGGATCATTGATAGTGGCGCCTCAAACCATATGACAGGAAGCCAGATCCATCTCACTTCTATCCAAAGTAGTGCCACGGGAGGAACTGTCTCGTTTGGCAACAAGGGAAAAGGAAAGATCCAAGGGACGGGAACTGCCATTCTCAATCCGTCCATCAAAGCAACAAATGTCAGTCTTGTTGAAGGACTTGGCTTCAATCTCCTTAGCGTCTCTCAAATGTGTGACCAAGGTGAAAATCTAGTCACATTTGACTCAAAGGAGTGCCTCGTCATCAACAAGAAATCAACCAAAGTTGTTCTCAAAGGAGTACGCCAAAACAATGTCTACATCTTCAATCAAGAGTTCAAGCCTAAATCAGAATTATGCCTATCTGTTTCAAAGGAGGACGCTGATCTCTGGCATCGACGTCTTGGCCATGCTGGACCAAGCACAATCCTTAAGCTACACCAAAGAAATCTTGTGAAAGGACTTCCCCGAATTGATCCTGAGAAAGTTCAACAGTGTGAAGCCTGTATCAAAGGGAAGCAAACAAGAACGTCCTTCAAGTCCAAGAACGAAATCAGTATGAAGAGGCCTTTGGAACTTCTTCACATGGATCTTTGTGGACCAATGAAGACGCTGAGCTACGGTGGAAAGAGGTACATTTACGTTCTCGTAGATGATTTTTCTCGATTCACTTGGGTTCTTTTCTTGGTGTCAAAAGCAGATTGTTTCAATGCATTCAAAGTCTTCATCAAACAAGTGGAAGTTGCCCTTGAGACGCCTCTCAAAGCCATACGATCAGACCATGGGACGGAGTTCCAAAACTCAGAGTTCCTGGCCTACTGTGATCAACATGGCGTTTCTCACAACTTCTCAGCTCCAAGGACTCCTCAACAAAATGGAGTTGTGGAAAGAAAGAACACGACGTTGGAGGATATGGCAAGGACTATGCTCTTGGCAAATAGCGTCCCCAAGTACTTCTGGGCAAAGGCTATTGCTACAGCATGCTACATCATTAATCGTGCCATGATCCGTCCTTTGCTGAAGAAGACGTCCTATGAGTTGTTGAATGGAAGGAAGCCTCGCATTGATTATCTCAGAGTTTTTGGGTGCAAGTGTTTCGTCCACAACAACGACAAAGAAAGACTTGGAAAGTTTGATGCAAGGAGTGACGCAGCCATATTCCTTGGGTACTCTCTCACCAGCAAAGCATATAGAGTTTTCAACAAAAGGACTCTAAAGCTTGAGGAGAGTATTCATGTTGTGTTCAAAGAGAGCTCTTCTCACAAAGAAAAACCCAGTAAAAAAGAACGCTCTTTGTCACAACAACAGGACGACTCTGAAGACGAAGTTGAAGGTTGGTCCTCTGGAAAATACTATGTTCCTAAGGACGCTACTCCAAATCCCGAAGAAGTCTCAGTGGACGTTCCTAGTGTTGTTCAGGGAGTTTCATCTCGTAGTGAATCCCCAGTTCAACAAGATATGGCCGAATCAAGTTTACAAGGCGAGCAACGTCAAGGTGTGGACGCTCTCTCTGAGGGGGAACACACTGAGAACGATGCTCAAGATGATAGTGATGATTCTGATGGAGACATTGATCCAAGATTTGCTCAATTGTTTCAAAGGGAGTCCCGCTTCTCTAGGGACCACCCAACTTCTCAAATTGTCTCAGATCCTTCTCAAGGAGTTCAAACCAGGTCAGCTGCAAGTAAGTCCCAAAGTGCAAATCTAGCTTTTTGTGCGTTCAATGCTTTTGTTTCTATGGTGGAACCAAAGAACATAAAGGAAGCACTTCAGGACGCTGACTAGATTCAAGCAATGCAAGAAGAACTCAACCAGTTTGAAAGGAACAAAGTTTGGACCCTCGTCCCTCGTCCCAAAGGCAAAAACATCATAGGGACAAAGGCTAGTCCACCATAGAAACAAAAGTGGGCGAAACACTTCCCTGCTCTCAGAATTTGAGGGTGTTCAGAAATAAGCTTGATGAAAGTGGGCGTGTGTCAAGGAACAAAGGCTCGACTGGTGGCTCAAGGATTCAAGCAAGAGGAAGGCATAAACTACGATGAAACCTTTGCTCCTGTTGCTAGAATTGAAGCCGTACGTCTTCTTATTGCCTTCGCCGCGCACAAGGGATTCAAGTTATTTCAGATGGACGTCAAGACTGCCTTCCTCAACGGAGAGTTGAAGGAGGAAGTGTATGTTGCTCAGCCCCCTGGCTTCGAGGATGCCTCTCACCCGGATCATGTGTACTACTTGGACAAAGCACTCTATGGACTCAAGCAAGCCCCTCGTGCATGGTACGACAGGTTTGCGTCTTTTCTTTTGTCTAATGGGTACACAAGAGGCTCAATTGATAAAACTTTGTTCATTAAGAAAGTTCACAAGGACATTTTAATTGCTCAAGTCTATGTTGATGATATAGTCTTTGGTAGTACTAACATGAAACTTGTAGATGAGTTCAAGTCCCTAATGAGTAGTGAGTTTGAGATGTCCCTCATTGGAGAACTCAATTTCTTTTTGGGACTTCAAATCAATCAACTCAAAGAAGGGACGCGCATTCACCAACAAAAATATGTCCGTGAAATGCTTGAGAAGTACGGGATGAACACGTCCAAGCCTGTTGCAACCCCTTGTTTTACCAACTCGCGTCTTTACGCTGATGAAAAGGGAAAGGACGTTGATCAAAAGCTTTACAGAGGAATGATTGGCTCTTTGCTCTATTTGACCGCAAGCCGTCCCGACATCATGTTTGCCGTTTGCTTGTGTGCACGCTTCCAGGCGAATCCAAAGGAGTCCCACATGCAAGAAGTCAAGAGGATCTTTCGCTACCTCAAAGGACGCGACGATCTTTGCCTTTGGTACCCTAGGAAGACGTCCTTCAAGCTTGTTGGTTACTCGGACGCTGATTATGTTGGTCATGTGATTGATAGAAAAAGCACTTCAGGAATGGCACAGTTCCTTGGTTCTTGCTTAGTCTCTTGGGGATCTAAGAAACAGAACTCTGTGGCGCTTTCAACTGCGGAAGCTGAGTACGTTGCTACTGCCTCGTGCTGTTCACAAGTCATCTGGATCAAATATCAACTTGAGGACTACGGTATCAATCTTGAAACTATTCCCATTCGCTGTGATAACACAAGTGCTATTGAAATTTCTAAGAATCCTGTTTTTCATTCACGCACAAAGCATATTCATATAAGACATCATTTCTTGCGTGATAATGTTGAACTAGGACTCATTAGTATGGAGCATGTAAGGACTGAAGACCAAATAACTGATATTTTCACTAAGGCACTTGATAGACGTCCCTATGAGCATCTCAGGTTGCTCTTAGGGATGATAACTTTTAAGTAGCAAGTCCCGTTCTACTATTCCCTCGATGATTGGCTATGTTTTGTAGATTCTAAGTGTTTAAGGACTGTTATGCATTGAATTCATATTTGCAAGGACGCTAGTCTAAAACTTCATGTGTTTGCTACTTTGGAACGCCATTCAAATTTCTCTATTTGTCTTAAAAAGAGTATCCCTGATCACCCAACCCGCATCATAAGCCGAAATGATGGGAACTCTAAGCTTACCCTAGCCGAGAACTCTGCAAAAGCGTCCTATGAGCTTCATATTTTCTTTTACGGGACGTACTTGCTTTGTTCTCAAATGGTTTGTAAGGTGACCACAAGGACGGTTGTAAAGGTTATTGGTTTGCTTGAAGAGGTAATTATTTTTGCTAAGTTTGAGAGAACGCTCAGTGTTGGTAAGAGAGGACGCCAGTTCAGTTTTTGAGAAGAAGTTGAAGAGTCAGAATTTTGAACTTTTGAAAGTTTGAACAGTGACCGTTGCTTTTGCTCAAATCTTAAGGGGGAAGTTTTGCCACGTGTCGCACAGAAAATCAGTGTTAATTACAGTTGTGCCACCGCTTCCTCTATATAAGGCCAGAACAGTCGCTCTCAGAATTTATTATTCTCAACCACTTCCCTGCTCTCAGAATTTGCTCTGCCCTCTCTCTAGAATTCCGACGAGTTTCTCTCTCTACAAGTCATCTGAATCATGTCTCAACTACTAGGGAACGCTGCCGGATCTTCTGCCGGCGGTAAGAGAAGGCGATTGGTGAAGTCCCACACTATTGAGAAGCCAAAGCCCATTGCTCTCAATGAATCTCTAGTGGACTTCATCAACAAGAAGCCCAAAACATTGTACATGCTAATCAGGGAACGCATGGATAGGCCAGACGTCAAGTAGGACGCTCAAAAGACAAGGAATTACGAGAAGTTCATTGAACGCTTTGTCATCCATGGCCTGCACAAAACCAACTATCATGATCTGCCTGGCCGAATGGAGGACGTGCTTTTCTTCCAACAATTTGGAGGTGAGAATCTGGGTCCCTTACTTGATCTTATCCCAGACCTACATAACCAAGTCTTTCCCGACTTCCCTATGTACCCAAGGGACTCTCCCGCTTACCAAATGTTAAAACATCATTTGGCGAGTCCTTCTCCCCCACCTCCTCAAATTCCCATCACCATAACCAAGAAACTGCTTAAGCGTCCTGCCCCATCGTCCCCTCTCTCCAAATCCTCTAAACCCTTCTCCTCTTCAAATCCAACTGAGATTGTGGACAAGTTTCCACCTCATGTAAAGGAGGGACGCTCCAAAAAGCTTCATGACCCACGACCCCTCAAAAAGGCCAAGTCCTCAAGCGTCCCCTCCACAACAAAAAGGCCAAGCTCCACAAAAGGCCCAGTCAAGAAGAAATCCAACCTTGCTCCCCCTCCCGCACTTAAAATCGTTCAACTCCCAACTCCTCCCCGTTCTCCCACAGCAACAAGAGACAATGCCCTTATACCGTTCCAACCCAACCCACAATTGTCTCCCCTCAATCTTGCCAACTTCCCTTCCGCCCCTGCCCATATATCCCCACCTAAGGACCCCGAGACCCCCAGGTCCCGCCGTCCTTTGTCTGAAAGCGGCCCGGAAGATGTTGAGCAGCGTTCCACTCTTGAGCATACCTTTCGCCGTCGCAAAGCTGGTGAACAACCTAAAGTGTTGCTAGCAAAGGAAGCTGCAGAGCCCGAGCACATCTCCTCCTCTTCCTCTAGCTCATCTGAGAGCCAAAGAGGAACGCCTGCCGGTCAATCCTCCCCATTCGTTGACATTGTTGGGGACTCCAATGACGAGGCGGAAGGAGTCGAGAATGCTCCTGCGGCAAAAGAGGCCGAAATAATTGAAGTTGCTGAGGATGCTGGTGAGCACCAGGTCGCTCCTAAGGACGCCGAGCCCTCTCTCTCTGAAGAACTCGAGCGTGATAACAATGAGATCCCTCCTTATGACCAATCCCTTCCCATCCTCAAACCCCTCCCAACTCCACAAGAAAACCCCTCCCCTCAAATCCAAATAAGTCCCTGCGGACGCTGAGCCCTCAAATGTCAAACAAACAGAGGTTCAAGACGCAGATGAGACGTCCCAAGGAAGAGCTCACTCAGAAACTGAACAGGCCACAGCTGATGGCAATGAGGCAAATCAACAAGACACAGAGGACGCTCCCTCCAAGGACGCTGCTGACAGTGAGTCCGAGGACGCTGATGATGAGTCTGATGATGATGATGAGGACTCAGAGTCACCAAAAGGCAAGAGAAAGCGCAAGTCTGATGGTGCGCCGGTCAAAGTTCTCAGCCCCTTGATCTACTCCGAAGAATGGCTCTCATCCTTCGACGATGACAAAGTACAGGAGTTCCTTGAGCTTCTAAGGTTTCAGGTCTGGTTGAATGTTGGGCCTGCGCCTACTGAAGTTGATAAAGAGCAGGTCAAAGCGTTCTACAAAAGCTTGCGCTACAAGTCTAAGGACGGCTCTCTCCACTTCAAGATAGATGATGAGAAAGCATCTGTCAATGAACGCCAAGTCCGTGCCTTCATGGGACTGCGCACTCAAAAGCCTCCGTCCAACGCTCTAAGCTCCCTCCCAGAAAATGGCTTTGAAACAACTGATGAAGAACTGCATGTGCTTGAAAGAGTGTTCCAGGGTAAAAGACCTTATGGACTTGACAAGGTGGCTCATGTGTTGAGCAAAGTTGGCGCCATTGCACATTACTTCATTTGTCGCGCCGTCCTTCCCAGGCAAGAGAAGCGTTCTATCGTTCAAGCACATGATCTCATTTTGATTGACGCTCTTCTCGACCGCCGCCCCATAAATCTTGCCAGAATTGCTATGCAACATATGGCTAAGTGTGGGAGGAAGCGACATGCTTTGCCATACCCAGGGCTGGTCAAGCTGATCCTCAAGGCCCAGAACGCTTATGATGAAAGTGCTCCCTCTGAGGAATTAGGACTGAACTGGAACCCCAAGAAGGGACTTGTTGAAATAAGGCACAACGAGGAACTGCCCTCCATCAAGAAGTAGTTGGAAGCTGAAGCAGAGGAAGCTAAGAAAAAGGCTGAGCAAGAACGCCTAGCCCAGGAAGCTGAAAACGAGCGTCTTGCCTCTATGCATCAAGAGACCGCTTTTGAGGAAGAGCCCGCAGTTAACTTTGCAGCTTGACTCGGCTAAAGTCGTCGTGCCAAGATCAAAGATAAATAACCCAAACTACAAACTAAGTATAGCAAGTAAGTAAGGGGTCGAACCTAGAGAACTTAAGGCTTCTAGTATCAATATAATTATCAACTAAAGAAAGGAGATTTAGAGAAGAGATCTAAACTAATCTAAACTAGAAAACAAAACAAACAAATAAACAAACATGCAAATATGGGGAAACAATTGATAAGGAGACAAGTTCATTCAAAAGATCCACTCTTTAATAATCACTCGATCATAGATTTATCCATTGATTTCATTCACACCTATGGTTAATTCCTATCCTGATCATTCGCAAGTCCACGGTCCAAGCAATTCTATAACCCTAGGCAAGGACGCTTAACCTAGAATTAGCATAGAGAACAAGGATATGCAGGATATAATATCAAACAATCAAGTTACGAGTCAATTGTAAGATAAAACAATCAATTCTCTTCTTAATCCTAGTTGCATAGACAACAGGTCTAGGTTAAGTTGTTTTCACAGATTAGTTTTGTCCACGGTCCAAACCTAATCAAACAGTAGAAAGCTAATCAATTCAATAGGGTCGCGAATCCTAGAGAAACAATCAACAATCATAAGATGAAGCACAAGAGAATCAATATTAACCAAAGGATAGAAATCAATTACCAAAACCTCACGAGTTCGTACATCAGAGCTTCTCCCTTGAACAAACCCAAGGAGACTAGCTCTCCATAACTAAACTAAAAGAGAAGAATTGAATTATGAGTTGGAAGTAGAAGATAGAATGTAGAAGATGAATGAATAAAACCTAGGGCAAACTCCACCTTATATAGCCCAAGGAACAAGCTCCCCGAGATAGATAAGGAAAGAGGCAAAAGATAGAAAAGGAAACAAGATAGAAAGATTTCGGCCCGCTTCGGATCCGGCATCACCGCGACCGCGTCGACACCGCCGCGCCCGCGCTTTCACAGCAGAATAGAATCTCGACTTTTGGCTATGCACCGCGACCGCGGCACCATGGACGCGCCCGCGGCAATCTCCGTTTGGCATTGTGCTGAGTCGGCTTCTACCGTGACCGCGCGACCGCGGCCTTCATGGGTCTTCATTGGTCGTCACCTTACGCCACCGCGCCCGCGTCATATACAACGCGACCGCGGAAATCATGCAGTGGAGAACTTGTCTTCAATTATGCTCTAAGAACTCTTGATTCTTCACATTCGTGTCTTCGGTCTTCATATTACAATAACACTCAAAACTAACCTAAACACTCACAATAATACTCCTAAAATACAAGAGTTAACCCATACAAAATAGCCCGAATCAAATTCCCCCATACTTAGATCTTGCTCGTCCTCGAGTAAGCTCAAAACAAATATAACAAGGTAGCACATCTAAGATCTTAGGAAATACAAGGGAAGATAAAACACTCAGCTCACAACCCGAACCCAAAATATAGAGAAATCATGAGCATAAAACAATAAAGCTCAAACACACACCTCACAACAATATATAACACTCAAGCTCTAAAAAGTGTAGAGCAACCTAGGATCTACCCAAATCTAACATGTAAGCCCCAAAGTCCCCAAGCAAGAATGATCCTAAACACTCGAATTTTTCCGCTCAATTCTGCTTAGGCGCCCTTTCGGGTTTTCACCTAACCGCTCTTTTCATTTTTCTCAAGGTGTGCTCACAAAAAAAACTCACATCTCTCATGAACCTCATATTACCCCAGCCTAATGTTGGTCCGGGTTACCTGCTTATTACCTGAGCCGCCCTTTCGGGTTTTCGACTCATCCCAGGATTTAATATGCCTTTTTTCAAATCTTTATGGCTCTTTCTATCTTTTTTTCTTTTCTTTTTCTTTTTTTATTATGCAAAAAATATGGTGCAAGTGCTCCATGAAAAGAAGAAAATCAAATATCTGAAGCAAATCTCTAACTACTCTAACTATGATAAGCGAATGCGAGTACTCCTTCCCCCATACTTAAATCCTTCATTGTCCTCAATGAAGCAAAGAGAAAGGATAGAAGCAAGGAGAAAGGTATATCAGAAGACTCACAATCAATGAAGAGAGGTGGAATGGAAGAACTCTTCAAAGGTGGTAGAAGAATGGAAGAAAAGACTTTGGAATTCCGTTCTGATGGCTAACCGCGGGCGCGGGTGTACGGGCCGCGGGCGCGGATCAACGCCGTAAGCAACATCAACATCTAGAAGCCAACCGCGGGTGCAGCATGGGAAGCGCGGGCGCGGCCTTGAGCGAATGCGAACTCGGACGTCTCCTCGAACATGAATGCTCAAGTGGCTCTCGGATATGGGGCTCGTCTTCTCGGGACATATATGGAATCTTGCACTCGAGCCTCAATGATGCTATTCGGGGAAACAAAGCTCCCCCATACTTAGGCTTTGAACATAGCCAAAAGAATGGAAATCTACAGATGGATGAAAAGAATATATAAAAGGTGGTGGAAAGAGATAGATGGAAAGATATAGAGATAGAATGGGACCAAAAAGTCCTCTTTTTTTTTCCTTTTTTTTTTCTTTTCTCTATTTTTTTTCTTTTTTTTCTATTTTCTTTCCTTTTTTTTTAATCGAACCAGGGGCCGACGCGGGCGCGGCACGAGTGACGCGACCGCGGCGGTCTAGTACCTGTACGCCGGGATGGGTTCTGTTGCTCTACCGCGGGCGCGGTATGGCTGCCACAACCGCAGATTTGCACCAGAAATGTCCTTTCGGACCTAGTACCTACACATTAGTCCGAATAAAGCAAAAACAACCTAAGCTATGAATCAAAAACAATTGATCTAATCCTTGGGTTGCCTCCCAAGCAGCGCTGTTGTTTAACGTCGATGGCTCGACGTCTTCATGATCGGACATCGTCAATGCCCTAAGCATCAAATCAAAGTCCTGCACAACTATCTTGCAGCAGGACAAGTAACATGTTGACAAATTATCAAGAAATAAGAAATAGTTCAAACTCCGTTTTAACCTATCAAACATGCTTGAGCAATTAGGGTGAGATTTTCTTGAGTGAAACCAATTAGGTGATTTATGTGGTTTTTCAAAGTATTCAGCAAAGCATGCAAATCTCCTCTTTGGATTTTCACTATCATAAAATAAAATATAGAAAGACTCATCATCTACCCTAGCATGCTCAAAGATAGAATCTTTAATGAAAGATTGACATGTAAGCACAAAGCAAGGATCAAGAGAGAGGGAAGAGGTGGAATAAAGGATATAAGGATCATCAAGCCTGACCTCAGGAATCTCCATGGAAGGGGATACGAAAGTTTCTGACGGTGATGAAGAAATCTCCATAACAACATCTGGCTCCTTCGACGAGTCATCAGGCTCGTCGTTGTCACTCCAGGGGTCACCATACTGAAGGAAATACTCCTCTTTTGTCATCACGTATCGTTCCTCCTCAGGCTCAGGCTCGGAAGCTTGGTCTAACAACACCGGTGGGTGATCCTCGTCAGAGGCCGCGGGCGCGGTTTGTGGGCCGCGGTCGCGGTTTTCCTCCAGGGGGTAATCCTCCGTTTCTGCATCCGAACCGCGGGCGCGGTCCAAGGGGCGCGGGCGCGGTTCTTGGTCAGAAAGCGTTTTGTCCTTCAGCTCATCCTGCTGCAACCGACTCTCCTTACTCATGTTGCGGAGAAAATCCCATTGTTCCTCAGGTCCCAAGTAAAAAAAACTTATTGTACTCCTGCGCGTTGCCTCACACTTCGTCTCCAATGTCATCTTATGGTAGATTTTTTTGCAAAGATCATAAAGACAGACATAAACTCCACGAGCAAGCCGGTCACTTATCTTATCCTGAACCTTCTCCCAATAATCACAGAACGGTTCATCCTGCAATTGCTTAAACTTATAGAAAGACATTAGAATATACAAGTGTGGACCGTAAGATAGGTCCACACAAAGTCAATAAAAATATCAATACTAGAAAGAAACCAAAGTTCCCCGGCAACGGCGCCAAAATTTGACTCGGCTAAAGTCGTCGTGCCAAGATCAAAGATAAATAACCCAAACTACAAACTAAGTATAGCAAGTAAGTAAGGGGTCGAACCTAGAGAACTTAAGGCTTCTAGTATCAATATAATTATCAACTAAAGAAAGGGGGTTTAGAGAAGAGATCTAAACTAATCTAAACTAGAAAACAAAACAAACAAATAAACAAACATGCAAATATGGGGAAACAATTGATAAGGAGACAAGTTCATTCAAAAGATCCACTCTTTAATAATCACTCGATCATAGATTTATCCATTGATTTCATTCACACCAATGGTTAATTCCTATCCTGATCATTAACAATCTCAAGTCCACGGTCCAAGCAATTCTATAACCCTAGGCAAGGACACTTAACCTAGAATTAGCATAGAGAACAAGGATATGCAGGATATAATATCAAACAATCAAGCTACGAGTCAATTGTAAGATAAAACAATCAATTCTCTTCTTAATCCTAGTTGCATAGACAACAGGTCTAGGTTAAGTTGTTTTCACAGATTAGTTTTGTCCACGGTCCAAACCTAATCAAACAGTAGAAAGCTAATCAATTCAATAGGGTCGCGAATCCTAGAGAAACAATCAACAATCATAAGATGAAGCACAAGAGAATCAATATTAACCAAAGGATAGAAATCAATTACATAAACCTCACGAGTTCATACTGATGTCTCTCATTTTGGAGGTGTTTTAGTAGTCAATTTTCCTTGTAAATATGTGTTTTTCATTCCTTTCTTTGTTAGTTTCGTTCCTTCTTAGCTTAGTTCCCGGTTTTCTTTAAGATTCGGAAACTATGCGAGTTTGCTTTGATTTGTAGGTAAAATGGCAAGAATGAGGACGTTTTTGAGGAGCTCGTGAAGGAGCCAAGTTAAGGAATGCAAGAGCCAAGCCAAGAATGAAGAGGAACCAAAGGAAACCCAAGAAGAAGACAAGGATCGAGGCCCAGGACCGAGTACCACCACGTCGGGCCCGAGATCGAGCAGCCAGAGACCAGGACCGACGTGCCCAACGTCGGGCCCGATGTTGCCCCGTGTCGATCCAAGTCGGCAATGGAGTGGATTGCTCCCCAAGGCATATTTTTAGTAACTTTCCACATTTGCCCCTTTCTACATTGGGAATTCCTTGGTCCCCAATCTAAGGAGGAGGATAATTAGAGGTGATTAGAGAGCATTAGAAAAGGAGAAGGAGACCACACCCAAAATCACTCTCAAAAGGCTCAAGGAAGACTTGGAGAGCAAGGAGAAGAAGGGAGAAGGAAGAGAAGAGGAGATCGGTGGCCTAGAGAGGAGGATTAGTGAGTTTTGTACTTTATTTTGCTTTGGATTTAGTAGAATTGAGACTTGGATCTTGTTGACACTTTGAGATTTGAATGCAATTTGAGTTTGGATTGATGTTAATGATTGAGATTTGCTTGCTTTCCCTTTTGTTTGCTCTTTACTCTTATCTTATGGAGTAGATTCCATAGTCTTAGGCTATGGGGGAATCCCCTAGCTAGGGGGAATCCCCTAGCTAGGATTAGTAACTTTCCACATTTACCCCTTTCTACATTGGGAATTCCTTGGTCCCCAATCTAAGGAGGAGGATAATTAGAGGTGATTAGAGAGCATTAGAAAAGGAGAAGGAGACCACACCCAAAATCACTCTCAAAAGGCTCAAGGAAGACTTGGAGAGCAAGGAGAAGAAGGGAGAAGGAAGAGAAGAGGAGATCGGTGGCCTAGAGAGGAGGATTAGTGAGTTTTGTACTTTATTTTGCTTTGGATTTAGTAGAATTGAGACTTGGATCTTGTTGACACTTTGAGATTTGAATGCAATTTGAGTTTGGATTGATGTTAATGATTGAGATTTGCTTGCTTTCCCTTTTGTTTGCTCTTTACTCTTATCTTACGGAGTAGATTCCATAGTCTTGGGCTATGGGGGAATCCCCTAGCTAGGATTGGGTATGAACCCCCAATTCCATAGCCTTTGAGTGCTTGATCTATGAATCCTCTCTACATTGAGCTTCAATTCTCTTGTGAAAACAAGGGGCTTAGGGCTTGTGATTGGTAAGAGTAAGCGAGAGCAATCTCGGACCCAATTACTAGACCTAACATCGAAGGAGAGTGAAAACTCCCTTGGGTCGAAGTGTAGAGTGGAGGGATCGAAGGCTAGCAACCTCGATCTCATAAGGATCAACACTTATTGGCTGAATTGGGGTGGAATTACCCAAGTCTAGTTAGGAAGGGAACCCAAAAACCCAAGACCGATCTACTATTTTTGCCTAATCGAAGTACCCAGCACATCGGGCCCAACTTTGAACCACGTCGGTCCCGGCCAATTTGACCTCGATCCACCCTCGGACCGAAGTGACCTGTGTCGGTCCGAGGTGATTTTCTCTTGTTTTCCTCGTTTTGCCTTTCTTTTATCCCTTTTTAGTCTTTTCGGGTACTCTCGACACACGAAATCCCGTGTGTTCGACACCCTACCTCTTTAATACAATTGAGGTTCGGTTTTATAAATTTAAAATTGTGAGACCCTCCGATCCCGGACCGATCAGAATTTTTTGGCGCCGTTGCCGGGGAGTTCTACTTGTTCGAGGTACCCTCTTTAGTTGAGTCTTTGATTTTGGTAGTGACTTGGGTGAGGGACTAGCCCGAGCCCCTTGTTTGTTTTGATTCGGTTTTTGTTTGTGTCTTTGGTTGTAGGTGTATGCGAGCTAGTTCCGTCCGAGGAACATTTGAGCTTGATTTTGTGAGTAACCCGGAGAGTATTCTAAGGCAAGCCCGAAAGAAGAAGAGGATGGCGGACCAAGCCCGAGATGAGGAGTTCGAAAGGATGAGAGCCGACATGGCTCGAATGCAACTTGAAATGGCGAACCGAGATGCCGAAGCCCGTAGAGAGAGGGAGCAAAGGATGAGGTTGGAGGCTCAAATCAACACTCAACCCCGGAATGCTAGACAATACATGCATCCGGAGTTGAAGGTGCCGGAGCCGGCCATCGTCTTGCCGGAGGTGTCAAAGAATTTTGAGATCAAAACTCAATTTATCTCACTCATCAAGAGAGAGCAATTCCAAGGGCGACCGAATGAGTGCCCGATCGAGCATGTGAAGCAATTCAAAGATCTTTGTGAGACCATCTCGACGGACGATGAGACACTTGAGTACGTGCTACTCAAGGCCTTCAAGTGGTCTTTGGGAGGCAAAGCTTTGCATTGGTTGGAGAGCCAAGCACCTCGTTCTATCACATCATGGAGGGCTCTCAACGACTCATTCTTGATGAAGTTCTTCCCGCCCACCAAGACGACGGAGCTTAGAAGGAAGATTGCTAGCTTTCAACAAGGAGCCCACGAGCCACTGTTCGAGGCATGGGACCGGTTCAAAGAGATGTTAAGGGCGTGTCCAACACATGGGCAACAACCCTATGTCCTTCAAGACATTTTCTTCCAAGGAATCAACCCCGCCACTAAGGATAAATTGAACCTGCATACCGATAGTGGGTTCATTGACTTGCCTCCGGAGCAAGCGTGGGAATTGCTAGACAAGCTCTCGGATTATGAAGCCATGTATGGAGTCAACCAAGCGAGCAAGGAAGTGAGAATCCATGGAGACGGTCCGAAGAGGCTCTACGATCCCAAAAGTGAAGAGGTGGACAAAGATGTGAAGATCCAATTCTTGGAGGATGAGTTGAACAAGATGAGGAGGAAGATGGGTCATCTCCAACAAAACACAAGAGCATGTGAAGAGTGTGGTTCTTTGAAGCATGGAGCCCAAGAGTGCCCAAATGAGCGCCAAGTCCGATTGGCCGAGCAAATTGAGGAGGCCAGCTATGTTCAAAGGAACTATGGAGGGAGAACCAACTTCAACAACGGAGGAAGGTGGAACCAAGGCCAAGCTAGTGGCTACAACAACAACTTCAACCAAAACGAGCCAAGGGCCCAACCACCACCATACCGGCCTCCGGGTTTCTATAAGCAAACTCCACAATGGGCACAAGAGATGAGAGGCGAGTTCAAGGACTTGAAGAATCAATTCACCAACGTTGAGAGAAGAGTTGATGAAATGGGTGCCCAATTCAAGGAGTTTGGCGTGTGGAGAAGACAAGTGGACAACCAATTTGTTCACATGGAAAATCAACTTCCAAGAGAGGAAGGGAGACTCCCGGGCCGACCCGAGGAGAATCCCCGAGCCCAACATTAACAAAATGAAGTTCGAGCCATAGGATTGAGGAGTGGACGGAGTTTACCCGAGCCACAAGTTCCAAGGACAAGTAAAGAGAGTCGGACCGAGGATCCCAGCACCTCGGGCCCGATGTGCCCAGATGTCGAACCAGAAGACGGAGGAGGTCCCCTGAGTTGGACCGAGGTGGAACCCAAGTCGGGCTCGACATGCCCTGAAGTCGGCCCGAGTTACCCAGATGCACTCTGCCGTAGGACCAAGGTTCCAGAAGTCGGTCCCGACGTCGATCCTAAGCTCTTTTTAATACTTTGATTAACTCTTACTTTTTGTGTTCCTTTCACCCTTATGTTGCATAGTAACATTTATTTTTAACTGGGGAATGCAAGTACTTACTTTGGGTCCAAGCGGTATTTTGTCTCTATGTCGCCGTCGTCATCTTGATCAACTCAACTATCACCATTTGTACTATTCCTCTTTTCCTCATTCTTAGCTTTAGACTTCTTTTGTTGCTTTGAAGTTTCTACTTGATGAAGCTTGTAGATTCTCATCAAGCTTGCTGGGGTTAGTTACCCTTCCAAGTCAAGTCCTTTGGCAAATGCTGCTGCAGACATCTGGGAAGTGTATCTAATTAGTAGAGTGCTAGTAGCAGTATATGGCCAATGTAACAAATAAAACGAAAACTGGATTGAGAATGACTAGCATACATACTTGTACGCGGCCTTCAGTCTGAACTATATATTTTAAGATCATGGCGGTATGTACTGTGCATGCACAGTAATCCTATTCCTTCACCTGTATTTTCATATTTTAACACTTGTAGAGAAATTTAAGCTGAAGAAAACGGATTGGAGATAGACATTATTTTCTTCTTGAACTTGGAAACAAAAAAATGTCCTGACAGACAAAGCAATCACACATCAATAATCGAGACACGTCAAGAAAGAGGATTAGTTAATAAATGGCTTCAATGATGGACCTACTTGTTTGGTATCGATATCTAAGAACTTAGAGGAGAAAGTCAGCATCACGACTAAATGTCAACTTAATGCGAAACCTTTTTGGGTCTTCTATGGACACTTGAAAGGAGAAACACATGTAAGTAGTCAGTAGGGAAATCATACATTACCTAGCAACATCATTTGCTTCTTCACCTGTATTCCTTAAATCAATTAGTATTTTACCTAGCAAGCGGCATGCAATCTGCAACAAGTAAATAAAGATGCTTAAGAAAATGCAAAATCCAATGAATGAAAATGATTGAAGACGACATGAAATATACAAAACAAAGGGAAATCATACATTGCAAAAGCTCCAAATGAATGAATAAAGTACTTATGAAAAGATTGAAGGCGGCATATTAAAACTTAAAAGAGATCGACACCATTATAGTTATATTCCATTCAATGCAGTAAATAATATCACAACATAATATGCACTATAACATAGTACCCTATCTTGGAATTGTTATTGCACAAACTCAGATATTTCATAAAGAAGACGCCAGATATCAGCTCTAGTCTTTCATTTCAAGATTTGACGGTCCCGGATGTTGCAAATCACCCATTTTAGTGAAGCTTAAACAAAGGTTTACTTAATGGCTCGAAACAACACTAAACTACCACAAATTATGCATAAAAAATATTCCTCAGAAAGTCCTCGAGCATATTTAAGTTTCAAAGCTCTTAACAATAGACATAGTACAACTCCTACCTTGGATCCAGGAACACTTGAAGGAAGAGGAATATCTAATAAAAACATGAATATAACATACAAATAAAAAAGTATGTTTTGATAGCATATGCAGCGCCAAGAAAATTTTCTATCTGGTTACAAAAACCAACCTCAAAGCCGATCGTCAGCTTCGGTTTTGGATTTATCCCATACTCGTTAGGGATGACACCATCTGCAAGTAACTGAAACAACAAACATAGACCACTGAAGATTAAAATGGAAAAAGTTAGGTAATAACTGCAAGAAACAATGACAGACAAGCCTTTATAGAAAAATTATGTTGATCCACTTAATATGTGCATAAGCTAGAAATCCTACTTTAGATAATTAGGGACAGTAGAGAAGGTTATTCCTCTGCAAAATTGTCAAATATAAAGAACACTGTTTCATGAATATGAGAAAAGACAATTCTTCAATTTTAAAACACCATCTTCCCCCAGCAGCAAAGGAAATTGTATCTTTATGTATACCTGAGCTACTTTGAAGAGCTCATCCAGGCCTTCCATATTAAGATGGGAGTTGTGCAGCAAATCATACCTATAGAGTTGAAGATCAGAAGAAAAAAAACTTATCATTGATCAAGGAACATTTAACTGTAACTTTCAAATTGATCAAGTTTCTTATCATCCATGAATAAGGATGCAAATGAATCAAAACGAGGTAACTTACTTGCAAGAATCATAAACATCAGGAATTTGAGTTAGATCACAGCCCTTAGAATAACAAAGATGTCAGCAATGAGCTAGAGTAAATATAAATTACATTTTAGATAGTGCTAGGCTGCCAGCAGCCAATTGAACAAACTTCCATTGATTGCACAAGTCTTTTTCAAGAAGCAAGCCTCATTACCCTTTCCGTTCATTGTACAAGTGTCTGTCTATTTTTTTCCACAGAGCACACATAAGAAGAAATCCTTCGCTGCCACAAGGTAACCCTAACTGCAATACGATCCACATCAATGTTGGTTTTACCAAGGGTCGTGGCTTGGTTATACGGAAGCATTACATCACAAGGTCTCGTATCTGCAAGTTTCGCATCCTCCTCTTTTGCGAGTTGTCATACTTCTTCAGTGATTATTTTTGTCAATTCCACCTGTTAAAAGAAAATTTCAGTACACATAAAAATCAAACGTGCAACTCATGACATATAACAAGGTTGAGATCAAACCAAATACAAACCAACAACACAAAAGAAATTCAATTTGCAAATAAGTGATAAATATTTCAAATATTTATCTCAACAGTGGAGGATCTTAATACTCTAGGAAATGGTTTATTGTTCGCAGGCAAACAAACAATCCCAGGAAAAATTGTTCAATAACAAATTAGGAATACAAAAACATGCACAATAAATATATAGAAGCACCAAAATACCAATTTAGGAAGAAGGCCAGAAGCATTAGGAGGAAGTCTACCTCCATCAACCATCCAAGGAAACTTGCAGATACGAGACCCTGGCCTGTATGTACTCCAGAAGTTATGATCTCATTCACCTGGCCTGTAGAGGGAAGTAATTGTCAAAAACTCAATACCATCAAAAAGATCAAATTTAGCGCTTTTGGCTGAGCAAAAAGGTCTTGGTACGAAAAAGAAAGAAAGAATGAATAATGACCGTCACTATCAACTTGAACTATAACATGTACATCAAAGCTGACCTTGTTTTGAATTAAAAAAACTCTCTTTTGATATAATGTTTTCTATGCCCCCCGAAAAGCGAATAACTTCATCTATTTATTCAAATTAAGCACGGTAACTAAGGAAGGACCAACATTTAGCGGATATCCAACATCAAATTTCTGCAACAGTAAAGCAATATACCGATTTGTATACTTGAAGCAAATATTATTTAAGAAAATAATACTTGATAAAAACTAAATGATCATAATTGACGAGTGGATACATGAAAATACCTTGAATTCTTCAATCTCACAACTAGCACTATCAAGCCCATCCAATATGGAAGAGTCCTTGCTAACAAAAGATACCTGAGATTGACAACATTAAATTTCATAGAATGTTTTGAAGGAAAAACACGATGGAACATCTTGTATTTGAAAAGGAAGATAACTAAATGGAACTAACAAGTATCGGGGTCAATTCCCCTTCCAAGTCAAAAAGTCCTTTGGCAAATGCAATTGCAGACATCTAAGAAGTAAATCTAATTAGTACAGTGCTAGTAGCAGTATCAAATAAAACAAAAACTGGAAATAGAACGGTTATACAGAAAAAAAAGAAGATGAAAGCAAGAGTTAAAAGGGGTTAAGGTTACTAACGAGATGTTAAGCACCAAATAGAGTAACATAAAATCTAGCAGAAGCTCATGTTGACCAACTTAAATGATGAAAACGAGGGACCCACTATATACGAGGCAACCAAAAATCGAGGGACCGAGCTTATACGAGGCAACCGAAAAAACCGAGGGACTGAGCTTATATGAGGCAACCGAAAAAACGAGGGACCGAGCTTATACAAGGCAACCGTAAAACCGAGGGACCGAGTTTATGGAAATTGGTCTTACTTTGCTATATTTTAGAACAATATTCCCTCTTCAAGCTCTGGAAAGGGTAAGGATGGGCTTAATTCCCTGTAAGTGAAGTTGGAGAAACCTACTGTGGAATCTTCTACACAGGAGAATGCGTTGAATTCGACCTCTTTCAGTGTCTCTTTGCCGTTCAGTATTCCCAAGAGAGGTAGGTAAAGGTTGTAAACCATGATAGTCCTGTCAATAGAGACGATTTTGAGTTAGATTATGAAGGTGAAGATGAAAGGGATGACAACAAGTCACCTATTGTTGGGAAAACTCGTATCTTCCTTCTTTGTGTGATTAAGATGGACAAATGAGACAACTAATATACAAGCTATTTTTTTTGTATTTTGAGGAAAGAGATTACAAACACTAATTAATTTTATGTGAAACTCTCATCCGAACTCGATCTTACTTACACTCTTCACCGATCCGATGGCTTACCCTTAACGCACTCACTTAAAGACTTTATTGATTGCTTTACTTGAGTGGTTGCTCAAAATGTTACACCCATGCCTATTTATAGGCTTTACATGCTATTTCTTCATGATTCTAGACAATTCCATAAACTACTATCTTAGCCCATTTATTCTACTTAATTCTAGAATATCCCACAAACTTCTCCTATTTTCTAATCTAACTACACACTTCTAGACCTTTCATTAATCTACCCATATTTCTCAAGAGTTCTAGATTTCTCTTTCAAGTGGGGTTTATTTTTGGGCCATTTAATTTAGTCTACTTCCAATTAAGGAGGAAACCCAACACCTATGAAGAGGGATATGTCTGATAATGATCTTTAGGAGTTTCAATTTCAAAGTCCACAAGAAGATACTCCTGATTCTTTTGTGGCAGAGCTCGGCACAAGTTCAAAAGGCAAGACAACTAGAGATGATTCTCATGAGGATGTTGACATGGTTCAAAGTGGACACTTGAGTGATCCTGGGACGAGGGGGGAGAAACACTAGGCTTCTCCAAAGCTGACGCGCTCTTGCTCCAGCCTGGATACAAGGGAAGTACTCAAGAAGATAGGTGCTCAGTTGCCTCCTTCAAAGTCACAATCTTTAAAGCAACTGCAAGAGTTAGTTGAAAAAGCTAACGAGGATGTTTTCCCTGGTGAGCCACACATCAGCAATGACCCATTTCAGCGTAGATAAGGTGATGTTGAGGAAACGCTCCTCAAGCCAGATTCTCCCGTCCAGGAGCAGGAAGCTTTGGTGGAAATTGTTTTTATGGAGCCACAGAAACTTGGAAAAGCCTTCGGGTGTTAAAGCCAAGCCAGCCCATCAAGCTTCTCTTAATTAGCTAGGAGGATGCTCATCAGACACACTTGAACCAAGTCGAGTTAAGATGTTGAACAGGCCAAAGACAGATGACTCATGCTCTGGAGAATAAACAGAGAAAATTATCCATGCCCCCAAAAATAAGGACGATATCTGGGATTATGATAGATTTCAAAATGGAGGTGTTGCATTATGGCCTCAGAATCAATGGGTTGCTTTCTCTATGCACTCTTCTCCCCTGCAAAGAGTGAATAAATGGGTGCAGGATTGAACCATCAAATCCAGTTGATGAAGGTGAAAAGGGTAAAATGGGGATTGAATTCCTTGCTTCTCTTGAGACGAGTGTGTCAATGGCAAAAGGCACATCTTTCCCAGCCCCACATCAGATAATGAATTTGTCAGCTGATGCTTTGCATGCCAATAGTGTTGTACAGTCACTCAATTCCTCTTCAACTGTTGCACATCTCACTTTTCTTCAGACTTCGATCCATCAACTCGTCAAACAATTCCATTGGTAAGGGAATTGATGATACTGTTGATTATACTGAATGTGAATAGACATACTGAGTAACTCCGTTTGATTGCTTCTCCGGTTCATCATCTGCAGCTCACATCCCAAACGGCCACCTACCGAAAGATCAACAACATTGAAGGACTTAGAGGACTATCCAGGCTGAGGGTTCTCAATCTAAGTTATAACAAAATATCTCGAATTGGTCATGGTAAGTTCTCTCAAGCTCTTATATGCCATTGGTTTTTCTAAGTATTTAGAATTTTTTGGAAAGATTTATGTTCCGAAAATAGGAAACATAGCCAGGGCATAGTTTAGATATTTGAACTATTCCTGAGATGCATAACATTCAGTGTTGGTTATAATTTACTAGGGCTTTCATTGCACACTGCTGAAAGAGCTGTACTTAGCTGGGAACAAGATCAGTGACGTTGAGGGGCTCCATAGGCTACTTAAGCTTGCAGTTTTGGACTTAAGCTTCAACAACATAACAACAACAAAGGCTCTTGGGTAGCTTTTTGCTAACTATAGCTCTCTGCTTGCTTTGAATTTGTTGGGAAATCCCAATTCAGAGCAACTTCAGTGATGACCAGCTGAGGAAGGTGGTTTGTGGGCTTCTACCAAAGCTGGCTTTTCTGAACAAGCAACCTACTAATCAGCAGAAGGCTCGACAGGTGGCAAGTGACATCATTGTGAAAGCGTCCTCGGGAAGCAAGAGCAGTCGGTGAAAGGTCATGAGAAAGGTGGTCCATGGAGGGTCGAGTTTGTTGAGGAGTGATGCAAGTGTTGCCCAAAAGGCAAAAGCAAGATCAACGGCAAAAGTCAACAACAGTCAAACTTGAGAAAAAGTTCACCTGCATAATGATGTTTTCAGTATGATTTTTCCCTTACAAAGTTGTATCCAATTTCTCAAAGGGACATCCTGGTTTTGTTGTCTTTTAAACTACCATTCTACATTGAAGCTTCTGATATGATTTGATACATTATAAGTGCAAAAGATAATTGCAAGTGCTATGCGTAAAGTGTGCCATTTCTCTTAAGTCTTCTGAGAGTTTTTGGGTGATGGTTCAAATGTCAATATGACAATATGTCATTTCCCATAAAGCTTCGTTATTGTTTTATTTTCTCTCTCTAAGAAAACGTTCTGAACATCAATCTTTGGCATGAAGTTCCATGTTCTTGGAAGAAATGTTGCAGCTTCTCATTAAGGAGCATTTGGGGGCCTTAAAAGAATCCAGGACTTTTCTTTCACCTTTCCTTTTTAGCTGAGCTCGTTGCCATGTACCTCTATATCTTGCTTCAAAGGAATATGTCGGCATGGAAATATGACAATGAAATAAAGAAAATGCCAACCAAAAACCGATGGACTGAGCTTATACGAGGCAACCGAAAAACGAGGGACCAAGTTTATACAAAGCAACCGAATACCGAGGAACCGAGTTTATACTAGGAAACCGAAAAACAAGGGACCGAGTTTATACTAGGCAACTAAGATAGAGCATCATATTTGCATGATATATTATGCAATCAAATGTACTACATGC
Source organism: Polygonum aviculare (assembly GCA_934048045.1). Taxonomy (NCBI): domain Eukaryota; kingdom Viridiplantae; phylum Streptophyta; class Magnoliopsida; order Caryophyllales; family Polygonaceae; genus Polygonum; species Polygonum aviculare. The sequence goes on from OW204026.1 coordinate 21,385,656, forward strand.
ATAAATCATCATATAAAAGAACGCAGCAGCTGAAAATTAGTCGTGTTTAAACATGCCTCTTTGGTGTCTTTACGTTGGCATATCTATAGTAGATGAAAGATCTTAACAAACACACAAGAACTAAAAAGGTTGTTATGTCCCCAAAGCTCTTTTTAACACTTTGATTAACTCTTACTTTTTGTGTTCCTTTCACCCTCATATTGTATAGTAACATTTATTTGCAACTGGTGAATGCAAGTACTTACTTTGGGTCCAAGCAATATATATTCTGTCTCTGAAAAGAGAATGACTATCATAGAGTAACAAATAGAGTAACATAAAATCTAGCATAAGCTCATGTTAAGCACCAAATAGTTACTAACGAGATATTAAGCACCAAATAGAGTAACATAAAAGCTAGCAAAAGCTCATGTTGACCAACTTAAATGATGAAAACAAGGTACCCACTATATACAAGGCAACCAAAAACCGAGGGAACCAATATATACGTGTTGGGACGCTATCAAGAACGCTTGCGTACTTGTTAGTGTACCACACAACCGTCCCTTAGTTTTGATATGACAAACTTACTTTGATTCTAATAAAGTTGTCCAAGTGTTCAGGAACGCCAGTAACCAAAAAGACAACAAGTGTGTATGGGCGTCCCATAAGCTTAGGGACGCTAGCTAACAGGAAGTAAGGACTAGCCAGAGACTACTTGAGCAAGGACGGAGTCCCAAGCAAGTAGGAACGCAGGAAAGAAGTCCTTACTCACTAGCCGACAGAATGACATCACACGACAATGTTTGATCATCCAAGGACACGTGGAGACCGATCCTATAGCGGAGTCCAACACTACGTGGCGGACGATCCTGTTGCAGAGTTCATCAACACGTGGCGGCCGATCCTGTAGCGGAGTTCATCATACACAGCTGGATACAGGAAGCTTCCTCATCACCGCCATACTACGTGGAGGAAGATCCTGTAGCCACGTCCATGAAGGGCATGATCGTCCCAGAGAAAAGACGCCCTTCCCCAAGTCCTATAAATAGCCCCAAGGCATTTATTGTGACCGCAACGCTTTCAGGAATATTCAGAGAGAATCAGAGGAAAGCGACTGATAACGATGATTTAGTCGTTTTAAACCACAATTATGCAAAGAAAACCACACTAACTTAAACCTAAGTATAAAGCAAGTAAGGGTCGATTCCACAGGGAGACAAGTTACCTTTAGCAGAGAATTATGTGTCAAACAGAAGTAACAAGGGGGGTTTTTAGGTTTTGTTCACACATTAACATGCAAAGCATAAGAATTCAAGAGTTTATTAATTAGTATTTGGAAACACTTAGGCAAACAAATATCCGCATTCGCTTGACAAGTTGATCATTGATTTCATTCAATATCTATGCAATGGAAATTCCAATTCCTTTTCAAAAGTAATTAATAGCACAACCAGATACTATTAACCCTAACTAGATAAATAACCATGAAACTATCAAGATTCAATCTAACTAGCAGCATTCAACAACAGGAATACAATTGGATACAAACTAAGATAAAACAACCAGCTTTTACCCTAGAATGCAAATCAATTCTCTTATGCATAAGACTAACACAACCAGATATTAGCACGATGCAGTTGCTACTTATGAATTAGAGACGCTCAACCAGAAACACTCTAAATCTAGCAATAACATATTAACAATAAACCCTAGATGATCAGGCTAGAAATTATTGAAACAAGTCAATAGCAATTCAAGCAAGAGAAAAGATTAAATCCATGCAATCAATAAGGAATTAGAAATCTCACAACTGAATCAGAACGAACACTTCAATTGTCTGTCTAAGCAAAGAGGCTTAGTTCTCCATAGGTCTCCAAAATACAAAATAATTCTAAACTCAAAAACTCTCTCTAAACAAAGGGTTCAAAAGCCCTTAAATATGAGAAAACATCTATCTAAAAATACATAAAAATCGGACTTAAAACAATATCCATAAGTCCAATAAATAAAACGCAGTGTTTAAGGAAGAAATTCGCCTCGGAAAAAGGCAGCGGTCGCCGCCTATGGGGCAGCGGTCGCCGCCTCCCACAGAACACATATTTCTTCGTTTTCTTCACTTCAGCTCCAAGTGGTCTTTGGTGCACTTCTGCTCTTCCTTCTTTAACACTCCAAACACCATCTTTAGCACCTAAAACATGACTAAAGGTATGCTAAAACCCCATCTAAATACACAACATATATGTGTATATCAAACTCCCCCACACTTGGATCTCACTCGTCTCGAGTGAATCAGAAAACTAACACTCGTAATCAATAACAACCTAGATCATCAAGTGTCAAGAGAGTCTACAGCTAAGGGTAATAACAATAGTCATCAAAGCTCCTAACCAACCATCCCATGACAAAATATAACATAATCAGCTCCAGCATCCATCAATCCTAACAACACAACTCTAATCAACACAACTCAGCACTACAGCTCTACCATCAAACTATCTAACACCTACTCCACACATCCAACATCTATCAACAATATGCACCAATAAAGAAGATGCAAATCAACATTCTACACCTTATCCCTCCAATTGAAAACCTACCCGAAAACACTCCTATACTCCACTTCTTATGTCGCCAGCTCCAGTCAAAAGAACATCCTAAAACACTCTTTTTTCTTTCACTCTTTTTGCTTAGGCGCCTTTTCAGGTTTTCACCTAACATCTCTCTTTTCATTTTTCAATGTTGGACTCACCATCTCACATCACTCAAAAATCTATTTTTGCCCAAGCCTAATGCCTGTCAGATTACCTACTTTTTACTTGAACTGCCCTTTCGGGTTTTCAGTCCACCCTAGGATTTTTCTGCCTTTTTCTTTATTTTTATGGCTCTTTTTTTTTTCTCAAGTAATAGCAATAGTAATATAAATCCAACTCCCCCACACTTATAATAAACATTGTCCTCAATGTAGAAAGACAAAAATAATATAAGGGGAAGTAAGGAAAAATACCCCTACTGTGAAGGTGGTGGTGGTGGCGGGTAGTCAGGGTAGGATGGATATCCAGGCCACTGCTGCTGAAAGAATGCCGCCTGCTGTTGAAAGTAGTGTGTCTGCTGCTTATGGTACTGCCTCTCCTCCTCATGAAAAGTAAGAAAATCCTCCTCTACGATCATGTTGACAAGTATCCATGCTCTAAATCATCTTTCCAATATGCCTCAAATAGCCACTTGGATACCCCAACAATAGTCGCAAACGAAGGCATCGCAACTCCCTCGTCATCAAGCTGATCGTCATCCGTCCCCTCTTTAAACTCAACTTCAAAAGATGTAGGGGGAGACAATAGTAGTAGAAGAAGAAGTAACCTCTTGATGGTCAATCGCTAGGTAGCGAAGAAGAAAGAAGCGAACAAAACGATTGCCCGAATTTTTATTTGTTTTGAATTTTTTTTTTTTTTGATTTTTTTTTTTTTTTTTTTTTTTTTTGCCGAACCCGAAAAGGCAGCGGTCGCTGCCATTTTCGTGGAGATTGCCGTAGCTGTTGTTGATTTAGCGGCGGTCGCCGCTTGTGGGGCAGCGGTCGCCGCCACGGACACCGCTTTTCTTCGGAAATAATGGCGGCGATCGCTGCCATTTAGGCGGCGGTCGCTGCCATTAATTCGTAGAATGTCGTAGCTGAGCTTGTTTTGGCGGCGGTCGCTGCCAGTGCACGCATCATGATTCTTCGGCTTTCTGCAGGTTAGTTCGACGCAATAGAAAAACAAAGGGAAACTAATCTAAGCTAATCTAAAGGAAAGAAATCAACTACATCGGGTTGCCTCCCGATAAGCGCCTTGTTTAACGTCGTGGCTCGACGCCTCGTGTGATTTCACAAGATTGGACATTGTCAATGCCCTTAACAACCTATCAAATTCTTGCGAGCTCATCTCAAAGAAACATAAGTAGCCCAAGGATAAATTGAAACTAAATAACATGTCATTCAAAAATCGTTTCAACTTATCAAACTTGTGTGTCCAGTCTTCATAAAATGGCATATGCTCAAACCAATTCAACATAAGTGGTGGCTTTTTAGAATATGAACAAAAATTGTCAAAGCGCTTACTAGCAGTACCACTTTCATTATGGATGAACTTAAAGTAATTTCTAGATTCATCATTAGGCCCTATACTTGACTCTTTGGGGGGATGAAGAACAATGGGTAATGAGAGATTGGAACAAGGAATACCTGGATCGTCAACAACCAATAAGGTTGATTTCGAAACAGAAGGCATGGGGGACTTTGTTGGTGAAGCACAATCCTCTATAATATCATCTTCCTCATTTGTGTTCACATAGTCGCCCATATCATCTTCAAAGAACATATCACTATCAGAGAAGAACTCTTCTTCCTTCACAGTAATATACTCCTCAATCTCCTCAAATCGTGTGGGAAGGGATGCATCTGGCTCATTGATTTCAATGGACTTATCTGAAGTTAATGGATGACAAAGTGAGTAGCACCTTTCATAGTGTTGTGTAGACTCCGTACTCGTATCATCCATCCTCTTAACAAGATCCTTCATCATATCCTCAAGAGAAGCATCACAAGTCTCAACCGGTTGTGGCATTGATTGAGATGATTCAACCAAAAGACATTGATGGCTCATAAAACAGAGGAAATCCCAACATTCCATAGGTTCCATAACAAAAAGCCTTCTACTACTCATGTAGTAGGCCATCCCTCGAGTCTCAAGATTCATACCCTTGACAATGCCATTGCAAACATCACCCACAGTATAATGATATCCCCAAGCACCAAGGTCATCCGCATACTTTTGGAATCTAGTCAGGTACTCATGAAAGTGTTCATCTTCAAACCGTTTACACTCGAACAAAGCCATGGATTAGTAGCACAGGCGGTGTGAACCATAAGATAGGTTCACACCAAGTTTGGCACAAAAATCACACAAAAGACAATTATTGCCTCCCCGGCAACGGCGCCAATTTGATAACGATGATTTAGTCGTTTTAAACCACAATTATGCAAAGAAAACCACACTAACTTAAACCTAAGTATAAAGCAAGTAAGGGTCGATTCCACAGGGAGACAAGTTACCTTTAGCAGAGAATTATGTGTCAAACAGAAGTAACAAGGGGGGTTTTTAGGTTTTGTTCACACATTAACATGCAAAGCATAAGAATTCAAGAGTTTATTAATTAGTATTTGGAAACACTTAGGCAAACAAATATCCGCATTCGCTTGACAAGTTGATCATTGATTTCATTCAATATCTATGCAATGGAAATTCCAATTCCTTTTCAAAAGTAATTAATAGCACAACCAGATACTATTAACCCTAACTAGATAAATAACCATGAAACTATCAAGATTCAATCTAACTAGCAGCATTCAACAACAGGAATACAATTGGATACAAACTAAGATAAAACAACCAGCTTTTACCCTAGAATGCAAATCAATTCTCTTATGCATAAGACTAACACAACCAGATATTAGCACGATGCAGTTGCTACTTATGAATTAGAGACGCTCAACCAGAAACACTCTAAATCTAGCAATAACCTATTAACAATAAACCCTAGATGATCAGGCTAGAAATTATTGAAACAAGTCAATAGCAATTCAAGCAAGAGAAAAGATTAAATCCATGCAATCAATAAGGAATTAGAAATCTCACAACTGAATCAGAACGAACACTTCAATTGTCTGTCTAAGCAAAGAGGCTTAGTTCTCCATAGGTCTCCAAAATACAAAATAATTCTAAACTCAAAAACTCTCTCTAAACAAAGGGTTCAAAAGCCCTTAAATATGAGAAAACATCTATCTAAAAATACATAAAAATCGGACTTAAAACAATATCCATAAGTCCAATAAATAAAACGCAGTGTTTAAGGAAGAAATTCGCCTCGGAAAAAGGCAGCGGTCGCCGCCTATGGGGCAGCGGTCGCCGCCTCCCACAGAACACATATTTCTTCGTTTTCTTCACTTCAGCTCCAAGTGGTCTTTGGTGCACTTCTGCTCTTCCTTCTTTAACACTCCAAACACCATCTTTAGCACCTAAAACATGACTAAAGGTATGCTAAAACCCCATCTAAATACACAACATAAATGTGTATATCAGCGACTCACTCAAGAACACGAAGAACTAACTCAAGAACTCTAGAACAGTGCTAGAACTTGTGTTAGATCGAGTGAGATTTTGTACCCAAACCACAAAACAGTTTGTAACCAAAAGAGAGAGAGAGAGTTCTGCGAAGTACTGTAGAACGTAGGAATAGAGTCCTTTAGTAGATTGAACTATAGCTTAAGTTGTAGGCTTAAAGGAGTTCTTTACAAGTGAACTTAGGGAAAAGCTAAGTGTCAGAGAACTGTAAAAACTCGTCAGTACAACTGTAAGAACGTTCAATATAAAGGAAAGAACTATTCAAAAATCCTCCAAGGAGGTAGAGGTTTACACTCAAGGACTACTTGGTCTTGAGTGGTTCCTCTATAATTGATTGCGTTCATTACTTACCTGTTTAGTACTATTTCCGCTGCACTACTCAAGGACGCTCCTACTCCTCGTAGGAACGCCTAACCAAAGGACGCCTTTTCTTAAGTAAAGGCCGTCCCTCAGTACTAACGATCCAACAATTGGTATCAGAGCAGGCGCTCTAGATTCTTACTGAGTTGCAGGTAAAAATGGACATGGAACCTATTGGAATCTCTTTTGTGAAGCCTCCGCGTCTGACGGACGGCAACTTCAACCGTTGGAAGACTAGATTTGAGAACTTCTACAGAAGCACAAATTATCAATGCTGGAACGTGATCAGAAAAGGTGACCTCAAAGTTCCCGATGACAAGAAAGACAAAGAGGACGAGTGGGGTCCTGATGAATTCAAGCTAATGGAAACAAATGCTAAAGCAGTGTGCTTTCTTCAAGCGTCCCTCTGTGAAAGGGATGCCAAAAGAGTTAGCAATCTCCCTACAGCAAAACAACAGTGGGAAGCTCTTGAGAAATTTCATGTGGGAACTGCAGAAATGAAAGAGGACGTCCAGCTGAAAATCAAAAAGGAGTTCTATGCTTTTAGTATGTTGCCCAATGAAACGGTCAATGACTACTCGTACCGTTTTGAAGGTCTTGTCACCAAAATGAAGAACTTGGGCATTCCAGAATCAGAAATCTCCATGAGGAATAGAGTTCAAGTAGTCATTGATGGGTTGACTGGAGTCTGGAACTTTGATAGGACGACTTTCAAAGAAAACACAGCCAACAAAACTCTAGATATGGAAGAGATCTATGGGAAGATCAGGCAGTATGAAGAAAGGAGAATCTCCGACATGGCTCAACTAGGAAAGAATCCTCAAACTGATCTTGCTTTGGCATCCACAACACCAGAGTACGTTGAGTACCTACGCGGCCAAAGAGATCTAGCATTGATGATGCAAAGCAAATCAAAAGAAAAGCTTGAGAACTTGCGTTCCAAAGAGAAAGAAAGCAAGTCAAAGGAAGAGATTGATTCAGATGAGGAACTGTCTCTTATTCACAAAGCTCTCAAGTACTATAACAAGAAGAACAAGCATAGCAACAAGAGCAAGTCTTACAAAAAAGAGAGTCCTAAGTACACAGAGGCTGAAATGAAGGAACTCACATGTTACAAATGCAACAAGAAAGGACATTTTGCCAAAAAATGTACTGTAGGAACGTCCTCCAAAGAAAAGAAGAAAGCTCTTATTGGAGCATGCACAGCTGCATGGGATGATCTAAGTTCAAGTGATGATGAACGTGAAGATCAAGTTGCGTACATGGCAGTGGAGGACGCCCCAGTTGTTGAAGAGAATGCCTCAGAAAATGAACAAGAGGTAACTCACGATTCCATAATGCGTTCCTTAGAAAAATGTTCAAAACCAAAACTCCTTAAACTCATTGGTAAAATCATGGAAGAAAGTCTTGTTATGAAACGAAGAATGGATGAACTTGAAGATGAAAATATTGTAGTTGAATGTGAAAACTGTAGTTCTATGACTATTCAACTAGAGTCCTCATGTGAAGAAACAAAGTCCCTAAAAACTGAACTCATGTGTCTCAAACTTGAGAACGCCAAACTTAGGGAAGAAGTGAAAGTTTTGGGAAAGAGTCCCATAGTTGAGGAAGTGAATCCAATAGTCTTTGTCCCAGCTAAGCGTGAACTAGGTTATGAATCTGACACTAGGAACTCTCTCCCTAGCGACTTTGAGGCTAGCAAAACTTCAGAACTTGAACATGAAAAAGAGAAAACCAAGAATCTTCTTGAAAGAATTAGAGTCCTAGAAAGTGGAGAAATAGGTCAAGAGGACTACTACACCAATTCCACCAGTCATAAAATTTTCAAGAAAATTGCTAAAGGGGACGGCTCAAAGGTGTGCAATCCCCAAAAGATGAAGCAAAACAAAATTCAACGTCCCAATAAGAAGTACTACCTCGGTACTTATTATAGGACGTGTTGGTACTGTGGACAAGGTGACCACTTCAAATATGACTGTGTGAAACTGAAAGAAGATATTGCAAGTGGCAAAACTGCTAGGACTAACAATGAAAATGCTAAGTCCGTTCCAAAAGCTAATTCTAGGCGTCCTAGACGTTCTGGAAGTTCTTTCCGCAAGAATGCCATTTCTAATGATGTTAACATAAATGATTTTATGCCAAAACCAGAGTTCTATTATTGTAATGAGCCAGGTAAGGAACACCTTGCCTGGGTCGCCAAGAACTAACCTTGTTTTGGCAGGTGGAAGTGAGGGGACGCCCATGGATCATTGATAGTGGCGCCTCAAATCATATGACAGGAAGCCAGATCCATCTCACTTCTATCCAAAATAGTGCCACGGGAGGAACTGTCTCGTTTGGCAACAAGGGCAAGGGAAAGATCAAGGGAACGGGAACTGCTATTCTCAATCCGTCCATCAAAGCAACAAATGTGAGTCTTGTTGAAGGACTTGGCTTCAACCTTCTTAGCGTCTCTCAAATGTGTGATCAAGGTGAAAACCTGGTCACATTTGACTCAAAGGAGTGCCTTGTTATCAACAAGAAGTCCAACAAAGTTGTTTTCAAAGGAGTTCGCAAGAACAACATCGATATCTTCAATCAAGAGTTCAAGCCTAAATCAGAATTATGTCTATCTGCTTCAAAGAAGGACGCTGATCTCTGGCATCGCCGACTTGGCCATGCTGGACCAAGCACGATCTTCAAGCTTCACCAAAGAAATCTTGTGAAGGGACTTCCCCGAATTGATCCTGAGACTGTTGAACAGTGCGAAGCCTGTATCAAAGGGAAGCAAACAAGAACGTCTTTCAAGTCCAAGAACGAAGTCAGTACAAAGAAGCCTTTGGAACTTCTCCATATGGATCTTTGTGGACCAATGAAAACGTTGAGCCACGGTGGAAAGAGGTACATTTACGTTCTTGTAGATGATTTTTCTCGATTCACTTGGGTTCTTTTCTTAGTGTCAAAAGCAGATTGTTTCAATGCGTTCAAAGTCTTCATCACACAAGTGGAACTTGCCCTTGAGACGCCTCTCAAAGCCATAAGATCAGACCATGGAACGGAGTTCCAAAACTCAGAGTTCCTGGCCTATTGTGATCAACATGGCGTCTCGCATAACTTCTCAGCTCCAAGGACTCCTCAACAAAATGGAGTTGTGGAAAGAAAGAATAGGACGTTGGAGGATATGGAAAGAACTATGCTTTTGGCAAATAGCGTCCCCAAGTACTTCTGGGCGGAAGCTATTGCTACAGCATGCTACATCATCAATCGTGCCATGATCCGTCCTCTCTTGAAAAAGACATCCTATGAATTGTTAAATGGAAGGAAGCCTCACATTGACTATCTCAGAGTCTTTGGTTGCAAGTGTTTCGTTCACAACAGTGATAAAGAAAAACTTGGAAAGTTTGATGCAAGGAGTGATGAAGCCATATTCCTTGGGTACTCTCCTACCAGCAAAGCATATAGAGTTTTCAACAAAAGGACTCTAAAGCTTGAGGAGAGCATTCATGTTGTGTTCAAAGAAAGTTCTTCTCACAAAGAAAAACCAAGTAAGAAAGAATGCTCTTCTTCACACCAACAGGACGACTCTGAAGATGAAGCTGAAGATTGGACTTCTGGAAAATACTATGTCTCTAAGGACGCATCTCCAAATCCTGAAGAAGTCTCAGTGGACGCTCCCAGTGTTGTTCAAGGAGTTCCCTCTCGTAGTGAATCCCCAGTTCAACAAGATGTAGCTGAATCAAGTCAACAAGGCGAGCAACGTCAAGGTGTGGACGCTCTCTCTGAGGGGGAACACATTGAGGACGATGCTCAAAGTGATAGTGATGATTCTGATGGAGACATTGATCCAAGATTTGCTCAATTGTTTCAAAGAGAGTCCCGCTTCTCTAGGGATCATCCAACTTCTCAAATTGTTTCTGATCCTTCTCAAGGAGTTCAAACAAGGTCAGCTGCAAGCAAGTCCCAGAGTGCAAATTTAGCGTTCTGTGCTTTCAACGCTTTTGTCTCTATGGTGGAACCAAAGAATATCAAAGAAGCACTTCAGGACGCTGACTGGATTCAAGCGATGCAAGAAGAACTCAACCAGTTTGAAAGAAACAAAGTATGGACCCTCGTCCCTCGTCCCAAAGGCAAAAACATCATAGGGACGCGCTGGGTGTTCAGAAATAAGCTTGATGAAAGTGGACGTGTGTCAAGAAACAAGGCAAGACTGGTGGCTCAAGGATTCAAGCAAGAGGAAGGCATAGACTATGATGAAACCTTTGCTCCTGTTGCTAGAATTGAGGCCGTTCGTCTTCTTATTGCTTTTGCCGCCCACAAAGGATTCAAGTTATTTCAGATGGACGTCAAGACTGCCTTTCTCAATGGAAAACTAAAGGAGGAAGTGTATGTTGCTCATCCCCCTGGCTTCGAGGACGCCTCTCACCCAGACCATGTGTACTACTTGGACAAAGCGCTCTATGGGCTCAAGCAAGCCCCTCGTGCATGGTACGACAGGTTTGCGTCCTTTCTTTTGTCTCATGGGTATACTAGAGGTTCAATTGATAAAACTTTGTTCATAAAGAAAGTTAACAAGGACATTTTAATTGCCCAAGTCTATGTTGATGATATAGTCTTTGGTAGTACTAACATGAAACTTGTAGATGAGTTCAAGTCCTTAATGAGTAGTGAGTTTGAGATGTCCCTCATTGGAGAACTCAATTTCTTCTTGGGACTTCAAATTAATCAACTCAAAGAAGGGACGTGCATTCACCAACAAAAATATGTCCGTAAAATGCTTGAGAAGTACGGAATGAACACGTCCAAACCTGTTGCAACCCCTTGTTCTCCAAACTCGTGTCTTTACACAGACGAACAAGGAAAGGACGTTGATCAAAAGCTTTACAGAGGAATGATTGGCTCTTTGCTTTACTTGACTGCAAGCCGTCCCGACATTATGTTTGCCGTTTGCTTGTGTGCACGCTTCCAGGCAAATCCAAAGGAGTCCCACATGCAAGAAGTCAAGAGGATCTTTCGCTACCTCAAAGGACGTGATGATCTTTGCCTTTGGTACCCCAGGAAGACGTCCTTCAAGCTAGTTGGCTACTCGGACGCTGATTATGCTGGTCATGTGATTGATAGAAAAAGCACTTCAGGAATGGCACAATTCCTTGGTTCATGCCTAGTCTCTTGGGGATCTAAGAAACAGAACTCTGTGGCGCTTTCAACTGCGGAAGCCGAGTACGTTGCTACTGCCTCGTGCTGTTCACAAGTCATCTGGATCAAATATCAGCTAGAGGACTACGGTATCAATCTTGAAACTATTCCCATTCGCTGTGATAACACAAGTGCTATTGAAATTTCTAAGAATCCTGTTTTTCATTCACGCACAAAGCATATTCATATAAGACATCATTTCTTGCGTGATAATGTTGAACTAGGACTCATTAGTATGGAGCATGTAAGAACTGAAGACCAAATAGCTGATATTTTCACTAAGGCACTTGATAGACATCCCTATGAGCATCTAAGGCTGCTCTTGGGGATGATAACTTTTAAGTAGCAAGTCCCGTTCTACTATTCCCTCAATGATTGGCTATGTTTTGTAGATTCTAAGTGTTTAAGAACTGTTATGCATTAAATTCATCGTTGCAAGGACGCTAGTCTAAAACTTCATGTGTTTGCTACTTTGGAACGCCATTCAAATTTTCTCTATTTTGTCTTGAAAAGAGTATCCCTCATCACCCAACCCTCATTATAAGCCGAAATGATGGGAACTCTAAGCTTACCCTAGCCGAGAACTCCGCAAAAGCGTCCTATGAGCTTCATATTTTCTTTTACGGGACGTACTTGCGTTGTTCTCAACTGGCTCGAAAGGTGATCACAGGAACAGTACATTGGTTGTTGGGTTGCTTGAAGAGGTAAATTTTTGCTAAGTATGAGAGAACGCTCAGTGTTTGTTGGAGAGGACGCCAATTCAGTATTTGAGGAGAAGTTGAAAAGTCAGAATTTTGAACTTTTGAAAGTGTGAACAGTGACCGTTGCTTTTGCTCAAATCTTAAGGGGGAAGTTTTGCCACGTGTCGCTCAGTAAAACAGTGGTAATTACCGTTTGTGCCACCGCTTCGTCTATATAAGGCCAGAACAGTCGCTCTCGTTCATTTATTATTCTCAACCACTTCTCTGCTCAGTTCAGGCTCTGACTTCTCTCTAGCTTTCCGGCAACTTTCTCTCACTAAACCTCATCTGAAAAAATGTCTCAAAGACAGTTGAACGTGGCCGGATCTTCTTCCGGCGGGAAGAGAAGAAAGCTGGTGAAGTCCCACTACATCGAGAAACCAAAACCCATCGTTCTTAATGAATCGTTGGTGGACTTCATCAACAGGAAGCCAAGAACCCTTTACAACTTAATAAGGGAACGCATGGACTTGCTAGAGATCAAGAATAATGCAACGCAGACTAAGAACTATGAAAGGTTCATTGAACGCTTCGTCGTGCCAAGTCTTCACAAAACCAACTACAAGGACTTGCCAGGACGGATGGACGACGTAGAAGTACTATCAGAGACATTATCAAATCAAACAACAGTATAGTTAAAAACTACTCATACTTGGACAAATCAGAGATGGGTGAGAATATTCAAGAAATTAGATCAAGAACAAGGATGCCGCCTCTTCCTAATACCGAATGGCAAGATTCAAGAAATTCAAGATCCAAGAAATCTAGATCTAACTTTACTAGATAGAACGCAAACCTCAAATTCTCCAAACGCCTCCAATCTTTGCAAAATCTGTTCCATCGGAGACGATAACGCTTAGAATAAGTTTTATCCGCCGGAAACAACAAAGCAAAACACGCCTTAGGGATGAGCAACAGATGCGAAACCCACAGTCGAAAAGCGAAAGTAAAATCGGAACAACACAATCGGTAGTCTAATAGCCCGAGAAACACAATCGAAAGAACATTCGCTAAAGAACGAAAACAGAGAAAACAATCTCCAGACTAGAATCCACTGCCATGGAAATACTTTCACCTTCTTTTCCATCACGCAGACGCTGACCTTAATCTTCCTCCTGAGAACTCCCCGTCCGGCGACGCCGCCATCGTTACCATCTCCACCGCCATGAAAATCCTTCTTCCTCTTCCGTTTTCTCTCTCTTCCTGCTATACAGCGAAATCCAAGGTTTAGGGTAACAACTAGAAGAAGACCGCCTCTTTTCAAAAATAAAACCAACCTAGAAAAATACGAAATACAAAATACCTGTTGTTGAAAGTAGGCTAACGAGAATCACGGGAACGAAGAGAATGGCTGATAATGTATATGTAGTTAGGTTAAAATGTAGATCAGGCAAAGTGCGACCAAAGACATCCCTGGGCCTAACCCATAAAATAAGACCCGACTCCTTTCCCCCCTTTTCCCCTTTCCCCTTGCCCCTCACATGGCGATTTACAATCGATCAAATCGAACCCCAAAAATTTCAGATCTCCCTTTCAATTTCGCCCTAATATGCCTCCTTGTCTTTGGATTCCCACATGAAAACCTTGATTTGAACACCTGCGATCGGATTTGGATCAGCCTGCAACCCGGTTGGAGAAAAATCCCGACCACCGTTAACCCTAGGTTTGAAAATCACGATTCTTCTGTACCAAAGTATTAAGAATATCGATTGAGGAGCAAATCCTTACCAAAACAAAGGAAGAGCTATGGGCGTTGGATAAATCTGCGCTGTAAGTTGAAAACAACAACAGTAAATCGGAAGCTTTGTAGAAGTCAGCACTGCCTGTTTGCTGACCACAGGGGGGGGTGGGAGCACGAAGGAAGAAGGTCGGTATGCGTACGCCCCGTATAAGCCGCCAGAAGGAAGAATTTCGCGGCGGGCGCAAGCGTAAAGGACGAAGCTTTTCTAGGAATCCAGTCGACAGTAGAGACAAGTTTACTTGCTTTTATCTTTCTTGCTGGGTTATGGCATATACTGAAAACTTTACCATGGAAATGCTTATGGCCTATATTTTGAACACTTGGGTACTATGCTTGAACAACTGGGTGCTTGAGAAGCTCATACCTCTTAACACCCTCTCTGAACAACCGCCTGTAGAGGATGGAATTGAACAATACGAGCCTATAAAAACTGAGGAAACCGTAAGGAGTGAAACAAAAATGAATCAGGCAAATCACTGTCATTTAAGAGCTGTGAAAGATAATGGAAAAGGAAAACTTAAATTTGGCATGCTTGATTACGGAGTCAAGATGGAGTGCTATGAAGTGGTATATGGAACCTTGTGGGCTGATGTTCCTGTGTCTAGGCTTAATCTAAATAGGTGGGAGCCTACCATGTATACAAGATGTTTATCTTACAACACTGATGACAACTTATGTAAATGCAAAACTAGAACGATTATGATAGTCGGTGACGATCGAAATCACAAAAGGAGATTCCCAGATTGGGAAGGAAACGAGGCACTCAACAAGTATACGCGATTTGATTTTTTCCCTTGGTACACCCTATTGAAAGAACTTCCTCTTAGGAGAATAAATCCAGGCTACAAGTTGAATACTAAGGTGATTGAGAATGTTTCATCCTTCAGTACGTATCTCATAAGTATGAAACCTGATTGTGAATCTACATATTTTGAACAATCTCCTCATAGAAAGTGGAATAATTTCCTTAAAATTGTTATATATGAGAGTAAGCATATGGAATAGTCGGCGTATTGGCCGTAAATCGTTTTGGCCTGAAATTGACTCCTTCTGTAAGCTAGAACGAATTCAGCTAATGGCAGTTGTAGAAACCAAATCTGAGAAGGCCCCATCCGACCAGGTATGGCGGCGGGCAGGATTTGAAAATTTTATTTGGTCATCTGCAAATGGGAGGGCTGGTGGGCTATGTGCGATGTGAAAAAGTTATCAATTAACGAATGAATTACTGAAAGTTGTGATACAAGAAAGCAGGTTCTTTATCTTCAATTATACAACCTTCACAATGAAAAACAATATAGCAATTTGTTTGGTGTATGCTCCTCCGCAGGAAAAATAAAAAGATGAATTCTGGAACAAATTAAGAAGGCATATACAAAACCTTGGCATTCCTGTTATAGTAATGGGGGATCTAAACGAAATCCAAGATCCAAGTGAGAAGAAAGGAGGGTCGGTGCCAGAACAAGCAAGATTCACAAGACTTGTAAATTAAAAAAATGACTGCGACTTACTAAATATTCCAACCCAAGGGAACAAATATACCTGGAGAAAAAATAAAACGGAACAAGATAACATTTATGAGAAACTAGACCGTGTGCTAGTCAATGATCAAATCCTACAATGGTATGCTGAAATAAGGACAAAAAGTTATGCATTCACAACGTCAGACCACTGTAGAATAGTCATAGACATAAGTAATAAAGAAACGTATAAAGCACAACCATTTAAATTTAAAAAGATGTGGATGCATCGAAAGGACTTTGAGAATGTAGTACGCCAAGCATGGAGAGTTAATTTTGACGGTTCTAACATGTTTCAGCTAGTCAAGAAAACACAAGTTCTTAAAAACCATGCAAAGAAATGGAACAAGGGTACCTTTGGAAACACATTTGAACAATTACAAGATGTGGAGGAAAACCTATTAGAAATCCAAACACAAATACAAACTAACCCAGATCATGGATTGATTCAAAAACAAATCCGTCTAATCAATAAAAAGGAGAGCATTATGAAATTCCATAGAACCTATTGAAAACAACGAGCGAAAATAAAACATATTAAGCTGATCGACTCTAATTCGGGGTACTTTCATAAAATTGCAAATGGCAGACGGAATAGGAAGATTATAAGTGAAATTTGAACGGCAGAGGGAACTCAAATAATTGGAGAAGAGAATATAAGGAGGGAAATCCAAAAAGATTTCATAAAA
The DNA here is from genome assembly GCA_934048045.1 of Polygonum aviculare. Classification (NCBI taxonomy): domain Eukaryota; kingdom Viridiplantae; phylum Streptophyta; class Magnoliopsida; order Caryophyllales; family Polygonaceae; genus Polygonum; species Polygonum aviculare. The sequence goes on from OW204026.1 coordinate 21,402,012, forward strand.
AGATACAAAGAAGAAGAAATCAATCACATAATGTTAGAAGAATAATTGAACCTCATTGATACAGAAATTACTGACGAGGAGAATGTTGAGCTCACAAAACCCGTGACGAACGAAGAAATAAAAAATGCAGTTCTACAAATTGGGTCAGACAAATCACCAGGACCGGACGGAATGTCTTCAGGATTCTACAAGAAATATTGGAAAATAGTAGGTCCCTCGGTAATTAAGGCGGTAAAAAGCTTTTTCCACTCTGGTAAAATGCTAAAACAAATAAACCACACCTTTATAACAGTTCTCCCAAAACGGGATAACCCAGAATCCACAAATCACTATAGGCCAATTAGCCTGTGTTCAACGATCTACCGAATCATATCGAAAATAATCACAGAAAGACTAAAAAAACCGATCAAAAAAATAATCCACCCTTTGCAAAGCGCCCTTGTATCTAATAGAACTATTCAAGACAATGTGTTAATAACACACGAAATATTTCACTCGTTCAAAGGAATAAAAAACAAAGATGGGTGGACAACCATAAAACTAGATATGGAAAAGGCTTATGACATAATGGATTGGACTTTTCTGATAAAAGTGCTGCAAAATTTGCATTTTGTCCAAAATTCATTGAATGGATAAATGAATGCATGCATACAGTTTCCTTTTCAATACTAGTTCTATTAGCTAGAAAGCTTCAACAAATGTGTAATTTGAACAACAAAACAGTGGGTATCTCCGTTGCTAGATCAGGAACTAAGATTCCGTTTCTAGCATTTGCAGATGATATTATCATATTTACCAAGGCAACCCAAAGTGCTTGTAATCTTGTAAAAAAGACAATTGATGAATATTGCTCGATATTTGGCCAGAAAGTGAACTACCATAAGTCAACTTTCCAGACCTCCAAACTAGTAACTAATCACCAAAAACATATCATCCGACAGACGCTGAACATTACAACGATGACAGACTTGGAAAAATATCTTGGTTGCCCGATAATAAATGGCAAAGTTAACAAGGACACATTTAGAGACACTGTAGGAAATGTCAAAAACCAACTAACAAAATGGAAAACAAACTCACTTTCTCAAGCAAGGAGAACAACCTTGATCCAAGCCAACTTGACAACAAAACCTAACTACCTAATGCAAAGCTTCCTATTGCCAACAAACATACATAAGGAGCTTGACCAAGTCAATAGATGCTTTTTGTGGAACAAAGGATAAGAACACAAACCCCTAATAGGATGGGATAAGATATGTAAACCCAAATCATTAGGAGGTTTAGGTATTAGAAAATCAGAACATATGAATAAGGCATTATAAATGAAACTATTATGGAAAATCATAACAGAACCGAATAACATTTGGGTACGAACTGTGAACGAAAAGTACTTGAGAAATAAGGAACTCTTCAACTATAAGAAACAGACAAACACATCCTGACAATGGTCAAAACTAATGAGTCTAAGATCAGAGTTTCGTGAAGGGATACGGTGGCAAATAGAAGACAGGAGGACAATCAAATTCTGGACAAATAATTGGACTACTAAGGGCCCACTAATGTCATATGCTAAAAACCAATCCATAACTAACAAAGAATCAACCGTAAGGGAATTTTTTAACTCGGAAAAGAAATGGGATAAAACAAAATTGGATGAAGTACTGCCACCCGAAATAGTGGTTGTAGTAGGAGAAGAGCAAATACCGGAAAACAACCTACAAGACCAATTATATTGGGCCCCAAGTAAGAATGGTTGGTTGTCGACAGCATCAGCTATCAAACTTATATCAAAGGAAGAAAGACAAGTTCAAAACCCGAATAAATGGATTTGGAAACTAGATACATATCCTAAAGTCAAGAACTTTCTATGGAAAGTTGATATGAACGGACTTCCCACAAAGGCCAGATTATTAAAAAAACATATCTCTGTAACCCCAGACTGCTTAATGTGTAATGGTACACTAGAAAATAGTGAACATTTATTGATCTCATGCCCGCACACCCAAAATATAGTCAGAAGCATCAATAAGAAAACAAACCAAGTGTTAAGAAACACTGATACTAGTGGTAAAACTCCAAGACAAATCTTGGGTGAGTTAAAAGAGATACTAGGCACCTAGGAGTTCACGGAGTTAGCAACCATCTGGTGGTGCATTTGGACACAACGAAATAAACTAGTTGTCCAACAAGCTCCTAATGAGTTCATTATGAACCTTGAAAACTATATTAAACAACAACTCCTATCTTGGACAAGGTCAAAGAATTGGTCAGAAGAAGAGGAAGGGCTAGATAAACAAAGAAAACCAAAAAGAAAGAACAATAAAAGGATTACAAAATGGGTTAAACCCCCGACGAATGTTTATAAAATGAATTTTGATGGGTCGAAAATATCGTCAGGAGAGGCAACTTCAGGATTCGTAATTCGAGATAACTATGGTCAAGTCATAGAGATGAAAGTCACAAGGATTGGAAATATGTCCGTCTTAAAAGCAGAAACCATGGCATTATGGAATGGGGTGAAAACAACAAAAAACATGGGAATAAAAAATATCGAAATCGAGGGTGACAACCTTACTGTGATCAATGCCTCCAAGGGAGCTGTGAATCATCCTTGGGAGATTGATATACTGATTGCGGACATTCGGAGATCACTCCAATGGTTCGAATCAGCTCGAATTACGCATGTTGATAGGGAAGCTAATGTCGTGGCTGATAAAATTTCTAAAATGGGCCATGATTACCCTATTGAACACATCAAGAACTGTCAGGAGCTCTCAGCTCTCATCCGAAAGGATGTGCTAGGTTGGCCCCCGTAAAAGATGGTCTCCTGATTCTTACGTTATCAAAAAAAATGCAGATCAGGCATCAGGGTCACCGCCATATGAGCTGACAGCTGGAGTATTAGTATATTACCAAAATTATGAAGGGTGTTTTTTGAATTTATTAGGATTTCTTTGAAGTAATAATCAAGTAAGGAAAGCATTATTTTTAGGGAGAGCAATAATTAGGCAAATAGTACATGTGTAGTATTTCTTTCAAGTAACGACATGATTTATTTAAAAGTTGTTGCCCAAAATTGAATTTGAATTTCAAAATACGTGCATTTACTTGATATCTTTAGAGTAGTAAGACAAAGCATAATGAGTGCATTTACTTGATTTCCTTGGAGTGATATTTTTTTCCAAATAATAGAATGATTTATTTGGAAGCAACCCAAAATTGAATTTGAAATTTAATTATCCAAAAAAGACAAAGATATCCTTACCAAATAAAAGACCAAGAGTAAGGTACAAATTGGTATCATAATCTATTCAAAACTGAAGTTTTGGGTGAAAATTTATCTTGAAAAACGTAAAAAATTGTTTTGATGGATAGTGAGGCAAGACCCTTAAAAGAGTGATCCATCCATACCCAAAGCCCCAAAAAGCAGGTGGTGAAAAGAAAATATTGAATTTTGTTTTAAAAAAATTAAACATTAAAGTATCATTATAAAATCAAAACTTAATAAATGAGAAAACTTAATTTGTTTTCTCTTTTTTATTATAACTTCCGAGAAACAAAACGATAAAATCTCATAAAATTTATTAATGGTTTACAAATAGAATATTAGATGTTTCCAAATAAAACACCTTATAATATCTATATGGATATTGTCATTCATCAATCGTTCTAAAATTGAAAATAATATACAACCATTTACGAAAATTCGAGATCAAGTATATCCTTATACAATCTATTAGACTATGGTAAGTAGTTTTTAACTTAATCTACAAAATCTATTAATTACTAAATATCTATGTTTTTTTTAGGGGCGTTCAACGGGTCGGGTCGGGTCGACCCGCGGCCCGCAGTGCGGGTTGCGGTCCGACCCGCTACCCGCAAAAAAATTTAAGAAGTGACCCGCGACCCGACCCGCGGGTTTGCGGGTTTTGCGGGTCGGGTCGCGGGTCGACCCGTTGGCCCGTTTGACTTGGTCAAGCTCGTATTTTTTTTGCAAAACGAATATAAATTGTAGATCGACCTCAAATACGGTGAATTTTTCAAAAAATATATATATTTTAATACTAGTAAAACTATTAAAAGACATATTAATCTTAAAAAATACATTTTAATACTAATAAAACAATAAATATTAGTATCAAAACATATATTTTTTCTTAAAAATACATTTTAATACTAATAAAACAATAAAAATATATATACTTTTAAAATGTAATGGGTCGCGGGTCGACCCGCAAACCCGCGGGTTTAACCCGACCCGACCCGCGACCCGCAAACTCAAAAAAAATCGACCCGCGACCCGACCCGTTATGTGCGGGTCGGGCGCCCGACCCACGAATTGCGGGTCGGGTCACTGCGGGTTGCGGGCGACCCGACCCGTTGAACACCCCTAGTTTTTTGGTTGAATACTAAATATCTATGTTTTGCTAGCCTTATGTGTACAAAATGGATGATATTTCTAAACCAAGAAAGCATGAAACACCTTATACAACAATCTATACTATATATTAAAGTCGAGGAATTTCGAGCCTCGGCGTTAATTCTGGTCCCACTCAATTTAAGCAAATAAAATTTAGATAAATAATGTCAAAGTCTTTCTTATTTTTATTAATTATCTATCATCTATCTTATTCTTTTTCTAATTTCTATCTTTTCACCTAATTTCTATCTTTTTTTTAAATCAAAATTATAACAAATTTGTTTAACTTATTTGTCACTCTAAATTTTTGTTTTATTGTATTTTTTTAATCATATATATTCATCATATTTCTCTGTCAATATTTTTTTTGTCCCATAAAATTATAATTAAAGGTATAGATGTGTAAAAATATCATTAAAATATAGAAACCAAATTTGTGAAATAGTATTCATTGATAATTATATTGATCTATAACTCTACTTTTAATAAATTAATCATAATTTTATAAGATCTATTGAAATATTTATTTTATTTCAAAAAATATTATTATTAATACAAGTCTAATTTTCTAAATTATTTATTTAAATAAGTCATAATTATCTTATTAGATTGATCAATAATCAAATATATTTTGAAATAAGGGTCCGGATCCGGTAGGAATGATTATTATGGTAGGAAATAGGAATGAATCATAGCCATTGGGTGATGAGAGATCAAGTGCTCAAGAAAAAAGAGGGAAAAAAACGGCACGGACGTATTTTTCGGAAAACGGCACGGGCGTCCAGACTTTGTCCAACTCTATGGCCGATTTGTGCAACCGTATTTGTTCAACTCTATTGCTCATTTGTGCAACTCTATGGCCGATTTGTGCAACCATATTTGTTCAACTCTATTGCTTATTTGTGCAACTCTATGATCAATTTTGCATTCATGTCATATTTTATAGCAGTCGAAGTTCGTATAGTTTGTTTCGCTTTGGCAATTTGTGCAACTCTATTGCCAATTTGTTCAACTCTATGGTCAATTTGTTCATCAATATGTGTTCAACTCAATGGTCAAATTTGTTCAACTCAATGATCAAATTTGTACAACTCTATGGTCAATTTGTTCATTCATATTTGTTCAACTCTATTGCCAATGTGTTGAATTCTATGATCAATTTGTTCATCAATATTTGTGCAACTCAATGATCAAATTTGTGCAACTCAATGGTCAAATTTGTGCAACTCAATGGTAAAATTTGTACAACTCTATGGTATTAAAATTAAGTACTCTACTAACAATGATCAGAGACGTGGATTAAAGAATCCTTATAAACGTCTTAAACTAGAAAAGGCTATATAAAATCCTTAGTTAACTAATCATGCTAATGATGATGCATATAAAAAGACTATATAACACCAGCAACTACTAGCTTGTTATTCTTCCTACCATGTAAAAAGGCCTAAAAACAACCATGAAATAGTTATTGATTCACAATTTGTCAACCAAATCCGTTGCCAACTCTCCTACACCCAAGTTAACAAGTCAAACACTAGCTAGCTAATGATGATGCATCAACATGAAAACACCACCTTTAACTCATCAACTCTAATAACCAGTAAACAAGAACAATAAAACATGGATGAAGTCTTCAAATACACAGAGAGTGGACAAACAACAAGAAACAAACGCCTATCCAGATTGTCAACAAAGCAAGTGGCAACACTAGATCGAGCTCAACTTGCGAACCAGCCTGCAGCTTGCAACACTAGATCGAGCAAGCGGTAATATACCAAATCAAGCCTGCAACCTCCAGCCTCTCGGCCGCCGAAGGCTTCCCTGCCTCCGCCACCGCCGCTAATCGCGAGTACGGCGACTTAGGGTTTCTGGAGCTGTTGAAACAACGGACCACGGAGGCGAAAGATCAGGATTCCGAACGATTGAGCGAGGCGAAGAAGAATACGGCAGCGACGATGGAGGGACAGTGGAGGAGGAAGACGAAGAAGAATACGGTAGCCAGTGCCACCGCCGCCGCCGACCACAGCCAGCCTCCTGAACTCGGTGCCGAGGGAGACCAGGCTATTGGCGATCTTGAGACGGAGATCCCCAACGTCGGCGACAAGGACGTCGACTCCTTCTCAAACGAGGAGTTCTCGAAGATGATTGAAGAACTCGCCATGAAATTCCAGATCTCCGACGATAATGCGAACGCGAACGCGGAGGAGCTCCTTCTCCGGATCCGGAGGCGGAGAATCGCGATCCAAAATCGCCGGATTCGGACGACTGAGTTGGAGACGAGGAAGAGGAAGAGGAGAATGGCGGATCCTTGAGCGAGAGGAAGAGGAGAATGGAGGAGAACGAGAAAAACGGAGGAGAGAGAAAAAGAGATATGGGTATTTTTTTTATTTAACGAGCGTTATTTTTTTTGGAAGGCTGCGTGTATATTAGCCGTAGGATGAAGGAGAATTGAATGTCCAAGATCCATTCCTATTTCCTACCGTAAGAGCCGTTCCTACATGAGTCTTTCTCTTGAAATAAAATGATAGTATTTTTTCTATGATTTTTATTTAAGTCATATTATATAAATTGTTCAAGACCCTATCTTTCTCCGCTGCATCAACGAACGTGAACACAAACAAATTGTTCTTTATCTCCCTGACAACAAAACCCTTTTTCAGCCTCCAAGCGCTCCTCATTGTTGCCTTGAGCCCAAAGGCATTGAACGGACGTAGGGTCAGCAGTGTGCCGACCAGTGTTAACGAGTCCGCTCCCACTTTCTCATTCGAATCAACAACTTCTTCCACCACTTCCTCGCACTCCTCTTTAGTGAAATGAATATTTTTCCCCTTCTCCATTCGCACCATTGGAACACAACAAGAGTGACGACCGAACTACAACCTAGACCTGACTAGAGAAGACCAACACCACGCCACGATGGGTGAATCTCGCACTTGCCGGCGAGAAAATCCTAGCCCTCACAACCCTTGACCGGAGAGAGAGAAAAGAGAGCGTTTTCTTAAAATATTTAGTGATGAAGACATAGGTTTCACTTTATACTGTATTATAATAGATTATAGTAGACAACGCTCCAATATTTAGTGATGAAGAGATAAAGATAAATATAAAGATTTTTACCCATTCAAAGTCTACATTGAAGAGAAAAGATGAAAGAATATCTTCTTGAAAAAATGATAAAAATTTAATAGTTTACTTTATGTATATTGTGTTAGAGAAGAAAATACGGTAAAATTTATAAATTCAATACAAGGCCATCATGAACAAAGTTTCCTACTTTTATTAGCAGAGTCGGGTTCAAACTGTCCCTATCAATAAACGATTGACCCAGTTGAAGATGAGATGCGTAGGCTGTCTACAATCTCAAATCTGTAGAGACTACGTTCACCCATTTTCCAAAATAAAATTGTCAAAATACAATGAAAATATACCAAACCCGTACAATTCAAGATTCCAAACACTCTCAATCCTTCCGGGGCTTATAAGATGTTTTTTCAGAAATCACAAAAACTATCATACAATGTGAGCCCAGCAAAGAGCTCAGGCTTCATCTCCAATCCATCCTCCTTGGACAACATCAGAACAATGACAACCAGTTCTTTACCCATCTGGCCTATTGGAAGTAAGGGCTTACATTGCATTGGTCTCAGTTGTCATCTGTATTCCAAACGACAAGAGGCCCACGTTTAGTGAACTTGCAAGGCCGAAACCCATTCATCGATTTCCCCATCAATGCCATGGCAGCAATGCTTGGGAACTGTTTCTTCTCTGCCTCATCAAACGCCAACTTTGAGCTGTCTGGCTCACTTATCACACTACCTTTACTATGAATCTTCCTGTGGTCGGCCGCAGTGTGATCATGGCACCACCTCTGAATCCAAGAAGACTGAAATATTGCGTCCTTTCCCTTTCTTGACATGGACTCACCGTTGCCCATTGCAGGCCCCATCCTGCTTTGATCTGATATACATAGTTCCTTGTCTGGACCTGACTTGTTTAACATGTGTGTTTTGTCATGCGATGACGATTCACCCACTTCTGAAGAGCTCGATTTTAGACGCTTAAGCCACGAGCTATGACTTGGCTCCTGTAAAGTGGAATCTTTGTTATGCCGGCAACTAGGCTCTTGTAGGTGTTCTGCCTCCAAGCTTTGGGTTCTTGAGGTGCTTGGTTCCATGCCATTCATTGAGCCTGTATCAGGCATCTCTGTGACCGAAAATTTGCCTCTGGCCTTGTCTTCCTGTGGATCTACACTAGGTGCGTTAAGGAATTTGTCTCTCATGGTGTGCTGCAGATTTTATTATTAGTTGGCAATGACATACTTAATAACTTCGCTCAAAATTACAGAAATCCAGGTTGTTTATTGAATAATTCAAAGTCCAATAGCATACTCTACCAACACCTAGCTGGCCGACATCGTTGTCTTATTACAAAGATTCTCTCTTAATGCAGCAGTGTTACATGGGAGTAGATTTTAATGAATACCAGAATGTCCTAATTGGGGTTTTGAAAGAAGCTCCATATTCATGAATGCAAAGACTATATCTTCTTATCAATCAGTTAAAACAATCAGGTTCAAAGCCCTCATTTTCTTCCAATGAAGATTTTTGAGCTCAAAGTAGTTTCTTTCATACATCAGGAAAGGTTTTACTGGCTACTCTAGATTACAAACAAATGCATCCTGGAGTATAACATATTCATTTAGATACCTGGTGAAAAGCCTATGATTCATACATGACAAGGCAAACTTTGTACCAAGGAAGAAAATTAATGATAGAAAAGATACCTTCACTGATGGAGAAGACATCACACCTGCAACACATGGGAGGCAAATACCATAATTTCTTAATAAGCTAGTATATAATATCAAAAACAGAAAGAACCCTCTTGATTTAACAAAACATATTATCCTACATGTAAAATCTAATAGAAAATGGCGTGCATTTAGATTTTAGACTCCCACCTAAAACATCATTCTTGTTTGAGACAGCAATGACATCCATCGTGTCGGTTTCGCCTGACAAGCTACAACTCCTGTCGCCTTTGGGAGGTGGCGCATAACCAAGGTTATCCTTCTCACTATCAGTATTACTCCAGAGAGGCTGAATTTTCACCCCTCCATTTCTGGTTGTTTCGTGCACAATGTGATCTCCCTTGGACAGGTCATCAACACCCATTCGCTTAGTAATCAAGAAACTTCGGTTTGCTGTCTTGGAAAACGAAGGAAAGTGATTTTGGCTTCTTGAAAGAATAGCACTGAAACCATTCCTCTTGCGAATCAGAACAGCTGAATATTTTTCGCACTCTCTTTCAAAATCATTGTTAGAGAAATGAGTTGAGGCAACCACCGCCTTACTACTAGGATCTCCTGCATCACCCTTGGAGCTCTTCATGTTTTCATCAGTAGCTAATACGAGCATTGATGACCGGATCCTCTTTCTAGCATTCAGAGAGTTAGCCTCATAGCAACAAAAGGGTTCATCATTTATAGGCTGTTTTCTGGAGTTGTGTGCTCTTATGCAGCCAGCAACATCAGAAGTAATATTAAGGCTTGCACGCAAGCGTTTCTGATTATTATGTAAGCCGTCTTTCTTACAAAAGGCTTGTGAATGAGGAGCAATCAGAGATCCCTGCTTACAAGGTGGATGCGAGTATGCCGGCTTTCCGGAACTTCCACTGTCATCTCGATAAGCTTTCAAAAGATGGTCAGACATGGCGAAATCTGGGCTCTATCGTCTCGGGGCAGATATCAATGCTGGTCAGTATAATTCTGCAATAATAAAACAAGGAGGTTCAAATTGTGTAAACTTCCAAATTTAACAAGGCAATGCTGGATACCAATTCTCAAGAGATGTATATATATTATGATTAAATATAATCTTTCAAACCCAAATTCTAGCAAGGCAACTAAACAGCTCTTTACCCAATCACTTCGAAAAGCAGGTTTCGCACTACATTATCAGCGCAAGAGTTCATAATCCGTCCCACAAACGCAGCGCGAAGGATTTCGGAGATTTCCAAAACGGATTAGACAAAGGGAAATATGAAGACCAGAATCTGGTTCGTGAAGTACCCAAAATGGTCAAGATGAGGGCAAAATTGAGCCTTGCCTCCTACATTTTGAGATACTCGGCCTACAGAAACCCACAAGAGAGAGGGTTTCGTATCAAGATTTTACTGCGTGTTTTTGGAAAATGAGATCAGGAAACATGAAATTCTATCTGGGTTTCAGAGTGTAAGGAACTCACCAATTTTTGCTTTCGACCGCCTCTGGAAGCAGAGAGTTTGGACCGCCCAGGATATGTGGATGAAGTTATGTAGAAAGATAGTACGTGTTCCTCTATCTGAAAGTATCCTATGGAGGACAAAAAGAAATGGAGTTATAGTATTTAAATTAGAAAGGTCCTTCACATTTGGGAAAAGGATCGGTCAAGAAATTAGGATTTACAGTTGTGGCCAACAATCCGACCCGTTGTATACTTTGCATGTGTCCACTTGAAAACATGGATGAGCCCGGAGTACGCACTTTTTTTCTTTTTCTTTTTTTAATGGGGTACACGAGGTAGGCCCCGTCCACGTGACAAGAAATTATCTTGTAGTAAGATATTTGAAGTAACGGGTCGGGTATCCAGAACCGATATATTTTTTATAAATTGTTTTTAAGAGTTATTATTAATTTTCTATTATTTTCTATACCAATTATTTTCTATATTCAACATATTATCATCTTTGAATATATTATATTTTAATAAGATTTTTTTTGGTCTATTCATATATATAGAAGAAAAAGATTATTCATTAAATATTATGATTATAATTTAACTACATATTTAATTTGGGTATATCAAGTTGGTGTTGTACATACTAAAATACAAGTAAATAGAAATTGCATAATAATGTATTTTATTGACTATAAAATATAAGTACATGATTTGCATAATAATATATTCCCAATCAATCATTTAACAATGGATGATCTCGATTAATTAATCTAGAGATTTTTGGAACTCATTTGTTTCAATTTGACAAGGAGTACTCTCCTTAATCCAATTCATTGAAGATCCTAACTAGGCTCTTAAGAACGGTATTTTTGGAGAGTGATTGAGTCTTTTTCCCAACAGTAGGATCCACTTGAATCCATCTCTTGAAATTTATTACTCTAAATAACTATATGTTTATAGGTTGAAAAAAGGATGAGGAGGATACCCCTTTCCCCTAACCTCGTTGCCCCTTTCTATTTGCCCATCAATGGTGATCTTGAAACCCCAAAAAATTCAATCTCTCCTCTCCTCCTCTTGGCTATTTTCTGTGTAGCTGTGGAACGACCCTTGCTCTGGCTTTTCCCTAAAATGGCGAAAGAAAAATGCAAAAGAAAACCAAACCCTAGATCCCCAATATGTGAACAAATCATCCCCAAAATCAGTTTATTCCGTCTTCAAATCATCTCCAAAGTCGTTATCCATCCTATCTCTGTGCTTTTGGGGTGGTTTGGCCCCCCAATTTCATGCTTCACTGCGACAAATCACTCTTAGGTTTTCGGATCTGTTATCAGAGGCAAGGAAAAAGGGGCTTTCGGGAGCAATCAACCAGAGAGCTCGACGACGGAGGCCGAGCGCTTTCCCTTGAACAAATTAAAATCGAACCCATAAAGGTTGAGGAGACCATTATTGATGGCGTTGAACAAATTGAACTCGAATCCACCAAGGTTGAGGAAACCATTATTGGTGGCGTTCAACTGAACAACCGGCCTTTTGAACAATACCTCTTGGTTGGGATATGGATATCCAAACTAATCCATGTGATATAAGAATTCCTTATTGAAAATCCATTTTCTTGATCAATATTTTAGAACAAAGTATGCTCGAAGTATGCTCTTTGAGCAATTTGAACCAAAAGGATCATGGTTGAGGAAACCAATTGTGATGAGGCCTTCTTGAACAAAGCCGATTCTACTGGCAAAGAAAACGGAAAAGAAAGTATATGCAATTATGTTAACTTTTGTGCAAGTTGTTTTTAATCAAGCCCCTTCAAAATCAAATTTGAATCCTCTTTGATGACAGCCTACCCCTTGAGCATTACCCTCCAATCATTCTGATTGGAATGATTTGTCGAGCTGCAATGATTTGTAGGATGACTTGTGTTTCTCTCTGTATAAATTTTCGAAAAGTTGGAGTTTCGTTTGGAATTTTTCGGACCGAGTTTGTCTAGGCCAAGTCGCTTGGTGCTCAGAGACCTCTGAAGATCCTTCATCTCGGTGGAGGGAACGTCAGCTGTCCATTCGCACACCCCAGGATGGGTCGACTTGATGCCGGCGGCACTATTTTAGTGCTTTACTCACTCCGATTCCAAACTCCTTCTGCTCCTTCTTTTTGAAAATTTGTCATTCATCTCGTCCATCCTTCTTGCCTTTTGTGGCTCTTTTTGAATCTCCAAGCCGTTCACGGCTGCCGTCTTACGGCCTCTCGGACTACCAAATTTATTTGGTACTCCGAATTATTACCTTTTCAAAAAAAAAAAAAAGGATGAGGAAGAAACACGCTACCTTTGATTTGAGTTTTCTCCTTTGTTCCTTCGTTTCTTTCTCGGTTTCTTTCTCCTTCTTTTGTATTTTACTTGTTCAAATGGTGAAAAAGAACAACCTCCTTTGTTACAGAAAATCAGACTTTACTCCACCCATTACTATATGGTTTTAGGTTGGAACTTCATTGGGTTTATATAGTAAGCCCATTTATCCACACGACCCTCAGACTATGGGCCTGTCAAACTTTATCATTTCGGTGTGGGTTTGTATCTTGAAGTCTTTGACCTTGTCGGATTTGTGGGCCTATTAAGGTTGTCCGCCCAACATAGGAGCGACCAATTCAAATATGACGGTTCACATGCCTTGAGTGATTTTGTCCAAGTGTCAACTGACTCATACAGTACAACCAAGGAGGTGTACTGGAGAGATTTTGGGTTGGAGCCTCATTAGATGATTCGCTCTACTTTGTATAGGTTAACTCTTGTATTTTAGAGCTATATTGAGAGTGTTTAGGTTAGTTTTGAGCGTAATTGTAATATCAAGACCGAAGACACAAGACATGAAGAATCAAGAGTAAAAGAGCTTAAAGAAGAATCGCCACTGCATGAAGGCCGCGGACGCGTTACACATGGCGCGGGCGCGGTGGCGTGGAGGAGCGAACCAACCTAAACCGTGAAGGCCGCGGACGCGTTGCCTCCGGCGCGGTCGCGGTAGAAGCTGACCCGAGAATTGACCAAGTGAAAGCCGCCGCGTGCGCGGATCTGGTGCCGCGGGCGCGGTGGTAGCCGACTTCCAGACGGGCGAAATTTCACCGTTTCTATCTTGTTTCCTTTCTTATCTTTCGGTTTCCTATCTTGTTTAGTCCGAAAAGGTTGATCCTTGGGGCTATATAAGGGGAACCTTTCTAGGTTTTTAGGAGATCCAATATTTTTTGTCAATCAATTGTAATTCAATAAAGACTAGAGTTTTCTTTGTAATGGAGAACTAACTCTCCTCTGGAGTTTATTCAATCAAGGAAGCTTTATTATGAAGCTGTGAAATTCTGGTAACCTCTCTATCCTTAGGTCTTTATTGATACTCTTGTGCTTCATACCATGATCTATGTTTGATTTTATGAGCCTGATCAACTTGTTTGATTGACTTAGATCTATTGTTTGAATTAGGATTGGTTGTTGTCTATGCATCTTTCCTATTCTCGAAACAACTCTATTCTAGGACCGTGGACTAGTTTAGGGAGGAGTATTCAATGGTTAAATTATGCATGAGACTCGTAGCTTGATTGCATGACTTGATTTCCTATTATCCCTGTGCCCTATGCTAATTCTAGGTTAAGCGTCCTTGCCTAAGGTTATAGAATTGCTTGGACCGTGGACTTGCGATTTCTAATGATTGGGATTGGAATTGACCTAAGCATATAAAGAGGTGGATGAATTCATGATCAACGGATTAATAAAGTGGAATTGATTGAATGAACTCTGCTTGATAACTTTGATTGAAAACAACTTTCAAAACCCCCTTTGATTACTTGCATGAAAATCACATAAAATCTGAATAAAACTGATTCCTTTGGGTTCGACCCCTTGCTTGCCTAACTATACTTGTGTTCGCATGTTTGAGATTTATTTTTGATAAGGGAACAACGACTTTGCCCGAGTCAAATTTTGGCGCCGTTGCTGAGGAATCTTTTTCTTGTTTTGGATTTGTGTGCGTTTTCACGTTCTGCGCCCAAACCGCGCCCGCGGCCCCCTCGGCGCGCCCGCGGTTTGTACGCAGAACCATCCTTTGGGTTCGGACCTAACACATGGTCCGTACCCGGTCTACTAATACTTCTCCTGTTCGCTTTGATCCAGAAATAGACAGGACTCTTCGGAAGATAAGGAGCGCCCCCAGACCCTCTACCTCCTACAATCTTCTTGAATCTCTCTCTCTCTCTGACTCTGAACCAGAAGACGCCATGGCGGAACAAACTATTCGCCAACTCACGGCGCCCGACCTCCAGCAACAGCAGCTCGCTGTTCAATTCCCCGAACTCGGGGAGGGTGTGAAGTTCGAGCTCAAGTCTGGCCTCATCCACCACCTACCCAAGTTCCATGGGTTGAGCGGTGAGGACCCGAACAAACATCTCACTGAATTCCACGCGGTGTGCGTAAGTATGAAGCCCACTGACGTAACGGAGTATCAAATCAAGCTCCGGGCTTTTCCCTTCTCTCTTGAAGACACCGCCAAGGACTGGCTCCTTTATTTGGTGCCAGGTTCTATCACTACTTGGGCGGCCATGAAGAAGGCGTTTCTTGAAAAGTACTTCCCCGCTTCCAAACAAACATCTATTAAGAAGCAACTCAGCAGTTTGGAGCAAGGGGAAGACGAGAACCTCTACGACTATTATGAGCGCTACAAGAGGCTCATCGCGAGTTGTCCCTACCATGGCTACCAAGCCAAGGATCTTATTTGCTATATCATTGAGGGACTCTGCGACAATGACAAGAGGCTCGTGAATGCATCTTGTGGGGGTAGTTACGAGAACTTAACCCCCGCTGCAGCTTTTCAGAAGGTGGAGATCTTAGCGGAACAAGCCCGCAATCAAAGGTCTAGGACCAATGTGAGGTCCGTTAGTGTGGTGAATGAGTCCCTGAATGCTGAAGTAAGGGAGCTCAAGGGTCTTATGAAGCAATTCCTCACAAAGAAGACGGCCCAGCAAGTCAACGCTTGCGGTCTGTGTTATGATGCTAGCCACCACACAGATCAATGCCCTACTATTCAAGAGACCGAGGAGTCGGTCAATGCTATTGGCAATTATGGTGCGCCCCGGCCCCGGAATGATCCTTATTCTAACACCTACAATCCGGGGTGGGAGAACCATCCTCATCTTAGGTGGAGCAACCAACAGCAGCAAGATCCACCACAACAGCAGCAGCAGTACGCTCCTCAGGGCCAGCAACAACAATTCCGGTCCAATAACTATGCCCCGAGAGCGCCTGCTCCGTCTCAAAATGATGCTATTACCGCCCTCTTGAAGGAAAACCAAGAGACGAGAGCCGCTGTAAAGAATCTTGAGACTCAGCTGAGCCAACTCGCTACCATGATCAATCGGCTCGAGTCTAAGGATTCCGGGAAACTTCCATCTCAACCGCTTAATCACAAGGAGAATGTGAGTGCCATGAATTTGAGAAACGGTAGAACACTGGCGAGCCGGACATCACCCACTGGTGACGTACTGCGCCCGCGCTCCCCTGGCCGCGACCGCGCCGGGGCGATAGCACAAGAGGCTGAGGCCTCTGTGGAGATTCCGCGCCCGCGTTCCCCCCTCCGCGCCCGCGGAATCCCAACAGAGCCCATGGAGCACGAAGGGCGTAGCGACCCGCGCCCGCGGTAAAGAGGCCGAGCGAAATTTCGAGGCTTTGCTCGATTATGCCTTCAAAAATTACTCGCCTCCTCACCCAAGCTCCCCTAGACGGAACCGAGCTCCAGCAGCAGAAGATGACGATGGCTATGTGGCTCAACCTCTCCCACCATTGGATTCTTTCAAGCCATCCCCTCCATTGCCCGAGGCTCTCAAGGACACAAGGAAGCCGGCTCATGACAAGGAACTCTTCGAGACCTTCGCCAATTGTCGGGTAAATGTTCCTCTCCTTAATCTCATCCAAAGTGTCCCTCGTTTTGCTAAATTCATGAAAGATCTATGCACCATAAAAAGGAAGAATAGGACTAATCCTAAGATTAAAAAGGTAGCTCTAGTTGAAAAGACTCAGGATAGCAAAACTGAGAGTTGTAATTCCCTACTCTAGAAACAATTGCCTAAAAAATGCTCAGACCCAAGAAGATTCACCGTCCCTGTCACTATTGGAGAAACTAAAATTGAGCGTGCTATGCTAGATTTAGGTGCCTCCATTAATGTTCTTCCAGCTTGCATGTACGATAGGTTAGGCCTTGGTCCTTTGAAGAAATCTGATATTGTTATTGAGTTGCCCGACCATTCTAATGTGCGCCCGAAAGGGTTAGTTGAGGATGTTCTAGTGCAGGTGCAGGGTTTGATCTTTCCTGCAGATTTTTATGTGATGGAGATAGGCGAAGGGCGGTACGACCCGGTTCTTTTACTTGGTCGTCCATTCATGAAAACCGCCAACACGGTCATTGACGTTGCCAATGGATCTCTTTCCATATCCCATGGTGGCAACACGGTCCGAATTGATGTTGATGAGGACCCGTATTGATCATATCCACGTCGAGCCAACGACGTTAAACAAAAGCGCTGCTTGGGAGGCAACCCAAGGATTAGATAGATTTGTTTTTATTCCTAGCTTAGGATTTGCTTGTGTTTTTAGCTAACATGCAGGTACTAGGTCCGAAAGGACACGCCTGGCGTGATTCCACGCCCGTGCCGCCTTGGCCGCGCCCGCGGTGGATCGTCAGCGCGCCCCGACGAACAGGTACTAGCCCGTGTTCGCGGCAACCATGCTGCGTCTCGGTTTTAGCTCGTTATTATTATTATTATGAAAAAAAAAGAAAAAAAAAAGAAAAAAAAAAGAGGACTTTTTGGTCCCATTCTACCTCTATATTTTCCATCCATCTATATCCATTCTATCCATCTTCTATCTTTCCATCTTCGATTTCTTCTTTCCATTCATCTTTGTATTTTCCATTCTTTGGCTATGTGTCAAGCCTAAGTATGGGGGAGCTTTGTTCCCCCGGGATTTCATCTCCACGGCTCGAGTTCGAGTATTGATCCATCTTCCAAGAAACGAGCCAAGTTACGAAAGGATACTTACACATCACACTTTTCGAGACGGAGTCAAGACACTGTCCCTGCACGAGACCCGCACCCGCGCCCATTGTGCCGCGCCCGCGGTGACCACCTATACACATCTCCGTTCTCTGCATTGATTCAGCGCCCGCGCCCGAAGTGCCGCACCCGCGGTTCGCCAACAGACTTGGAAATACGAAGCTTTCTATTCTACTGCCTTTGAAGAGTTCTTCCATTTCACTCCTCTTCATCGTTTGTGAGTCTTCTGATATACCTTTCTCCTTGCTTTTATCCTTTCTCTTTGCTTCATTGAGGACAATGAAGGATTTAAGTATGGAGGAAGGAGTACTCGCATTCGCTTATCCTAGTTAGCTTATTTAGATATTTGCTTCAGATTTTTGATTTTCTTCTTTTCATGGAGCACTTGCACCATACTTTTTTGCATAATAAAGAAAGAAAGAAAAAGAAAAAGATAGAAAAAGCCATAAAAAATTGAAAAAAGGCATATAAATCCTGGGATGAGTCGAAAACCCGAAAGGGCGGCTCAGGTAATAAGCAGGTAACCCGGACCAGCATTAGGCTGGGGTAATATGAGGTTCATGAGTAATGTGAGTATTTGTGAGCACACCTATTGAAAAATGAAAAGAGCGGTTAGGTGAAAACCCGAAAGGGCGCCTAAGCAGAATTGAGCGGTAAAATTCGAGTGTTTTAGGATCATTCTTGCTTGGGGACTTTGGGGCTTCATTGTTAGATTTGGGTAGATCCTAGGTTGCTCTACACTTATTAGAGCTTGAGTGATATATCTTGTTGTGAGGTGTGTGTTTGAGCTTCATTGTTTTATGCTCAAGATTTCTCTATACTTTGGGTTCGGGTTGTGAGTTGAGTGTTTTTATCTTCCGTTGTATTTCCTGAGATCTTAGATGCGCTTACTTGCTATATTTTGTTTGAGCTTACTCGAGGACGAGCAAGATCTAAGTATGGGGGAATTTGATTCGCTCTACTTTGTATAGGTTAACTCTTGTATTTTAGAGCTATATTGAGAGTGTTTAGGTTAGTTTTGAGCGTAATTGTAATATCAAGACCGAAGACACAAGACATGAAGAATCAAGAGTAAAAGATCTTAAAGAAGAATCGCCAATGCATGAAGGCCGCGGACGCGTTACACATGGCGCGGGCGCGGTGGCGTGGAGGAGCGAACCAACCTAAACCGTGAAGGCCGCGGACGCGTTGCCTCCGGCGCGGTCGCGGTAGAAGCTGACCCGGGAATTGACCAAGTGAAAGCCGCCGCGGGCGCGGATCTGGTGCCGCGGGCGCGGTGGTAGCCGACTTCCAGACGGGCGAAATTTCACCGTTTCTATCTTATTTCCTTTCTTATCTTTCGGTTTCCTATCTTGTTTAGTCCGAAAAGGTTGATCCTTGGGGCTATATAAGGGGAACCTTTCTAGGTTTTTAGGAGATCCAATATTTTTTGTCAATCAATTGTAATTCAATAAAGACTAGAGTTTTCTTTGTAATGGAGAACTAACTCTCCTCTGGAGTTTATTCAATCAAGGAAGCTTTATTATGAAGTTGTGAAATTCTGGTAACCTCTCTATCCTTAGGTCTTTATTGATACTCTTGTGCTTCATACCATGATCTATGTTTGATTTTATGAGCCTGATCAACTTGTTTGATTGACTTAGATCTATTGTTTGAATTAGGATTGGTTGTTGTATATGCATCTTTCCTATTCTCGAAACAACTCTATTCTAGGACCGTGGACTAGTTTAGGGAGGAGTATTCAATGGTTAAATTATGCATGAGACTGGTAGCTTGATTGCATGACTTGATTTCCTATTATCCCTGTGCCCTATGCTAATTCTAGGTTAAGCGTCCTTGCCTAAGGTTATAGAATTGCTTGGACCGTGGACTTGCGATTTCTAATGATTGGGATTGGAATTGACCTAAGCATATAAAGAGGTGGATGAATTCATGATCAACGGATTAATAAAGTGGAATTGATTGAATGAACTCTGCTTGATAACTTTGATTGAAAACAACTTTCAAAACCCCCTTTGATTACTTGCATGAAAATCACATAAAATCTGAATAAAACTGATTCCTTTGGGTTCGACCCCTTGCTTGCCTAACTATACTTGTGTTCGCATGTTTGGGATTTATTTTTGATAAGGGAACAACGACTTTGCCCGAGTCATTAGATTTGATGGTATGTCCATTACCCACACAACTGTTACTCCCCCGTAATTAAGTTCTTTTATAGTTTTGTAGGTGGATTTGGATTTATGAGGTATACATTACTAACTTCCATGTTTCCACAACACATTTAGGAAGACTTTTCTTTTTTTTTTATCTTCAATCAAATCAATAAACCCATCATAAAGATATGGGCTTTGATCATTCGATGGTTTTGTTTAAGGCAATAAAATTTGGCCCTTAATGATAAACCTTAAGAGGCTCATCTTTTGCATAATTAATTTTTAGCTTATTATTTATAAATCCAACTTAAAAGTTGTAATTGATTGTAATATATTCTCATGAAATTCATGAAATTTTACTCTTCAACAATGACAATAACTAATAATCCTAATTTAAAATCATTAACCATATATATAAATTTTATGGGCATAGAAAAAACTCCTTTATAACCTTCTCTCTCCATGAGTTGATTAGTCATTGACTGATTGTTGACCGATGCTGAGCAACCATTGATATACTCTATTTAGGATATGTTAAGTCTTGTATTCTAGGGCTGTATTGAGTGTTCTAGGTTAGACTTTGTGCTTAATTGTAATATCAAGACCGAAGACACAAGGATTCAAGATTCATGCGTTTTCAAGACAAATCCAATGAAGAAGATTTGATTCTGTACATGAACTACGAGCGTGATGGCAAGGGCCGCGGGCGCAGTGGCATCCCAGGAAGGTCAATTTTACACAAGAGAAAACCGCGTGCACGGATCTCGAAAGGCGTGCGTGGTAAAGGGCTATTAGCGAAGACATATCGCGATTTCGTATTGACCCGCGACAGTGGGTGGGGAATTGTGAGCATGGTGGCTTCGGCGCGTGCGGGGTGGGTGCCAGATCCGAGAAGGCAATACTTTTCTATCTTCTTTTCTTTTTCTAATCTTATAGTTTCATATGGCTTGTCTTCCGAGTACTATTTAAGCTTTGATTTTCCTAGTTTTTTAGCATATTCATGCAATCTAGAATTCATCCAAATAATTCTTTTCTTTTTATTTTAGACTTTGTAGTTTAGATTTAGATTTCCCTTATTTGGAGAACTAACTCTCCTAGGGTTTGTTCAAGGGAGAAGCTTTGATGCATGAATTCGTGAGGTTCTAGTAATTGATTTCTATCCTTTGGTTAATATTAATTCTCTTGTGTTTCATTATATGAATGTTGATTAATTATGCTTGTTTGGACAACTTGTTAAATTGATTAATTTTCTATTATTGGATCTAGGTTTGGGCCGTGGACGAACATGTTCTGTGAAAACAACTTGATTTCTTAGGACCGTGGACTAGGGAGTTAAAGAAGAGTTTTAATTATAAGTTTCTACAATTGACTCGTAGCTTGATTGCTTTTGCATGTATCCTACATAGCCTTGTTAGCATTGCTAGTATTGATTTGAGCATCCTCTATCAATATTAAGTTTTGCCTGGATCGTGGATAGGTGATTAAATAAGATTAGGATATGAATTAACCATAGGTGTAAAAGAAATCGGTGGATGGATCTATGATCAAATGATTATTTCATAGAGGATCTTTTGAATAAACATGTTTCCCTAGTTAATTATTCGTTTGTTTGCTTGTTGGTTATTTTTTTCTTAGTTTAGTTTAGTTTAAATCTCTATAAATCCCCCTTCTTTTTCTTTAATTGGTAGAAATATTAATATTAGAAGCTGTAAGTGTTTTTTGGTACGACCCTGACTTACTGGCTATACTAGCTTGTATTTGGGTTATTTATCTTTGATCTTGACGTAACGACCTAACCCGCGTCAACCATCAATTGTTATCACTTGGCTTACAGTCATCACTTAATCGCTATCATAATTCAATAACAATCATGACACTCTAATGAAAGTTGATGACACTCTAGTGAAATTTGACAACGGTTGTTTTCTTATCACTTATGACACTTGTTTTTTCATTACAAGATGAAACTCGTTTTATTATTATGAAATTACACTCCTTTTGTCATCATGAGTGCCATCAAAGAAACTTGATAACACTTTATTGTCATTAATGGGCCTTGCTGATATTCGTTTGTCATAACGAAATATTGTTATCACAAGTGTCATAATCTAATGTCAGTGTATAAAACATATCGTCAAATGACATCTTATAAAACAATTTCCTTCACTGTCTTCATCATTAAATATTATCACCAGATAGAATGTATGTTAGCAAAGGTGCACATTATATGTATAAAGAAATCAAGCAATCATTTATTCATTTTTTGATCAATAACACTAACTAACATATTGGTTCCTACACTCAAAGCATGTAGTTTTGTGTGTTTATGCTCTTAATCTACTTGAAATAGATCGATGGAGTAAATATCAATTACTCGATCAAGACGAATTAAATGACATCAAGCCTAATTGGACTCCATCCAAAGGTAATTCAAGAGCAATCACATGGGAATGAATGAGATGAATGTTCAACTTCAAACCCGAAACTACTTTAAGTCTATATTATATTTCTCGTCTCATTGTTAAAGGTGGATCTATAGCTGAGATCCTAAAGGAGATTCTTAAGAATATACACATAGTATAACAACTCTTATTTAAAGGGATCTGCGTAGAAATTTGAATTTCAAATACAAAGAGAAAGGGCGATGGATTATTTGCACCATAGCAAAATTCCATCTTAATCCAACTAATAAAACTCATTACAATTAGCATAAACATCAAAAATGATGAGTCAACATTTATAACATAGATTGGCTAAATATCCCATCTTAGTTTCAAATTTCAATTTTAAAACCCTTAATAAAGAAGTCAGAAATAAAGCACATACTTTAAGCGGTTGAGAAAACGTTAGTGTTAATAAAATCAATAGTACTATTGATGGTGATGATAAAATTATAAGTTCAATTTCTTGTCTCAAGGTTTTTAAAGCCTAGTTTCTCTCATAATATAGTTGTCAAAGATGTATGCGTTGGTGGTCGAGGAAGATAAATTGCACAGAGAGACGATGATGATGATTGGAACCCCAATGACCTCAATCCCTGTACGATATGCATGTTAGGGGAAATTGGGACGTAGAGGAGAGAGATCTGAAGTAGATGGAGAGACCACCTAAGAGATTTGGCCAATGACTATTAGGATCAACAAAGGAGAGCGAGTAGAGAGATAGGTCAGGTGATCATCAAAGATTACAAGAAAGAGAAAGAAAAAACATACCCTTAAATGCTCATCACACTCCAAAATAAGACAAATGTGTCTCAAGCCTCCAAATAGCGACTGAATGTCTAACGCTTAACCTAAATAGCTCAATTTTTGCAATAGTGGAACAAATGTTGAAGCATTGTAGTAAAACATATTTTTTGTTGATCGGGTTGGGTTAGGGTTGCTAATTTTAAATATCACCTGACTGTTTTTATAAAAAAGTTAAAGAAAAAAATAGTTGAAAGAAAAAAATAAAATTGATTTATAAGGGTATTTTTGTTTAAGTATGATAATGTTCTTACCAAAAATTAGTTTAAGGTGGTTAAACATGAATCTTTGTATTAGAAAAGTTGATTTTACTTTGAAAGAAATTTAAAATGTGATTTAATTGTTTTTTAACAGGTGGTTTTTGGTAAAAAAAAAAAGAAAAATGACTTGGAATAATCCCAAGTATCAACCTTCTACCAATAATAATCCCATCTTTTAGTATTACCTTTAGCAATCCGAAGTATGCTAATATTAATCAAAAACGATACCGAAAGATTTTCCGGTATACTTTCCGGCGTATTTAATGACGTGGCGGTCGAAAATCTGACATGGCGAGGATTTTTTTTATTGTCCACATCACACATGTGCCTTGCAATGTCAACATATCATATCTAAAACTTAAAACACAAATAACGATTGATTCAGATCAAAAAAAAATAACGATTGAAATTAAAAATTATGAGAGCAGCAATGAAGAACCCAGAAACCCAAAAACACGATGAAGAAGAAGGTTTGCACGAGCGAAGAAGCCCTTCCCGTGCATCAAATTGAGGGCGGAATTTGAAATCTAAGAACGCTTGATTGAAGAACAAACTCGTAGCCAGTTAGGTTTCCCAAATTTTGGTATGTTCTAATATCATTGCTCCCGACAAAATAGGGCTCGCTCGATCTTCTGTTCTTTACTTCTCCTCCTGTTTTTTTTTGTGTGGTTTAACACCTTCAATAACTAGTCCTTCTTCACCTATTGACGGGTTTTTACTGTCCTGCTACTTAATCAAGTGTTGAATGTTGTGATAAAAGATATAGCGATCAAGCTTGTGGAGACGAGGAAGAGCAAAGTCAAGGCCTTGGTGGGTGCTTTTGAAACTGTGATTTCCCTCCGAGAGTAAATCAACCGGTGAAAAGCTTTCGCCTTAATCGAGTCCTGGAAGGTGAGGTATGGTTTTTTGCTGTAGTTACTGACGGTAAGTTAAGCTTTGTTACAAGAAGAACCACATTGAAAGTACTGCTGTGTAGTTTCAATAGTTCTAGTGCTTCTTGTCAAAAATTGCCCAAGGCAATATACATCAACGTGATACCTACTAGTTCTAGTAATAAATGCAGCTCAAAAGAGTAATAAATGTAGCTCAAAAGAGTATTGTTGTACGTGTAGTTTCATAAAATTAATTAATTATGAAATCAACAAACCTGATTTTTCCAAAGTTGTTGAGATAGAAGTGCACCCAATTTTTGCTTCTTTGAAGAGTTGGTTTTGCTTATATATATACGTTAGTTTTATATGTATTTGTCTATAATATTTTTTCTTTTTCATGTATATATGGATGCTCCAAATGACCTTGCTAGCAATCCTAATGAGGATGATCGAAGGGCATTAGAAGAATCCGAAGAAGAAGATGACCTCGAATGGAACGAGTTTAATGATGATGCTTTCGATGAATACGACTCGCATGAGGAAGATTGTAATGATGATATTTTTGATGAGGATGAATGTGGTAAGGAAAAAGCTGCTGAGATGAACTTAGTGATGCTGATAGGCACATGTTAGGTATTGTTTTAGAGCATGTTTAGTTAGGATTTTTATGGTATTTGGTTTAGTTTTAGTTAGTTTTGCTAGTTTTGTTAGTTTGTAGAAAAATTCGGATATCTACACTTTGTTGTGGTTTTTAATTGTAGATGTGAAGACGATAAGTGGAGAGGAGGTGAAGCCAAAGCGTTGGAGAAGGCAAGAAGAGAGCCAAGCTATGAGGTTAGCCCCAAGAGGTGATGGGAAAAGAACACTTGGATCCGGACTATGTATTGGAGTTGTTGTTTCGACACCTCTTGCTTGCAAGAGATGGATCTGGAGCTACAATGGTCGGATGGATCTGATTTTGGTGTCATTAGAAAGCTAACTTGAAGAGCTACAATTCGTCTTTTTACTCCGAGTCCAAATTCTAACTCGAAGTGTGTCAAAACAGCCTATGAAGTGTCACCTGTCGACCAGTGCGTGAGACGCGGTCAGGGGTGTTCAAGACGCGGCCGCGTCTCATGGTTTCAAACCGCGCTTCGGGCTTTTACTCTCTGTGGTGAAAACGCGGGATGATGCTGTGAAACTCGACCGAGTTTTGGGTGGTTTAGGCCGAGTTTTCGCCCGTGTCTTCGAGATGGCCGAGATTTATTTCGAGATATTTTTTGGGCCTTTTGGGTTGTGTTTTTAGATATATTTTTGGAAGACATATTATATATAGATAACCTTTAGCTCTAGGTTTGATTATCTTTGAATCTTTGTTTGGTTTTTGGAGACTTGGAGAACAAGAACCCTTTGGGAAACTTTGTAAGCTTTTCAATGTCTTTCAGTAGCTAAATTCCTTTTACTTAACTAGTTATTTGAAGTTGTGAACGAAGTATCATTGTGAGGTTTGATTGTTCTTAATTTTCCTTGACTAGATTGTTTTCTCAGTGCTTAATTGCTTAATTTCAGTCTAGGGTTTTATTAGCTTGATCACCTAATATGATTTCTAGGATGAATTACAACTAGATCTTTCTAATTACCGGTCGGTGTTAATTAGATCATAAGTAGAACCTTTAATCAATCTAGGACTGGTAGGACTAGTTGATTAGGGAAGAGAATTCAATTGCATGCTATTTGGATGTCTGGTTGCTCTGAATGCATGTTTCTATTGATGCTTGGATCTTAATGCTGTTGTCAAGTTGAATCTAGGAGGTCTTTTAGGTTATTTGATAATTAGGGTTGTTAGTACCGGTCGGCCTAATAACTAGAATTGAAGTAGGATTAACAATTCCATGAAGTTGGGTTATTAGCGTTCCGCAATAGATTAGTCAAGGTAAAAAGAGAATTTTGATAATCAATGATCAATAATCATGTTCACAATGGGTATTAATTAGTTGAGCATACTTCTCTCCTATTTTACAAATCATCCGTAGTTTTGCATGTTTAGTTTTGATAGCTATTAGAATCACATTCAAAACCCCCCCTTTTCTGAGTAGCGTAACAATAAACACTGAAACTTGAGTCTCTGTGGGATCGACCCTTACTTCCCTACTACATTCCTAGTTGGGTTGTTCAGATTACTTTGATAGATATTAAGGCGACTAAAATACCGTTATCAGATGCTAATGAATCTGACAAGAATAAAAAGCGATTGACTAGGAGTTTTACTGGCAAAAAAGTTCTATATGAACTTGAAGAGCCATCCGAAGAAGAAGAGGTGGACTTTATTGGTTTGGATGCACGTGAAATGGAAACTTCTGATGAGGAGTTCCAAACTGTAAGACAGAGAGTTATTGAATATAAAGCTGAAGTTAAGAAGCAAATGGAAGGGCAATTGAGTGAATATGAAGACTCTGATGGTGACATGGAAATCTTGTCTGAAAATGAAAATGAAGATGATGAGAACGCCAAGATAAGGAGGAGAACAATAAGCAAGCTAATTGTTGGTCCGAAAACAGATTTTTAAGAATGTAGTGTGGGAAGTTGGTTTGAGATTCTCAAACATATTCATGTTTAAGGAAGGTGTAAGAAGGTACAAAATTTTCAATGGCTATAGTTTGTCATTTGGTGTATCCGACAAAAATAGAGGAAGAATTGGAGCAAAGTGTAAGAAAGGTTGTCTATTCTTCCTTTATGCATCATGGCATCAAAGAGAGTGTTGTTTGATGGTGAGAAAGGTTAAGGATGAACATACTTGCATTAGAGACATGCAACGGAACCGGTTGCTCACATCTAGATGGCTTGCTAAGGAATATATGGGCCGTTTTAAAGATAATCCTCGGTGGGGAGCAAAAGCCATAATGGATAGTGTGAGAAGGAGATATGGTGTCATCATTCAAAAGTGGGTTGCATATAAGGTAAAGTCGATTGCTCTTAGAATGCTACATGGTTCTTTAAAACAACATTATAACAAGGTTGGGAGGTACATTGGAGAGTTAAGAAGAGCAAATCCAGGGAGTATATTTGAGTTAGTTACAATCCCATCAAACCCTCCAACATTTTAGAGGTTCTTTGGGTGCTTTAAGGCATTAAAATGTGGATTTCTTGAAGGTTGTAGAAGGTTCATATGCTTGGATGGATGTCATCTTAGGACATTCTTGGGTGGTATCCTACTTGCTGCAATTGGAAGAGATGGAAACAATCAAATGTTTCCAATTTGTTGGGATATAATTGAAGAAGAGACTAAAGATACATGGGATTGGTTTCTAAATCGTTTGAAGTATCAATTGGAGGGAACAAATGGTGAAGGATACACCTTCATGGCTGACCAACAAAAGGTTACAATTTTATCTTTTTTTTTTTGCTCTAAATAGTTGATATAACTTCTAATATTTCACTAGGAATTAATACAATATTGTTGTGGACATACTTATAGGGCCTCCTTGCAGCTTCTGCTTCTATTTTTCCTGGGGCTGAGCATCGCAATTGTGCACGACATATATATGCCAACTGGAAAAAACTCCATAAAGGAGATGAATTGAAGCTGGCCTTTTGGAAAGTTGTTCGAGCTTATACCGAGCCTGATTTTGAAGAGGCACTTGAAGAGCTTAAGATGATATCTTCTAAGGCTGCTGAGGACTTGTTACATCAAAATCCAAGGCTATTTTGTAGGGATTTCTTTTCAGATGTAAGCAAATGTGATGTAGTGGTTAACAACATGGCTGAAACTTTTAATGGATATATTCTGAAAGCTCGGGAAAGACAACTCATTGACATGCTAGATAACATAAGAAGCTTACTCATGGAGCAAATGGTCCAGAAACAACAATTGGTGGAAGGTTACAAAGAGCATGATATTTGTCCAAGAATAAAATTGAAGCTGGAAGATGAGAAGCTCAAAGCTTGGGATGTAGGGATCTCACCTTCATCTTTGACCGTTTTCCAAGCTAAACAAAATGTGGAGGTCTTGAAGGTAGATATAGAAGCTCACACTTGCACTTGCAAAAAATGGGATATCACTGGCATACCTTGCCAACATGCAGTTGCTGCACTTGCTTATATGAAGTTGAGTCCAGAAGTTTATGTCGACAATTGCTACAAGAAGTTGACATATGTTAGGGCTTATGCAAAAAATATAGATCCATGCATTAGTGAGAAGTATTGGCCAAGAGTGGACTTTACTTTGGGTCCTCCTCCATTAAGAAAACTGCCAAGCCAACCTAGAAAAAACCGTCGGAAAGACCCTCATGACGATCCTAAGAGACCAGGAAAACTTACAACGCATGGTGCAACAATGAGGTGTGGTAGATGTCGTTCGGCTAAGCATAATATTAGGAGGTGTCCACAAAGAAATGACATATCTGCTCCAATTGAGAAAAGGTCACGAGGAAGGCCTAGAAAAAATGCAGCTCCTGAGACAAATGCTGGATCTTTAGGTATGCTTAATTTGTTTTATATTAGCTTTGTGATTTTTCAAATAAATCAACTCTAGCATAAACCTGTAGCAGAGTTGTCAAAATAACCTGAAAGAAATTTAGAGAATGGTCTCAATGAATATAGATAAACTATGTTAAAGTAACAACCTTAAAAAATGAATTCTTTTAGGTTTATATGAAGAAACAAACCTTATTTGGTACCAGCCCGGCTGATTTCATATCCTGTAGTGGTAAATATTTGGTGAATGTCCTTCAGACTTCATGCGTAAAAAGTATTATTCTGTTTCTTTGAACTGACCATTTGTTGTTTCTGAAGTTGGAGATGCTGCAAATGGGAGAGGGAGAGGGAGAAGGAGAGGAAGAGGAAGCCACTCAGCTGATATGGATATTGGAGTAACATTTCAGCAGATAGGAGATTTCCACTTTATGTCCATCGCTAGAGGACATGTACCATATTTAATATCTCTATTATATTATTTTCTCACTTTTTCTCAAATATTAAAAAATATATTTGTATTCTTTCTAGGCACATGGACAACATACATCTCAAGAAGGCACTAGTGGAGTATCTCAAGAAGGCAGTAACGCCATTCATGATAGCCAGCCACAACTTTAGTGTCAACCATGTTTTTTGACCACTTTTGCAAGCATCAAGCTGACACATATTTTTTGACCACTTTTGGATAGTTTTATTTGTAGTAGATGCCAAGTATTTAATTTTGCATTTAGTAATGCTCCAGATTGTGGATGTTAGAAGCTCTTCTAAGCTCATATGCAGATTAGTGGATGTTAGAAGAATCTTGGGATTCTTACTGCTACAAATTGTGCCGACATCTATATTGAATATTCTTACTTTTAGTGGACTTAATTGCTGTCATGTTGCTCTATGGAGCTAGTTATATGTTTTCCAGCAAATATCATACACACGTAAAGTTAACAATCAACATATACCCCACCAAATAAATTAAAATTAAACAAATAACAACAATAGGTTTTGTCAGCAAATAACACCACCTGAAAAATTAAAAATCACCAAATAACACCAGCAGGTTTTGTCAGCAAATAACACCACCAGAAAAGTTAAAAATCAGCAAATAACACCAGTAGGTTTTGTCTTTCTTGTTGTTTGTTTGAATAAAGTCTATATAACACCAGCAAATATCATACAAATTTCCTGCTATAGAAAACACACTAGCAAATAATTGCTCAATTCCATTACTTTTTGGAAATATCATTAAGTTAAAAATCAGATCATGCCAAATTATTTCTCAATTCCATTACTTATTGCTCAATTCCATTACTTTTTGGAAATTCCATTAAGTTGAAAATCAAATTACATTAGCTCAAATACATTACATACCTACTAATAGACAACAACCTAAACTTCTCTAGAATTACAAATGTCTTAGGCATTACATAAGCTTCTCTAGGATTTAAATTCTCACAAACATAATGAGAAACATTACTACCACAAACCCGATTACAACTTTCATGAATAAGTTATCACGTTGGATCTTAATAATATCACTCCTCAAATCTGATTGATGCAAGCTGTTGTTCATAAGGGTTCCATAGTCTTCATCAACTCCTACCGTTGAAGTACTTACATTGCCTCCAAATCCATAAACCGCATCCTCCCATTTGAAATATTTGCAATTCGATCTCACCCATCTGGATTTCACAAATAAACCAAACTCAATTAATCTCAGAAGTAATTTTGCAAAACAAAAGGGAAAAAAGATGGATATTGCAAATGATGATGTGAAACTTTTCTAGGAACAGATGCTAATGTGAAGGTTTGTCCACTAATCTCTCTACATGGTTCCTAATTTCCTAGGGACAAATGCTGATGTGAAGATTTGTCCACTAATCTCTCTATATGGTTCCTAATTTCATAGGGACAAGACAAAGAAAGAAAAATTTCTCCTTTACTTTTCTTTGTCTCCAAGATTACACAGTAAACACAAATCTTCCAAAGCAAGCATTTCAAAGAACACAATGATAATCACATGATTGGAACATATACGTACACATGTTTCTAACATAAACGAAATCTAAAACAAACAAAAATATCTAAATGTAAGTGGCATTTGCTTACTGAAACCAATGTGCATCTCATTAATAATAATGCAGTCAAAGATCATAGAGCATTTGGATCTAGTGTTGGGAAATCTGATCAAACAATAGTTCAAACACTGTCTTCAAATCCAAAAGCCATATCACAGTCCTCTTTCTACTCAGTCTTAGTCTTTCTACAAAGACCCTAAATATGAATTCGTAGTCTTCCCTGAATTCCATAAATGTACGCATCCCGAAATGTGAAACCCTAGGTCTAAAATCAACATAATTTAGGTAGAAATTCTAAACATTTACCTTCCACAAGGGGCAGCCATACAATTTCTTCCCCGAATTTGATGTGAATCGACATGTTTGAAGCGTCGCCGGTAGTCCATGGAAGCAGTGAATCGAGTACCTCTTCTCCGCGAATTCGAACTAGATTGCGAGCTCGAGTTCCCTCAACCTTCCATCTATCTTCGTTGGATGTTTGTGCGAGCCGTCTCTCGAAATCACAGGTTGCGACAGGCGTATCCCTCTCAATTTTGTGGGTTGCGACAGGCGTAGTCGACTAGCGTAGCCCTCGTCGACTGGCGTGCGAGCCCTCTCACAGGGCGACTGGCGTGCGAGCCCTCTCACAGGTTGCGGTTTAGCCCTAGGTCGACGAACACCAGGAATCGTGTTCTTTGAAAACTAGTTCGTGAATTTGGGTTTTAATTTTTTATGATAGTATGTTGACATGGAAAATAACATGATGTGGCAAGTGTGACGTGTAACATGAAAATAAGGATTCTTCGCCATGTCAGATTTCCGACCGCCACGTCATTAAATCCGCTGGAAAGTATACCGAAAAATCTTTCGGTATCGTTTTTTATTAATATTAGCATATTTCGGATTGCTAAAGGTAATACTAAAAGATGGGATTATTATTGGTAGAAGGTTGATACTCGGGATTATTCCAAGTCATTTTTCCAAAAAAAACATCTTTTGGTTTTAAATAGTAATGTAGTAAAACATTGAACCTAGTCTTTGACCCAAAAGAAATCGAATTTTTTTCCAATCTGGGCAGTTTTTATGTTTTAATTATTGAAATAGGCACCGTAAATTTTTTTGACGGAAATAGGCGGGTCAGAGACGCTGACGGATTTAGGCTCCGTTTGGCACGAGTAGTGTAAGCTGGAACTGGGGAGTACTGAGTAGTGTAAGCTGGAACTGGCAGCTGGATTTTTGTGTCTAGCTGGGACTGAATTAGGTAGCGGAATCAGTAAAAAGTGGAAATGAGTGTTCGGGAATGGTAGTAGCGGGTTAAATAAAATGTGTATTGTTATGACCAAAATGCCCTCAATTTAATCAACATTTTGCCCCGCTCGTGCAGGTCACGTGACCGAAGAATGCCCGAATTCGGATCTTAGGTCAAAATCCCACACATCCTCTTCCCTATCTCATTCTGGAACAGCTCTTGACGGAAGCTCGCTCTCAAAGGTTGCCGCTCTTCACCGGAGCAACTAACGAACATCACCGCCAGCGACGAGCAAGGGAGGTAAGGTAGTTTGCGTATTTTCCGGCTTGAATCTCGTCTGCGTTGTTTGCGATGCGAACGAACTGACAAAAATGGGTCTGCGTTTTTTCGATCCAGTTGCAGGAGTGGTGTCGCCGAAGCCTAGATCCGAAGCCGTCGGCATATTTTGCGATCGTCGAAGACAAGGTACGCGAGTTGTATATCCCTAAAACCTAATGCATTGCCTTCGGTGTCTTTGTTGGAATGTAGGTGTAGGGTTAGGGGAAATATGTTTGCATACTCGAGATGAAATCATGGAATTGCTTTATGTCACAAATCTTGAAAGTTGATATGAATTGCATATATTTGCTTGAATAGGATGTTTGATACTTGTCCGCTGTTTTGTCTGCAACTCACAAATGTCGGAACTGACTTTGTTGTATTGAGTCATTATTTGTCCATCATTGAATGTGAATGTTTGTTTGCGGTTTGATATGCTCTGAAATTGAAATTGTTATGTTGTGATTTTTTATTGTTGGAATGGATGTGTTTTGATTTGTATTGGGTTGGAGAAAGTGGAATGTCGTCCCAGGGAACCGATAACATCGACCAAGAGGGTATTGAGAAGACTGGTGCTTGGACTCCGGAAGAGGCCAAGGCACTTCTCAGTATATGCCAGGCATATCACAAACAGAATGGGGTGGAAACGCATTTCAACTGGAGTGAAATAACGAAGAAGCTGGGGAAGGAATTTAAGAAGAAATTAAAAGGTCCAATTTGTAAGAATAAGTTTGATTACATGAAGAAGACTTGGAGGTCTTGGAGTAAATTGCGTATGGATGAGACTGGTTTGGGCTGGGATCCTACTTTAGGAATGACAACAGCAACTGGCGAGTGGTGGTTGAAGAAGTTTAAGGTAAGGCAACAACCTCTTTGTTGTATTATCATTTTTGTGGGAATGGTGCTAATTCATGTCTCATATGTGAATGTGTGCAGGAAGACAAGGCTTACAGGCGATTCAAATCCAATCCACCTGACCCTGAGCTCAGCGAACTTTGGGACACCATTTATGGGAGCATCGTGGCGACCGGTGTGCATTGTGTCTCTCCATGTATGGTTGTGCCAGACGTGACCCAAACCAGCCAAGTCGAAACCAGTGAAGCACCGTGTTTTACACTGGAGGAACTCGTGGGCATGAATGACAACTTGGACGAGAATGAGCTGCTTATGGATTTCAATGCGTCTTCTCAACAACAGATTCCTGATTATGCTTCACAGGACACCATGACTACCACCCGCAAGGACAGCCATAGTAAGACACGCCACCGACCATTGAAAAGGAAGAAGAAGGGAGCCGCCTTCCTTGAAGAGAAGCTGATCAACTGTGAGCTCAATACCGCACGTGCCCTCAGTCTCGCGGAAGCTGATTCAAAGAGCAACACAACAGTGGCGACGGATTCCAGTTTGAAAGACGCCATGGATGTTATTGAGAGGATGGTGCAGGCTGGTTCCCTGAAAGAGTTGTCGAAGCTGTGGTGCTATGCGGTAGATGAAGTGAATGATGAACAAAACCGTCGATTGTTCTTGGCCTTTAAGAGTGATGATTGTAGGCTTACATGGCTGCGTTACAGATTCAGGAAGGTCGATGGGAATGCTGGTGGCGATGAAGAGACGAACCTTGTTTGATTTTCCGACGTCTCGGTTGTTTAAGACGATGTGTTTCCTGTAGGAAATGCCATCTATTGTTTAACTCTGATGTTGAACTTTTGTTTAGGACCTTGTGTGATGTACTTTTGTTTAACTCTGTTGTTGAACCGTTGTTTGATTGACTTATGTTTTACCTTGTTGTTAAACTTTTGTTTAGGACCTTGTTATCTATTTGCATGCGTTATATTATATGATGGTATTTGTGTTACCTATTTGTTGCATATTGTAGTTATTGTTGTTA
The DNA here is from genome assembly GCA_934048045.1 of Polygonum aviculare. Lineage (NCBI taxonomy): Eukaryota > Viridiplantae > Streptophyta > Magnoliopsida > Caryophyllales > Polygonaceae > Polygonum > Polygonum aviculare. The sequence continues at coordinate 21,436,218 of OW204026.1, forward strand.
TAGGAAGTGACCTATTACTTTTGTTGTTGTGATTGGGTTGGAGACAACTCTGAAGTGACCTATTACTTATGTTGCACAGGTTAGGGAAGATGAGCAGGGGGCCACTCACTCGAAGGAGCTGGCGTCAAAGGCTACTAGCTCTAGTCATAGTTCTCCTGCGAACACAAGCCACCATAATATGCAGCTACTACCTGAAATACTTGAGGAAGATCCCGTGCTACACGTCGCCGATGACCAGCTACTTAAGGATGATGGAAATCATGGAATCCCAATCCGAACTTAGGAGCATCAATGCCTTCAGGATGGAGAGACATGTGCTTCGCCGTCTATGTGATGAGCTTCAATCCAAGTATGGCCTTCGACCATCAAAGCATATGAGTGTCCTTGAAAAGGTGGGACTTTTTCTATACACCATTTCCCAAGGGGTCTCGAATAGGGCCATATGTGAGCGCTTCCAACGGTCAGGGGACACAGTCAGTTGTGCCTTTCATGACGTCCTCGATGCAATAACGGGTCGAAAGTGTGGGTTCAACGGACTCGCCGGAGCCCTCTTAAGGCCACGGGATCCAAATTTCACTGCGATTCCCGACAAGGTATCTAAAGACCAACGTTATACACTGTTCAAGGTATGTTCAACTGCCACGTTATCCACTGTTTCGAATATAAATCTTGTAGTAACTTGACCAAGTAATGAAGTTGCTGTTGTTGGTGTTGTTGTTACGATTCAGGATGAGATTGGATGTTGGATCGTTAGTCACAAATATGAGGGCGTCCTTAACAGAGTTAAGGGCGTCCTTTCCCGAGGCGTCCTTAATAGAGATTGAGGACGTCCTTGGTTCGCAACGGAAATCAAAAGACTAAACAAGTAAAGACAATAAGTAAGGAACGTTTTTGATTTATAGAGGAACCACTCAAGTACCAACTAGTCCTTGAGTGTAAACCTCTACCTCCTTGGAGGATTTTGTAATAGCTTCTTTCCTTTCTTATTAAGTTTCCTTACAATACATTGGCGAGTAGTTACACTTCTCTGGCACTTAGAAGGCGTCCCTAAGTCCACTAGTAACAACTCCTTTAAGCCTGTAGAGTAACCTAACTTAATCTCTCCAAAGGATGCTATCACCTCTTCCTTACAGTTCGTCGTAAGGACTCTCTCACTATTTTTGTTCTTTTCTATTACAAACAGTTTGTGGTTTTGTGGTACGCTTCTCGCTCGATCTAACACCTAAGTCTCACTTGTTCTTGAGCTTGTTCTTGGTGTTCTTGGTTTTCTTGAGCGATTGACAAATTCCCTTATTATTCTCTAAAGCGTCACATCATAATAAATGCTCTAGAAGAGTATTTATAGTGACATTGGGAAAGGGCGTCATTCTCTGACGATCATGCCCTTTGGGGACGTTACAACAGTAATCGGCTTCCACGTGTCTCTGTGATGATCAAGGAAGCTTACTGGCAATTCCGTTAGGCTTGGCTGCAGGATCTTCTTCCACGTGGAGATCATGATCAAAGCTTGTCTGGTGATGTCACTTTGTCGGCCAGCTTTGGAGGACTCCAATGTAGATATTAAGGACGGTGTCCTTGTTTGTGATTTTGCCAAGTCGTTAGTTGAATGATGTAACGTCCTTACTCCTTAAGGACGGCTACATATAAAACCACTTGTTGTCCTTTTCAATATGTGTCCCTGAAACACTTGGACAACTTATTAGATCAAGGCGAGTTTGTCATATCAAAACTAAGGGACGCTAGGCACAATGTTAAGTACTAAAGGCGTCCTTAACATTGTCCCAACAATTTCCCCCTTTTTGATGATGACAAACTCTAGGCAATAATAGTTTTGAATTTAAAACCTTTAGCATGCTCGAAAACTTAAAGAGCGTCCTTTCAATACTTAGCCGTTTTTTTTAAACGCGCAAGTTTTCAATTACTTGATCTATTTTTCTCTTTTGGATTTTAGGGAGGGGACAACTATGCTGATCAAATTTTTCTTTCCTAACTAGCGTCCCTAAATTTTATTCAGAGGCAATGTGACGTCCTAAGTTCCTTTCACTAAAATTCCCCCTTAACACTTGCTTATTCTAGATAACTAATAAGAAGCGCATCTCTGCAAAACTACACTTCCCCCTTTTGGCATCATCGAAAAGGATAACAAGTTAGCATAAGGACGATAGCACAAAATCACAACTAGAGGCAAATAAATGCTTAAACACACAAATGCACACAAGCATAAGAACTGCCATTGAAAGAAAATATAGTCAAATTACAGACATTCAGACAAGTGTTTTAAAATGAAAAGAAGCACAAGCAAAAGAGATGAGGGATAAAAGATTTAGGAAGCAGGTGATCCAGTAGGACGGTTTTGAGCATTCATTTCAGCGTCCGTTGCAGGAGGTTCTTCTTCCTCTTGTGTATCACCTTCTGTACTATCCCTGTGAATGGACTGAACTAGCAGCTTGATCATGTCGTTCTGGTTCTTAACAACTTGAAAATAGTGGTAGTTCTGTTGCATGGCAGAGTTCGATTGCTGAATAAGAACATTTCCTTGCTGTGCTAGAGCATTCTGGTTGTGGATGATAAGGGCGTATAGCTGCTTCTCAGAGTAGGCTTCAGTGTTGGACGGAGAAGGGGAGCACTGAAAGAAGGATGGCTGTTGTTGAGGAGGAAGGTGGGAAGGAGAGAAGTTGATGTCCATCGGCTCCTGATGAATGAAGGACGATAGTTGATCAACCTCTGCATAGCGTGCAATACGTTCTTCCTCAGTTTCAGCAATTAAGGGAGGGTCAGAGACAACTGTCTTCCCTTTCTTAGCAGCCTCTTGTCGTGCGCGCTCGTCCGCAGCAGCTTTCTTAGCAGCTTCTAGCCTTAGCTGTTTTTCCTTTGCTTTCTTTGCTGCCTCTTCCTCTTTCTTCTTCTTTTCAGCCTCTTTCTTTTCTTTCTCAAGTTGCTTTCTGATGGAGGGGAGCTCTTTGTTGTGCTTTATCTCAACAATGCCGTACTTTTGATCCCATGGCAAGCCCAAGGTGACTTCATCTCCGGGGTTGTATGCATCATTCTTGATCAGGAGAGCTTTCACCAAGCCTGGGTAAGGGAGGGCATGGTTTTTCCTTGTGCATTTAGCCATGTGCTCAATCATGATTCTGGCTAAGTTGATCTTACGGCCTTGAAGGAAGGCGTCCAGCAGCAGGAAGTCAATGGTCTGGACGATGGATTTCTTTTCTTGCCTGGGCACAATTGTCCGACAAATCATATAGTGTGCCTGGGCACCAGTAAGAGAGAGGACGGAAGCAACCCGGTCATGGAAATCTGGAGTCTTTCCATTGAAAATTCGTTTAAACAAGGCTTCCAGCTCCTTGCCTTCGACTCCAAAACCAGACGCTGGAACCCTGTGCAATGCTTCAGGTCCTGGACGCTGTTTATCAAGTCCCATTAGCTGGCGGACTGTCTTTTCAGAGAAGGTGGCAGGTTCACCATTTGCCAAGAACGTCCCTGTGCCATTCTGTATATTGATATTGAGAGAATCATAGAAACCCTGCACCAGCTTAGGATCAACTTTGACGTTCTCCTCAGAAATTTTCAACCACCCTTGAATTCTAAGAAGCTCTACAAGATCCTTTGCCTCAGAAAACTAGCTCAAGAAGGCTTCATCAAAGATTAGGGGGGCCAAAATGTGCTCATTCTTCTTGTTTTTCTTTTTTGGCAGACCAGAAGTGTTGTCCTCATTTTCTTCTTCATCATCATCATCTTCCTCATCGTTGTTATCTCCCTCTTGGAGATCTTCATCGGCCTGTCCCTCAGGAAGACCAGCAGCGTCCTTGGACGCTTTTGTTTTCCTCTCTCTAGAGGAAGGACCACTTTTTCCTTTAGGAGCAGTCTTGCCTCCCGGGTCCATTGGGACTGCTTCCCAAAGAGGGATCTCGAGAGCATCAACATCAATTTGCTCATCGAGAGAGAGAGCGTCCTCTTGCACCACATTGTCGCTTTGATTGGCAAGTTGGCGACTTAATTCTTCGTCCTTAGCAATTTGCTGCTTGGTGATTTCATCAAGGACGGTTGTTGTGTTGATCTCCTCAGAGGTAGCAGAGCCAAACTCTGCTTCAATGGAGTCGTCCGGGACGACAACAGGAGATGGAGGAGCATCTCTTTCAGCTGATGGTCCCCTTGATTTAGGAGTGAGGGGAGCTGATGGAGGGGAATTTTGAGGAGATGGGGAGTTTGAGAGGTTGACATCAGGGAAGGCTTGTTTAATTTGGAGGAGAGTGGGATCTGGAATTGAGGGGTCAAGGATTTCAAGGGGAGAGGGAGTGGATGAAGGAGTATCAAGAGGGATCGGGTTGGGTTTGGCCTTAGCAAGCTTTTGCCTTTTGAGGGGTCTTTGGTGGGGACGGTCATGTTTAAATTTGGTTCGCTCTTCCACATGAAAAGGAAATTTGTCAAAAATTTGTGTGGGTTGGGAGGAGGAAGCCTTTTGTGGAAGGGAGTTATGAACAAGGCGAGAGGGAGGAGGGGTAGGTCTTGAAGTGATAACTTCGGGAGGGGATGGAAATACTGACCTTTTTACACCCTTAGGAATTGGTGGAATATCAACAAACCTTGTGTTGGAGAGGTCAGGGATAGATTCAATCAACGGGATCCTCCAGTCTTGTCCTTGGAATGCCTCTAAAAAGATGTTCGTCCCTCCACAGTAAGGAGCGTCCTGCCCCCTGTCTTGCGCAAAACCGGCACCAGAAAGCGATCTAAGAACGTCCTCAGATTGCGAAGACGGACCTCATCTCTGCACTTCTTCATGTAGTTAGCCACTACAACATAGAGAGTCCGTGGCTTTGAGTCGATAAAGTCCTTCAAGATTTCACGATCTGAACTTCTGGGGGTCCCTCCACATAGAAAGCCCTTTTGTTAAGTCGCTTTCACTTTCCTCCCATGGAAGAACCAGAAGCATTCTGAACTCTAGACATCTTGAGAAAGATTGATCGATGATGAGTGAACGGAGACTGGCCGGAAACTTAGAGAGAGACAACCGGAGTTCTAGAGAGAAGTCAGAGCAAACGGAGTTTTGAGATTTTAGAGAGCGAAAGATCCGACAGCCGTTGCAATCAATGAATATATAGGAGGTTGGTGAGGGGCACGCTGGTAACTTCCTCAATTCAAATTCAAACTGACAACATTTCAACTTCCAAAACGGCGCTTTCCGAATGAACCTGTACTGACGTCCTCTTCTCAGAACATAACTGTCGTTTATGCAATCAATACACTCGTCCTGGAATCACCTTAAGAACCATTTTGAAAACCATGCAAGTACGTCCCGTAAAGAAAAAGTGAAGATCATAGGATGCTTTTGCAAGGTTCTCGGCTAAGGTAAGCTTAGAGTTCCCATCATTTCGGCTTATAATGAGGGTTGGGTGATCAGGGATACTCTTTTTCAAGACAATAGAGAAATTCAAAGGCGTTCTCATGATACGCACATAGCAGTTTTAGACTAGCGTCCTTGCAAATGTGAAATTAATGCATAAAGTACTTTGCAAGTATGAAATCAACTAAACATAGCCAATCACTAAGGGAATAGTAGAACGGGACTTGCTACTTAAAAGTTATCATCCCCATGAGCAACCTGAGATGCTCAAAGGGACGTCTATCAAGTGCCTTAGTGAAAATATCAGCTATTTGGTCCTCAGTCCTTACATGCCCTATACTTATAAGTCCTTGTTCAACATTATCACGCAAGAAATGATGTCTTATATGAATATGCTTTGTGCGTGAATGAAAAAGAGGATTTTTAGCAATTTCAATAGCACTTGGATTATCACATAGAATATGAATAGTTTCAAGATTGATACCGTAGTCCTCAAGTTGATATTTGATCCAGATGACTTGTGAACAGCACGAAGCAGCAGCAACGTACTCAGATTCCGCAGTTCAAAGCGCCATAGAGTTCTGTTTCTTAGATCCCCATGAGACTAAGCATGAACCAAGGAACTGCGCCATTCCTGAAATGTTTTTCCTATCGATGACATGACCAGCATAATCAGCGTCCGAGTAGCCAACAAGCTTGAAGGACATCTTCCTTGGGTACCACAGACTGATATCATCACGTCCCCTGAGGCAGCGAAAGATTCACTTGACCTCTTTCCTGTGGGACTCCTTTGGATTAGCTTGGAAGCGTGCACACAAGCAAACGGCAAACATTATGTCGGGACGGCTTGCGGTCAAATAGAGCAAAGAACCAATCATTCCTCGATAGAGCTTTTGATCAACGTCCTTCCCTTGTTCATCTGCGTAAAGACACGAATTGGGAGAACAAGGAGTAGCAACTGGTTTGGACGTGTTCATCTTGTACTTTTCAAGCATTTCACGGACATATTTTTGTTGATGGATGCGCGTCCCTTCTGTGAGTTGGTTGATTTGAAGTCCCAAGAAGAAATTGAGTTCTCCAATAAGGGACATCTCAAACTCACTACTCATTAAGGACTTGAACTCATCTACAAGTTTCATGTTAGTACTACCTAAGACTATATCATCAACATAGACTTGGGCAATCAAAATGTCCTTGTAAAATTTCTTAATGAACAAAGTTTCATCAATTGAACCTCTTGTGTACCAATGAGACAAAAGAAAGGATGCAAACCTGTCGTACCATGCACGAGGGGCTTGCTTGAGTCCATAGAGCGCTTTGTCCAAGTAGTACACATGATCTGGGTAAGAGGCGTCCTCGAAGCCAGGCGGCTGAGCAACATACACTTCCTCCTTGAGTTTTCCATTGAGAAAGGCAGTCTTGACGTCCACCTGAAATAACTTGAATCCCTTGTGTGCGGCAAAAGCAATAAGAAGACGAACGGCCTCAATTCTTGCAACAGGAGCAAAGGTTTCATCATAGTCAATGCCTTCCTCTTGCTTGAATCCTTGAGCCACCAGTCTTGCCTTGTTCCTAGACACACGTCCACTTTCATCAAGTTTGTTTCTGAACACCCAGCGCGTCCCTATGATGTTTTTTCCTTTAGGATGAGGGACGAGGGTCCAAACTTTGTTCCTTTCAAACTGGTTGAGTTCTTCTTGCATTGCTTGAATCCAGTCAACATCCAGAAGTGCTTCCTTAATGTTCTTTGGTTCCACCATAGACACAAAGGCATTGACTATGATGAAACCTTTGCTCTTGTTGCAAGAATTGAGGCCGTTCGTCTTCTTATTGCCTTTGCCGCACAGTTGATTTACATGCATGAAAATAATAAAACACACTTATACATAATATTATTATTACATACATAACCGACCACTAATTTTTGCAATGGAGGTGAACGCCACATAACCGGCAGAAAGCCGGCTTCTTGGGCCTTCGGGAACCATAGACAACTCTCCAATAGTTCCCCCCCCCCCACAGCCTCGCCGTTGTCCCCAATGGGTTCGGCCTATGGGTTGCTTGGTTCGGCTCGAACCTCGGAGCGCCTTGCCCCAACACGCCTCCTCCATGTAGGACGAGCGTTACATTTCTTACGGGGAAAGCCCTTGTTCCCCGTGTGCCTAGCCACCGGCCCACGGGCCTCCGCAGCGTTGGAGGTTTCAGGAATAGACGCTTTTTCGTGTCCGGGACCGGTCTCCATCTTCATACGAATAGGAGACCATTTCCACTCCGAGTGTCCCTGGGACTTGCGCCCCTCCCCGCACTCCACGGTCAAGCGATGGAACTCATCGAAGTAATCGAGCGTCCAATCCTCGGGAGTGAACTCCCCAATCTCCACATCATCCCACACAATTGGACCGACACTCCATGTGGGACTAGGGGGCTCAATCTTGACTTCTCTCAAAAGAGACGTCCCCTCCCACTCGTTTGCCATATCTAACACTTCAAAACAAATGAAAACATGCTAAATGCAAACAAATATTAATCAATAAAAATAACGTTGAAGATTGTTGAGATTAGGGTGTACATGCATGGAAAATATGATATAATATAATGCATTTTAATCATATTGTTTTGGTTGAAGGAAACGGCCCTTGTACATCCTAAAAACGATAGTCAAGGTTACATGAGTAGACCCATTTAAGGATAGTCTCATGGGTAGACTCAATGAAGAGTAATCCTTTAGGTGTAGACTCCAACGGAGTTATCACCACCGTTCCTTAAATTTAACTGACCTAGATATCGACAACGAGTCGTGTACAAGGCACTTTCCTTCAACGTTATTTGCCCCTATTCCATGCCAGGGTACGTATGCAAATAAGTTGTGAGATAAAACGTTCCGGAGAAACCCGAGTAATGGCGGCAAACCCAAACCTCGATGTAAACACATACCTGGTTCGTCCTTGACACTTGTGGTAAAGAAACCCATGGAAGATGACGTTTTTCCTTCCATACTTGACTTGTCTAAAGTCTCCTTATCCTTGGATAACGTCCTTGAACTTTGCAAGGCAAAAACCGAACCTCTTACTTTCCCTTAGTCGACAATACACTCAAACAACGGTGTGTTGTCTTCCTCAACTTCGTGAGTACACTACGAGAGATTTCCTCTGGATCTCAGGCTGAAATTTTGAGAAATTTGTGATCAATATGTCTACTAAATTGTATCTAAAAATGGGCTCAATCCAAGCCTTATATATGCCAAAGAGGGGCGGTTCATTGGCGGTTACTATAGGATAACCTCTCCTTAATTTTAGGAGTTGGTTACAAGGGATAACCACCCTTTTTGTGCCTGGAAGGGGCCGGCCCTCATGGCCATCTTATAGTCCATCCAATGCTTAAGAGAAGGCCCAAAATTCAGCCCAAAAGGGACCCAAGGGAGCCGGCTAGGTTAGGCCCAAAACTAGACTACAATGCAGTCCATACAAGGCCCATACCAAGCCCAAGTAGGCAGCCCACGTGGGGCCCAAGCCATGGCCCATGGGCCTAGCCCATTAGGGGCCCATGCTAGGTCCCTCCCTAGGTAAGGTAGCTAGGTACCAAGCTAGCATAGGTAGCTAGGTAGTTATCTAGCTCAGCTAGACAGCTTAGCTAGTACATGGAGCTACGTGGGGAGCAAGCATATGGAGCTAGCATCTTAGCTAACATATGAAGCTAGCTTCCAAGATAAACTCTTGATCTAGGTTATTGGTACCGAGCTTGCTTCTGAAGCTAGATTCCTGGTGCCCAGTGCCAAGCAACTCTCAAGCTTGGAGTCCGACAAGGACGTTCCATTAGTGCGAGGAGAAGCTTTCATACTTGCGTATGAGGTTGCACCAAGCTTCCGTATACCAACCTTTTCACTCAAACCATACATAAAGCTTAAGCAAACTTCCAATGAGCCATCGTTGCTTATGCCACAGCCTAGGCACGCTCAAGCGCGCCTTGTAGCCAACCGAGAGCTAGCGCTCATCGCTACGGCCTAGGCACGTCACCGCTCAAGCTGCGCCCGAGCTAAGGTGCGCCCTAGTCAAGATCCAAACTTGTGCCTTACCATGCCACTCTCACCTTTAGAGGTTTCCCGAGCTTAGGCACTAGCACTACAAGCTTCAAAATTAGTCTCGAAGCTACCCTTAGTTATCCTTCCTCGTGGTTTCTCTTCTTCTTTACCTCTTAGCACACCAAAGACAAGTCACCACATATCCGAGCTTCCAAAGTCGCTCAATGTGATCCTTATTCTCAACCATCAAGACGTATCAATAATCAGGGGGACCGGCGACTGCGCAAATCACCAACATTTTCTTGCCCCCTAAGCCATCCGATATCTTATCCCATCTAAGGATAAGATCTTCCTCCATAAATTACCCTAATCTAGAATAACTAACCTAATAAATAAATAAAAGGATAGAAGCAAAATAAATAAGGATAGGCATAATAAATATGGTATGACAACTAATAAGATACCGATACCTACTTGATATCGGAATCAAATCCCGCCTACATTTGCCCCCTCCGGGACCTTATACGTGTGTGCCCTGCACTATCCCATGTATAGGGACCGGAACTAAAGTGGTGAGTGGCCATGCAGATTAGGGCGCTCTTATTCGTATATTCATATATTTGTACATCTGCATGCGATGAATGCGGGATCCATGCAACTCATATGCAAACGTCACACATGGTCTTTGTCCATCAATGAGTCGAGCGTTTGATTCTCTATGTCGGAAAAAATCTAAAAATCACGAAAAACATGTGACAATAATTCCCGGGGATTTTATTAAAAAATAAAAGTGTTCGTAAAATAAGAGAAGTCTGTAACGAAAAAGTCCTTGTCAACATATCGAATCCAACACTCGCATCATTGGTAGAACTTCCTCAATTTCGCTATATTCCATGTGCGCGGCACTGGTCGACTATCCAAGTGCTTCAGCACATATGCCCCCTGCCTTAATGCCGCGGCTACAACGTAAGGGCCCTCCCAAGTTGGTCCGAGCTTTCCATCCATGGGGTCGTGCGTGCTTCCTATGACCAGCCGGAGCACTAAATTGCTAACTTCTAGGCTCCATGGGTGTGCTCGTCGCGCAACGACTCACTTAGCGGTGCTTTGGTAGGTTGCAAGGCGTATGGTTGCGGCTTGCCGTCGTTCCTTGGCCAAGAAGAGGCTATCGGCAAGGGCTTGGTCATTCTCGCTCCGGTTGAGGGTCGTTCTCAAAGTCAAAAAAGCCCAACCTCCGATGGGATGACTGCTTCGGTGTTGTAGGTCATAGCGAAAGGTGACTCGCCCGTCGACCTTTGGGGAGTGGTGCGATACGCCCATAGGATGGCTGGAAGTTCCTCCGCCCAACGTCCCTTTGCTTGGTCGAGACATTTCTTGAGTCCGTCCACGATGATCTTGTTGGTTACTTCCGCTTGTCAGTTCGATTGGGGGTAGCCCACGGATGAGTAGATGTTCAGCCCTTGCAATACTCCTTGAAGTTTGCGCTATTGAGTTGAGTTCCGTCATCGGATATAAGTGCTCTTGCGATGCCGAAGCAGGTGATGATGATTTCCCAAACGAACTTACGCGTATCCAAGTCGCGGATGTTGGCTAAGGGTTTGGCCTCTACCCATTTGGTGAAGTAATCGGTAGCGGTGATGAGGTACTTCACATTACTGCGAGCTTTTGGGAACGGACCGACAATGTCTAATCCCCATTGTGCGAACGACCAATGACTTGTGATGGCGTGGAGGTCCTCAGCAGGTAGGTGTGACATCCGGGCGAATTGCTGGCATTTTTCGCACTTCTGGGCGTAATCTTCCACATCCTTTTGCATGTAAGGCCACAAATACCCTTGGGTACGAGCGCGCGATGCGAGGCTACGACCGCCGGTATGCATTCCGCAGCTTCCTTCATGGAGTTCGTAGAGGAGGGGCTCAACCTTCTCCAAAGGGACACATCTCAGGTAGGGACCGGAAAAAGACCTTCGGTACAAGATCCCTTCTGGAGTACGTTCTCCTTTAGATAGCGGATCAGGGGCTCTTGCCATCCCAAGTTCCCAATCTCCCCATCCCCCGGGAGCTCATCCGGGACAGAGTCTTCTCCTACCATCATTAGGTCGGGGTCGTCATTTATTAGGGGACACCCGGGCACTTCCACTTTGATGGTCGATGTGAGCGAGCTTCCTGATTGGGAAGCTAACGTGGCGAGCGCATCTGCAGCTTGGTTCAACCTTCGCGATCATTGCTCGAGCTCGAAGTGCTCAAAAGATGCTAATACGGTCCTAGCTTTCTTCGCGTATCTGGCTAGCCTCACGCCCTTGGTCTCATAAACTCCGAGTACTTGATTGACGATAAGTTGCAAGTCGGAGAATACGAGTATGCGTCGGACTCCCAGGCTAGCCGCAGTTTCGAGACCGAGAGTCAAGGCTCCGTATTCGGCCTCGTTGTTGGTGGTGTCGAAGTCGAGTCGTACTGCTAGGTGCAGCGTTTCTCTAGTTGGCGGAGTTAGGACAATCCCGATGTCGGATCCTATCTCCAAAGTCCAACTTTCTAGGGCCGGATCCGAGCTCGCACATACAGATCTCGCTCCGGAATCGAACAGAAGGTTTTGGGGGAAAACCGCGCTCGCGGCTTCCGGACCCGTGCCCGCGGCTTCCAAACCTTTCGCCCGCGGACGATGCTTGGGGGCCAAGGGGAGTGTTCTGTCGGTGAACAGTGCCTACGGCCTTGGCCTCCGCGCTAGCGGTGTTGCCTGTTGGCTCGGTCAACTCAGCGATGAAGTCAGCCAAGACTTGCCCGTTAATAGCTGTTCGTGGTACGTATTTGATGTCGTATTGGCCAAGCTTGACGACCCACTTTGCGATCCTTCCGGACTGGTCGGAGCTAGCGAGGAGAGATCGAATAAGATAAGCAGTGACCACCTGGATCAAGTGCTCATGGAAATAGTGGTTTAGCTTACGATATGCCGTGAACAAGGGGAGGAGCAATTGTTCCATAGGCGAGTAACGGGTCTCTACATCAAGTAAGGTCTTGCTAGTGTAATAAACGGGGCGTTGTTCCCTCCTGATATCATTACCTAGCATGGCGCTCACCGCTCGGGATGATACGGCCAAGTAAAGCTTAAGGACGTCTCCCTTTGCTGGAACGGTAAGGTTGGGTGGCGACTGGAGGTATGTCTTTAACTTCTGGAGGTCTCGCTCACAATCATCGTCCCACTCGAATGTCGTCTTCTTCTTTAAGGCTTTGAAGAACGAGTCACACGTATCCGAACACCTGCTGATGAACCGATTAAGGGTGGTAGCCATCCCGGTGAGCCTTTGGACCTCTTTCACATTTCTAGGGCTGACGAGGGAGTTTATAGCGCGAATTTAATCGGAACTGGCCTCGATACCCCGGCACATCACTAGATGCCTTAGAAAATTCCCTGAACGGACCGCAAAGGCGCACTTTGCAGGATTCAGTCGCATTTGAGCAGCTCGTATGACGTCGAAGATCCGTTGCAGGTCTTCTAAGTGAGTCGACGCTCGTCTACTCTTCACGTCCATATCGTCAATGTAAGCCTCGACCGTTATCCCAAGATGTTCGCCAAACAACTTGGTGATGAGGCGTTGGAAGGTTGCTCCCGCGTTCTTTAGTCCAAAAGGCATCACTTTGTAACAAGAGGTCCCTCGTGGAGTTATGAACACGATCTTTTCTTGGTCTTCGCCATACATGGGGATTTGGTGATATCCCCTGTGTGCGTCTAAGAAACTCATCTGATCTGCTCATGCCCCGCGGTGGCGTCCACCAATTGATCGATCTTAGGGAATGGGAAGAGATCCTTAGGGCATGCCTTACTGAGATCGGTAAAGTCCACGCAGACTCTCTAATCTCCCGTCTTTTTCTTGACGACCACGGTGTTGGCCAGCCAGGTCGGGTACCATACTTCTCGGATCACGTCGGCTTCCTAAAGCTTCTTGATTTCGGCGATGATGGCCTCAGCGTGTTGGAAAGACGATCGCCGGGCTCGCTGCACCACCGGCTTCATATTTGGACTCACGTTCAGCTTATGACACGCAACTTCTGGGCTGATTACGGGAAGCTCGTAAGGACTCCATGCGAATAGATCGCGGTTCCTTTGTAGGAGCTCCGTAATGTCCGAGAGCTCTTGCGGGGATAAGGCTTCTCCGACATAAAAGACCTTCTAGGGGTCTCCACCCCGGAACCTGGACTAATTCGTTGACGGATTTGTCATGAGGTTCTGATCCTACGTTGGTCATTTTCTGGAGAAAATCTGAAGACAAGCCCTTAACTTCTTTGGGGTCGGCTTCGACCTTGAGACCTCCTTCCAAATTTTCGCAGAATTCAGGGTGGAGTGGTTCCGCGCTCGCGGGTCCTTGGACCGCTCCCGTGGGTACGGTTGTGGGATAGGGTAGGGCTTATAAAAAATGAAACGCGGCGGTTGCCCCCAGTCTTGTGCTTGCGTGTTTGGTTGGGTCGCAAAAAGGCTTCTAGGGGCGAACCCCGCCCACAACTCCTTGAACCGCGCCCGCGCTAACATTTCGAGCGAGAGGTTCTGAGGGGAAACCGTGCTCGCGGCTCCCTGATCCGCGCACGCAGATCGCTTTTCTCCTATGAGGGAGCGCTCCGCCATCGCGACGGTAGTTGGGCGGTCCGAGCCATAAGCGCCCACGGATCCGGCCGAGCGTTCTCGCTTCCAGCTTGGTGGAGCCGTGCCGTCAAAGGGCTCAGTACGGTGGTCCATGGAGTGTGTCCAGTATCGGGGCGGGCCAGCCTCCCGCTCGCCGCGAGGTGGACCCTGTCGTTCGTCACGTGTTTGCGGCGTTCGGTGGTGGCGATCGTCACGCCGGTAGGGCCGGCGACGCCTATTTCCACCCGAGGATCCGGATCGACAATCCTTGTCTCCTCGGTTCTTGGTTGAAGGGTAGACGAAGGTCGAAAACCTAGTTCATTTCTCACAGACGGCGCGAAATGTTAGTACACAAAATCTGTCTGTGTACAAGTCTCAACTCTTTCTTCAATGACTTCTTCTTCTACGTGCCTCTTCGCCTTCAATAACCTGCAAAACAATGGACATAGCGGCAAGCGACCCCTAACCCACCTCCGATGCTTAAGTCAAGAAGGGCAATGTCGAGAGAAGCGTTCGAGGTAGAGCGATGTAGGCTAGGTTTACTTGGCACATGGCGAATACATGTGAATTTATAGGGAAGGGGTGAGGCGTAGGGGGTCGATTCCCCCATATGGGCCGATCGGATGGGCATAGGGCGAGGGCGAGGTGATTTCTTGCCCCCTAAGCCATCCGATATCTTATCCCATTTAAGGATAAGATCTTCCTCCATAAATTACCCTAATCTAGAATAACTAACCTAATAAATAAATAAAAGGATATAAGCAAAATAAATAAAGATAGGCATAATAAGTAAGGGGGGACGCTCAGGTGAGATATGTGGATAAAGAGGGTGCATAATAGGATAAAATTTGTGGTGGGGGGGGGGGGAGATGATTATTCATACGTGATTTTTGAAATGGAAATCTCCTTAATTATAGGGATTTGATATGAGGAAAATTAGGAGGGAACCTGCTAAAAAATAGGGAATTTAAAATGGAAGTTTCATAATTCTAGGGATTAAAAATCAATAATTTACCGTAAAATTGAAAATTCGTTAGTGAATTCAAGAAAAATTATTTATCAGTGTTTGAATAACTATGTACGGTGGTTTGAAAAATTACAGAGTTGAACATGTTTTATTGTTTTATGAATCTTTTTCTAATTTGGTGTGCTCATATATATCACTAGAGTTGAATAAGTACTTGTCTTCATATGAAAATCAATTCATTATAGGTTGAATCGTTACATGTTAAAATAAAAAAGAAAATAAGGACCTTATGTGAGCAATTGAGCATTGAATATGTAAATATAATGCATTGAAAGATGAAAATAAGCATTGTTACATCTCGAATACATAGTACGATAAGTTTGAATAAGCATTCATTACTATCACATCCTCCTTCTTGAGTAACTGCATAATAAAACACACAAATATGAATAACAATTCATGCATAATAGTACACACAACTAAAGAAACATTCATCATATAATGCATAACTATCAAAACGAACAACACTATTGCAAAAGTTAACTTATAATCATTGAAAAACACTAGTGTACAGCATGAAAATTACAAAACTATTTATGTCTTTTATTTGAAAATTTGTTATCAACATGTAGAAAAACATAGTAGACACAAATGAAGCATAAATGAAAAAGCACTTTGTTCTTCTTGTAATGAATAAGTTCGTGTAAATATTTGAAAAAAACGCAAAGAGAGAAACCATTATATAATTGAAACTAATATGTGAAAAACGTTGTCTTATAATTGTTGAAAAATACTATTGTACAACATGAAAAATACAAAATGTTTATATCTGTTATTTGAAAAATTATTATCAATTTGTAGAAAAACATAGTAGATACGAAAGAAGCAGAAATGAAAAAGCACTTTGTTCCTCTTGTAATGAATAAGTTCTTGTAAATATTTGAAAAAAACGCAAAGAGAGAAACCATTATATATTTGAAACGAATATGTGAAAAATTTGTCTAATAATTATTGAAAAATACTACTGTACAACATGAAAAGTACAAAATGTTTATATTTGTTATTCAAAAAATTATTATCAATATGTTGAAAAACACAATAGACATGCATGAAACATAAATGTAAAACACTCAGTTCATCTCGTCATGAAAACGTTCGTGTAAATAGTTGAAAAAGATTCAACACAATCCAAACAAGATTCGTACTTATTCGTGAACCCATTTATACTACTTACTTGAAAAATAGGTGATCAATTATATATTTAGAGATAAATAATTGAAAAACAACGTGCTATGTGGTGAAAAACACACAATAAATATACTGTAAACACAATATATAGAAATTTAAATGTTAACTTTATCAATGAATAAGTCCTTATAGTTTGGTGAAAACAATTCAAATTTGTATGAAATACATTGAAATACTAAATAATTCTGAAAATCTATTATGATGAACAATGCAGAATAGATACATGAAAAAACCATTACATAACAATTCACATGTTGATCCTATTAATGAAAAAGTCCTTATGGTAAAATGAAAAAGACTCAATTAAAGTGTTAGATACGTATTTTGAACTAAAGCATTGCAAAACAACTGTGTACACCATGAAAAATACATGACAGATTAGTGAAATCAAAGAACAAACCTTCATGTTTGCGTTTGTTGGAGCTCTTTGGAATAGGTGATCTAGCCATATGATTACTTGCAATATGATCATGATTTCTATCAAAATGACAGGCAAAATCACCAATACAATTGGAAATTACCAAAAAACACAATTTCTCATGTTAAATTCACATGAGATGATGCATGTAGCGAAACTAAAACCCTAATAAAAAATGAAATACCCAAATCTCACATCAAATTGTCTGAATCATGCAAAATAAAGACCATATCGTCTCAACAAAACCCTAATCGTATTCTATTTGCACTTGTTTTCAAGCACACAACCAATTTTAGGGGAACGATCTTCAAAAAAAACCTCAATCGCGTCAACGATTCACGTGCCTGAAATCGAGTGAAGTATATTAAACCTTAAAACTAACAATTCACTTGCCTGAAATCTGGTTTTGTGGAACAACTTCAGCAAAACCCGAGCACCTCACCCCCTTCAACCAATTATGAACAGAGGTGTATACACTGGCGATTTCAGAAGAGCTTGAAGATGAAAAATGGGGTTGAACGAAGAGATGAAGAAAGAAAGAAAGAAATGGTAGAGATTGTGAGAAGAGAGTAACCGTAGGGGAAGATGAATAGAATTGATTTGGAGAGAGTGTGTGTGAGAAAATATGGAAGCAAATCTTGGGTTTTTTCCATAATATGGAAAAAAGATTTTCAAAATCGATTTTAGAAATAATCACGTACTTCTCATCTATTGTATGCTTGTACACATAATTTTTCCCATTATGTGCCGTTGATCTTCATTGATCTAATGACTATAATTAAGAAGCACGTTACACTACAAGAAGAAGACTTACTAGAGCACTATTCATAAATAAGATATGACAATTAATAAGATCTCGCTACCTAATTGATATCAGAATCAATACCCGCCTACAATAAGCTTTATTTATTTTATTAGTTCTCGTCACATTTATTATAGTCCTCAAAATACGTGTTGATAGTAGCTTTTGTTTAATTATGTAGGTTGTACAAGAAGGTTAAATGTTAGCCGTTCAGAATGTGCAAATTAACTAGAGACTTCTATAAGTCATTTTTTATTTGAAATTTGGTTTGCATTTATTAATTCGTACAATGACTAGCTAAGTTATAAGTATTATTTAATAGAACAATATATAAAGTTATATTTTTAGTTGGTTTTCACATGTTTGGAATAAGGGTTATTGACATTAAAATTATAATATTTTATTTTTATTTGTTTTTCATTTTTGTTTTGCGTGAATAAGTTTTCTCGTTGAAATCCTACAACGACATTTATATATTTTCCTTGCTAATATTATCTTCAACAACGAATATAGATTCATGGCTATAAATAATAATTTTAAGTATTATTTATTTAAAATAATTTACTTATTAGTTACCATCAATGAGGAAATAAAATGATTAGCGAGAAAAAATGTTTGTCAATTATAAAATTTAGCAACAATTATCTAATTGTTGAAGTTATTTAGCAATGAACATGTATGTCTTTTGGCGAGGAAAATAACGATCGCTAAATTATAACAAGGAAAATTATACTCGTCACGAATACGCTTCTACGTGGATTTTTTTATTTCTTCGTTGAAACCTTTTCTTGACAAGCTTTCTACGATGAACTAGTGAGGAAATACTTTTCGCGCCCAACACCTTTAGCGACGAAATCTGTACTTTCAGTGAGAATTTTTCCTTGTAGAAACACATTTCTATTGCAGCTTGATGTGCATCATACCTTGGAGAGTGAGAGCTACCAGATCGATCAAAGCCATAGGGACTCGTGTAAAAAGGGACCAAATAAGTTTGAGGGCCCATTATGTGTAGTCCATGGGGTATGTACCGCCCTGGTGATGGTTGATATCGCCCCCTGCTTGGTCGTGACCGACCCTTGTTGGGTAGACACCACCCCTCCCGAGTTGGTTCCTTAGTACTTCCCAATCGATGACATTCTCTCGTAGCGGTGGGTTGGGCACGGCTCTCGGGAACCTGCTGGGTACGCATCTAACCATCTCATTGCCCATGACATGTGGTGTCAAAAGGGTAGGCTGTTGGCGCCCAAGCATCGTACCAATTGAGCCGGTATAAAAACTCACAATCCTCTTTGGTGAGTACCACGTTGTGTGTACCTTCATTGAGCTTTGTACTTGTTGACAAAGGTGCCGGTCTTGGATTGGTGGACAACTTGAGCATTGGTGTATTACTTCACATCTACGGGGATGACCTTCCTTGAGGAGTAGAGGGAGAAGTCGAACCTGAAAGACTTAGCAAGGATGGCCAATAGCTAACCGAAATAGGTGTTCTTGTGGAAGCCACGAGGGCTAAGGTCGGCGGTGGCAAACTCGAACGCCAAGTTCATCTGCTTGGGCATCTCAAAGAGCATGTTGGCCAACCATGTGAGCTCGCGCTTGTTGGGACGTGAAAGCTCATACTTGGGCCAAATCATTGAGCGTAGGATGCACACGATGACCCTTAAGACGGGGTTAGCTATGTGCCGGCCTTGAAGGGCGTTGGATGGGACGTCCGCCCGGCCGATGATGTAGTGCCAGGACTTCTTATTCGGGAAGTCATTCATGGTGTACACCCTAGATGGTGCACGGAAGCCAAGAATCTTGTTGAACCTTTTGATGGTCATTGCATAGCGTTTGTTGCCAAGCTTAAACTTAATTGTGGAGTCGTGTAAGTCGTTGTCGTCCACCTCCATTGTGAAGTCCAACATGAACTCGCAAGTAAGAGCTATGTGGTGCTCCTCAATGGGATGGGTGATGAGATGTTTTGTCCCAATCCAAGAGAAGGCTTCCAACACCGCTTCATGCACATCAATCCTCTCGGCACCAGCTCATTAGTATGCTCGAACTGCCAATTCTCCTTCCCACATCTCAACGCACCGGGCCTGCTGCTCATTAAAATAGAAGTTCAAATAGTCCTCTTTTTGTGGTTGCCTGTCTTTCTTTTGCTTCTTGGTGGGTCTCCTTGATAAAGAGACCATTGTCCTACAAAACATTTTAGCTCCCGAGATAATTTCGAAACTCATAGAGGACAAAAACCACACAAAGATCACACATAGAACCACCAAAGAAGCACCCCATACTTACAATAAGCACATGTTTCAATCTCATAAAAAATTCTTAACCAAGCATGCTTAATCATGAAAAATGGGTAAGTAATGGGAAATCTCATGCTTAAATCACTCAAATCATGGAAGATTAGCTAAATAATAATGCTATCATCAAGATTACGAGGCAACCGGTGTCGGGATCGACCCTTGGAGGCTCGTAAACGCACAAAGACGCACCAAAGCACACGAACAAGAACAAAGCATGGTCGTGACCGACCATGGGTAGGTCGACACCGACCACCTGGGCGAAAAAGTTGCCCGAAAAATCAGCACAATGAACATCAATGGCTACCCAAAAATCCTAGAAAAAATCATACGAGCCCAAAATCGACCAAACAACCAAGTATCAAGTAAGGAATCATCTCACAAACCACCAATCATCAACCTATCATGCGGATTTAAGCATTAAAGCACACAAACAACCCAAAATTTCACATTCAAACTCAAGAACACCCAAAACCTAGATTTTCAACTAAACCTTCGAAATAAATCAAGTAAACTTGCATTTAAGAGCAAAGGATTAGAAGAATATACCAAATATGAGTAGAACAAGAAGAATGAGTAAAGTAAGAGGGTCGTAACCAAGCACTTGGATGGGTTGAAAAATTGGGGTTTTTTTGTGGGTTTCGAATTGGGTGGAATGAGTAGCCCAAAGGTGGATTTGAGTAGAAGAGAGAGGAGTAGTGATGGATCATTGAGATTTGAGAGCAATGGAGCAAAATCGGGTTTTGAGAGCTATGGAGGGTCGATGGTAGGCGGTCGGTGGGGAAGAAAGAGGGAGAAAGGGGTAGGTTAAAAGGGATTAAAAGTTCAAGGACTTACTTGCAATTTCCAAAAAATAGTTCAAATTTTACCATTTTGCAGACTAGGTTGGTACCGACCACATGGGGGTTGTGACTGACCTCCCCTGGGCTTCCGTTCCCGTCCATTGTGTTGTGTTCCGACCCTCTTGTTCCCTTTCGATGCCTCGGATCCCTACAAAACTTTAGTGGAGATGAAAGACAAGATTCCTAACTACTCTCAATTAAGAAAATCAAATTAATCTAAGCTAAAAACGTCCAAAATAAAAAGAAAAAGAAAAGGCAAAGAGCAGGTTGCCTCCTGTAAGCGCTTTATTTAACGTCTTTAGCTAGACAAGAGATAGCTCAACTAATCGGAGGATGTGAGAGCCCATGTGGCTCGGATTTCCTCATCGGGCTCCACTTTGAAAATCCCTCCGTTCTCACCCATAAGGTCGACCGCCCCATGTAGGTAGATATGATGAACCATGAATATTCCACTCCATTGGGTTCGTAGCTTTCTGGGGAAGAGTCAGAGCCTTGATTTGAAAGGAGTACTTAATCCCCGGCTTTGAAGAGCTTTGGGACAAGCTTCATGTCATGCCACTTTTTGGTTCTCTCCTTGTAGATCTTGGCATTCTCATACGCCTTTAGCCTCAACTCCTTTACTTCTTGCAAGTCCATGATACGCTGTGCTCCGGCCGCATCGAGGTCCATGTTGAGCTCCTTGAGAGCCCATAAAGCTTTGTGTTCGAGCTCGACGGGCAAGTGACATGACTTGCCATACACTAGATTGTCACGAGTGGTGCGGAGTGGCGTCTTGTAGGCGGTGCGGTATGCCCATAGTGCATCATCAAGCTTAGAGGACCAATCCTTCATTGAGTGGGAAACCGTCGGCTCTAGCATGCTCTTGATTTTCCGGTTGGACACCTCCACTTGACCGCTAGTTTGGGGGTGGTAAGGTGTTGCCACCTTGTAAGATACCCTATACTTGGTCAAAAGGGCCTCGAAGCTCTGCTGAATGAATTGAGATCTGCCATCACTAATAAGAACTTGGGGAACACCAAAGTTGGGAAAGATGTTGGTCTTCATGAACTTGGCCATCACTCATGCATCATTTGTTCTTGTGGCTATGGCCTTGACCCACTTGGAAACATAGTCAACCGCCACGAGGGTGTACTTGTAGGGACCCGAAGAGGGGAAGGGTCCCATGAAGTCAATACCCCATACGTCGAAGAGCTCGACCTCTATGATTCCCGTGAGTGGGTTCTCGTTCCTCCATGTAATGTTTCCCGCACGTTGGCACTTATCATACGCCGTCACATATGCTTGAACGTCCTTGAAGAGAGTCGGGCAATAGAATCCACTTTGAAGGATTTTCGCGGTGGTTTTGAAGTCCTTATCATGGCCGCCCGTCGGGAGAGTGTGACAATGTCGGATGACTCCCTTTATCTCATCGTCCGGTGCACAACACCTGAAGATATGATCACTCCCTTGCTTGAACAGGTAAGGATCATCGCAATAGTATTTTTCCTGACGTCGTGGAGGAACTTCTACTTAGCTTAGGAAAGTCAATCCATCGGGAATAATTCCTCCTACAACATAGTTAGCAAAATCCGCAAACCAAGGGGTTCTCGCCCCTCTAGTAGCATGTGTGGAATGGGAAGAGGATGGAGAAGAGGAAGAAGAGAGAAGACTACTAGTAAGTACACAAGAAGAGGGAGAAGAGGGAGAAGAGTGACCTGGTTCGACCTCAGTTCGGGTCGGAGTGTGATGTCATGCTTTTAGTTGATTTTCATAGGTTATTTTCTATGTTGTTTTGTGTCTTTCCTAGTAGTTTGTTTTGGTTTTGCATAAGATTTCAACTCTCTTTTGAGGGTCAGAGTCGTTTGTGTTTGCTTTTGGGTTTTGTAGGTATTTGGAGCGTTTAGGAGAAGTTTTCGAGCTTATTAGAGCATTCTAGGAGATGGTGTCATGTAGCGGTTTTTGAGTTTCAAGTCAAGTGGAGCTTTTCAAGTGTGTCAAGGATGGATTTGCAAGCCAAGAGGTGTCTTAAAAGGAGTTACAAGAAGTCTAAAGAAGCCAAGAAACATCAAGGAAGAAACACCGAAAGAAAGGCCAAGCTTTGGAGCAAGTTCGAGACAAGACGGAGACAAGTTGCATGCTGAAGAGGGTCGTTGGAGACCTCCTATAGGTAGGCCACGACCCACCTAGGTCAACATCGACCTACCCTTGGTTGTGCACGACCTCCCCTGATGCCTAGCGGGCGGAAACTTGCCGCCGAAGTAATTATCTTTTGGGTCTTTAAATTATGGATAGAGGGTTGTTTCCTTTTTAGAACTCTTGTACCTCTATATAAGGAACCTTAGGGGTCTCTTTTCTGATATGCTTTATTATCCAAACTCTTGGACAATTTAGAGAGACTTGGAAGGTTTGTTAAGATTTCGAGGATTTGGAGGATTGTAAGGTTGGATCTCTTTTCTAATTCAAGTTGTTTTCTTTTGATCATGTCTTCTTCTTCTTTCATGTTGAAAGTCATCCATGAGATTATGATAGGTTAATTAGTAGATCATTGATTGTTGTTTGCATGCATGATTATGTTGTGGTAGATCCTTGGTCCTAGATATTTTTCCCATAAGTTTTGGAAGTCTTTTTCGTGCCCAGTTATAGGTCGTAGTCAACCCCTCCTAGGTCGTGTCCGACCCCTCTGGTCCTTGTGATGTGTGTTTTGTGATTGTGTGTGTCGTGGTTGTGGACGACCTACCTCAGGTCGGGTCCGACGTATCTCTGAAACTTGTGTGTTTGTGTTCTTTTGCTTTGTTTTCGTAATTTTGATTGATAGACTATAGATTCTACTAACTCACGTGGACGATCCTGACTTCGCTATACTCAACGGGGTCTTGAATACAAATTTATTTGTTCAAGAAATCTTTCAACAGAGTAGTGGGATCTTACTTAGAGTTGACCTTCTCTAGAATACGAGGGAAACTCTGTAATACCCCACTTTTTACACCAGGATATTACCGCCAGTGACCTTGAGACTAATGTCCAAAGTCACCCTCTTTACAGTATTAATAGAACAAACAAGAACTTTAAATGCGGAATGAAAAACTTTATTACATTTGTCAAATTGACAGAAGTGTCATTACATAATTGAAATTGAGATGAGCTGGATTGGTCCTTACTTGTCGAGGGACTCAACCCAATACAAATTAAAACTCATAGTGCAGAATTAAAGGTGAGAAAGATCCTCAATGTATCCTTGGCTTCAATCTTTAATGTTAATTCCACCACCTGATGCGCCGCGATGGAAATACGGTTGACAACAGCCGACCATGCAAAGGAAAAAGGGTGGTCGGGTTAGTCTTACAAAAAACTAAGCAAATGGGGTTTTGAAAGGTGGTTCGGGTTGGTGAGAGGAACTAGAGACGGATATCGAAGCCGAATGAAAATTGGACGATAGCCTAACCCTCTATTACCTCCCACGAGAAAACGAGCATGACTTTTAAGAGAGTTGTGAGAAGAACATCAAGAAAGGTTCCGAAAGGTTTAATATGAATATGTTGGGAACTTCTTACACACACATGACGTTGGTTTTTACAACCCTCGTTGACTACGTGAACCTCAACCAACCTCATCTTACTCGTGAGTGCCGACGGGGAGGTGGCCGCTAGGGCGCTTAAGTACCAAGCCCATCTTGCCATTTTATAGGCATTTTAACAAGTCGAACAAGCATTAAGATTGGAACCAAGCTCAACGAAATCCGATAGCGAGCACGGTATTCCATTTTGTACTAACCATCCTATAAAGTTACCTAGGTGCACAAGTATAGTGCTTATCTATCTTGAGTTCATACTTTTTAAGACGTTCATAATTGCACTTGAATTGTTAAGATACTTTCCTACGGATTAATTAAATGATTACAAGATACGGGCACCTACGTCCCTTGGCACATTATTAGTGCGAACACCCCTCGGCAGTTGAGCGGGCATGGGTTATGACCTTACGCTAGGGAAATTAGAATTTACGACCTAGCGAAACTCATTGTTTATTTAAATAGGTCTTAAGACCTTAATCACTTGATCATTACACTAGAAATTACATCCACACAAGATAACACACACATGAGTCCACAAACATCGAGGCCTAAGTCCATAGCTAGCGCAACTAGAACAACCTACAAATAATGACCGATAAATATATACAATAGATATATCCTAGATTGATTTTACTCACACATTTGGTTCCCAACAATTCATGAAAATAAGATTTAAAGCAAATCATGCAAGTACGAAATCATGATGAAAAGAACCAAACCACTTGCCTCGGATATGAGCTTTGATTACGGTTGACTTTAAAGTATCGACTAAAGGTAATGACTCGAGTCGTCTTTGTTTAAGACGGTACCGGAAAAGAACCAATTCAAAATAAATTTTGCATTAATTTATTTTGACGTTGAGAAAATAAATTAAAACGAAGTTTATATCGTTCATAAACTTTAGCCTTAATTTATTAGAACGTAGTATTCTATACGCAAGAGTATGAAATAAAAACTCAAATCTTTTAAAGATAATAATCATATACACTTACATCAAAATACAGTTTTAACTTCAAAACCTTTATTTTTGCTATATAAAATCTTAAGCCAAAATTTTGTACATAATTCCAATTGTTTATTTATAGGATAGTTATTAAAATACATAGTATTCAAAAACCCTTATGATCCAAAGAAGACAGTAAATTGAGAAATTATAAAATATACATCCATATTTGGGAAAAATAGTCATATACTTGTACTTTACGTATTCTTATAAAAACACAAGGAGTTACCTTTTCTAGTTACTTGAAAACCATATCATCACTATTATATACTTATACACATTGAACAACATAATTATATATTGTGTGTACAATGTATATGTTTATATTCCATTTTAGTAAAACAAAATATCACTTACATTGGCTTTTGAAAATACACAATAAACTTATACTTTATGTATATGTTTATATTTTTTTTGCGGTTTGGTTTTTTCTTCAATTGATTCCGGAATTGAGTGATTTTGTCAGTTTCTGATAGTGAATTTGGTGTGCAATTTTCACACCAAATTGTGCAATTTTCCGGCGATAGTTAAAACTGTGCAATTTTTTGGTTCTTGTTTTCGGAAACTAGCAGGTGTTTTGCACGAGAATTGGATCTTCCGGTGACAGTTCGAGAACTCAGACTGAAGGCAAACTAGCAGGTCTTTCGTTGACTAGTGCACTAATGTGCTTTTAGACTAGCAGTAGAAGTGTGGAAGCTGAATTCCACTTAGTTTGATTTGATTGTGAGACTTGGTTCTAGGTGATGACCTTGTGATTGCACATGAATCAATTGATACGGATATTTTCTGTGTTTAAAAAGTTTGTACAGTAACATCTTATTTGGCCAGTTTGTAAAGCAACATCTCATGAATTAATCACTAACCAGATCAAACGAGAGATTGGATTGTTGTACTTCATAATTGAATTTGGCCAGTTGTGGTTTATGGTCTTTTAGATTAACTAGCAGCTATATTCTTCACATTTTTACCTACTCAAAGTATTAACATTCTCATAGTTGAAAGCTTGGTTAATTTTCCAATACATGTGGATATGGTGTGGACCTTGAACAGTTTGTTGTAGCTTGACCCTATGATTATATTGATGTACAAATTTGACCATTGAGTTGCACAAATTTGACCATTGAGTTGCACAAATTTGACCATTGAGTTGCACAAATATTGATGAATAAATTGACCATAGAATTCAGCACATTGGCAATAGAGTTGAACAAATATGAATGAACAAATTGACCATTGAGTTGCACAAATTTAACCATTGAGTTGCACAAATTTGACCATTGAGTTGCACAAATATTGATGAACAAATTGACCATAGAATTCAACTCATTGGCAATAGAGTGGAACAAATATGAATGAACAAATTGACCATTGAGTTGCACAAATTTGACCATTGAGTTGCACAAATTTGATCAATGAGTTGCACAAATATTGATGAACAAATTGACCATTGAATTCAACACATTGACAATAGAGTTGGACAAATATGAATGAACAAATTGACCATTGAGTTGCACAAACTTGATCATTGAGTTGCACAAATTTGACCATTGAGTTGCACAAATATTGATGAATAAATTGACCATTGAATTCAACACATTGGCAATAGACTTGCACAAATTGCCAAAGCGAAACAAACTATACGAACTTTCGACTGCTATAAAATATG
Organism: Polygonum aviculare; assembly: GCA_934048045.1. NCBI lineage: Eukaryota > Viridiplantae > Streptophyta > Magnoliopsida > Caryophyllales > Polygonaceae > Polygonum > Polygonum aviculare. Next base: position 21,462,969 of record OW204026.1, read on the forward strand.
ACATGAATGTAAAATTGATCATAGAGTTGCACAAATAAGCAATAGAGTTGCACAAATATGGTTGCACAAATCGGTCATAGAGTTGCACAAATCGGCCATAGAGTTGCACAAATACGGTTGCACAAATAGGCCATACGGTTGCACAAATCTGGACGCCCGTGCCGTTTTCCGAAAAATACGCCCGTGCCGTTTTTTTCCCTTTTTTTTCTTGAGCCCTTGATCTCTCCTCATCCAATGGCTATGATTCATTCCTATTTCCTACCACAATAATCATTCCTACCGGATCCGGACCCTATATATATATATATATATGATTGCATGGATGCATTAAACGAAGATTTTTAATGAATTTGACTTATATATGATGATGTGGCTGTGAAAATTATCAAAACACAAACAAATCACCTTTACTAATATTATGAAAGTAGTCAAATGAAACAAGACAACACTTCTTATATAGTACTAGTGTCAAAATTTAAATTAAGTTGAACTCAAGAGAAATTTATGATGATCAACAAACACATTTACTTTAACCGTGAAAATTATTATTCAAGATGATTAAATTTTACGAATGAAAAATAATAATCCTAAAAACATAATATGATTTTGAGGTTTCAATTAGCATAACTTTAAGGTTAAAAACGTTTACCTCTCAAAAACATACTTTTACAACATTATATACTAGATACTCTAGTTTGAAGTTCATTGTCAATTAGGCCAAATTTTTGTTTAATAAACAAATAAATATACAACTTTGAAAATAGTCTTTACAATTTGATGCATAAAACCTTACTTGTAATAAATAAAAGTAATTATACAAGGACAAATAAATGGTTTGTGAAATTTATACTTCGTAGCAAGGAGTGTCAAAATTTCAAAGCGTTTAAAACATTCTAATATACGAATTTTCAAAGGCTTAAATTTTTGCTAAAGAATACTTATATATATATATATTCTAGTCTTAGATTATCCAATACTTATACAATGTAAAATTTAAAACTCTGAAAACAAAATATTACAAACAGGTTTTTTGAGAAGAAAAATTCTCTAAACGTTGTAGTTTTATAACATTCATCAGGGAAAGAAATTTCAAAGGAAACATTTTTTTTTCCTATAAAATATTTATAAATCTTAGTAGAATTTACTAAGGTTTTTTAAAGTAGCAAGACCAAAATAATTTGAGTTACTCTGAAAATAGACATTGTAATCACCCGATTACAAGTTAAATAATATAACATATAACTGAATAATGCTATAAGCATTTACTCAGCAGTTATTCAAACCTCATTGTGAATAAGGGTTAAAGTTTAAGGAGCCTTGTAAAAGCCAAATATTCAAACTTCGAAGACTTATAGTTTCAAAACTTTGTTTTAGTGCCATGCATTAAGTTATCGAGTACAAAAAAAAATTTATATGTCGAAATAATTCTGAAACAAAACATTACATCTAATGCGCACTTTAAACTTCCGATTTAAAAAAAATCACAACTCTTAGAAAATAGCTCTTGACATTAACAATTCTTAGATATTTTACTTTTATAGCAGGAAGAAGTTAAGAATTCAAATATTTCAAAGGAAACTTCCCATAAAATTTTAAACCCATATAAACTTTAACGAATAAACATAATACTCCTTAAAATCCTCTTTAAAAACAATCCTTTTGACCTTCAAGAAAAAAGTTAGTATCCTCTTAACAAATAGTATCCAACAATATCCAGGAAAAAAAATAGTATTCCGACAAAGATGAGTTGAAAAAAAAAATACCACTTACACTTTCAAGAAAACTCCAAGTTACAAATTGAAATTCATACAAGTTTTGATTATTTCGCAAATAGTATCCAATAGGGACTGTTTGGAAAGAAAACATAATTGGAGTTTTGCTTAGACACAAAGGTTTGATAGAATAGCAAGATGCAGATGGTTCAAAAACTTGACAACCATCGCTTCAACTAGAATTAGGATAGGTTTACTGAAGAAGGATGAATAGAAATCCCTCAAAATGCGGACTCGAGATCTTAGTGTCCAACGACCCCTTGATTACGAGTTTATGCTCTTTTTGGTATTACCCTCCTTGTTGCAAGAGTCTACCTCTTATACTAATCATTTCCCGTAAATGATTAGCAAGAACAAGCTTGTATAGAATGTCTGTTTTCTATACATATAATTGAGGAATCGTTTTAATAAGGATTTTAAGATTTGGGTTTCGCAAATGACTTGAAGTTTTTGTCTCTAATACCATAATTGTAAAACCCAACTTTTTACACCGGGATATAACCGCCAATAATCTTAAGACTAATGTCCAAAGTCACTCTAGGCATTACAGTATTAACAGAACAAACAAGAACTTTAAATGCGGAATCAAAAACTTTATTACATTTGTCAAATTGACAGAAGTGTCATTACATAATTGAAATTGAGATGAGCTGGATTGGTCCTTACATGTCGAGGGACTCAACCCAATACAACTTAAAACTCAGAGTGCAGAATTAAAGGTGAGAAAGATCCTCAATGTATCCTTGACTTCAGTTTTTAATGTCAATTCCACCACCTGATGCGCCGCGATGGAAATACGGTTGACAACAGCCGACCATGCAAAGGAAAAAGGGTGGTCAGGTTAGTCTTACGAAAGACTAAGCAAATGGGGTTTTGAAAGGTGGTTCGGGTTGGTGAAAGGAACTAGAGACGGATATCGAAGCCGAATGAAAATTGGACGATACCCTAACCCTCAACTACCTCCCACGAGAAAACGAGCATGACTTTTAAGAGAGTTGTGAGAAGAACATCAAGAAAGGTTCCGGAAGGTTTAATATGAATATGTTGGGAACTTCTTACACACACATGACGTTGGTTTTTACAACCCTCGTTGACTACGTGAACCTCAACCAACCTCATCTTACTCGTGAGTGCCGACGGGGAGGTGGCTGCTAGGGCGCTTAAGTACCAAGCCCATCTTGCCATTTTATAGGCATTTTAACAAGTCGAGCAAGCATTCAGATTGGAACCAAGCTCAACGAAATCTGAGAGCGAGGACGGTATTCCATTTTGTACTAACCATCCTATAAAGTTACCTAGGTGCACAAGTGCTTATCTATCTTGAGTTCATACTTTTTAAGACGTTCATAATTGCACTTGAATTGTTAAGATACTTTCCTAAGGATTTATTAAATAATTACAAGATATAGGCACCTACGTCCCTTGGCACATTATTAGTGCGAACACCCCTCGGCAGTTGAGCGGGCATGGGTTATGACCTTAAGCTAGGGAAATTAGAATTTACGACCTAGCGAAACTTTATTTTTTATTTAAATATATAGGTCTTATGACCTTAATCACTTGATCATTACACTAGAAATTACATCCACACAAGATAACACACACATGAGTCCATAAAGATCGAGACCTAAGTCCATAGCTACCACAACTAGAACAACCTACAAATAATGACCGATTAATATATACAATAGATATATCCTAGATTGATTTTACTCACACGTTTGGTTCCTAACAATTCATGAAAATAAGATTTAAAGCAAATCATGCAAGTACGAAATCATGATGAAAAGAACCAAACCACTTGCCTCGGATATGAGCATTGATTACGGTTGACTTTAAAGTATCGACTAAAGGTAACGACTCAAGTCTTCGTTGTTTAAGACGGTACCGGAAAAGAACCAATTCAAAATAAATTTTGCATTAATTTATTTTGACGTTGACAAAATAAATTAAAACGAAGTTTATATCCTTCATAAACTTTAGCCTTAATTTATTAGAACGTAGTATTCTATATGCAAGAGTATGAAATAAAAACTCAAATCTTTTAAAGATAATAATCATATACACTTACATCAAAATACAGTTTTAACTTCAAAACCTTTATTTTTGTTATATAAAATCTTATACCAAAATTTTGTACATAATTCCAATTGTTTATTTATAGGATAATTATAAAAATACATAGTATTCAAAAACACTTATGATCCAAAGAAGACAGTAAATTGGGAAATTATAAAATATACATCCATATTTGGGAAAAATAGTCATATACTTGCACTTTACGTATTCTTATAAAAACACAAGGAGTTACCTTTTCTAGTTACTTGAAAACCATATCATCACTATTATATACTTATACACATTGAACAACATAATTATATATTGTGTGTACAATGTATATGTTTATATTCCACTTTAGTAAAACAAAATATCACTTACATTGGCTTTTGAAAATACACAATAAACTTATACTTTATCTTTTGAATTATTGAAATATAATCTACTAAAATACTATTTTATCGATTAAAAATATCTTCGTGATTAATCAAATATCACTATAAAATGACTACAATAATACACATTAAGTTTATATATATTGATTTATAATACGCGTACATATAATGTGAAATATATATATAAACAAAATAACATAATACTTTAAAACAAAATACTTTTGTACGACATTAAGCAAAATATACGTGCTTATATACTTTAGTACACATTAAGCTTATATATATATAATATAACTAAGCAAGACTTAAAATTTTTGAAGTAAAATAAACAAAATACTGAAAAAACCGTTACCACTGCAATAACATCTATTACTATATACTAAAGCAGAAGCAAATTTTGCCATCATATTGCGCCACATCACCCCCTTTCTTAAAAAATCTATCTTATTTAATCTTGATTTTATCATAATCTTATACATAATTCAGATATTAGTTCTATCTTCGAATTTGGGTTGTTTAATTAATAATTCTATCCAAATATATAAATCTCTATCTAATTATTATACACATTTATTTATACATAGATCTATCATAAACCTTTTATTTAAAAAATATTTTTTTCGTCATAATCTATAAATCATAATCATAATAGTTTACCCATTTAACTAAATATCATATTAAATTTAAATTATTTTTCGTAATTTATTATGGTATTTTTTTAAATCGTCAATGTAGCAAATTCTACCACTATATTTAAGACAAATATTTATTCTAATAAAATAGTATATTAAATACATTTTTATCATCATATCATTTTAAAATATCAATAAAAAAAAGTAGACGTTATATTTACCATATATATCACTAATATTGCATATTGATTACGCTTTAAGAGAAAGATAGACTTCTTAATTAAGATAATAAATTGTTAACATTTTGATTACAAATTTATATATTTTTTTAATTAATTATTTTTTCAAAAAAAATAACATATATACGAGATAATTTGGTTTTCTATTTAACTTATTAATTATTATCTATATCTTTAATTCTATAATAAATTAATCCGAGTTTTTATTTAAACTTATTGATTTTATTATATAATTTACTTTACGTAATTTAATTTAAATGCCAAAAGATTTGTATCAGTTGTTAATAAAATGTGATAATGCACCTTATCTTATTTTATTCTTCCTCAATTATTTAAATATATGTTTACATATGTATAAAAAGTAAATATATGATGATATACAAAAGTTATGTCATTTTATAATTAAAAAATAAGCATCATTTTAAAACAAATGATACATATGATAATATTTGTAATTATGATAGTAAATTCATACACGAAATAATAAATAAATAAATAACACCCATGTACAAGGTACGGGTCATCTACTAGTAGTATAATACTAAAACTGAAACAAAAAGAAAACAAAACCAAATTAAAGAACTTTACCAATTGCTATCATAGTGTTTTTGGTAAAACAGAGGAGGGGATGGAGGTGTTCGGCGGCGGCCCATCCGGTGGTGGTTCAGGCCGAGACCGGCGACGTACCATGTGACCGAGACCAGGCGGTGGCCGGATCAGCCCGAACGGAGCCAAAAACGAGTCAGTTCTCTGTTTTTAACCGAAAACAGAGGATCTATTTCGATCTGACGTTGAGACATTTTGAGAGTGGTTTTTGGGGAATGCCGATTGGTCTTCGGTGAGGAAGGAGTAGTAATATAGGTTAGGCTTTTATAGTGTTCAGATTGGGTTGGAAACAACTCCAATTTTGCCCATCGAACGAAACCCTAACTCTTGGACGGTTTAATTGCAATGTCAATCCATTTGGCTCATAAATGTGCCGATTAATTGCAATTAGGAGGAGATTTAATAGTCCTTATCCATCCACGACACTATGGGTTGTGAATTGACTGAATTAAACTCCCAATTTAATTGAATTCAATTGCCCCTTATCCATTCGTCCTCTTTTATTCACGAAACGTCAAACTTAATCTTTGCCCAATTTCCTTCCATTGATTCAGGGCTTTCATAGCTAAGGTCATGGGCTTCTCATAACATCTTACGGAATCGAATTCCGTTGAGAAACGAGAAAGTTATGGCCATTTGAAGCTTTTGATCGGAGGTTGAAGAAGAGCTGCGTCGAGAGAACTATATTTGCGCTAAATTGCACAAACAACCCATCTAGTTTACCAATGTGACAAAAAATACCCAACCTATATCACACTTATGTTGGGAATTTATTAAAATACTCTTATGGAATTGAGGGTTATTACAAACTCGATACTGGCCCAGGGTTGGTCGTCACCGACCTAATCTGGGCGACATCGAACCCAGAACTTCGTTGCTAAAGAGGGTTTCGTCCGGGCGAGTGTCAATGATAGGTACCGTGTCTCCGGACTCCGTGATGTGTTCAATGGCTAACCTAGAAAGGTGGTCTGCCACAAGATTCTCCACTCCTTTCTTGTCTAGTATCTCAAGGTCGAACTCTTGCAATAGGAGCATCCATCGGAGCAATCTCGGCTTGGCGTCCTTTTTTTCCATAAGGTAACGGACAGTTGCATGGTCGGTGTAGACGATTACCTTAGAGCCCACCAAGTATGACCGGAACTTCTCAAAAGCGAACACCACGACGAGGAAGTCCTTCTCGTTAGTGGTGTACTTGCTTTGGGCCTCGTCGAGCGTCTTGCTCGCATAATAGATAGCATGAAGCTTCTTCTCCGTCCTTTGCTCAAGAACTGCGCCCATGGCATAGTCACTAGCATCACACATGATCTCGAAGGGAAGTATCCAATCCGTTGGTTGCATGATAGGGGCTGACACAAGTGCAACCTGGATCCTATGAAAAGCTTCAAGACACTGGGAAGAAAACTCAAGCACAACAACTTTCATTAGTAGGTTAGTTAATGGTTTGGTAATCTTAGAGAAATCTTGTATAAACCTCCTATAAAACCCGACATGACCTAGAAAGCTCCTAACATCTTTCACGGAGGAAGGGTGTGGCAATTTTTCAATGAATTCAATTTTAGCTTTGTCCACTTCAATACCCCGTTTAGACACTATATGACCTAAGAAAATCCCTTCTTAAACCATAAAGTGACACTTTTGCCAATCAGCACAAGGTTAGCCTCTTCACATTTTTTAAGCACTCTAGCAAGATTAGCAAGACAAGAGTCAAAAGTGGTACCGTAAACCGAGAAATCATTTATTAACACCTCCACAATGTCCTCAATCATGTCTGAGAAGATGGTCATCATACACCTTTGAAAGGTAGCGGGAGCGTTGCAAAACCCGAATGGCATCCTCCTACAAGAAAACGTACCATAAGGACATGTGAAGGTGGTCTTCTCTTGATCATTGGGATGTATCAGAACGTGCCAAAAACCACTATAGCCATTGAGATAATAATAATAGTCATGCAAGGCTAATCTCTCTAGCACTTGGTCAATAAAGGGCAAGGGGAAGTGATCCTTTCTAGTGGCACTATTGAGTTTCCTATAATCAATGCACATACGCCAACTAGTGGTAGTCCTAGTAGGAATCAACCTTCCCTTCTCGTTCTCCACAACCGCAAGGCCACTATTCTTACGTACAACATGAACCGGGCGTACCCACTTACTATTTGAAATCGGGAAGATGATACCCGCATCAAGCATTCTCAAGACCTCTTTCTTTACCACTTCCTTCATGTTTGGGTTAAGCCGTCTTTGATGCTCAATGGTTGGCCTATGACCTTCCTCAAGAAAAATACGATGCATGCACAAGGAAGGTGAAAGACCACTCAAGTCCTCAAGAGAGTACCCAATGGCCTTCCTATGAGTCCTAAGCACATCAAACAACTTTCCAACTTTTTCCGAATTAAAGTTAGCATTAACAATCATGGGAAAAGTGGAACTTGAGCCAAGAAACTCATACCTCAAAGACTCGGGGAGACTCTTAAGCTCCGGAGTAGGTGGTGGTGGTGTAACAATGTCATCACCCTTCTCCATCTTGAATAGCTCCTCGAAGTCTTCACCTTCGATCAAGAGTGTTCTAAAAATCCCTTCTAGGCCCCGCCTAGGCTTCGTGTAGGCGCTAGACGGTCCCCCTCCGCCTAGCCTTTTAACCCGCCTAGGTATTGCCTAGGAGTCCGTCTAGGCCGCCTAAGCAACCGTTTAGGCCGCCTCGGCGCTAGGCGGTCCCTCTCCGCCTAGAAGCCGCCTAGTATTTTTTAGAACACTGCGACCAAGTGAGGGTCGTCACCAAGCCAGAAGCATGGTCGATATCCTTAGCGACGAGCAGGAGAGGGGTAGGAGTCGAGCTGGGTGTGGTCAGTGCTAACCTAGCTGGGTCGATACTGCCCCTCTTGGGCTGTCGTCTTCCTCCTTTTCTTCATTTTCACTTGCGTACGCTCAAAGTAAACGCTCGATCAGATCTTCGTAGTCAATGTAATCCAAGCGGGTGTACAACATCTTGACCTCCATAGCCTCATCAGTCTCCTTCATTGTTGGATTGAACCAAAACTCGACCACCTCATCGCCGATCTAAAAAGTACGAGGAGGCCTTTCTTTACATCAATGATAGCACCGGTGGTTGCAAGGAATGGTCACCCTAGAATGATTAGGACAATGGGATCTTCTAGCATCTTCATCACAATAAAATCGTTGGGCACAAAGAACTTGCCGACTTGGATAGGAAAGTCGTCAACAACACCGGTTGGCTTCACATAAGAGTCGTCCGCCATATAGAGTCTCATGTTCACCGGAACCAAAGGACCCATGTTGGAATTGGACCATATAGAAAGAGGAAGGAGGCTAGCACTTGCACCAAGGTCGCACAAACCTTTGAAGCGATGAGCACCAATACCAATGGTAATAGCAAACTTACCCGGATTGTCAAGCTTCTCCGGGAGCTCTAAAGACCACACCTCGTTGGTCAACTCGGACATCGACAACTTCCTTGACAGGATCTCTTTAAGGAATTTGGTGTAGGCGGACATCTCACTCAAGGCATCGGCAAAGGGGATGGTGATGTTGATTCCTTGAAGAACCTTCACGAAACGCTTGAATTAGCCCTCTGTGGAATTTTTGGTCTTCTTGGACGGGAAAGGAAGTGCCTTCGTTGTTGATGTAGGTGGAACCGATGTCGGAACTCCGGGAAGAGGGTCGGTCACGACCTGTGCATGGTTGGTGACGACCTCCTCTATAGTGGGGAGAGGGTCGGTCATGACCCCAGATGTGTCGGTGATGACCTCCTCTGAACCCAGTTGGTTCTCTTCGTCTGCCGTTTCGTATCTCGCTCCAGCAACTTCTTTTCGCTCCTAAGGTGGACCGCAGCGATATGACCTCTCGGGTTCTCATCGGGGTGGCCCGGTAAGCACCCTTGGGGTCGTTGAATTAGGGACGCTAGATCACCAAGTTGGGAGTTCACATTATTCCTCTATGCTTCGAAGTCTCCCAATTGATTTTGGACTCCTTTAAGATCGGTACGGATGTCATTGATCCCCTCCAGGAGACTTTGCGCCCAAGCCAGTGGCTCTTAGTAACCGGGAGGTCTATAAGGAGGGGCCCTTTTCTCTTGTGGGGGAGGTGGAAAACCTTTTCCTTGGCCATTGTTGTTCCATTGAGGATAGTTGTTGTGGCCGTTCCTCCCCGGATAAGAATTGTTTTGGTCTCGGTAGGGCCCTCACATATAGTTTGCCTCCGCATATGCCTCGGCGGCTCGGACTTGATCCATGTTTGTACAAGAAGTGGTGGTATGAGATTGAGTACCACATTCTTGACAAGGTTGAGCGGTGGACTTGAAGTAGCCAACTTATTGCTTGAGCCGGTTGATCTCATCTTTCATGGATTGAAACCTCACATCTTGATCAATTAGTTCGATACTAGGATCATAGAGTCTCTTCGTTTGAACCTTAACGGCTTGTTGGGTCCCTTACATGGCATCTTAGTTGGTAAGTTTGTCCATCAAAGCCCAAGCTTCATTTGGGTCCATCTCAATTTACCCTTAATCGGTGTGAAGGTAAATGCGGTTCTTTGTAGCGGAATTAATCCCTTGAAAGAAGATCTATTAAAGCACATATGGTGGTTGTCCATGAGTAGGACATTGCCGAAGACATTCCTTGAACCGCTCCCAAGTCTCCACAAACGTCTTATTAGGAAGTTGATGATAAGAAGTGATCCGCTTCCTTAGCTCCGTAGTCTTGGCCGGTGGAAAGAATTTTGTCATGAACAAGTCGTGCAAAGCCTTCCATGTAGTAATTAACCTAGGAGGTAAGCTTTCGAGCCAATGAAGTGTCCTCCCGGCCAAGGACCACTTGAACGCCTTTAGAAGCACATATTCAAGTGACACGCCATCGGCGGCGATGATGTCACATAAATCGGTGAAGTTCTTGATATACCCCATGGGGCACTCGGTGGGCTTGCCCTCATATTGAGACCTCTTGATAAGAGTGATGGAGTGATACTTGATCTCAAAGGCGCGCTCAATCGCCGGGAGCACAATCGCGGATTCGGGAAACCTAAGTTCTGGATGCATTTATTGCTTTGCATTCCGCGAAATAGCATCAAGTTGTTCTTGGAGTCGGGAGCAGCCTCTCTCTCCCGCTGCGGAGTAGCAGCTTGAGCATCACGCTCTCTTTCAATACCTTCCATCTGAAGGTGAAGTTCAGCCACCTGTCGAGCAATTTCCTCAGCGTTGCCATTGCTCTTCGTTCTCTTAGCCAACGATGAAGGGTTCTCTCAAGTTCGGGATCAAAAGGAAAACTATCGACTCCCCTTTGTGAACTAGAGATCATAAACCTGCACACACAAACATAAAGAAACGAATCAGTAAATATACAAGGATATGGGCTAGTCCCAAACCCGAAAGACAACTAGACAAAGAAACTAAACTAAATCCGCGGCAACGACGCCAATTTGTTGATAGGGTATACCTTGATCCTAACAAGCAAATAAATGTATAAATCAAGACCTTATTGAGTATAGCGAAGTCAATTTCGTCCACGGGAACTAGAAGAATCTTAATCTAGTAATCAATCCTAACAAAACCAAGCAAAAAGCAAACAAAAACACTTCTCAGGACAGGGTCGGTATCGACCTAGTCAGGGTCGGTCACGATCTACTGCTCACACACAAACACATAAAATCTGGGAAAACTGGTCTGGTCGGTAACCACCTTAGGGGGGTCGATAATGACCTACTCTAGAAACTACGAAAACCTTGAAAAATCAATGTAAAAGAGATCTAGGATAAAGGATCCACCACAATACAATCATGTAAGCAAACATAAATCAATAATCAACCTACCAATAATCTCATGAATGACTTTCTCCATATATCAACAAGCACATATCTCAACTTTTATAAAGATAGAAACTTGCAATCCTACTTGTTATCTAAAGATTTTAACTTTCGCTTCAAACTCAAATAATTATCCAAATTCACAATTCAATCTTTGAATTTTACCATGAATATGAAAATGCCTCAAGTTTCATCAAGGAATTAAGCACAACAAGATAGATTAAAGATAGAGATTAAGGATAAGGTATTGATCAAAGGCTCATGCTTTAACATGCACAATCATGTTGGGTTTCACCCCAATCCTAGAAAAGAAGACTACTTACAATTCATCATGCATTCATCAATCAAAGAGAAGAAAGAAGGCATGATTAAAACAAAGCAAACTTCAAAAGAAACAAACTTACAATTTCTAACAATCTTCCAAAAACTCTTTCAAAACTTGTCCAAGAGCTTGGAATAATCCTGGAACATAAGTTCAATCTCCTAGATAATGATTTGTATTGCTAGAAAATGCACCCTAAGACCCCTTATATAGTGATAGGAATGTTCTCATAAGGAAACAAAAATCTATCTTTAAAGACCCATAAATAAAACGTCTTTTAAAAGGCAAGCTTAGGACGCAAGTTCTCGTCGTTAGCCCCAGTGGTTGTCGGTACCGACCTTAAGTAGGTCGGTAACGACCCCAACCAACTCTTAATATCTTCTTCTTCTTGCTCAAAACTTGTCCTAATGCTCGGCCTTTCTCTGATGCTTCTTCCTTGATTCTTCTTGGTCTTCTAAGACTTGCTTTAGCTCCTTCTAAGACATCTTGATCTTGCAAACTTTTCCTTGAAAACTCTTGCAAACTCCAAACCTTCACTCATGTCCTGGTAGCCAATACCGCCACAATAGCACTCTAAAGCCACCTCCTAGAAAGCATGAAAAGCCCTAGATATCTCCTCCACAACGCTCCAAAGACGTATAAAATATAAAAACAAACACAAACGCTTCAACTCTCGAAAGAGAGTCGAAACCATATGCAAACCAAAATAAACTACCTAGAAAAGACCAAATCTAGCTAGAAAACAACCTATAAAAACAAACTAAAAAGCATGACATCACCTCCAAACAAACATCAATTAAGAAACAATTAAGCAATTTGGAGCAAGGAGAGGACGCAAATCTCTATGACTACTATGAGTGCTATAAGAGGTTGATTGCAAGCTTCCCATATCATGGCTACCCTACAAAATATCTCATCTGTTATATCATTGAGGGTCAATGTGACGCTTTCAAGCACATTGTGAATGTGCCTTGTGGAGGAAGCTATGAGAATCTGACCCCTACACATGCTTTCGAGAAGATTGAGATCTTGGCAAAGCAGCCCCGGAATCAAAGAAAGCGGTCCGGATCCCGGTCCGTCAATATGGTGAATGAGTCCCTGAATGTTGAATTAAGGGAACTCAAAAGCATGATCAATCAACTATTGATGAGAAAAGGAGTACAACATGTAAAAGCTTGCGGAATCTACAATGATGCAATCCACCCAACAGATACATGAGCCAAAGGCCACTGTAAACGTCGTCAGAAATTATGGTCCACCTAGACCCCGGAACGATCCATACTCCAACACATATAATCCGGGGTGGGCTAATCACACTAATTTATGATGGAATCAACAGCAACCAGAGCAACAACAACAACAACAACAACAACAAGAACAACAACAACAACAACAACAACAACAACAACGACAACAACAACAACAGTTCGCTCCCCAAGGCCTGCAACAACAACAATTTAGGCCGAACAATTATGCTCCAAGGCCTCCACCATCTTATGATAACACCTCCCTCAATGCCCTCATGAAGCAGAATCAAGAAACAAAGGCGGCTATCAAGAGTTTGGAGATGCAATTGAGCCAATTAGCAACAATGATAAACCGCATGGAGAATAAAGATTCGGGGAAACTTCCTTCTCAGCCAATAAATCGCAAAGAGGATGTGAACGCCATGCAATTGAGAAGCGGCAGAGAAGTCATTCGACAAGTGCCAACTTTGAGGAGAAACCACGCACGCCCTCTAAGGACCCCGCACGCGGTTTCTCCCCGGAAGTAACAAATTCGTGGTCCAAAGAAGGCCGCCCCCGTGGGTCCCCAATCCGCGCTCACGGTAGTACCCTAAGAGCAAACTTTAAGGTTTTGTTGGAGCAACGCGCGCGTGCCATGGAGCGTCACGCACGCGGTAGCAAAGAGCAAAATTCCGAAGAACCGCGGGCGCGGTGTGATGAGCGCGCCCGCGGTAAGGCATCAGAAGTGGAGGACATGTACGACCATACTTTCCACCTCTCAGCTCATACAAACCGGTTGCTCCCTTCCCTGAGGCTCTAAAAGACACAAGGAAACCCGCCAACAACAAGGATATATTTGAAACCTTCGTCAATTGCCAAGTAAACATCCCTCTCCTAAACTTGATTAAAAGCATCCCGAGGTTTGCAAAATTCTTGAAAGATCTATGTACTATCAAAAGAAAACAAAGTGAAAAAGGAAAAGTAAAGAAAGTAGCTCTACTAAAGAATAAGGTGAAACTGACGATACCGCTAAAATAGAAAGTGCTAACTCCATGCTTCAAAAGCATTTGCCTAAGAAGTGTGGTGATCCAGGGAGATTTATTATGCCTGTATCTATAGGAGAAACTAAAATTAAGCATTGACTTAGGAGCTTCTATTGATGTCCTACCATTATGTAGGTATGAAAAGTTAGGTCTAGGTCCTTTACAAGAAACAAATATAACTATTGAGCTTTATAGCATTCTTGTCTTTTTGTGTTCTTTACCTTCGACGTTCAAATGACGACTGCTCTTCTGACTTAGGCATCGGAGGTTCCCTTTGTCCATTGTTATGCAAGTTCTAGGTCAAGGAAGCGGTTAGAACGGAAGATGAAGGAATGAGTAATCAATTGATGCATTGAAGGCGAATTGTTGTGCAATAACAATTGTATTATATAATAAATCGGGTCAATCTAAAGAGTTTGAACTAGATTTGTGATGTGTCACGGGTTGAGCCACATCATGACTCGTGGCCATACACGAGCCGAGATGACCCACCACCCCCACAGCCGGCCACACAAGGCCCCAAGAAGGCCTACGCCCTAGCTGGGCCGGCCATGATTGGTCCACCACCTTAACACAAAGCCATCATTGGACGCTCCAATGAGCCAAGTGCAAGCATGCCCATTCATGCTCCTACAAACTCATGGGCCTATTTGACTTGGAATGGGCCATACCCAAGAAAACCCATCAAGATCAAATAGTCAAGATCCACCTCCATCCTTAATGACATGCCTTGGCATCCAAGTAACATACTTGGAGCGTAAGGTTCCCCTTTCAGCATTTAAAGCACACCTTGGGGCGCAAGCAACACCGCCTTCAATGTGCTGCCATCAAGACGCCCACATTGAAGATACTTGACTTGGAAGGCAAGCACCTAGCTTGGTGGCCAAGTCACTCCACCGCCTCATTTACTCTTCCTTGGGCTCCAAGCACGCCTCTCCTACATTTGCTATAAAGGGGCGCTAGGCCTCTCATTTTAGGAAGATTTGATTTTGATAAAAAGCTCGAGCTTAAGAGGACTTCTTCCCTTAGGCTTGGGCTCGAGTTTTGGTTTCAACCAAACTCTCCCCTCGTGAGTAATATCGAGGGCTGGCTTGGATCGATTAGGGTGCGTCATATCCCTAATCGATTACAATTCTTGGTTGTTCTAGCTTGGTGCATCATATCCAAGCTTAATCAAACACTTATCCTTTCTCTTTCGTCAATAAAATACAAAACCGGTTGTTTTACCTTGAGTAAGCGCCAATCTTCATTCTACCCCAAACCGTCCACATCAAATACACAATCAATGTTCGTTTCGAATCCATTGGAACTACTTCGAACCAGATTCGAGTCGATCCTAAGGCTGCGTCTATCAATTTGGATTTTTATTCGAATTCAACTTTTTAACCCACTAATGTGAAAGTCATCACTCGATTCGGCCCCTTTGAATAAGTTTTTCTAGTTGAGTTTTGTCAGATCTATACGCAGGAGTACATTGATATTTAATACTTTTATAATTGTTAGAGTATGAATAACGGTAGGCTAAAATGTTTGGCCTTCTTAATATTTTATTTCTTTGTTTTCATTTTTTAAAGTGAAATACTTTATGATAAGTTGAACATGTGTCACTCCCTTGTTGAAAGACCAAAATGAAAATTGGCCATCACTAAGGCCGGTCTTCACCCCCACAAGTACATTTTATTATTATTTTATTATTTTATTATTTAACTCCTTTGTTGGCCAAGTTTTGGATAACCGATGGTTGTGCTCTTAAATCTCAAGTACTAGTATTTTCGCAAGACAAAACCACTTTTTTTTTTTGATAAGGTAAGGATTAGGGTCGCCGCAAGTACTACTTGGGCTCGCCTAAAGCATCTACAAGGGATGAGAACTAGTTACTAACCAGCTTTAAAGGAAATAGGGCAAACCGCCGCCCTGGAGTCTCGAGCCCGAGACCTCATGGTACTAGCATAAGTGCTCAACCATTGAGCTGATGCGACAACCACATCAAGACAAAACCCCTTAGTTTCGAGTTTCAACCGTTATTTGGTATGCTTTTCATAAAATATACTATATAGTTTATGTAATCGATATAAAAAAGAGAAAACAAAATGGTCGATGCCGGTCAATGTAATGTGGTTAATTGAAGCATCCACTTAGAATTTGATTGGATGAAAAATGTTGAAATGCATTACAGGATAGTTCGAGAAGAGGGCGAACTTGACTAATAGATGTAAGTTGTCAATTGTGGCCAGCATTACGTAAGGCTTTAGAATGTTGGATCGTAATTGGCAACCGTGGCCGATGTTTTCCACAAAAGTCAGCTAGTCATAATATTACTCTCTCCCTTCGTTTTCTTTCATTTATCCCGTTTTCATTTTAATGGTCCTAAACTATTTATAGTATTCTCTTCAATTTTCTTTTCTTTTCTTTTATATTTATATATTTTGTATAATCTATCCATCTATTACACTATATTAAAATGGTGGTAAATTCTACCGTTGTATTGCGCTATATATATCATCCTTCTTATCAAATAAATAATTTTAATCAATATTAGTTTATGATAATGTATAAACTTAATCTCATATATATACTTAATTAAGTAATAGATCTATGTAGATTTTGAATTATTTAATTAATAATTCTATTCTAATATATATATCTCAATCCTATCATTAATTATACTCATTTAATTAATAAATAGATGTATTTTAAATTCTTAATTGTCAATTTCTATTTATGTATTTAATCTATGTATATATATAAGATGTAAGGATTGAAGCCATCACGTTGCGCCACCTCAGATTTTTCCACATGTCGTCCCGAGGATGTGCCACCACGTAGGATTTCACCACGTGTCAGCCTATCGTTGCTCCTCGTCATGTATTATTTATTTTTTTATATAATTTTTAACTAAGCCACATCATATTTTATATCCATGTCATTTAGATTTTTTCAAAATAATATCTTAGTAAGATACATCATAATATCATATATCTACATATGTAAATGAGATTTTTTTAAACCATAAATAGAAAAAAGAATTAACATAATTGAAATTATCTTTAGATAAATCGATTTTTTCTTGGGTAATCATATTTCAAGATGATCTTGGCTTGGCTCATGCAAGTTAACTATGATCATGCATTGTATGTCACTGTCATTTTTAATAAATGTATTTGACACGTATTGTATACTAGGTAACCATATAACATTTGTCCTTTTTTTGGTCAAAGATAACATTTGTTCTTTTTAATAAATGTATTTGACCCGTATTGTATATTAGGTAACCATATAACAATTATTACGACACACTATATGCATTCATCAAGCCATATTATATTTATTTAGTTAAATGAGATTTTTTTCTACCAAATCAATTAATATAAATGTTATATATTTATTATCCATATTAGATAAATTTTTTTACATACACTTTAAGATTTTATTAAGGGACATCATATATTTATATAGCAATTGAGATTTTTTAACCATAAATCTATATATATAGGTCATAAGGGTTAGAGCCACCACATTACATCACGTAGAATTTTTTTCAAGTGTTGTCCCCACATTTCATCACCTATGATTTTGTCATGTGTCAGTTTATCGTTGTTCCAAGTCACATATTATTTAATTAATTTATTAAGCCGCATCATATCTATTTATTCATGTCATATATATATATATATGATTTTATTAAGCCACATCATGTCCATTTATTAAGCCACATCGTATCATATTTATTTAGGTAAATGAAGTTATTTCCTACCAAAAAGGTAAATGTAGAAATAGTTTATAAACTATTTTATTTTCATAAGCCACATCATATTTATCTATAAGAATTTGATTAAGATACTAAATAAGAAATGAGAGATTTTCATGACTATATATTTGTCAATAGATATTTTTATCAACTAATCAACATATTTTATTTCTTACTTAATTAAAATGTTAATTAGTATTTTCTTTCATAATTAAAGATTTGGTCGTATATAGTTTATTATTTAATTCATTATAAGATCATAATGTTTATTAAAAAAAATGCATATGATCATAATTTCTCAAAAAATCATAATTATGTATATTATAACATTGTCAATTATATAAATTTATTTATATATGAGATTAATGTACTATTTATAGTTGAAAAAATGAAATATAAGTTTTATTCAGATCCCGGCCGTACAATGTACGGGAGAATTACACCTAATTAAGTCTTAACTAGTTTAACCCCCGTACCAAGTACGGGTAATGCGATTATAAACCCAATTTAATTAGATGTGTAACGTCAATGATCACATTAAAAATATAGGATCATATATATCTTCGTATTATGATCAATGTTTCTTACCAATAGTAAATCAACTCATAATATAAATAAGTTGGATTTGTTCAAAATTAAATTACGACAAACATCACGTTTTATTAAATAATAATACTTATGTGAAGATTACAACTAATTCTTGGTAAGAATAATTCATAATTTTTGGCAATTTTTACGGGATAAGATTATATGATATTCTAACTACCTAATTTATATAGAGGAGGGTCCAGTTGATAATTTTGATCAAATCATATATATTTATATTTCTATTGTGATTAGTATTTTTTTATATACGTAAGGGCCCGGTTGATTATTTTATTAAAGATATGACACATGGCGCAATTGTTTGTGAAGACTTTGTCTCCGCTTTATACTCTAGACAGTTAGATTTGTAGATCTTAATTTGTAGATTTTAAATTATTTTAATGATTTTATTTAAAATATTTTTAAAAGTCATTCGTATTAACAAGATAATTGCCTTTTCTCTTTTATCTTTATTAAATATATTCAACTTTCTTTTAATAAAAAAAATTATATGTTATTAAAATATACGCCTAGCTATAAAAGATCATAAAATACATTTTAGCAAAAATTGAAAGATCACATGCCACTAGACCTGTCAATCAGGTCGGGTCGGGCGGGTTTGGGTCGTCCGGGTTCGAGTTGAGTTTGGGTTCGGGTCAATCGGGTTACGGGTCAAACTGGGTCGGGTCGCTCCGGGTTTTCGGGTCGGGTCGGATCAACCCAACGAGTCGGAGAAAGAAAGATTCCCCTGGTCTCTATTCAGAAGATGAAGATTCCCCCATACTTGAATATTACCATGCACGAGCCGTCATAAATAACTCTGAAAATGGTGGGAGAAAGAAAGGTGGTATGATGTGAAGAGAGGGAAGAAGAGAAAGATATAAGAACACTTTTTTTTATTTTTTTCTCAAAATTTTTTTCCCGGGACCGACCAGCCATGATCGCGGGCACAAGAACCGCAATTGCGATTCTAGTACATGTACGCACGGAATTTCTGTTTTAAAAAAGCGATCGCGGTTGTGCACCTGTGGTCGCTGTTTAACAACACAATGCTCTTTTGAACCCGGTACATGCATGTTAACCCGAAAAATTTTGCAAATAAAAAGTCACAAAAGACAAAGAAAGAAAACTACCTAGCTCGGGTTGCCTCCTGAGCAACACCTTCATTTAACGTCGTGGGCTCGACGTATGCCATCTAGGATCGGACATCGTCAATGTCCTGAGCAGTCGGTCAAATCCCTGCGAACAAATCTCATGCAAGCATATATAGTACAATGATAAAATGAAAATAACAAATATAGTATGGAAACATCGTTTCAACTTATCAAAACAACTAGAGAAATTAGTGTAAGATTGATCGGGATGGAACGAATTTGGTTGGCGAGGTGGTTTTTCAATGTATTCATCAAAGAGACAAATTTCATGCTAGCATTACCTCCCTCATCAGGAATAATATATGAGAACTTGTTAGTTACCCTATCATGCCCAAAACCGATAGAGATCAATGGAAAGTAAGGGAGAAGAGTAAAGGATACAGGGATCGTGATCGATCAAGACAGAGAGCTCAACGGCAAGAGACATAGACATTGCCATAGGTGAAGAAGTAATTTCCATGACATGCTCTAGCTTCATCTCCAAGTCGTTAGGCTTTTTGCCATTTCCCTAGAGGTTGTTGTCAAACTCACGAAAATATTCATCCTCTGTCATAACACGATCACGATCAACCATCTCCGCATCCCATGTGTGATCTCTAAGCACCTCTTTAAAAGGTGGAACTGCCAATTGAGAACCGAAAGGGGGGAAGTACGGCCTAACATACTCGTCAACAACGTTTGACGCACAACCGCGCGCGCAGATGGTGTCCCTGCGTGTGCGGTCATCCACAACTACACATCCAAAGTTCTTTGGAGAGGTATCGCGTGCGCAGTTGGGTGGTCTGCGTGCGCGGTCTCTCTCAAATGCGAACTCATCCATTTTTGTATCAGCTTCGTGAGCGCGGTTGTTGTACAGAACCGAGATCTCTGCATGCTCTTGGCCTTGGTCTTATCATTCCCCATAATCATTCAAAAGAATTCCCATCGTTTCACGGGTTACATGAAGCAATATCCTCCATTGCACAAGCGATACATCTTTAGTTTATTCTCAAGAGTCATTCAAATGTTAATGCAAGCATCACCAAGATCTATATGTATCCCCCAAGTAGAGAGGTTATGCAATTGTTTTTGGCACCTACCTAAGTACTCATGATAAGGCTCATCCTGAAACTGACTAAACTGAAACACAGACATTAGTATATACAAGTGTAGACCGCAAGATAGGTCTACACAAAGTCAATAACATATTAACACTAGAATTAAACCAAAGTTCCCCGGCAACGGTGCCAAAATTTGACTCGGCCTTGGTCGCTATGCCAAGATAAAAGATAAATAACCCTAACACAAGCTAGTATAGCGAGTAAGTCGGGGTTGTACACAAGAGAACCTGCGACTTCTAGTATTAATATCTCTATCAACTAAAGAGAACATGGGGGAAATCAACAGATAGTTAAACTAAACTAAACTAAGAAATAAATAACAAATAAGCAAACAATCAATTACTTGGGAAATAATTTTATTCAAAAGATTCACTTTGAAACAACCATTTGATCATAGATTCATCCATTAATTCCTTTTACTCCTATTCTTAATTCCTTTTCTGATCTTATGTAATCGTCTGTCCACGGTCCAGACAAATCTTAATTCTGACAGAGGAGGATCAAAACGATATTATCAATGCAAACAAGGATATATGCAAACACAATCAAGCTACGAGTCAATTGTAGAAATATATAACTAAATCTCTTCCTTAACTCCCTAGTCCACGGTCTTAGGAAATCAAGTTGTTTTCATAGAACAGGTTTGCCCATGGTCCAAACCCAGATCCAATAATAGAAAATCAATCAACTCAATAAGTTGGACAGATAACCAATATCGATCAACATTCATAAAGCATTAAGTGTAAGAGAATTAATAATAGCCAATGGATAAAAATGAATTACCAGAATCTCACGAATTCATAAATCAAAGTTTCAGTATTGAATAAACCCTAGAAAAGTTAGTTCTCTATACAGGAGAACACTAGATCTAAACTAAAGTCTAAAATAAAAGGAAAGAAAGTTAATTATTGAATGAATGAATCCCACCCCCTAAAAAATAGAAAAACCAAAGCTTGAATAATACTTGGAATATAAGCCAATAAGAAAAAGGAAAGAAGATAGAAAAATAAAGCCTTCTCGGATCTGGCCTCCACCGCACACACGCTTTGTAAACCACGCTTGTGGTTCCTTTAGTGTCGAAATTTCTTCGTTCCATGGAAAATCGCCTTCTACCATGCACGCCTTCTAAGATCCGGGCACGCGGTTTTATCCTATGTAATATTAACCTCCCTAGGATGCTACCGCGCATGCAGCCCATCACCCACGCTTGCGGTTCTTGTGCAGAATTGACTCTTCTTTTTGGATTTGTCTTAACAACTCTTTAATCTTGAATCCTATGTCTTTGGTCTTGATATTATAATTAAGCGCAAAGTCTAACCTAGAACACTCAATAAAACCCTAAAATACAAGATTTATGACAACCTAAATTGTATATCAATACTCTAGTACATTTTATTGTTGTTAATGGTATGTTCTTATTCGTTAAGCCCATGGTTTATTATAGTAATATTTTTTTACTGGCACCTCATTTATTTTAGCATTTTTTTGTGCCCTATTTATTTATATTTACAAATGAGCTGCTAGCTCATTATAAGACGAATATTAGTTCATCAAATATTACAAGGTTAATTTAAATCATCAATGTAGATTATCCTTAAAAAAATAAATCATAATGGTTGTTGAATGTTGAGTAAATAAAAGTCGAGACATATTTATAGATGAAGGGTCATAAATTAACCTAAGAACATTATTACAAATAGCAAAAACTAAGATGTAGTTAGATTAATTTGCCTCTTGATCAAAAAAATTGTTGTCATGTTGTACCTCCTTAAAAATAAAAAAAAAACACAAAATAAGGAATAAATATCTTATATTTTCTATAATCAACTCAATTTCCTAATGAAGCTTCAAAGTTTGGTAGACAGAATTAATAACCACTAAATTATCACCTTCAATTATCATTTTCGAAATATTCGTACTCATTGCACTTTTGACACTTTCTATGATGGAGAATGCATCCCCTTTTAAGACAGGCATTGGTTGAAGTTATTTTTAACCATATCTTAACTTATGTTATGACAATATTTAATTAAATAGCTAGCGTATGCTGAAGAGTTGGACTACTTCGGCGTATCAAAATTGAGTGTAACCCACAATTCACTATTTTTTTTTTTTAATTATAATATGTCAAATGGTTTTTATGGAAAATTGAATGGTAGGTTGTCAACCTCTGGGCATCTATTTCAACGGTTACGTTCTTAGGGTAGTAACCTGAGGTCATTGTTTCGAACCCTACGGATGGTGGTTTGTCCTTAATTTCTTCTTAGAATTGGTTAGTGGCCACCTTTCATCCCTTATGGATACTTGTATCCTATTAGATCTCTCAAAAGTCATAGGCATGAACAAGGTAATTTGGTGGAGTTTGATAATGTGGGAGATTATAAATTTGGAATTAGATGAAATTTTGAATTTTATCAAGGAAAAATGACTTAAAATAATCCTAAGTATCAACTTTGAAGTAAAAATAATCGAAGTTTGAAAATTACAACAAACAATGCGAACTATCACAATATTAAGCAAAAACAGTATCGAATCATTTGCTGACTAGGTTACCAATGGAATTGATGATGTGGTGATCGAAAAAAATTTAAACAAGTGTAAACTATTAAGTTGGTATGTCAGATTTTAGATCGATACATCATCGGTTCCACTGGAAAACTCGTCGAAAAATGATTCCAAACCTTGTTAATATTGTGCTATTTTGTATCTTTGGTAGTAACTTTCAAATTTCGGATTACTTTTGCTTGAAAGTTCATACTTGAGATTATTTTGAGTCATATTTACTTTTATCAAATTTTAGTTTTAGAAATACTTGAGTGGGGATTTTGCATATATTTTGTATTAATTTTATTAGTATGATATGATATTATATTTTCTTCTTCTTTTTATTATTATTATTATTATTATTATTATTTTTTATTTTTTATTTTTTATTATTATTTTATTATTATTATTATTATTATTATTATTACTATATTTCAGCTACATTGATTGACGTAATTGGTTGTTAATTGTTATTATCACTACATTACATAGATCATACTCCCTCTCCCCGGTTTGTTTATCTAATATTCATTTTCGGGTGTCCCTGTTTGTTCGTAGTACTTTCTCTCTTTATATCTACTCTTTTCTTACTATTTTACCAATACTCAATATCATATTTTACCCACTTTATCCAACTGCATCATATACTTTTTCACTTTTCAACTTTATAACTCTATTAAATT
This sequence comes from Polygonum aviculare, assembly GCA_934048045.1. Taxonomy (NCBI): domain Eukaryota; kingdom Viridiplantae; phylum Streptophyta; class Magnoliopsida; order Caryophyllales; family Polygonaceae; genus Polygonum; species Polygonum aviculare. The sequence goes on from OW204026.1 coordinate 21,486,886, forward strand.
ACAAACTACCCCTATTTTATCTAATTGTTTACCCCATTATCCAACCATCTGACCTATTTTATTTCTTTTCAACTTTCATATTTACCCATACTACTTTACATATTTTATTAATAACCGTAAAAAGTGTCCTTTTAAATTAACAAAAGGGAATGAGTAGAGTATTTTTTCGGTCGTCGTTTATGTTTTTTTACATTAGCATTATTTGCAAAGACCCACTGCATGTGTTGGGTTCACACTAAATCACAAAAAAGAAAGTTAGAGACAATTCCTGTCGCGTTAAAAAATTTGTGTTTCAATATCTACCAGCAAAGAAAATAGTGGATATTGCTATGTTTGCTTATATATTAAAGTTGCGTCTTTTTAATCCTCATATTAACTTTGGCCCTGCTCTACTTTGTATTAATTATATTTAAATACTAAAGTATAAATACCTATTTTACGATAAAAAAATTAAAAGATCTGTGTCTATTACATATATATTAATATCAAAATAATATCTATGCTCGTATAATTTATCAAGATAATATTGTTATGGTTTCACTAATTAACACAAAATAAATAATAAAATGTTTGTATTCCTTTTATAATAAATATTAAAAAATATTTTTTAATGTTTAAAAATATAATATATTGTTATCATGATATTTTTAATAAACATTAATCTTTACATTATAAATATGTAAATAGGATACTAATTAAATTAACCAACTACTTTTGAGCTAAACAAAAAGGACGACAAAATTATTATTAAATATTATATTCGATTTTAGAAGAAAATCATTGTTAATGTCTAAGTACTAATAACATTGAAGTGTGTTAGTTTAACAATTGAATTTTACGTCAAAAAATGTTATCAACAATGACCCGTAAAGAGTAGGGACCAACTTACGTTGCCATAGAAAAGTCCCGCCATCACTTAGTTGGAAATTATAACGTAATTTGCTCTCTAGATTAGCTTGAATGAACCCAAGCACCATGAAATTGACTACTGATCGTTGAATTGCAATAATGAAAATAGATGACATTTAATTGACTGGCGCTACAATACCAAACAAAAAGGAAAAAAATAATTAATATCTACGCATTCCGTGAAATACACTAGAGAGTAAAGCCCTCTTCATGGCTTCATATATATAGTGGTGCAAGTAGGCTCTCCACATACTAAATTCTTCTGATACATCATTATTAACTCTTAAGATCAAAATTAATAAGAAGCAGGAGAATTCAATGGCGGTGGACGGTGTACTTTGCATGAAGGGAGGAACAGACCAAACCAGCTATGCAACCAATTCATCGCTTCAGGTAATCCCCTCTTAATTTTTATAAATTCTATATATTAGTACTGGCCAAATTCTTATGGGTTCAGTTCATGGCCATACGTTTGAGTCTAAGGATAATAAGTCTCCTTACTTCCTTTAACTTACCCAATTTCTATTTTGTTGTGAATATCGAACGATCATCCTACATGTCGAGTGGATGAAATCGATCTCTTTCCTTATGAATCAGAATAATTATTAAATTTCTAACTTCTAAGTTAATTACTTGATCTTGAGTCCAATCTCACTACAAGGAGAGAGACGTACACTCACAAATAAAGTGCTCTGCCTCGGTTCTTTTTGTTGTTGTAATGCTCCAATTCGTGGTTTCGACGGAGCTCGTAGTATATAAGGATAGTTGGAGCGAGAAGATTCGCATAGTGCATGGCTGAATTCTGATCAGACTTGCTAGCTTTGGTTTCTGGTTTTGGATGGCTTTATTTTGTGCGTTGATTTTTTTTGGTTTTTGTGCTTCATGCTTTGTTGTGTCTTTTCCTTTGCTCTGTGTGTTTTGGGCACTTTGAGTTTTATTGGGTCTTTTGGACGTCCCCCTGCGCTTAGCCAGGGGTGCCTCATCTTGACCTTCAGATTCCCCATAAGGAAAATTGCACTGGGTTATTGTTGTTGTTGTTGTTGTTGTTGTAATTGTTGTTTCAATTTATGGTTTTTGATATAAATAGTGTACAACGTACAGAGAACTGTGATCCGGAAAGTGGGAGCTCTAGTGGAAGAGAGCATAAAAGCTCTTTGTAGCACCACCAACCCGGACTGCTTAACCGTGGCCGACCTCGGTTGCTCGTCGGGCCCAAACACGCTCTCGGTCGTGCAATCAGTCCTCAATGTGGCCATCTCAATTTGTCGGGAATCGGGCCAACGAGTCCCAGAGCTCAACGTGTTCCTCAACGATCTGCCTCAAAATGACTTCAACACTGTATTCAAGTCGCTCCCGAGTTTCTACAAGGAGATCGAGGAGGAGAAAGGGGTCCAAGTCTCGTGCTTTGTGTCCGGGACTCCGGGTTCTTTCTACGGTAGGCTGTTTCACAGGAATGTTGTGCATTTCATGCACTCTTCCTACAGCCTGCACTGGCTTTCGCAGGTACCTAGGGGACTAGTGGGAGACAGGGATGAGGCCTTGAACAAAGGCTACGTACATGCCTGTAAAGAGGGCCCACCGCGAGTTCTCGAAGCTTACAGGGAGCAATTTAGCCAAGACTTCACCCACTTCCTCAAATGTCGTTCCATAGAAATCGTTGACGGGGGTCGAATGGTGTTAGCCCTTCCCGTCTCCCAAGAGACCGAAGTCATGAGTGTCATGGACATGATTAGCAAATCGTTCTACAAGTTGGCGTCCCAGGTTCGATTTTAGTCTTTATTCGCTCATTCGTTCTAAGATTTCACATGAATATAAGATTAACTAAGTTCATATATTCTTGAGTTTCGTTGGACGGTGCACTAAGGTTTCATCCTAAAACCGTACCAATTGACAATAGGAGGAGTAATCAACCAACTATACTTTGAGATTGTACGTACATATTCAATCATATTAATTAATTGGTTCCTATACCAGGGATTGGTTGACCGGGAAAAGTTAGACCACTTCAACCTACCATACTACAGACCCCGAGTAGAACTAGTGAAGCAATTGATTGAAGATGAGGGATCTTTCACCCTCAACAAACTAGAGATCTTCAACTTACCATGGATTGATATCCCGAAGGAAGTTGGGCAGAACAACGCCGACAGTGAAGAGGTTGATATCGCTAAGGTTTCAAAATTTGCGATGAAAACCATGAGAGCCGTCTTTGAATCCAGTTTTGCGAGTGTGTTCGGGGAGGAGATAATGGATGACGTCTTTTCTTTGGCTGAAGGTTTCCTTGCAGATAGCCTCTCCACTCTCGGTGAGATGGTGTGTACCATCAACCTTGTTGTTTCATTGATCAAGAGAGGTTGAGTCACCAATACTACTTATTTAATGCTAGCTATTTCGTTGCATAAAAGACACGCATGTCGAGTACGTATTGTTTGTTCCTAATTCCAAACCAGCCAAGGTTTATATTTTGCATAACGTTTTCATTCACTTTGGTGTCCCCTATAGCTTTATGGCGTTTCATAATGTTTTCATTCACGTTTTTAGTTATAACGCATATGAATCGTGTACATTATATATACATATATATAGGGGGACGCTCAGGAGAACTAAGTTTTAGGGAGAACTAGTGAGCCTTAACAATGATCGTTAGATTAACATAAACCAAGGGATGATAAGGAAGGTCCACAATAAGAAAATCTGGGGGAAGTACTGTGCAATATATGATTTGGATTGAATATGGAAGTTCCGAATTTTAAGGGGGAGTTAAATATTAACAATTAAAATAAAAATTAGAGAAAATGTGGAGATTTAGATTGCAGTTTCCATAATGATCAAATCCAAAACCGCCATTCACGATTTTTTTTTGTTTATACATGTGATTCTGAATTGAATAAGAATGTATGATGATTTTCATAAGAGTATATAACCCTTTGCATAATAGCAAATACTGATTTCAAATTTTATAAGGTTGAATAAGTATTCATTTCATCGTTAATAAATTTTAAATATGGTTGAATAATTACACATCAAGATGAAAACTAGAAAATGAGGATTGAATATAAGCATTGTATAAGAGTATACATGTTTTCCGATTTGACTAAGAATGTATGACAATTTGCATAAGTGTGTATAATGGTTAGAGGTGGGATGAACCGACCCGACCCGAAAAACCCACCCATCCCGCCCGAACCGAACCCAAACCAAAAACGAAAACTTAGTTAAATACACAACCCAAAAACCGAACCGACCCAACCCAATTAAGAGTTTAAGACCTAACCGAATTAGGACCGAACCCGAAATGGCCCGAACCCAAAATGGCCCGAACCCACAATGACCCAAACCCATAATAACCCGAACCCGAAAAGGCTCGATCAACTAATTAAAGACATTAAAATATAATATGCCATTTCTAAAGTACAGTTTGATTGATAATTTTATATTACATAAGTTATATAACATAAAGTCTTACCAATGAAGTAAAACCAACTAATAAATACAATAAAACAATTATAAACTATCAAAATCTCCATCCATATTAACTAAATCCACAAATTACACTAATTCAAACTCCATTATAACGTATTGACATATCGAACATGTTAGATTCATCAAAACCCGAACACATGCAACTTAATTTATACTAACTATAACCCGAACACAACCCGACCCGCTCTAATTGCACTCAAATATTACTCAACCGACGGTAGCCCAAACCCGAACACAACCCGACCCGCACTAACCCAAACCGAAATAAACCCGAAATTGACACAAACTCAATCGGCCCGAACCGAACCGACCCGAACCGAAATTGAATTGGACCGAAATATAGCCCGAACCGAAATGGCCCGAACCCAAACGGCCCGAACCGACACCGACCCGAATTCCACCTCTAATAATGGTTTGCATAATAACATCTTCGCCTATCTACATAACTGCATAACTACATTTATCTATTGCATAAGTACACATAAATGGAAATAAATTGATCATTGTCATGGTCTTCAACCTTCGCCTATCTATACATCTTTGATCGTCATTATTGAATAACTGCATAACAGAACGAAAGTGCATGAGTAACAAGTTGCATAGCAGTATAGGGGGTTGTCAAAATTTTTTAGTATATATTGCATAATATTACCAGATATAATGCATAAGAAATTAACCTAAAAAACATGTATTTATGTATCATTTAATAAGTTTACCAAACAAGTTGCATAACAGTATAGGGGGTTGTCAAAACATTTTAGTCTATATTGCATAATATTACAAGGTATAATGCATAAGAAATTAACATACTCAGTGTTACATAATATAACAAGGTCTAATGCATAAGAAATTAACAAAAAAACGTGTATTTATATATCATTTAATAAGTTTACTAAACAAGTTGCATAACAGTATACGTGGTTATCAAAAGCTTTTAGTCTATATTGCATAATATCACAAGGTATAATGCATAAAAAAATTAACATACTCAGTGTTACATAATATTACAAGGTCTAATGCATAACAAATTAACAAAAAAACGTGTTGTATCATTTAATAAGTTTACTAAACAAGTTGCATAGCAGTATAGGGGGTTGTCAAAAGTGTTTAGTCTATATTGCATAATATTACAAGGTAACCGACGTTTATTCTTGCTTTTCATCTCGAGAAAATTTGTCATCTGCTCTTACTCTGAAATATGTTACCAATGGAAATCGTGTCAAACTCAATCGAAGCACAAGTGACAAGTCCCAACAATCATTCACAAACCTTGTAGCTCATTCTTATTTGTTTGCTACATCAAAAGAAAAAGAAGACACCAACTAGACATCATCAACATCTATTTTGGAAGTTGACTTAAAATCAATTGAATCTAAAGTAAGAGCACAAAATCATGAAAAAAAATATATTTAATCAAGCAGATTACAAAATAATGAAAAAAATCACGAAATTACAAGAAACAATAGAAGAAAAGAACCTTTCTGCCGGGGGAAGGCACAAGCGAACACCCCAAGTCATGCGGACAGCGAGGAGTTGGTGCGGAGACCTACGAGGAGTTGGTGCGGGCTGGCGGAGACCTGCGAGGACGCCGAGGACGAAGATTGCAGGCGGCCGGCGACTAGAGCTTGGTTCGAGAGGGGCAACCGGCGGAATTCTCTTCATCGTCGTCATGGAGATCGAGAGAAGAGGAGGCTGTAGGGGGGATTTGATTTTTTGGAGAGAGATATGGTTATTAATTTGAGAAAGTGAGAGATATGGAGAGAGATTTAAGGAAATCAAAATCCCCCAAAATAAGCAAATATGATTTTATTAATTTGGTTAATAATCTGGTGTATCTCACTTTTATTCAATTTTACACTCTTTTTTTTATTTAATCTCATCCATTGATTTTTACTAATCCAATGATTCTGATTAATGCTCTCTAGTTCCCTCTAATCAACCTAGTTCCCCCGAGTATTATTCTATATATATATATATATATATATATATATATAACTTAAGTCAATAGGGTTAGGACCATGATATTTTATTGTTTTATAAAGATATTAATTAATCGATAAATTAATATGTAATAATTTAAAGAGATTTATGTAAATCATAGAAAATATTTGAACTGACACATGTGAAAATAGCATCACGGATCATGTGGTCATGATTTTTGATCTCGAATATCGGAATAAGTACATATCAACAACCTAGAGGTCTAAAGTTTAGAAGAAATTTTGGTATTATCTTTGAAAATAATGTTAGATTATAAAGTTGAAGACAATTTAGTATTACTGAAACCAATTATTTATAAGAAGCACCTATCACGACTTCAAGTCCTCAAGTTTTTTTGTTTTAGTTCAAGAGCATCATAAATTTTAGATGTAATAAGAAAAGATAATTAGAAATGAACTCCAAGTAGATTTGAATTTTACTAAAAAAGTAAACACTAATTATATTTCACTAAGTTATCTATATACTTTTATGAAATTATTAATTTATTATTTTAATTAATGAGATCTTGTGTTTCTATAGTGTTTTTTTTTTGAAAATTTATTATCTTTTTGCAATTTGTCAAAATTTTCATTGGCCCAAATCAAGACGATAAAAAAAGTTTTTTTTAGAATGTTTATTAATTTCTCGAGTATTAAGTTATGGGGATTCTACTATATATTAAAGGAGTCTCGTGACATGTGTCATCATATGGCTCATTTTGCATAAATATCGATTTGTGCTTAATTTGGCAGAATTAGGATCTAGAGAAATTACACTTTCTAAGTTGTTTATTGTCATTATATTATATCTGTCAAGACTAAAGCATGATCTAGACAACTTTTCAATGTTAGTTTCTCTTAGATATTCTCACATCTCAACACTTGCTCTACAAATGTCTTGGAAATACTTGTTGAATTTTGATATTGTGTAAGATACTACTGCTTGGCCGAAGAACCTGATAATAGCCTATTTCTTGAATCTTATTTTCAAATTATGCTTCAAATGTCTTGTACAAATGATGTGTTTTGCACAAATATAGATTGATTCAACAAATCTTCCTATGCTCGAGTGACGATCTGAGACGAACACTAAGTCACTAAAGCGCGGAATGACCTTTAACAACTGCTCAAAAAACAACTTCCAAGATTTGTCATTCTCAGATTCCACAATGGCATATGCAATTGGGTATATTTGGTGATTTGCATCTTCCACAGAAGCAATGACTAAAACACTCAAATGTTTATTATGTAGATGAGTACCATCCACTTGTACGACATGTTAAAACATCTTTTTAATACATTAGTGATGACATTCCCAAGTGATGACATTGTCCAATATTTGTGATGACACTGCCATTACAAATATAGCCTTTGGTCACACCTTCAAATTATTTGGAAAAAATAAAGTGATGACAAATTAACAATGATGACAATATGTAATGATATGTAGTTAAGGTCAAAATATTTGGGTGATGACAATATAAACAATAATGACAATATATGATGACACTATCATAAATATTTTTCAGTTTGACAAATTACTTGCTTGTTTATAGTTTATCATGTACCACTATCACCAAATATCATCATATTCATATTGTTATCATCACTATCATGAAAAAAAAACTCTAGATTATCATGAGTTATAATCACCATCATTAGGTATCACCACATGCAAATAAATTCTAAAATATATTGATAAAAAAAACTTTCAATAATGTCACTGAACATGAAAAAGAAGCTTTATCAGCTTTCTCATATGTGGGTAACCTGTGATTGATGGTCCAAGTGAAACAAAAACAAACTTGAATCGGTTATTATTGTCAATTTCCACACATGTGTATGTCCCGTTATTTGCATGTTCGAGCATTTGCTAATAAGATGGAAGCATTACATAATTTTCTTCCGGCGTGCCTCTGTTTAATGCATGTGGCCACTCCTGAGCTCTCCAAACTTTCCAATAACTTATAGATTGTAGAAATTCATTTCTAACATCATTACGGATCATGTTTGGATTGAGACCTTTGGTCACACCCTTAAACCTGCGATGAAAATATGTAAAGATATGCTTTTGTTAACATGAAAATAAACAGTGATGACTAATATTGTGCAAGTGGTGAAAAATAAACACTAATGACAATATGTGATGACAAATATAGCCTTTGTCACACCTTCAAATCATGATGACCATATGTAATGATATGCTTATGTTAAGTTCAAAATAAACAACGATGATAAATAAATAGTTAAAGTAACTCAATTTTTTTTCTCTCTGCTATAAATTGATATAATGGTTGAATATGTCTAGTAAATCTCACTTCGAAAGGGCATGTGTGTGTGTCATTGAATTTCTTAACCTCAAAATAACTAAGCTTTTTCAACTCTACAACCACCTTTTTCCATTCACAATTGTCATCTCCACATTTTAGAGAATAGTAGTCTTGCCTTGATCTATTCACTTTGACGCAATCTCTCTCTCTCTCTCTCTCTCTCTCTCTCTCTCTCTCTCTCTCACACACACACACACACACACACACACACAAAATGCATGATTATACATTGCAGTCTTCAGTTCTTCTTTGGTTTGATATATTTGTCCAACTTGCACATATTGGTGAGCTAGTGGGTGATCAAATGCATTATCCATTCTTCACGTGATGACATTACAACTTGATGGAATCATGGACGTTAAAAGTCTCTATAGCTTGATGAGAGCTAATGACAATGGAAGAGAGTTAGTAGTTGATGGTGACACTTGATGATAGATGTACATTTTGAGTAACATGCTCTTTCCCTTTTCTCCTTCTATATGTTGTGACATATAGATGTAACCCCTAATCAACTTGAGATGTGTTGCTAATATGGTATAATGACTGATAAGCTTGATTTTGCCATTTTAAACCACAATTATGCAAAGAAAACCAAACTAACTTAAACTACAGTATAAAGCAAGTAAGGGTCAATTTCACATGGAGACAGATTATCTTTCATAGTGAAGTTTGTGTAAAACTGAAGCAACAAAGGGGTTTTTTGAATTAATTCACACACTAACATGCAAATCCTAAGAATTCAAGAGTTTAGTTAATCAGTATTTGGAAACAACTCATACAAACAAATATCCGCATTCGCTTGACAAGTTGATCATCGATTTCAATCAATACCTATGCAATGGAAATCCCAATTCATTTTCAAAAATAATTAATAGCACAACCAAATACTATTAACCCTAACTAGTTAAACAATCAAGATTCAATCTAACTAGCAGCATTCAATAACAGGAGTATAATTTGATATAAACTAAGATAAAACAACCAGTTTTTACACTAGAATGCTAATCAATTCACTTATGCATACAACTAACACAACCAGATATTAGCACGATGCAGTTGCTACTTATGAAATAGAGATACTCAACAAGAAACACTCTAAATCTAGCAAGAACCTAATAAGAATAAATCCTAGATGATCAGACTAGCAATTATTGAAACAAGTCAATTTTTAATCAAGCAAGAGAAAGGATTAAATCCATGCAATAGATAAGGATTAGAAATCTCACAACTAAATCAGAACGAACGCTTCAATTGTCTGTCTAAGCAAAGATGCTTAGTTCTCCATAAAACTCCAAAACTAGGTCTAAACCTCCTTAAATAGGAGACAACAAACTATCCAAAAATCCATAAAAACCGAACCAAAAACAATATCCATAAGTCCAATAAATAAAATACAACGTTTAAAAGCTGAATTTCCCTCGACACTGGCAGCGGTCGCCGCCTCCAACAGGACGCTTATCTTTGTCTTTTCTTCACTTCAGCTCCAAGTGGTCTTTAGTGTACCTCGACTCTTCCTTCTTCAACGCTCCAAGCCCCATCATAATTACCTAAATCACCACTAAAAGTATGTTAAAACCCCATCTAAATACACAACATAATTGTGTATATCAATGACTCGAGATCGTCATCTGTTTCAATTGTGAATGGATTTGGTACCTTTTTTTTAGATGTAGATGTGATAGGCTGATTTCAGATGGATGTGATGACAGTTTGAACTTTTCCACAATTTTTTCCTTTAAACTATTAAGTTTGAATTTCTCTTCCAATACAAATGCTTTTGTATTGACATCACCAACATAGGTGCATTCGTCATTAGGTGTCTTCCATTCCCTTCCAATGTAAACTAGTAGAAGTACTATATCCATCTTTGTAAATGTGATTCAAATCAAAGGGTTAATAGACTATCTATCATTAGAGAAAAAAACTCTCAGATTTTCTTTATATTGGAAATAGGGTCACCGCATTAGTGTCGTCATTAAATTATTTGCATATTATCATCACTTTCAATAGTGTCATCACTAGAAAAATTGCATATTGATAAAAAGCTTATACTATCGTTAGTGTCATCACTAGACTGCATATTATCATCAATTCTGATTTCTCTATCATTAATTATCATCATTGTCTTCATAATCCTTAATTCTGATTTATCTATCATCAATTATCAACATTGTCATCATTAATCATCAATTAACAACAATTATCATCATATCATGAACTCAGATTTCTAATTCATCAACTATCGGCAGAATACATATACAGACCCTTGTACTTGAACGTTTTTTCCTATCAGCCCCCCGTACTTTAAAATGTTCAATTAGACCCCTGTACCACCCCTATTTTTACCTATTGAACACAATTGGTATTCGTCCCCGAGATGTGAAACGCACGCGCGCCACTTGGTTGCCACTTGGATGCCATATGTACATATTTGCCACATATTTGCAACGTAATCCACTATTTCACTCTTTTTTTTTTGTTTTTGTAACAATCAAGCCGTGACCATTGACTTAGTCCTCGGCGAGCTCCATTCCGGCTATGAGCTCCGAGTTCCGGTCGCTCCCCGAGCCCATCGATTGGGGAAGCGCCTTCTGGACTACTCGCGAGCTCCTCCGTCGCCGCCCTGGCCCCACGAACACCAGCCTCCCCAGCCCCTCCCCCTCCCACGAGAGCCCTCCCCCCTTCGTCCTTCTCCGACGGGATCTCAGAGTACTCTCCGTGACCTAGCGAGATCCAACGGTTTTGCCTCTCCGCCATTTTCTTCATCTGCTGAAGACGGCGCTCTCTCAAGGCCTCGATATCGTCGAGATCCAGTCGGTCTAGGGTTGCGATTTCCGTCACCTTCTTCCTCCTCCGCTGCCCCGCGAGCAGAAGCGCCTTCCGCTGCCCCCTCCGACGAGCTGAGAACGGGACTATAACCCGGAATAAAGGACGGAACCGACGATTCTGCCGGACGGAGGCTCGGATGGTGGCTCACACAACGAGAGAACGGGACGAGATCTAGATCTGGAGAAGCGGCGGCCGACGAGATCTGGATCTTGATCAAAGTGGGGATGTCGGATTCTGACGGCAGTCATTGCAGGTGGGCGGCAGTGACGGGAGTTGGAAGAAGAAGCGGCGGCCGGCGGCGGTCATTGCAAACGTAGCGTGGAATTGAAGAAGAAGGGGAAAGGGATGGATTAAATTAAAGGCTGTTTTTTATTTTATTTTTTGTGGGTCCATTGCCACATCATATCAGCAAATTCCCACTCGTAATACCGCGTTTAACTTACACGCGTCTGTCCACGTAGGATAGAAGTTTTCAATAGGCAAAAATAAGGGTAGTATAGGGGTCTAATTGAACATTTTAAAGTACGGGGGGCTGATAGAAAAAAACGTTCAAGTACGGGGATCTGTATATGTATTTTGCCATCAACTATCATCACTAGACTATCAATATTGTCACCGCACATTGAAAGCAAACTATATACTATCATCAATTCTCAAGTTTGTCAATGTATATTTGAATGCATTGCATAATTTTTTGTCATCACTAGCTTGTTTTAAGAGAAAGTTTTCATCTTACTCACGAAATGTAAATTTTGCGGCGTGTGATGACGGTTTGGAGGAGATGATGGCAGAGGCTCGAATCCGAGCTCGAATTGGAAGGCATCAATGGCGGCTCGCAAGAGAAGTTGCAAGTGACAGTGGAGACGATTGTGATGGATGCTTTCGATGACTGTGATGACGATGGAGAATAAAAGCTCGGATTTCCAAGCAACAGTGGCGGCTCGATCGTGTTGGAAATCAGAGGTGACAGTGGAGACGGTTGTGAAAGAAGCTTGCAAGATTGTGATGACGATGGGGATTTCGAGCTCAATTTGCAGGCAGTAATGCGGCTCGATCGCGCCGGAAATCGCAAATGATAGAGAGGTGGTTGAGGATGGAAGCTTGCGATGATTGTGATGATGATGATGATGGAGGCTCGAATTCGACTGAAGAGTTGCAGGCGATAACGGCGCCAGAATCACGCCAGAAATCACTTCGGAAATGGCTTGAGAAAATTGTGAAAATGTTTGGAATCTTGAGCAGCAAGAAAGAAGTTTTTGAGGGGATTGGGGTATTTTTGCTATGCGTGTAAGTTTGTGGATTTAGGTAGTTTCCCCCTAATATATAGGTATATTACTATTGCTACTTATTTCATTCTTTCTTCAACTAAAAAGTAATAAACCCTCTTCTAATATATAAACGGATTTATTTTATAATTAATTTTTTTTGGAACAACATAAAATGAGCAAAAATCATAATAATGTGCATAATAAACAAATGATTGTTTGAATTCCTAGTGTTGGTAGCTACTTATAGCTAGCTATGTGAAAATTAAATTTTCAAACCAGACCCACCCAAAATAAATAGTCAAACCCAAACCCCAACAATTAACAATCCCCAAACTTTTAAAATTATTATTCGGACTCCTTTTTTTTGGAATGAACTAGGTATATGGCATTTGGAAAATGCCATATAGCCAAAAAAAAACCACCATCAACTGTGCAAACCATCATATAGTAGGAGAAAAGGGGAAGGGTCTGCAATCTCTAGTACTCAAAATGTGCAACCATCATCAACTGTCACCAGCAGCTACCTAGCTACTCCCTTTAAATGACATCAGCTCAAACCAATCTCTAGTGATTTCTAAAGTCTATGATGCACCTCCAATGTCATCAGGTGAGGATAATGCACTTGCAATTGAGTATCCACCAGATCAACAATATATACAAGTTAGGCAAATGTACCAAACCAAAGAAGAACTCAAGACTGCAATGTATAACCATGTAATGAAAGAGAGTTATTGTTTCAAGGTCAACAGATCACGACCAGACTACTACTTACTAAAATGTGTAGATGACAATTGTGAGTGGAAAATGGTAGCTACAAGTTTGAAAGGGCTCACTTATTTTGAGGTTAAGAAATTCAATGACACACATACATGCCCCTTTGAAGTGAGATGTACAAGACATATTCAACCATCATATCAACATATAGCAGAGAATATAAAACTAAGGTAATTTGACTACCTGTTTTTCATCTCAGTTCATTGTGAATTGTCATCACTACTCTTTTTTATGTTAACAACAATAATTTTGTACAAACTGTTATCTCAGGTTTGAAGGTGTGAGCAAAGGCCCAAATCCAAACATGATCCAGAATGATGTTAGGAATGAATTGTTCTAGTATATTAGTTATTGGAAAGCTTAAAGAGCTCAACAGTGGGTACATGCATTAAATAGAGGCACATTGGAACAAAATTATGCAATTCTTCCATCTTATTGCCATATGCTCAGGCAAGCTAACTCCGGTGTTGGGACGCTATCAAGAACGCCTGCGTACTTGTTACTGTTCCACAAAATCGTCCCTTAGTTTTGATATGACAAACTCACTTTGATTCTAATAAAGTTGTCCAAGTGTTCAGGAACGTCAGTGACCAAAAGGACAACAAGTGTGTATGGGCGTCCCACACGCTTAGGGACGCTAGCTAACAGGAAGTAAGGACCAGCTAGAGACTACTTGAGCAAGGACGGAGTTCTAAGCAAGTAGGAACGCAAGAAAGGAGTCCTTACTCACTAGCCGACAGGATGACATCACACGACAATGTTTGATCATCCAAGGACACGTGGAGACCGATCCTGTAGCGGAGTCCAACACTACGTGGCGGACGATCCTGTTACAGAGTCCATCAACACGTGGCGGCCGATCCTGTAGCGAAGTTCATCATACACAGCTGGATACAGGAAGCTTCCTCATCACCGCCCTACTACGTGGAGGAAGATCCTGTAGCCACGTCCACGAAGGGAATGATCGTCCCAGAGAAAAGACGCCCTTCCCCAAGTCCTATAAATAGCCCCAAGGCATTTATTGTGACGCTAACGCTTTCAGGAATATTCAGAGAGAATCACGGGAAAGCGACTCACTCAAGAACACGAAGAACTAACTCAAGAACTCAAGAACAGTGCTTAGACCTGAGTTAGATCGAGTGAGACTTGTAAACAAATCACAAAACAAGTTTGTAACCAAAAGAGAAAGAGAGAGTTCTGCGAAGTACTGCAGAACGTAGGAATAGAGTCCTTTAGCAGATTGAACCACCTTAAGTTGTAGGCTTAAAGGAGTTCCTTACAAGTGAACTTAGGGAAAAGCTAAGTGTCAGAGAACTGTAAGAACTCGCCAGTACAACTGTAAGAACGGTTAATATAAAGGAAAGAACTATTCACAAATCCTCCAAGGAGGTAGAGGTTTACACTCAAGGACTACTTGGTCTTGAGTGGTTCCTCTATAATTCTCTGCGTTCATCTATTATCTGTTTAGTACTATTTCCGCTGCATTACTCAAGGACGCTCCTACACCTCGTAGGAACGCCTAACCACAGGACGCCTTTATCTAAGGTAAGGCCGTCCCTCAGTACTAACGATCCAACAATTGGTATCAGAGCAGGCGCTCTAGATTCTTACTGAGTTGCAGGTAAAGATGGACATGGAACCTATTGGAATCTCGTTCGTGAAGCTTCCGCGCCTGACGGACGACAACTTTAACCGCTGGAAAACGAGGTTTGAAAATATCTGCAGAAGTCAAAATTATCAATGCTGGAAGGTTATTATGAAGGGAAATCTCAAGGTACCCGCTGACAAAGCTGACAAGGAGGACGAGTGGGGTCCTGACGAGTTCAAGTTGATGGAAACCAACGCAAAAGCTATCTGTTTCCTTCAAGCGTCTCTATGTGAAAGGGACGCCACTCGAGTTAGCAACTTGCCAACAGCTAAACAACAGTGGGAAGCTCTTGAGAAGTTTCATGTAGGAACAGCTGAAATGAAGGAGGACGTTCAACTAAAGATCAAGAAGGAGTTCTATGCCTTCAGTATGTTGCCAAATGAAACGGTGAATGACTATTCATACCGTTTTGAGGCCCTTGTCACCAAGATGAGGAACTTGGGCATCCCAGAAACAGAAATCTCCATGAGGATTAGAGTTCAAGTGGTCATTGATGGTTTGACCGGAGTCTGGAACTTTGACAGAACAACGTTCAAAGAGAACACAACCAACAAAACTCTAGATATGGAAGAAATCTATGGGAAGCTCAAGCAGTACGAAGAAAGAAGGATCTCTGACATGGCTAAACTTGGACAGAATCCTCAAACTGATCTCGCTTTGGCGTCCACAACACCAGAGTACGCTGAGTATCTTCGTCGTCAAAGAGAAATCTCCTTAATGGTGGAAGCTAACAAGAATGAAAATCGAGAAAGGATGCGCGTTCAAGCGTTGAGAGAAAAGGAAAGCAAGTCTAAAGAACAGCTTGATGAAGAAGAAGAAGTTGCTTTCATCCACAAAGCTCTCCGTTCCTTTGGCAAAAATAACAAATATTTCAACAGACACAAGATGCCAAAGAAAGAGAGTCGTAATTACACTGATGCAGAAATGAAGGAACTCACATGTTACAAGTGTAACAAGAAGGGACACTTTGCTAAAAGGTGTACAACAGGAATGTCTGCAAAGGATATTAAGACAAAAGCCCTCATTGGGGCGTTCGCCTCGGCATGGGATAATGGGAGTTCCTCTTCGGATGATGATGATGAGGAGCCTGATGAGCATGTGGCGTACATGGCTATGGAGGACGTCACAGTTGTTGAGGAGAACGTTCCGAAATCTGAAAATGAGGTAACTCGTGAATCTATGATGAGTTCTTTAGAAAATTGTTCCAAATCTAAGCTAATTAAACTTATTGGAAAAATCATGGAAGAAAGTGTTGTCATGCAACATAGAATGGATGAACTTGAGTTTGAAAATAAGAATACTGTAGTTGAATGTGAAAACTGTAGTTCCATGACCGTTCAACTAGAGTCCTCTCATGAAGAATCCAAGTCCCTGAAAACTGAAATTATGTGTCTCAAACTTGAGAACGCCAAGATGAGGGAAGAAGTGAAAGTGTTGGGTAAGAGTCCCATAGTTGAAGAAGTGAGACCTATAGTTTTTGTCCCAGCTAAGAGAGGTCTAGGTTATGAAGATGACTCTAAGAACTCTCTTCCCAGTGATTTTGAGGCAAGCAAAACTTCTGAACTAGAACTTGAAAAAGAGAAAACTAAAAGTCTCCTTGAAAGAATTAGAGTTATAGAAAGTGGACAAATAGGTCAAGAGGACTACTACACCAATTCCACCAGTCATAAAATTTACAAGAAAATTGCTAAAGGGGACGGATCAAAGGTGTGCGATCCCCAAAAGATGAAGCAAAACAAAATTCAACGTCCCAATAAGAAGTACTATCTTGGTACTTACTATAGGACGTGCTGGTACTGTGGACAAGGTGACCACTTCAAATATGACTGTGTAAAACTTAAGGAAGACATTGAGAGTGGGAAAGTTGTTAGGACTAACAATGAAAATGCTAAGTCCGTTCCAAAAGCTAGTTCTAGGCGTCCTAGACGTTCTAGAAGTTCTTTCCACAAACATGCCATTTCTAATGATGTTAACATAAATGACTATATGCCAGAACCAGCGTTCTATTATTGTAATGAGCCAGGTAAGGAACACCTTGCCTGGGTCGCCAAGAACTAACCTTATTTTGGCAGGTGGAAGTGAGGGGACGCCCATGGATCATTGATAGTGGCGCCTCAAATCACATGACAGGAAGCCAGATCCATCTCACTTCTATCCAAAGTAGTGCCACGGGAGGAACTGTCTCGTTTGGCAACAAGGGCAAAGGAAAGATCAAGGGAACGGGAACTGCTATTCTTAACCCGTCCATCAAAGCAACCAATGTAAGTCTTGTTGAAGGACTTGGCTTCAATCTTCTCAGCGTCTCTCAAATGTGTGATCAAGGTGAAAACCTAGTCACATTTGACTCAAAGGAGTGCCTCGTCATCAACAAGAAGTCCAACAAAGTTGTTCTCAAAGGAGTTCGCAAGAACAACATCTATATCTTCAATCAAGAGTTCAAGCCTAAATCAGAATTATGTCTATCTGCTTCAAAGAAGGACGCGGATCTCTGGCATCGCCGACTTGGTCATGCTGGACCAAACACGATCTTCAAGCTTCACCAAAGAAATCTTGTGAAGGGACTTCCCCGAATTGATCCTGACACTGTTGAACAATGCGAAGCCTGTATCAAAGGGAAGCAAACAAGAACGTCTTTCAAGTCCAAGAACGAAGTCAGCACAAAGAAGCCTCTGGAACTCCTCCATATGGATCTTTGTGGACCAATGAAGACGCTGAGCCACGGTGGAAAGAGGTACATTTACGTTCTTGTAGATGATTTTTCTCGATTCACTTGGGTTCTTTTCTTAGCGTCCAAAGCAGATTGTTTCAATGCGTTCAAAGTCTTCATCCAACAAGTAGAAGTTACCCTTGAGACGCCTCTCAAAGCCATAAGATCAGACCGTGGAACGGAGTTCCAAAACTCAGAGTTCCTGGCCTACTGTGATCAACATGGCGTCTCACACAACTTCTCAGCTCCAAGGACTCCTCAACAAAATGGAGTTGTGGAAAGAAAGAATAGGACGCTAGAGGATATGGCAAGAACTATGCTTTTGGCTAATAGCGTCCCCAAATACTTCTGGGCGGAAGCTATTGCTACAGCATGCTACATTATCAATCGTGCCATGATCCGTCCTCTACTGAAGAAGACGTCCTATGAGTTGTTCAATGGAAGGAAGCCTCGCATCGATTATCTCAGAGTTTTTGGTTGCAAGTGTTTCGTTCACAACAATGATAAAGAAAAACTTGGAAAGTTTGATGCAAGGAGTGATGAAGCCATATTCCTTGGGTACTCTCTCACCAGCAAAGCATATAGGGTTTTCAACAAAAGGACTCTAAAACTTGAAGAGAGTATTCATGTTGTGTTCAAGGAGAGTTCTTCTCACAGAGAAAAATCAAGTAAGAAAGAACGCTCCTCATCGCATCAGCAGGACGACTCTGAAGATAAAGCTGAAGATTGGACCTCAGGAAAATATTATGTCTCTAAGGACGCGTCTCCAAATCCTGAAGAAGTATCTGTGGACGCTCCTAGTGTTGTTCAGGGAGTTCCCTCTCGTAGTGAATCTCCAGTTCAACAAGATATAGCAGAATCAAGTCAACAAGGCGAGCAACGCCAAAGTGTGGACGCTTTCTCTGAGGGGGAACACGCTGTGGACGATACTCAAAGTGATAGTGATGATTCTGATGGAGACATTGATCCAAGATTTGCTCAACTGTTTCAAAGGGAGTCCCGCTTCTCTAGGGACCACCCAACTTCTCAAATTGTATCTGATCTGTCTCAAGGAGTTCAGACGAGGTCAGCTGCTAGCAAGTCCCAGAGTGCAAATTTAGCCTTTTGTGCATTTAATGCCTTTGTCTCTATGGCGGAACCAAAGAATATCAAAGAAGCACTCCAGGACGCTGACTGGATTCAAGCAATGCAAGAAGAACTCAATCAGTTTGAAAGAAACAAAGTTTGGACTCTCGTCCCACGTCCCAAAGGCAAAAATATCATAGGGACGCGATGGGTGTTCAGAAATAAGCTTGATGAGAGTGGACGTGTGTCAAGAAATAAGGCAAGACTGGTGGCTCAAGGATTCAAGCAAGAGGAAGGCATAGACTATGATGAGACCTTTGCTCCTGTTGCTAGAATTGAAGCCGTTCGTCTCCTTATTGCCTTCGCCGCTCACAAAGGATTCAAGTTATTTCAGATGGACGTCAAGACTGCCTTTCTCAATGGAAAGCTAAAGGAGGAAGTGTATGTTGCTCAGCCGCCTGGCTTCGAGGACGCCTCTCACCCAGATCATGTGTACTACTTGGACAAAGCGCTCTATGGACTCAAGCAAGCCCCTCGTGCATGGTACGACAGGTTTGCGTCCTTTCTTTTGTCTCATGGGTACACTAGAGGTTCAATTGATAAAACTTTGTTTATAAAGAAAGTTCACAAGGACATTTTAATTGCCCAAGTCTATGTTGATGATATAGTCTTTGGTAGTACTAACATGAAACTTGTAGATGAGTTCAAGTCCTTAATGAGTAGTGAGTTTGAGATGTCCCTCATTGGAGAACTCAATTTCTTCTTGGGACTTCAAATTAATCAACTCAAGGAAGGGACGCGCATTCATCAACAAAAATATGTCCGTGAAATGCTTGAGAAGTACGGGATGAACACGTCCAAACCTGTTGCAACCCCTTGTTCTCCAAACTCGCGTCTTTACGCAGACGAACAGGGAAAGGACGTTGATCAAAAGCTTTACAGAGGGATGATTGGTTCTTTGCTCTACTTGACCGCAAGCCGTCCCGACATTATGTTTGCCGTTTGCTTGTGTGCACGTTTTCAGGCAAATCCAAAGGAGTCCCACATGCAAAAAGTCAAAAGGATCTTTCGCTACCTCAAAGGACGCGACGATCTTTGCCTTTGGTACCCCAGGAAGACGTCTTTCAAGCTTGTTGGCTTCTCGGACGCTGATTATGCTGGTCATGTGATTGACAGAAAAAGCACTTCAGGAATGGCACAGTTCCTTGGTTCATGCTTAGTCTCTTGGGGATCTAAGAAACAGAACTCTGTGGCGCTTTCAACTGCGGAAGCCGAGTACGTTGCTGCTGCCTCGTGCTGTTCACAAGTCATCTGGATCAAATATCAACTAGAGGACTACGGTATCAATCTTGAAACTATCCCCATTCGCTGTGATAACACAAGTGCTATTGAAATTTCTAAGAATCCCGTTTTTCATTCACGCACAAAGCATATTCATATAAGACATCATTTCTTGCGTGATAATGTTGAACTAGGACTCATTAGTATGGAGCATGTAAGGACTGAAGACCAAATAGCTGATATTTTCACTAAGGCGCTTGATAGACGTCCCTTTGAGCATCTAAGACTGCTCTTGGGGATGTTAACTTTTAAGTAGCAAGTCTCGTTCTACTATTCTCTCAATGATTGGCTATGTTTTGTAGATTCTAAGTGTTTAAGGACTGTTTTGCATTGAATTCATATTTGCAAGGACGCTAGTCTAAAACTTCATGTGTTTGCTACTTTGGAAGGCCATTCAAATTTTCTCTATTTTGTCTTGAAAAGAGTATCCCTGATCACCCAACCCTCATTATAAGCCGAAATGATGGGAACTCTAAGCTTACCCTAGCCGAGAACTCCGCAAAAGCGTCCTATGAGTTTCATATTTTCTTTTACGGGACGTACTTGCGTTGTTCTCAACTGGTTCGAAAGGTGATCACAAGAACGGTAAGTTGGTTGTTGGTTTGATTGAACAAGTTTGCTTGAAGAGGTAAAATTTTGCTAAGTATGAGAGGACGCTCAGTGCTAGTTGGTAAGAACGCCAGTTCAGTTGTTAAGGAGCAGTTGAAGAGTCAGAATTTTGAACCGTTGAAAGTGTGAACAGTGACCGTTGCTTTTGCTCAAATCTTATGGGGGAAGTTTTGCCACGTGCCGCACAGTAAAACAGTGGTAATTACCGTTTGTGCCACCGCTTCCTCTATATAAGGCCAGAACAGTCGCTCTCAGAATTAATTACGCTCAACCACTTTCTCGCTCTCAAATTTGCTCTGACTTCTCTCTAGAACTCCGGCAGCTTTCTCTCACTAAAATCTCATCTGACAATGTGTCAACAACTAAAGAACGTGGCCGGATCTTCTACCGGCGGGAAGCGTAGAAAGCTGGTGAAGTCCCACTTCATCGAGAAACCAAAGCCTATCGTTCTCAATGAGTCTTTGGTGGACTTCATCAACAGGAAGCCGCGAACCCTTTACAACTTGATAAGGGAACGCATGGACAAACCGGACGTAAAAAACGATGAAGTCAAAACAAAGAACTACGAGCGGTTCATCGAACGGTTCGTCATCCAAGGCCTTCACAACACCAACTACAAAGACTTGCCAGGACGGATGGACGACGTTCTTTTCTTTTCACAGTTCGGAGGTGAGAACCTTGCTCCTTTGCTTGACCTAATCCCCGACCTTCACAACGCCGTCCTACCTGAATTCCCCATGTACCCTAAGGACTCTTTGGCATACAAAATGATAAAAAACCGTGTGCCCAATCCTTCTCCACCACCTCCTCAAGTCCCTTCCATCACCACAAAATCAATCCTCCCATCCAAGCGTCCAACCCCTTCATCTCCCCTCTCAAAATCTTCTAAACCCTTCTCCTCCTCCAACCCAACAGAAATCGTGGACAAGTTTCCACCTCACTTAAAGGAGGGACGCTCCAAGAAAGTCCATGACCCAAGGCCCCTCAAAAAGGCCAAGACCTCGAGCGTCCCATCCTCTAAAGCTCCCACAAAAAGGCCTAGTACCACAAAAAGGCCGTCCAACCTGTCCAAAGAATCCACTCCTCCCCCTCAACAAATTTCCATCGTTCAACTCCCCACCCCTCCTCCGTCCCCCCAACCTTCAAGAGCAAATGCCCTAATCCCCTTCCCTCCCCGCTTTCATTCCCCTCTAAATCTGGCCAATTTCCCATCTGCCCCAGCACACATCTCGCCCCCTAAGGACCCCGAGACTCCAAAGTCCCGCCGTCCATCATCCGAGAGTGGCCCAGATGAGACTGAGCGAACGTTTGAGCATACGTTTCGCCGAAGGAAGACTGGCGAAAAGCCCAATGTTTTGCTCGCAAGGGACGTTCCTGCCCAGATAGAGCACGTTCCCTCCTCTTCCTCCTCTAGCTCTTCTGAGAGTCAAAGAGGTACGCCCGCTCAGGACTCCCCTTTCATTGATGTTGTTGGGGATTCGAATGATGAAGCGGAAGGAGAGGTGAACGCTCCTTCAAAACAGATTGAGGATGCTGGTCAGCACCAGGTCGCTCAGGAGAACGCCGAGCCGACTCTATCTGATGAGCTCGAGCGTGATGCCCAGGAGATCCCTCCCTATGACCAGTCCCTCCCTATCCTAAACCCCACCCAATCTCCACAAGAAAACTCCTCCCCCACAATCCAAACAGAATCCCATCAAGTCCCCGCGGACGCTGAGCAAGAAACAGAAAATCAAACAGAGGCTCAGGACGCCGAAGGCACGTCCCACGGTCAGGGTTCATCTGCTGCTAATCAAACCACATCTGGTGGTAATACTGAGACAGAACAAGGCACAGAGAACGCTGTTGGCCAGGACGCCGATGAGAATGACCCTGAGGACTCTGCTGATAAGGACAGTTCTTCGGATGGTGAAGACTCCGAGTCCCCCAAGGGAAAACGCAAAAGAAAGCATGATGGCGCGCCCGTGAAAGTTCTTAGCCCTCTAGTTTATTCTGAAGAGTGGCTCGCCTCCTTCCCTCAAGACGACAAAGTCCAGGAGTTCCTTGAGCTTCTGCGATTTCAGGGATGGCTGAACGTTGGGCCTGCGCCCGCTGTGGTTGATAAGGAACAGATTAAGGCGTTCTACAAAGACTTAAGGTACAAAGCTAAAGATGGCTCTCTCCATTTCAAAATAGATGGTGAGAAAGCCACAGTGAGTGAACGCCAGGTTCGAGCTTTCATGGGACTAGCTGCTCAGAAGCCCCCGTCCGACGCTCTAAGCTCTCTTCCTGAAGGCGGTTTCGAGACAACTGATGAAGAACTGCCTCTGGTCGAACATGTCTTTCAGGGCAAGAGGCCATTGGGACTAGACAGAGTTGCTCACGTTCTGAGCAAGGTTGGCGCCATAGCTCACTACTTCATCTGTTGCGCCGTCCTTCCAAGGCAGGAGAAGCGTTCAATCGTGCAAACACACGACATTATCTTAATTGACGCTTTTCTTGAACGCCGCCCCATCAACTTAGCAAGAATAGCAATGCAACATATGGCTAAGTGTGGGAGGAAGCGACATGCTCTGCCGTACCCGGGGCTGGTAAAGCTGATTCTGAAATCTCAGGACGCCTATGATGACAGCGCTCCTCAAGAAGAACTCGGTCTGAAATGGAATGCCAAGAACGGACTTGTCGAGATAAGGCATAATGAAGAGCTGCCGTCTGTCATAAAACAGTTAGAGGCTGACGCTGAGGAAGCCAGACTAAAAGAAGCGGAAGCACGCATGGCTGCTGATGCTGAAGCAGAACGCCTTGCTTCCATGGGACAGGAGTACTCTCAAGAAGAAGAGCCAGTCGTAGACCTTAACGTTCTTGATCAGCTGCTTATGGCTCCTTCTCCTACTCAAGATCCTCCAATGGACGCTCCTTCAACCAGTTTAGGACCAAGGCCCCGTTCTGCTCCTGCAAATGTCTCTGAGCATCCTCCTGCAGAACTCTTGGGTGCCATTATGGACAATCAATGCCACGTCTTCTCAGCTATCAAAGACTTGTCCGCGGCTCTCACTAAGTCGGTTGAACTTCAAGCACAACTTCTAAAGTTCTTTCAAGACCAGAGTCGTTCTCAGTGATCGCCGTTCCCCACCTCTTAATCCCTCAATATTTTGCCTTTGCTTCTTTTCTGTAAAAACACTTTTTTTTTTTGTGATCACATTTGTGTAATAATTCTACTTTTGTTTGAATGGCTATTACACTGTTTGCTTGCATTATGTGTGTTTAAGCGTTCCACTGCTTTTAGTTATGTGTTTGTGCTAACGTCCTTATCACTTGTTATCCTTTTCGATGATAACAAAAGGGGGAAGTATAGTTTTGCAGAGATGCGCTATGAAATAGTTATCTAGAATAAGCAAGTGTTAAGGGGGAACTATTAAGTGAAAGGTCTAAGGAACGCCATGCTAATATAATAGAGGACGCCTAGAAAATTCTAGGACGCTTTTCTCTCCCTGAAATTCTAGGACGCTTCTAAGTTTTCATGCATGCTAAGTTCCAATGTCAAAACTATTTTGCTGAAGAGTTTGTCATCATCAAAAAGGGGGAAATTGTTGGGACGCTATCAAGAACGCCTGCGTACTTGTTACTGTTCCACACAATCGTCCCTTAGTTTTGATATGACAAACTCACTTTGATTCTAATAAAGTTGTCCAAGTGTTCAGGAACGCCAGTGACCAAAAGGACAACAAGTGTGTATGGGCGTCCCACAAGCTTAGGGACGCTAGCTAACAGGAAGTAAGGACCAACCAGAGACTACTTGAGCAAGGACGGAGTTCTAAGCAAGTAGGAACGCAAGAAAGGAGTCCTTACTCACTAGCCGACAGGATGACATCACACGACAATGTTTGATCATCCAAGGACACGTGGAGACCGATCCTGTAGCGGAGTCCAACACTACGTGGCGGACGATCCTGTTACAGAGTCCATCAACACGTGGCGGCCGATCCTGTAGCGAAGTTCATCATACACAGCTGGATACAGGAAGCTTCCTCATCACCGCCCTACTACGTGGAGGAAGATCCTGTAGCCACGTCCACGAAGGGGATGATCGTCCCAGAGAAAAGACGCCCTTCCCCAAGTCCTATAAATAGCCCCAAGGCATTTATTGTGACGCTAACGCTTTCAGGAATATTCAGAGAGAATCACGGGAAAGCGACTCACTCAAGAACACGAAGAACTAACTCAAGAACTCAAGAACAGTGCTTAGACCTGAGTTAGATCGAGTGAGACTTGTAAACAAATCACAAAACAAGTTTGTAACCAAAAGAGAAAGAGAGAGTTCTGCGAAGTACTGCAGAACGTAGGAATAGAGTCCTTTAGCAGATTGAACCACCTTAAGTTGTAGGCTTAAAGGAGTTCCTTACAAGTGAACTTAGGGAAAAGCTAAGTGTCAGAGAACTGTAAGAACTCGCCAGTACAACTGTAAGAACGGTTAATATAAAGGAAAGAACTATTCACAAATCCTCCAAGGAGGTAGAGGTTTACACTCAAGGACTACTTGGTCTTGAGTGGTTCCTCTATAATTCTCTGCGTTCATCTATTATCTGTTTAGTACTATTTCCGCTGCATTACTCAAGGACGCTCCTACACCTCGTAGGAACGCCTAACCACAGGACGCTTTTATCTAAGGTAAGGCCGTCCCTCAGTACTAACGATCCAACACCCGGGACATGCACATTTCTAGAAATTGACGCCAACAACAAATTCAAATATGTCTTTGTTGCACTTGGACCATCAATCAGAGGATATCAACATATGAGAAAGGTAATTACATATTGTCATCACTTGGAAACTTAACAGAAACTTAAATATTACATATTGTCACTTTTGTCACTTTTTGCATTGTCACTTGTAGAAATGTCACTTGTTGAATTGTAACCTTAACAGAAACTTAATATTGTCACTTGGAAATTTCACTTTTTGCATTGTCACTTTAAAAGAAACAAAAAAGCATAAACATTTGACAGTTTTATTCGCCTAGGGATGTCACTATTTGAATTGTCACCTTTTTAACAGAACAGTATAATTGTCATCAGTTTCTATATTGTCATTTTTTTGACAGGTCATACAAGTGGATGATACTCATCTACATAATAGGTATATGGGTGTTTTAATCACTGCTTCAGCACAAGATGCAAATCACCAAATATATCCACTTGCATATGCTATTGTAGATTCTGAAAATGACAAATCGTGAAGTGGTTTTTTGAGCAACTTCTAATAGTCATTCCATGCTCTAGTGATTTAGTATTTGTCTCAGACCGTCACTTAAGCATAGAAAATCTATTGTGTCTGTCTTTTCCTATGCAAAACATGTAATTTACACAAGGCATTTGAAGGGAAATTTGAAGAATAGATTCAAGCAAAAAGGCATTATGAATTTGTTTAGCCAAGCTGGAGACTCCTACACAATTTCAGATTTCAACCAGTACTTCCAAGACATTTGTACGGCAAATGCACAGATGGGTGAATATCTAAAAGAAGCCTCAGTTGAAAAGTGGTCAAGATCTTGCTTTAGTGGTGACAAATATAACATCATGACAACAAACAACTCAGAAAGCGTGAATGGTGTTTTGAAGGAAGCAAGAAAATTCCCCATTATTGCTCTATTGGAGTTCATAAGGAGTCTGTTGTCCAGATGGTTTGCTGAGAGAAAAGTAGTGATAGAAGAAAACCTAAATTAGATATCACCTAGTATTAATAGCATTTTGGAGGAAAGGTGCAAAAAATCCAAAGCTTATGGTGTTATAGTGTTGAACAAAACTGAGTTTGAGGTGTTTAGTGGTGGGTTTTGAGTTGTGGTTGATCTAGGACAAAGGAAATGCACTTGCAGAATGTTTGATCTGGACAAGATGCCATATGTTTATGCAATGGCTTCAATTCAACAAATGAAGTGCCCTGTTAGAGGCTTCATTAGTTACTACTACCAATTCCAAGTTTGGGGCAAAATGTTGGCCGACGACGAAAGCTCAAGAACAGAAGCTCACAGTCGCAAAGATGAGGATACTCAGATGGATGTGTGGGCACACGAGGATGGACAGGATTCGAAACGAATAGATCAGAGGTAAGCATGGGGTGGGTAGCATAGAAGACAAGCTTAGAGAAACGAGATTGCGTTGGTTTGGCCATGTTCAGAGGCGGAGCCCAGATGCCACAGTGAGGAGATGCGATCGTCTGGATTTGGGAGCTCTCAAGAATAGTAGAGGTCGCCCGAAAAAGCGTTGGTTGGATAGCATCAAGCAGGATGTGGCCTTCTTAGGGATCTCAAAGGATTTGGCTCAAAGCAGGGAGAGATGGAGGGAGAAGATCAGAGTGGTAGACTGTTAGCCAGGTGGGTGGTAGAGCGGATTTCCCATGTGGAGTTTGATTTTGATTTTTTCCCTTTTTTCCTTTTATTTCTCTTTTTACTTTTAGGTAGTTTAGTTCTTCTTTTTTGGGTTGTATTGGGCGTATTTCATCTAGGTTTGAGATGTGATGTCTCTCATTTTGGTGGTGCTTTAGTGGTTAATTTCTCTTGTAAATATGTGTATTTTGTTCTTTTCTTTGTTAGTTTTGTCCTTTTTTAGCTTAGTTCCCGATTTTCTATGAGATTCGGAAACTATGCAAGTTTGTTGTGTTTTGTAGGTAAAATGGCGCATTTGAGGACGTTTTGGAAGAGTTTCTAAGGAGGAAGCAAAGCTAAGGAGTTAAGGAGCGGAAGAGCTATGCAATGAACAAAGAGGAGCTCAAGGAAAACCAAGGAAAGAAGAGGATCGAGGCCCTAGATCGATGTACCAAGGAGTCGGGCCCGAGTTTAGTGCTTCAGAGGTTCGGACCGACGTTCCCAACGTCGGGCCCGAGGTCTATGCGTGTCGATCCAAGTCGGCAAGATTTAGGATTGGGCTCCAAGGCACATTATTGTGATCTACCACTTTTGCCCTTCTTCTAAATTGGAATTCCTTGGTCCCCAATCAAGAGAGGATGATAATTAGAGGAGCTTAGAGGACAATTGAAAGAGAGATCCACATCTAATCACTCTCAAAGGCTCAAAGGAAGACTTGGAGAGCAAGGAGGAGAAAGGAGGAGGAGAAGAGAAGAGAGATCGGTGGAGAGCTAGAGAGAGTTAGTGAGTTTGAACTTGTTTTGCTTTTGTTTAGTGGATTTGAGACTTGAATCTTGTGAACCCTTTTGGATTTGAATGCAATTTGAATTGGATTTGAGTTTCATGATTGAGATTTGCTTGTTTTGTCTTTTGATTGCTTTTTACTCTTACTTGATGGAGTAGATTCCATAGTCTTGGGCTATAGGGGAAACCCCTAGTTAGGATTGGGTGTGAACCCCCAATTCCATAGCCTTGAGTGCTTGATCTAGGAATCCCCTCTACATGAGCTTCAATCCTTTAGTGAAAGCAAGAGATCTAGGGCTTGTGATTGGTAAGAGTTAGCGAAAGTGGTCTCAAACCCAACACTTGACCTAGCATCGAAGGGAGAGTGAAAGCCTCCCATGGTCGATGTGTAGAGTGGAGGGATCGAAGGCAAACAACCTCGATCTCACGAGGATCAACACTTATTGGCTGAATTAAGGTGGAATCACCCAAGTCTAGTTAGGGAAGGAACCCAAAAACCCAAGACCGATCTACTAATTTTTCCTAATTGAGTTACCCAGTACATCGGGCCCGACGTTGTCAGTGTCGGTCCCGGCTAAATTCTCCTCGATCCAACCTTGGACCGAAGTGACTTGTGTCGGTCTGGGTTGTTCCCTTTGATTTTCCTTATTTTTGCCTTTCTTTTACCTCTTTTTAGTCTTCTTGGTACACTCAACGCACAAACTCTCGTGTGTTCGACACCCTACCCTTATACTACAATTGGGGTTCGGTTTATAAATTTAAATTTTGATATCATCCGATCCGGAATACACCCCATCAGAATTTTGGCGCCGTTGCCGGAGAGTTCTACTTGTGTGAAGTACCATCTTTTGTTGAGTCTTTGATTTGGTAGTGATTAGGGTGAGGGACTAGCCCGAACCCCTTGTTTGTTTTAATTCGCTTTTGTTTGTGTCTTTGGTTATAGGTGTATGCGAGCTCGTTCCGTCCGAGGAACACTTGAGTTCGATTTTGTGTGTGATCCGGAGAGCATTATCAAACAAGCTCGAAAGAAGAAGAGGATTGAGAACCAAGCACTACGTGATGAGGAGGTCGATAGGATGAGGGCCGACATAGCTCGTATGCAACTTGAAATGGCAAACCGAGATGCTGAGGCTAGGAGAGAGCGTGAGCAAAGGATGAGATTGGAGGCTCAAATCAACACCCAACCCCGAAATGCAAGACAATACATGCATCCGGAGTTGAAGGTGCCGGAACCGGCCATTGTCTTGCCGGAGGTGTCAAAGAACTTTGAGATCAAGACTCAATTCATCTCACTCATCAAGAGGGATCAATTTCAAGGGAGACCGAATGAGTGCCCGATCGAGCATGTGAAGCAATTCAAGGATCTATGTGAGACCATCTCGACGGATGATGAGACACTTGAGTATGTGCTACTCAAGGCCTTTAAATGGTCGTTGGGAGGCAAGGCATTGCATTGGTTGGAGAGCCAAGCACCTCGATCCATCACATCATGGTTGGCTCTGAACGAAGCCTTTTTGATGAAGTTCTTTCCGCCAACCAAGACAACGGAGCTTAGAAGGAAGATAGCGAGCTTTCAACAAGGAGCCCACGAGCCACTCTTTGAGGCTTGGGATCGGTTCAAGGAAATGTTGAGGCAATGTCCGACGCATGGGCAACAACCTTATGTCCTTCAAGACATATTCTTCCAAGGAATCAACCCCGCCACCAAGGACAAGTTGAACCTTCACTCCGATTGTGGGTTCATTGATTTTCCACCGGAGCAAGCATGGGAGTTGCTAGACAAGCTCTCCGATTACGAAGCCATGTACGGAGTGAGTCAAGTCAACAAGGAGGCAAGAGTCCAAGGAGAAGGTGCAAACAGGCTCTATGACCCAAAGAATGAAGAGGTGGACAAAGATGTGAAGATCCAATTTCTTGAGGATGAGTTGAATAAGATGAGGAGGAAGATGAGTCATCTCCAACAAACCACAAGAGCATGTGAAGAATGTGGTTCTTTGAAGCATGGAGCCCAAGAGTGTCCCAATGAGCGCCAAGTCCGTTTGGCCGAGCAAATTGAGGAGGCACACTATGTTCAAAGAAACTTTGGAGGAAGAGCCAACTTCAACAATGGAGGGAATGGGAGGTGGAACCAAGGCCAAGCTAATGGCTACAACTACAACTACAGCCAAGGGCCCAACCACAACCATACCGACCTCCGGGTTTCTATGAGCAAGCTCCACAATGGGCACAATAGATGAGAGGCGAGTTCAAGGATTTGAAGAATCAATTTACCAATGTGGAGAGAAGAGTTGATGAGATGGGTGCCCAATTCAAATAGTTTGGTGTATGGAGAAGACAAGTGGACAACCATTTTGTTCCAATGGCGAATCAACTTCCAAGAGAGGAAGGGAGACTCCCGGGCCGACCCGAGGAGAATCCCCGTGCCCCACAACAACAAAATGAAGTTCGAGCCATAGGATTGAGGAGTGGACGAAGTTTGCCCGAGCCACAAATGCCAATGACAAGGGAAGAGAGCCGGACCGAGTTGCCCAGTAACTCGGGCCCGACGTGACAAGATGTCGATCCAGAAGATGGAGGGAATCCCCTGAACCGGACCGAGGTGGAGCGGAACTCGGGCCCGACATGCCCCGTAGTCGGACCGACGTTCCCAGATGTGCCCTTCCCCAGGACCGAGGTTCCAAAAGTCGGTCCCAATGTTAATCCCACATCGGTCCAGGCCAAAAATGTTGAAAGAAGTCAAGGCCGGTCTAAGGAGGTGGATCCAACCAAGAAGCTAGGTGGCACAACTCTTCCTTACCCATTGAAGAAGCCCAAGGATGTTGTGGAGGGAAAGTTTAAGAGGCTCTTGAAGCTTTTGCCAGGCTTGAACATCACCATACCATTCACCGACGCTCTAAGTGAGATGCCATCTTATGCAAAGTTCTTGAAGGAAATCTTGAGCAAGAAAAGGTCAATTGTGGAGATGCAAGATGAGGTAAAGGTCTTGGAGCTACCTCAAAAGCTAGGTGATCCCGGAAGATTTGCCATTACCGTGGGGATCGGGTCACAGAAGTTTCAAGCTTTGTGTGATCTTGGAGCAAGTACTAGTGTTATACCATACACCATATGGAAGTCCGCCGCTATGGGACTTATTGCCCCGGTTAACATGAGGTTGACCATTGTCGATGGAACATAAATTGAGCCGATTGGAGTGGTGGAAGACTATCCGGTATGTGTGGAGGGACACTATGTCCCGGCGGACCTCGTTGTGGCTGA
Source organism: Polygonum aviculare (assembly GCA_934048045.1). NCBI lineage: Eukaryota > Viridiplantae > Streptophyta > Magnoliopsida > Caryophyllales > Polygonaceae > Polygonum > Polygonum aviculare. The sequence goes on from OW204026.1 coordinate 21,518,206, forward strand.
CATGCTAGAAGTGCCGGGCGAGCCTATCATTTTGGGGAGACCATTCCTTGCTACGGTTGGAGCCATTATAGATGTTGTTGGGACGCTATCAAGGACGCCTGCGTACTTGGTAGTGTGCCCATACAAACCGTCCCTTAGTTTTGATATGACAAACTCACTTTGATACTAATAAATTTGTCCAAGTGTTCCGGAACGCCAATTAACAAAGGACAACAAGTGCGTGAGCGTTCCCTAGGCTTAAGGACGCCAACTAACAGGAAGTAAGGACCAGCAAGAGACTACTTGAGCAAGGACGGAGTCCCAAGCAAGTAGGAACGCAAGATAGGAGTCCTTACTCACTAGCCGATAGGATGACATCACACGACAATGTTTGATCATCCAAGGACACGTGGAGACCGATCCTGTAGCAGAGTCCAACACTACGTGACGGACAATCCTGTAGCAGAGTTCATCAACACGTGGCGGCCGATCCTGTAGCGGAGTTCATCACACAGCTGGATACAGGAAGCTTCCTCATCACCGCCATACTACTTGGAGGAAGATCCTGTAGCCACGTCCACGAAGGGCATGATCGTCCCAGAGAAATGACGCCCTTCCCCAAGTCCTATAAATAGCCCCAAGGCATTTATTGTGACGCCAAAGCTTTCAGAGAATATTCCAGAGAGAATCAGAGGAAAGCGACTCATTCAAGAACACGAAGAACTAACTCAAGAACTCAAGAACAGTGTTCAGACTTGTGTTAGATCGAGTGAGATTTTGTAACCAAACCACAAAACAGTTTGTAATCAGAAAAACCAAAAAGAGAGAGAGAGTTCTGCGAAGTACTGCAGAACGTAGGAATAGAGTCCTTTAGTAGATTGAACCAGCTTAAGTTGTAGGCTTAAAGGAGTTCTTTACAAGTGAACTTAGGGAAAAGCTAAGTGTCAGAGAACTGTAAGGACTCGCCAGTACAACTGTAAGAACGTTCAATATAAAGGAAAGAACTATTCAAAAATCCTCCAAGGAGGTAGAGGTTTACACTCAAGGACTACTTGGTCTTGAGTGGTTCCTCTATAATTCATTGCGTTCATTACTTACCTGTTTAGTACTTTATTCCGCTGCATTACTCAAGGACGCCCCTACTCCTTGTAGGGACGCCTGACCAAAGGACGCCTTTACCAAAGTAAAGGACGTCCCTCAGTACTAACGATCCAACAATTGGTATCAGAGCAGGCGCTCTAGATTCTTACGGAGTTGCAGGTAAAAGATGGACATGGAACCTATTGGAATCTCCTTTGTGAAGCCTCCGCGCCTAACTGACGGCAACTTCAATCGCTGGAAGATCAGATTTGAAAATTTTGTTAGGAGTCAGAACTTTCAATGCTGGAGAGTGATTATGAAAGGTGACCTTACCGTTCCTGCTGACAAGAAAGACAAAGAGGACGAGTGGGGTCCTGATGAATTCAAGCTAATGGAAACAAATGCAAAGGCTATATGCTTTCTTCAAGCGTCTCTTTGTGAAAGGGACGCCACCAGAGTTAGCAATTTGGCAACTGCCAAACTACAGTGGGAAGCTCTTGAAAAATTCCACGTAGGAACTGCTCAGATGAAGGAAGACGTTCAGCTCGAAATCAAGAGAGAGTTCTATGCTTTCAAAATGTTCCCCAATGAAACAGTTAAGGACATATCGCTTTGAGGCTCTTGTTACAAAAATGAGGAACTTGGGGATACCAGAAGCTGAAATTTCAATGAGAAACAGAGTTCAAGTGGTCATTGATGGACTAACTGGAAAATGGAACTTTGATAGAACCACGTTCAAGGAAAATACAGCTAACAAGACTCTAGATATGGAAGAAATCTATGGGAAGCTAAGAGGATATGAAGCAAGAAGGGAATCCGATTTGGCTGAGCTGGCACGGAATCCTCAGACAGATCTGGCCTTGATAACCTCAACACCAGAGTACGCTGAGTATTTGCGCCACCAAAGAGAACTTGCTTTAATGGTGGAAGCCAATAAAAATGAGAACCGTGAAAGGATGCGCGTTCAAGCCTTGAAAGAGAAGGAAAGCAAGTCTAAGGAACAGCTTGATGAAGAAGAAGAACTTGCTCTTATTCACAAAGCTCTCCGTTCCTTTGGCGAAAGGAACAAATATTTCAACAAACACAAGATGCCCAAGAAAGAAAGTCCCAAGTACACTGAGGCAGAAATGAAAGAACTTACCTGTTACAAATGTAACAAGAAAGGACACTTTGCTAAAAAATGTACGACGGGAATGTCCTCAAAGGAGATGAAGACAAAGGCCCTCATTGGAGCGTTCGCATCTGCATGGGATAATGTCAGTTCTGATGATGAAGAACCCGATGAACAAGCGGCGTACGTAGCTATTGAGGACGCTTCTGATAATGAACAAGTAGCGTTCATGGCTATGGAGGACGCCACAGTTGTTAAGGAGGACGCTCCGAAATCTGAAAATGAGGTAACTCGTGAATCTATGATGAGTTCCTTAGAAAATTGTTCAAAATCCAAGCTCATTAAACTTATTGGTAAAATCATGGAAGAAAGCGTGGTCATGCAACATAGAATGGATGAACTTGAACTTGAAAATGAAAATACTGTGGTTGAATGTGAGAATTGTGCTACAGTATCTATGCAACTAGAGTCCTCATGTGAAGAAACTAAGTCCCTAAAAACTGAACTTATGTGTCTCAAATTTGAGAATGTCAAGCTTAGGGAAGAAGTGAAAGTGTTGGGAAAGAGTCCCATAGTTGAAGAAGTTAGACCAATGGTGTTTGTCCCAGCCAAAACAGGACTAGGCTATGAGTCTGACACTAGGAACTCTCTCCCTAGAGACTTTGAGGCAAGCAAAACTTTAGAACTTGAACTTGAAAGAGAGAAAACCAAGAATCTTCTTGAAAGAATTAGAGTCCTAGAGAGTGGAGAGAAAGGCCAAGAGGACTACTATACTAACTCCACAAGTCATAGGATCTACAAGAAAATTCCTAAAGGGGAAGGTTCTAAAGTTTGTAATCCTCAAAAGATGAAGCAAAACAAAATCCAACGTCCCAACAAGAAGTACTACCTTGGTACCTACTATAGGATGTGTTGGTACTGTGGATAAGGAGACCACTACAAATATGATTGCTTAAAGCTCAAAGAGGATGTTGAAAATGGAAAAGCTGCTAGGACTAACATTGAAAATGATAAGTCCGTCCCTAAGGCTAATCCTAGGCGTTCTAGACGTTCTAGGAGTTCTTTCCACAAGCATGCCATTTCTAATGATGTTAACATAAATGACTATATGCCAGAACCAGAGTTCTATTATTGTAATGAGCCAGGTAAGGAACACCTTGCCTGGGTCGCCAAACACTAACTTTGTTATGGTAGGTGGAAGTGAGGGGACGCCCATGGATCATTGATAGTGGCGCCTCAAACCATATGACAGGAAGCCAGATCCATCTCACTTCTATCCAAAGTAGTGCCACGGGAGGAACTGTCTCGTTTGGCAACAAGGGCAAAGGAAAGATCCAAGGGACGGGAACTGCCATTCTCAATCCGTCCATCAAAGCAACAAATGTCAGTCTTGTTGAAGGACTTGGCTTCAATCTTCTTAGCATCTCTCAAATGTGTGATTGATGTCTCTCATTTTGGAGGTGTTTTAGTAGTTAATTTCCCTTGTAAATATGTGCTTTTCATTCTCTTCTTTGTAGTTTCGTTTCCTTTTTAGCTTAGTTCCCGGTTTTCTTCAAGAGTCGGAAACTATGCGAGTTTGTGTGTTTTTGTAGGTAAAATGGCAAGAATGAGGACCATTTCGAGGAGCTAAGAAAGGAGCCAAGTCAAGGAGCGCAAGAGCCAAGACAAGAATGAAGTGGAACCAAAGGAAACCAAGGAAGAAAGCAAGGATCGAGGCCCAGGACCGAAGTACACTAAGTCGGGCCCGAGATCGAGCAACCAGAGCCAGGACCGACGTTCCCAACGTCGGGCCCGATGTTGACCCGTGTCGGTCCAAGTCGGCGATTGTGAGAATTGTTCCCCAAGGCATATTTTTAGCAACTTTCCACATTTGCCCCTTTCTAAATTGGGATTCCTTGGTCCCCAATCCTTAAGAGGCTATAAATAGAGGTGATTAGAGAGCATTAAAAAGAGAGGAGGGAGGTTTTTTGGATAGACCACAACCAAATCACTCTCAAAAGGCTCAAGGAAGACTTGGAGAGCAAGGAGAAGAAGGGAGAAGGAAGAGAAGGAGAGATCGGTGGAGAGGAGAGGGAGATTTGTGAGTTTTGTACTTTGTTTTGCTTTGATCTAGTGGAATTGAACTTGGATTTTGTAGACAACTTTGAGTTTGAATGCAATTGGAGTTTGGTTTGATGTTGATGATTGAGATTTGCTTGATTTCCCTTTTGTTTATGCTTTTCTCTTACTTGATGGAGTAGATTCCATAGTCTTGGGCTATGGGGGAGTCCCCCTAGCTAGATTTGGGTAGAAAACCCCAATTCCATAGCCTTGAGTGCTTGATTTGTGAATCCTCTCTACATTGAGCTTCAATTCTCTTGTGAAAGCAAGGGATCTAGAGCTTGTGTTTGGTAAGAGTAAGCGAAAGTGGTCTCGATCCCATCACAAGTCTCTAGCATCAAAGGTGAGTGAAGGCTCCCTCGGGTCGAGGTGTAGATTGGAGGGATTTGAGGCGAGCAACCTCGATCTCACTAGAATCAAACACTTTTTGGTTGAATTGAGGTAGAATATCCAAGTCTAGTTGGGGGAGGAACCCAAAAACCCAAGACCGATCTACTATTTTGCTTAGACCGAGTTACCCAGAACCTCGGGCCCGACTTGCTCTACGTCGGTCCCGTGAAACTTAACCTCGATCCTACCTCGGACCGAAGTGACCCTATGTCGGTCCGAGGAGATCTCTCTTGTTTTCCTTCGTTTGTCTTTATTTTCATCTCTTTTTTAGTCTTTTCGGGTACTCTCGACGCACAAACTCCCGTGTGTTCGACACCCCACCTCTTTACTACAAGTGACTTCAGGGCCCGACTTGCCCTGAAGTCGGCCCGACGTGCCCAGAAGATTTTTGCCATGGGACCGATGTCTCTAAAGTCGGTCCCGAGGTACTTCCAACGTCGGTCCAGGATGAATTTGTTGAGAAAGATCGATCCAAGGAGGTTGATCCTAGCAAGAAGCAAAGTGGCACTACTCTTCCCTATCCTATGAAGAAGCCAAAGGAGATTGTTGAGGGCAAGTTCAAGCGGTTCTTGAAGCTTTTGCAAGGCTTGAACATTACTATTCCTTTCACCGATGCTCTAAGCGAGATGCCATCTTATGCTAAGTTTTTGAGAGAAATCTTGAGCAAGAAAAGGTCAATTGTTGAGATGCAAGACGAGGTAAAGATATTGGAGCTACCTCAAAAGCTTGGAGATCCCGGAAGATTTGCCATCACCATAGGGATTGGTTCTCAACAATTCAAAGCTCTTTGTGATCTAGGAGCGAGTATTTCGGTTATGCCCATGAGTATATGGAGAAGGGCTAACCTTGGGGATCTAGAGCCGGTGGATATGAGTCTTACCATGGCCGATGGTTCTTCAACAAAGGCCACCGGAATTCTTGATGACGTTCCGGTTCGAGTTGGAAGGTATTTTGTACCCGACGACTTTGTGATTCTTGACATGAAAGAGGATCCAATGGTGCCCATTATTCTCGGAAGGCCGTTCTTAGCCACGGCGGGTGCCAAGTTTGATGTAAGGAATGGGAAAGTCACCTTCGAGATTGGAGAAGAGAAGGTAGAGTTCCATTTCAACAAGGCCCTAAATGAACCGGATGCGTTGGCAATTTTGAAACTTGAGGAAAATGCCAAGTGCAAGAAAGAGAAGTTGGAGCCCACAAGAGAAGAAGTACCATCGAGAGACCATGAGATGATCGATGTACAAACCTATGATGAGACAAGAGATGGAGATAGCCCACCAAACCATGAAGAGTATCCTAATCTATATCCTTTTGATGTGGGAGATTCTTTTATGTGCTTAGATGACTTGAAAGAGGATTTAGGAGATGATTATCTTCGCTTAGATGATTTGCAAGATGATTTGAGTTATGATGTCCTAGAGTCTCCTAGAAATTCTTTAGACTTGTGTGATGTAGGTGATAAGATGCAAGATGAGAAGATGTAAGAGATGCCAAGCTATACTTTGGAGGATGATGGAGATTTTAGATGCCACACTTTCATCAAACACAAATGGTGGCATTTTGGCTATGAGGATTGTGGAGATGTCCATGGCAAGGAGGACCAATTCACCGTTTTTCACCCTCCTTGAAGGGTAGAGGTTAGACGTCAAGCTAATGACGTAAAAGAAGCGCTCCTCGGGAGGCAACCCGGGTTTGGTAGATTCATTTTCGTAGTTTCTAGCTTGTTTCTTTTTGCCTTAGCTTAGATTAGTCCTAATCTCTTCTCTAGCTTGTATTTTGTGGAAATGTGTGTTATGTGAGCTTCATTAGCATGTGTGGCATTTGTGGAAATAATGCAAACACTTGTGGATAGAAGTAACCAAAGCGTGGAATTTTTAGGAACCAAAATCGGGTAGGACCGAGGTACCCAGTACCTCGGGCCCGAGGTGCCCGACGTCGGTCCAAGCTTGCCGACCCACCTTGACCTTGACTTTGTGGAAATTCCTACTATACCCACTTGACCCACCTTTGTCTTCTTCCCCATTTAAGAGTTTTTTCCCTTACCTAACATCACCATCCCCATAACTACTTTCCCAAAATACCCAATTCACTCTCAAACCCCAAAATCGATCCCCTTCCCCCATAGTCGATCCTCAAGCTACCTCACCACAAGATCTCGATCCATACCCTAGCATACACAAGCATTGAACCAAAAGCCAAAAATCCCACCCAAAACCCATAGATCTACTTCCTTCTTCTAGATCTAGAAGAAGAATTTTTGAGTTCTAAGGATTTGCTTGCTAGACGTTCTTGTTTTCTTCATATTTGGTATGTAAATCTAAATTTCTACTTGATTCCTTGTGAATTTCATGCTTTCATTGCTAGATTTGAGATATGCCATGATTGAGTGAGCTTGAACTTTGAGTATCCATGGTGATTTGCATGTTTTGTGAAATTTGTGCTTAATTGTTGCTAAATCCCTCTTAGAACTTCGATTGATGTTGATTGATGATGGAATTTGGATTTTAGGGACATGATTATGTGTTGCATAGTTGAATCTAGGGTGAAAAGTCGGAAAAGACTCGGTCCGAGGTACCCAGTACCTCGGGACCGACGTTCAACATCGGTCCAGTGACTCGGACCGAGGTCCCCAACCTCGAGCCCGTTGTCATTTGCATATCGGTCCGATGCTTTTCGAGTCTCTTTTGTGTGATTTTAAGATTTCTTGAGCTTGAATGTTGGTTATAGCATGCTATTCATGATAAGATTTGAGGCTTGACCATTGATATGAGAATCTTACTTCATGCATGATTGAATTTTGTGGATTGAGTGTGTAAAGTTCAAGTATGGGGTTATCTCTTTGCATGTTGAGTTGGAATTCATGTGTATAATCTCAGGATCGACCACCCTAGGGTCGAGATCGACCACCCTTGTGGTTGTTTCTTTGCATGATGAGTTGTTTGTGATGAAAGCTTGTGTTTGTGTTGAATTGTATAGATTTTACCTTGTAGTTCTTTGGTTTTGATTGTGTGTAGGTACCATGTCTACCCGAGCATCTTCTTCAAGGATGGAGAAAGCCACCAAGAAGTCCAAGAAGTCGTCCAAGAGAGTCCAAAGGATGGATGACGTTCGTATTGAGGATGAGGATGATGCTAGAGAGTATGAGCGCCTCATGGGTCTATCTCACCACACTCGGTGGTTAGATTGGGAGTCAATTCAAAAGATGAACATGGATGAGGCTCTTGCTCGGTGCTATAATCACATTGGGCTCAATGTCTTGCTAAGGTGGAACAACACTCACTAGCCCGCCTTGACGTCCGAGTTCATGGCGACTTTCAAGTGCACATATGAGGGACCCGAGAGTGAAGGCATGATCTCCTTCCAAATGGGCAACGAATTGCAAGAACTCTCTCTCCGGAACTTGTCCGTCTATTTCGGGTTCCCATTTACGAGAGAGGAGGCCTTTGTTGACAATGAGAAGGTTGACTACCTTTGGAAGTATGTGGCCGGGAAGAGTGAGATGAGGAAGGGAGCTTCAACCAATGAGATCGTTAACCCACTCTTCCGCGTCGTGATCCGAGCCTTGGGTTGTTCTATCTTTGCAAGGCATGAATTAAGCAAGCCGATGAAGGAGGAGGCCATTATTCTCTATGAGATGTTGTTTGAGAATGAGAAGCCGATGAACCTCACATGGGAATGGGTGAAGATGGTGAGGGACTTTCAAAGTTCTTCATGGATCTATTTTGGAGGCATGATTGCCCGGCTAGCTCACCGTCTTGGGGTGGACTTGTCTACCTACACACCGGCCCTAAATGGCGTGGAGTTCATGGACTTGAAATATTTCAAGAAGGCTAATATCATCAAGGAGAAACAAGTGACCGGCGTTTCTACTTACCTAGTCCCGCACTCCAACTTCAACAATGTACAAGTTCCTTTGGAGCGTCGACTCTTCGACCTCACTTGTTACTACAATTGGTACCAAGTGTGGGCGGGGAACGTCAATCCTTATGGAGAGCCGGAGGGGACACTCGAGGTTAGGAGACGTGCACAACATATCCATTTCACTACACCTCAAGCTTCCCCGGACACCGAAGAAGAGGAGGCCAATCAATACGAGTTTGTAAGGAGAGACGACATGGAGGTGGACGTGCCAAGAGGTGAAGATGAAGAAGAAGAAGGTGGTTACCAACACTTGCTCAATGACCACGCCCCAACACTCTTGGACCGAGGTGCAACCTATGTCGGGCCCGATGTCCATCAACATCGGTCCGACGCGTTCTTGCCCGATCCAGTCCCTAGCCACTTCGAGAGGGGTGAGGGAAGTGGAGCACATCAAGCACCACCTAGCTACGGAGGATATGAGGGGTATGCCCAATGGTATGGCCCCGGAATGGTGTTCCCCGAGCCTAACCAATCGGTGGACATGAATTTCTTGGCAAACCAATTGTCGCATCTCCAACTTCAACAACAATCAATGCTCCAAGAAGCACACCAACTCAACTTCCAACAACAACAACTTTTCCAACACCAAGAGAACTTCCAAGAGCGATTTGATGAGGTGAACCGCAACCTCGCCTACACAAGACGTGAGGTGGAGGATTTGAGGGCGGCCGAAGATCAAAGGTGGTCCATGCAAGCTAGTTTCAATGAGTGGATGTCCGGGAATTTCTCATCCCGTGAAGACCAATGGACACCTCCCGCGCCACTAATCCAACCGCCAAGCCAAGATCCCTTCAATGACCGAGTGTACGAGCGAGAGCGGCATGCACGGCTCCAAAGGAGACAACGCCGTGGCCATCCTCCCAACTAAGCCTCATCGAGCCATTCAAAAATAAGGAATTGTGAGTCTTCTTTACTCTTCTCTTTACTTTTGAGTTTTGATGGGGACATCAAAATTTTAAGTATGGGGTGGGTTAGTTGCTCATTAGTTCCATGTGCAGCTTGTTTGTTTCATGTTTAAGGGATGTTTCTTTTGGATTGTGGCATGAGATGTATGAGAATGATTGATTGATTTTAAAGGCATGTATGAATGAGTTTGTTTGAGCTTGTTTTTGTTTGAGAAAATTTTCGAAAAAAAAATGCATAAAAATGTGAGAAATTTCATGTGAAAAAGAACAAAAAGATTTTGATTTTGGACTAGGAATTCCCATCTTAGATGTCATATGAAGGCTAATGATGATGTGAGCATGTAAAGTCCTTTGCATATTTTTGGATAGTTTAGCCTCTACATGGATGTTGCTTTTGATGTGATATGATATCTTGCATGTTTTTATTGAGCACATGAGTTCTTGGATAAGTTTTGATGCAACTAAGCTAGAATGAACCTTGTGAGATTATTTTTGGCCATTTTAGGGATGCTTGTTCGATATTGCATATCCCTCGTTTTCTTGTGTGATTAGCTCAAGCATGCTAAGTAAAACTTGCTATTGAGGTGTTTATCTATTTTCCAAGACCAATATGAGATTTGTTCTATGCATTGTCACAATGATTTGAACTTTATTTCATTTAGTCACAAAATCTTCCATATCCTACCTTGAAGATAAACCGTTGTTTGTAGCCCCGTTTTAGCCTTAGACCTTTGTTTGAAACTCCTCAAAAATATGATTCCTAGCCTAAATGACTTGACCCTTATGGGATTGGACTTTAGTGAAAGGTTGTGGAGTGTATTTGGAGAGTTGAGATTCTCTTTGGAAAAGGGCGAAAAATGGTGTTATAAGCCAAGTGGGTAGTGCATCTTTGTTGAGAAGAAAGAAAGAAAAAGTTGGAAAAATATAGTGGTTTGAAAGCAAAATGCTTAAGTGAGTAAAAAGGGCACCGACCGAGGATAAGTGCACTTCGGGCCCGAGTTTAGTGCAAGTCGATCCTAGTGGAAAAAGTTTGAAAAATCCAACAAAAAGTGTAGTGTAAAGATGAAATGGAATGTTAGTGAAGTGTGAGATGAAAAGAAAAGAAAAAAAGAAAAATCAAAGTCTTTTGGAGAGTGAAAGTTGAAAGTGGAATAGTTTGGTGATGTTTGGTGAGAGACTAGAAAGTTCAATCCCCATTGTAAGCACCACAAGACCAAAGTGATTCCTACCTTGAGAAATACCAAAAGCCCCATTACAACCCGGCCGAATGGAACCTCTTTGAGGATCTCCATTGAGCCAAGTTCATATTCTTTGTGTGCATTGTAATAGGCATCTCTAGGTGGAGGAATTGGTGATATTATCTTCAATGGTAAAGTCTTTACTTTTGCATGATTGTTGAGTTTGAGTGTTCATTTTCAAGCCTAAACACATGATGAGTGATACACATTTCTACATACCTAAAGTGAGGCTTTGTTGCATTAGACTTTATTCCTTGAACACTTGATCATGTTTGATGATGTAATCTTGCTAGCATGTCTATCACTTGTGCTTACTTGTGTTTTCATAAGAGGCTTTACTTGAAGATTGTGCTTCGGTCTTGCTTACATTGTGATTGCTTGAGGATAAGCAAGTTTAAGTATGGGGTATTCTGATGTCTCTCATTTTGGAGGTGTTTTAGTAGTTAATTTCCCTTGTAAATATGTGCTTTTCATTCTCTTCTTTGTAGTTTCGTTTCCTTTTTAGCTTAGTTCCCGGTTTTCTTCAAGAGTCGGAAACTATGCGAGTTTGTGTGTTTTTGTAGGTAAAATGGCAAGAATGAGGACCATTTCGAGGAGCTAAGAAAGGAGCCAAGTCAAGGAGCGCAAGAGCTAAGACAAGAATGAAGTGGAACCAAAGGAAACCAAGGAAGAAAGCAAGGATCGAGGCCCAGGACCGAAGTACACTAAGTCGGGCCCGAGATCGAGCAACCAGAGCCAGGACCGACGTTCCCAACGTCGGGCCCGATGTTGACCCGTGTCGGTCCAAGTCGGCGATTGTGAGAATTGTTCCCCAAGGCATATTTTTAGCAACTTTCCACATTTGCCCCTTTCTAAATTGGGATTCCTTGGTCCCCAATCCTTAAGAGGCTATAAATAGAGGTGATTAGAGAGCATTAAAAAGAGAGGAGGGAGGTTTTTTGGATAGACCACAACCAAATCACTCTCAAAAGGCTCAAGGAAGACTTGGAGAGCAAGGAGAAGAAGGGAGAAGGAAGAGAAGGAGAGATCGGTGGAGAGGAGAGGGAGATTTGTGAGTTTTGTACTTTGTTTTGCTTTGATCTAGTGGAATTGAACTTGGATTTTGTAGACAACTTTGAGTTTGAATGCAATTGGAGTTTGGTTTGATGTTGATGATTGAGATTTGCTTGATTTCCCTTTTGTTTATGCTTTTCTCTTACTTGATGGAGTAGATTCCATAGTCTTGGGCTATGGGGGAGTCCCCCTAGCTAGATTTGGGTAGAAAACCCCAATTCCATAGCCTTGAGTGCTTGATTTGTGAATCCTCTCTACATTGAGCTTCAATTCTCTTGTGAAAGCAAGGGATCTAGAGCTTGTGTTTGGTAAGAGTAAGCGAAAGTGGTCTCGATCCCATCACAAGTCTCTAGCATCGAAGGTGAGTGAAGGCTCCCTCGGGTCGAGGTGTAGATTGGAGGGATTTGAGGCGAGCAACCTCGATCTCACTAGAATCAAACACTTATTGGTTGAATTGAGGTAGAATATCCAAGTCTAGTTGGGGGAGGAACCCAAAAACCCAAGACCGATCTACTATTTTGCTTAGACCGAGTTACCCAGAACCTCGGGCCCGACTTGCTCTACGTCGGTCCCGTGCAACTTAACCTCGATCCTACCTCGGACCGAAGTGACCCTGTGTCGGTCCGAGGAGATCTCTCTTGTTTTCCTTCGTTTGTCTTTATTTTCATCTCTTTTTTAGTCTTTTCGGGTACTCTCGACGCACGAACTCCCGTGTGTTCGACACCCTACCTCTTTACTACAAGTGAGGTTCGGTTTTATAAATTTAAATTGTGAGACCCTCCGATCCCGGAACTCATCAGTGATCAAGGTGAAAACCTAGTCACATTTGACTCAAAGGAGTGCCTCGTCATCAACAAGAAGTCCAACAAAGTTGTTCTCAAAGGAGTACGCCAAAACAATGTCTACATCTTCAACCAGGAGTTCACGCCTAAATCAGAATTATGTCTATCTGCTTCAAAGGAGGACGCTGACCTCTGGCATCGCCGCCTTGGCCATGCTGAACCAAGCACAATCCTTAAGCTGCATCAAAGAAATCTTGTAAAAGGACTTCCCCGAATTGATCCTGAGAAAGTTGAACAGTGTGAAGCCTGCATCAAAGGGAAGCAAACAAGAACGTCCTTCAAGTCCAAGAACGAAGTCAGTACGAAGAAGCCTTTGGAACTTCTCCATATGGATCTTTGTGGACCAATGAAAACGTTGAGCTACGGTGGAAAGAGGTACATTTACGTTCTCGTGGATGATTTTTCTCGATTCACTTGGGTTCTTTTCTTAGTGTCAAAAGCAGATTGTTTCAATGCGTTCAAAGTATTCATCAAACAAGTGGAAGTAGCCCTTGAGACGCCTCTCAAAGCCATAAGATCAGACCATGGGACGGAGTTCCGAAACTCAGAGTTCCTAGCCTACAGTGATCAACATGGCGTCTCACACAACTTCTCAGCTCCAAGGACTCCTCAACAAAATGGAGTTGTGGAAAGAAAGAACGGGACGTTAGAGGATATGGCAAGAACTATGCTTTTAGCAAATAGCGTTCCTAAGTACTTCTGGGCGGAAGCTATTGCTACAGCTTGTTACATCATCAATCGAGCCATGATCCGTCCTCTGCTGAAAAAGACGTCTTATGAGTCGTTGAATGGAAGGAAGCCTCGCATTGACTATCTCAGAGTTTTTGGGTGCAAGTGTTTCGTTCACAACAACGATAAAGAAAAACATGGAAAGTTTGATGCAAGGAGTGATGAATCCATATTCCTTGGGTACTCTCTCACCAGCAAAGCTTGAGGAGAGTATTCATATTGTGTTCAAAGAGAGTTCTTCTCACAAAGAAAAACCAAGTAAGAAAGAACGCTCTTCTTCACAACAGCAGGACGACTTTGAAGACGAAGTTGAAGGTTGGTCCTCTGGAAAATACTATGTTCCTAAGGACGCTACTCCAAATCCTGAAAACGTCTCAGTGGACGTTCCTAGTGTTGTTCAGGGAGTTCCATCTCGTAGTGAATCCCTAGTTCAGCAAGATGTAGCTGAATCAAGTCAACAAGGCGAGCAACGCCAAGGTGTGGACGCTCTCTCTGAGGGGGAACACACTGAGGACGATGCTCAAAGTAATAGTGATGATTCAGATGGAGACATTGATCCAAGATTTGCTCAATTGTTTCAAAGGGAGTCCCGCTTCTCTAGGGACCACCCAACATCCCAGATTGTCTCAGATATTTCTCAAGGAGTTTAGACTAGATCAGCAGCAAGCAAGTCACAGAGTGCAAATCTAGCTTTCTGTGCGTTCAACGCTTTTGTTTCTATGGTGGAACCAATGAACATCAAAGAAGCACTCCAGGACGCTGACTAGATTCAAGCGATGCAAGAAGAACTTAACCAGTTTGAGAGAAACAAAGTGTGGACCCTCGTCCCTCGTCCCAAAGGCAAAAACATCATAGGGATGCGCTGGGTGTTCAGAAATAAGCTTGATGAAAGTGGAAGTGTGTCAAGAAACAAGGCAAGACTGGTGGCTCAAGGATTCAAGCAAGAGGAAGGCATAGACTATGATGAAACCTTTGCTCTTGTTGCTAGAATTGAGGCCGTTCGTCTTCTTATTGCTTTTGCCGCCCACAAAGGATTCAAGTTATTTCAGATGGACGTCAAGACTGCCTTTCTCAGTGGAAAGCTAAAGGAGGAAGTGTATGTTGCTCAACCGCCTGGCTTCGAGGACACCTCTCACCCAAATCATGTGTACTACTTGGACAAAGTGCTTTATGGACTCAAGCAAGCCCCTCGTGCATGGTACGACAGGTTTGCGTCCTTTCTTTTGTCTCATGGGTACTCAAGAGGTTCAATTGATAAAACTTTGTTCATTAAGAAAGTTCACAAGGACATTTTAATTGCTCAAGTCTATGTTGATGATATAGTCTTTGGTAGTACTAACATGAAACTTGTAGATGAGTTCAAGTCCTTAATGAGTAGTGAGTTTGAAATGTCCCTCATTGGAGAACTTAATTTCTTCCTGGGACTTCAAATAAACCAACTCAAGGAAGGGACGCGCATTCACCAACAAAAATATGTCCGTGAAATGCTTGAGAAGTACGGGATGAACACGTCCAAGCCTGTTGCAACCCCTTGTTCTACAAACTCGCGTCTCAACGTTGATGAAAAGGGAAAGGACGTTGATCAGAAGCTTTACAGAGGAATGATTGGTTCTTTGCTCTACTTGACCGCAAGCCGTCCCGACATCATGTTTTCCGTTTGCTTGTGTGCACGCTTCCAGGCAAATCCAAAGGAGTCCCACATGCAAGAAGTCAAGAGGATCTTTCGCTACCTCAAAGGACGCGACGATCTTTGTCTTTGGTACCCTAGAAAGACGTCCTTCAAGCTTGTTGGCTATTCGGACGCTGATTATGCTGGTCATGTGATTGATAGGAAAAGCACTTCAGGAATGGCACAGTTCCTTGGTTCATGCTTAGTCTCTTGGGGATCTAAGAAACAGAACTCTGTGGCGCTTTCAACTGCGGAAGCTGAGTACGTTGTTGCTGCCTCGTGCTGTTCACAAGTCATCTGGATCAAATATCAACTAGAGGACTACGGTATCAATCTTGAAACTATTCCCATTCGCTGTGATAATACAAGTGCTATTGAAATTTCTAAGAATCCTATTTTTCATTCACGCACAAAGCATATTCATATAAAACATCATTTCCTGCGTGATAATGTTGAACTAGGACTCATTAGTATGGAGCATGTAAGGACTGAAGACCAAATAGCTGATATTTTCACTAAGGCGTTTGATAGACGTCCCTATGAGCATCTAAGGCTGCTCTTGGGGATGATAACTTTTAAGTAGCAAGTCCCGTTCTACTATTCCCTCAATGCTTGGCTATGTTTTGTAGATTCTAAGTGTTTAAGGACTGTTATGCATTGAATTCATATTTGCAAGGACGCTAGTCTAGAACTTCATATGTTTGCTACTTTGGAACGCCATTCAAATTGTCTCTATTTGTCTTGAAAAGAGTATCCCTGATCACCCAACCCTCATTATAAGCCGAAATGATGGGAACTTTAAGCTTACCCTAGCCGAGAACTTTGCAAAAGCGTCCTATGAGCTTCATATTTTCTTTTACGGGACGTACTTGCTTTGTTCTCAAATGGTTCGCAAGGTGATCACAAGGACGGTGATATTGGTTATTGGTTTGCTTGAAGAGGTAAATTTTTGCTAAGTATGAGAGAACGCCTTTGGCTTGTAAGAGAGGACGCCAGTTCAGTTTTGAGAAGAAGTTGGAGAGTCAGAATTTTGAACTTTTGAAAGTTTGAACAGTGACCGTTGTACTTGCTCAAATCTTAAGGGGGAAGTTTTGCCACGTGCCGCACAGTAAAACATTGGTAATTACAGTTTGTGCCATCGCTTCCTCTATATAAGGCCAGAACAGTCGCTCTCAGAATTTATTGCTCTCAACCACTTCCCTGCTCTCAAATTTGCTCTGCCCTCTCACTAGAATTCCGGTGACTTTCTCTCTCTAAACTTCGTCAGAATTATGTCTCAAAGACAATTGAATGTGGCCGGATCTTCTACCGGCGGGAAGAGAAGAAAGTTGGTAAAGTCCCACTACATTGAGAAGCCAAAACCTATCGTCCTTAATGAATCTCTGGTGGACTTCATCAACAGGAAGCCAAAACCTTGTACAATCTGATAAGGGAACGCATGGATAAACCTGATGTGAAGGAGGACGCAGTCAAAACGAGGAACTATGAGAAGTTCATCGAACGGTTTGTCATCCCAGGCCTCCACAAGACAAATTACAAAGACTTACCTGGGAGGATGGACGACGTTCTCTTCTTCTCGCAGTTTGGTGGTGAGAACCTTGGTCCCTTACTTGACCTAATTCCAGACTTGCATAATGCCGTCCTACCAGATTTCCCCATGTACCCTAGGCACTCCTTGGCTTATAAAATGCTTCAATCCCGTGTGCCAAGTCCCTCTCCCCCACCTCCTCAAGTCCCTACAGTCACAACCAAAAATTTGCTAAAGCGTTCAGCCCCATCTTCCCCTCTCTCAAAATCTTCCAAAATCCACCTCCTCAAATCCAACCCAGATTGTGGACAAGTTTCCACCTCACCTTAAGGAGGGACGCTCCAAGAAAATTCATGACCCAAGGCCCCTAAAAAAGGCCAAAAGCACCACAAAAGGACCGTCCTCCACCAAACGCCCCTCTAACCTTTCAATGGAATCCATTCCACCTCCTCAACCTCTAAAAATCGTCCAACTTCCAACTCCTCCACCGTCCCCACAACCCTCAAAGAAAAATGCCCTCATTCCTTTCCCTCCTAAATCTCATGTCTCACCTCTCAACCTTGCCAACTTCCCATCCGCACCGGCCCATATCTCACCGCCAAAGGACCCCGAGACTCCAAGGTCCCGCCGTCCCTCTTCTGAAAGCGGTCCGGAAGAAGCTGGGCAGCGTTCAACTCTTGAGCACACCTTTCGCCGACGACAAGCTGGTGAAAAGCCTAAGGTGTTGCTAACCAAGGACGCTCCAGAGCCTGAGCACATCTTCTCCTCCTCCTCTAGCTCTTTTGAAAGCCAAAGAGGAACGCCTGCTGGTCACACATCCCCATTCATTGATGTGGTTGGGGACTCCAACGATGAGGCGGAAGGAGTCGAGAATGCTCCTGCTGAGAAAGAGGCTGATTTAATTGAAGTAGCTGAGGACGCTGGTGAGCACCAGGTCGCTCCACAGAACGCCGAGCCTACTTTATCTGATGAGCTCGCGCGTGATGCTCAAGAGGTCCCTCCCTACAACCAATCTCTCCCAATCCTAAATCCCCTCCCAACCCCACAAGAAAACCCCTCCCCTCAAATCCAAACAGAAATCCAAGTCCCTGCGGACGTTGAGCCCTCCAATGCCAATCAATCAGAGATTCAGGACGCAGAGGACACGTCCCAAAGAAGAGCTCCCTCTGAATCAGAACAGGCCACAGCTGGTGGCAATGAAGCAAATGAATAAGGCATAGAGGACGCTCCCTCCAAGGACGCTGCTGAAAGTGAGTCCGAGGACGCCGATGATGCTTCTGACGATGATGATGAGGACTTAGAGTCCCCCAAAGGAAAAAGAAAATGCAAGCCTGATGGTGCGCCCGTCAAAGTTCTCAGCCCCTTAATCTACTCCGAAGAATGGCTCTCATCCTTCGACGATGACAAAGTTCAGGAGTTCCTTGAGCTCCTAAGGTTTCAAGGTTGGTTGAACGTTGGGCCTGCGCCTACAATTGTTGATAAAGAGCAGATCAAGGCGTTCTACAAGAATTTGCGCTACAAGGCTAAGGACGGCTCTCTGCATTTCAAGATAGATGATGAGAAAGCGTCTGTCACTGAACGCCAAGTCCGAGCCTTCATGGGATTGAGCACTCAAAAGCCCCCGTCCAACGCTCTAAGCTCCCTTCCAAAAGGCGGATTTAAGACAACTGATGAAGAACTGCCCTTGGTTGAACACGTGTTTCAAGGCAAAAGGCCAATGGGACTGGACAGGGTCGCTCATGTGTTGAGCAAGGTTGGCGCCATCGCACATTACTTCATTTGTCGCGCCGTCCTTCCAAGGCAAGAGAAGCGTTCAATCGTTCAAACACATGACATCATTCTGATTGACGCTCTTCTAGAACGCCGTCCCATAAATCTTGCCAGAATTGCTATGCAACATATGGCTAAGTGTGGGAGGAAGCGTCATGCCTTGCCGTACCCGGGTCTGGTGAAGCTGATTCTTAAGTCCCAAAATGCTTACGATGAGAGCGCTCCTTCTGAAGAGCTTGGACTGAAATGGAACGCTAAGAAGGGACTGGTAGAGATCAGGCACAATGAAGAGTTGCCTTCCGTGCTAAAACAATTAGAAGCTGAGGCTGAGGAAGCCAGGAAGAAGGCTGAGGAAGAACGTCTGGCAGCTGAAGCTGAAGAAGAACGTCTCAATTCTATGTCTCAGGAGTTCGTTCATGAAGAAGAGCCAGCCGTCGACTTTGCCGCTCTTGATCAGATGCTAATGGCCCCTTCTCCTCCTCCAGTACCACCTATGGACGCTCCCTCTTCTAGTTCAGGTCCAGTGCCTCGTTCTGCCCCAGCTAATCCTGCCCAGCATCCTCCTGCAGAACTCATGGGTGCTATAATAGACAACCAGTGTCTCATCTTCTCGACTCTCAAGGATTTGTCCGCAGCATTTACTAAGTCGGCTGAACTTCATGAGCAGCTTCTCAAGTTCTATCAAGATCAAAGCCGTCCTCAGTGATCGCTGTCCCCCACCCTTTAATCCCTTATTGTTTTGCTTTTGCTTCTTTTGATTTTCAAACACTATAATCTGGTTTGTAATAACCGTACTCTCATTTCGTTTGAATGGCAATTCAATGTTTGTGTGCATGTGTTTGTTTAAGCGTTCCACTGTCTTTAGTTGTGTGTTTGTGCTAACGTCCTTATCACTTGTTATCCTTTTCGATGATGCCAAAAGGGGGAAGTGTAGTTTTGCAGAGATGCGCTATAAAATAGTTATCTAGAATAAGCAAGTATTAAGGGGGAACTATTAAGTGAAAGGTCTTAGGAACGCCCATGCTAGAATAAAAGAGGACGCTTAGAAAGCTTTTCTAGGACGCGACTCTTTCCTTAAAATCCAAATGTTAGAGAATCAAAGAATGAAAACTTGTGCTTACTAAAATTTTCTCTAAGTGTTAGAGGACGCTTCTAAGTTTTCATGCATGCTAAGTTCAAACGCCAAAACTATTTTGCTGAAGAGTTTGTCATCATCAAAAAGGGGGAAATTGTTGGGACGCTATCAAGGACGCCTGTGTACTTGGTAGTGTGCCCATACAAACCGTCCCTTAGTTTTGATATGACAAACTCACTTTGATTCTAATAAATTTGTCCAAGTGTTCAGGAACGCCAATTAACAAAGGACAACAAGTGTGTGAGCGTTCCCTAGGCTTAGGGACGCCAGCTAACAGGAAGTAAGGACAAGCAAGAGACTACTTGAGCAAGGACGGAGTCCCAAGCAAGTAGGAACGCAAGAAAGGACTCATCAGCCGACAGGATGACATCACATGACAATGTTTGATCATCCAAGGACACATGGAGACCGATCCTGTAGCAGAGTCCAACACTACGTGACGGACAATCCTGTAGCAGAGTTCATCAACACGTGGCGGCCGATCCTGTAGCGGAGTTCATCACACAGCTGGATACAGGAAGCTTCCTCATCACCGTCATACTACGTGGAGGAAGATCCTGTAGCCACGTCCACGAAGGGCATGATCGTCCCAAAGAAATGACGCCCTTCCCCAAGTCCTATAAATAGCCCTAAGGCATTTATTGTGACGCCAACGCTTTCAGAGAATATTCAGAGAGAATCAGAGGAAAGCGACTCACTCAAGAACACGAAGAACTAACTCAAGAGCTCAAGAACAATGTTCAGACTTGTGTTAGATCGAGTGAGATTTTGTAACCAAACCACAAAACAGTTTGTAATCAGAAAAACCAAAAAGAGAGAGAGAGTTTTGCGAAGTATTGCAGAACGTAGGAATAGAGTTCTTTAGTAGATTGAACCAGCTTAAGTTGTAGGCTTAAAGGAGTTCTTTACAAGTGAACTTAGGGAAAATCTAAGTGTCAGAGAACTGTAAGGACTCGCCAGTACAATTGTAAGAACGTTCAATATAAAGGAAAGAACTATTCAAAAATCCTCCAAGGAGGTAGAGGTTTACACTCAAGGACTACTTGGTCTTGAGGGAAAAGCTAAGTGTCAGAGAACTGTAAGGACTCGCCAGTACAACTGTAAGAACGTTCAATATAAAGGAAAGAACTATTCAAAAATCCTCCAAGGAGGTAGAGGTTTACACTCAAGGACTACTTGGTCTTGAGTGGTTCCTCTATAATTCATTGCGTTCATTACTTACATGTTTAATACTTTATTCCGCTGCATTACTCAAGGACGCCCCTACTCCTTGTAGGGACGCCTGACCAAAGGACGCCTTTACCAAAGTAAAGGACGTCCCTCAGTACTAACGATCCAATAGATGTGAAGAGAGGTCATTTGTCCCTTGAATTTGGAGGATTAGAGCTCGATTTCTCCTTCAAACCAACCTCGAAAGAAGCTTTGCATAAAGAAGCCAAGGTGATCCAATCTTTTCCAAGAGGAGTGCAATGGGAAGCCATATCCAACAAGCCAAGTTCAAGAAAGCTAGAGTTGAAGGCCATCCCACCACCCTATGGAGTTGAAGTGACAAATGAAAGATTAGCCACCAATCAAGAGGAAAATGAGAAAGTGGAGAGCGGGATGTCTTACTTGGAGGTGTTCAAGGCCGAAACGGAGGAAGCCCAAGCACCACCGGAGCCTTCTCATGAACTAAAGGAGCTTCCAAAGGACTTGAGGTATGCCTTCCTTTGTCCTAACTCTTCATTACCCGTAATCGTGAATGTTAATTTGAATGATGAAGAAGAGTCTAAGATGTTAGCGGTCTTAAGGAAGCATAGAGGGGCCTTAGGTTATTCATTAGAGGAACTAAAAGGAATTTCACCATCAATTTGCATGCATAGGATTTACATGGAGGACAACCATAAACCCACTATTGAACCACAAAGAAGATTGAATCCTAATATGAAAGAAGTGGTTAAAAGTGAGATACTTAGGATGTTGGATGCGGGAATCATCTTCCCAATTTCGGATAGCAAATATGTTAGTCCCGTGCATGTAGTGCCTAAGAAGGGTGGGTTAACCGTTGTGTAAAATGAGAAAGGAGAAATGATTCCTACTAGAACCACTACAAAGTGGCGCATGTGCATCGATTACCGAAAGTTGAATAGTGGTACTCGTAAGGATCATTTCCCCCTTCCTTTTATTGACCAAGTTCTTGAAAGTTTGGCACAACATGAATACTCTTTTGCTACCTTGATGGGTATAGCAGATTTTGGCAAATCCCTATTTACCCCGATGATCAAGAGAAGACGGCTTTTACGTGTCCCTATGGAACATTTGCCTATAGACGCATGCCTTTCGGTTTGTGTAATGCTCCGGCAACGTTTCAAAGGTGCATGATGTCTATCTTTTCCGACATGGTAGAGGAAATAGTGGAAGTATTCATGGATGATTTTTCGGTCTATGGTTCCTCTTTTGATGCTTGTTTGGCTAATTTGGATAGGGTGTTAGCTAGATGTGAAGAAACTAACCTTGTGGTTAATTGGGAGAAATGTCATTTCATGGTCAAAGAGGGAATAGTTCTAGGACATCTCATTTCTAGTAGAGGGATAGAAGTTGATAGAGCCAAGATTGAAATAATTGAAAAACTTCCGCCACCCACTTGTGTGCGTGATGTTAGGAGTTTCTTGGGACATGCGGGCTTTTATAGCCGCTTCATCAAGGATTTCTCTAAAATTGCAAAACCATTGTCTAACCTCTTGATGAAGGATGTTCCCTTCAAATTTTCCGAAGATTGCATGAGTTCTTTTTGTAGGTTGAGGGACGCTTTGGTGTCGGCACTTATCATGGCATCACCCGATTGGAATCTTCCATTCGAAGTGATGTGTGATGCAAGTGACTTTGCCGTAGGAGCCGTTCTCGGGCAAAGAAAGGAGGGAAGGTTGCATGCCATCTACTATGCAAGTAAAACCTTGGATGAAACCCAATGCAAGTACACAACAACGGAGAAGGAGTTCCTTGCGGTGGTGTTTGCATTTGAGAAATTCCGGTCATATCTTCTGGGGTCTAAGGTGGTAGTTTATACGGACCATGCGGCAATTAAGTACCTCATGAAAAAGAAGGATGCTAAACCAAGGCTTTTAAGATGGATGCTTCTCCTTCAAGAGTTTGACCATGAGATCAAAGATAAAGTCGGTGCGGAGAATGTTGTGGCCGATCATTTATCTCGGTTGCCCGTGGAGTACATGATGGAGATGGGGGATGGTGTAGCAATAGATGATGTGAGAGCAGACGAAGGGCTATTGAGTGGGAAAAGGGAAAAGAAGGAAGGACCGACAAAAAAAAAGCATCGGGTCCGAGGTGTCCAAACTCGGACTGAGTTACCCAGTAACTCGGGACCGAAGTCCACAACGTCGGGCCAGGAAGATTTGTGCATTTGTGCAACTCGATCGACGTCTAAGCATGTCGGACTCCAAACCTTGCAATGTCGGTCCGTGAAATCAAGTAAGGTACTCCACTCGGTCTCTATTCTATCCCATTCTCAATTGATTACATCTTCACCTCCCGTTTGTCTTCTATCTATTGAGACCGTGAAACGAGGGGTTACCCCTTGGTTTGCGGATTTTGCTAATTTTATTGTAGGGGGAGTGATCCCACCAAATTTGTCTTATTCGGCTAGGAAGAAATTCTTACATGATGCTAGGCAATATTGTTGGGATGATCCATACCTATACAAGGAAGGGAGCGATAGAATCTATAGACGGTGTATTCCAAATGAGGAGATTGAGAGTGTCATCCGCCATTGCCATTCTTTGCCAACCAGAGGTCATGCCACGAGTTCGAAAACCACGGCAAAGATTCTACATTGTGGTTTCTATTGGCCAACCATGTTTAAGGATGTGCATGAGTTTGTGAAGAGATGTCAAGAATGCAAAAGAGAAGGGAACTTGTCAAGGAGAAATGAGACTCCACAAACCGGAATTCTAGAAGTAGAGCTCTTTGACGTATGGGGGATTGACTTCATGGGACCATTCCCTCATGTCGGGCCTGTACAAATACATTTTGGTAGCCGTGGATTATGTCTCTAAGTGGGTGGAAGCCATTCCAACAAGGACCAATGATGCAAGGGTTGTGATGAAGTTCTTAAAAAGCAACATCTTCGCTAGATTTGGCGTGCCTAGAGTCCTCATTAGTGATGGAGGCCCTCATTTCATTGAAAAATGCTTTGAGAATGTGTTGATCAAGTATGGGGTATCTCACCGAGTTGCTAACTCCCTATCACCCTCAAAAAAGTGGGCTAGTTGAGGTTTCAAATCGTCAAATCAAGGCCATCTTAGAGAAGACGGTGTCTAAGTCAAGAAAGGATTGGGCATCTAAGCTTGATGATGCACTTTGGGCTTATAGGACCGCTTATAAGACACCCTTAAGGACTACACCTTTCAATCTAGTGTATGGCAAGGCGTGTCATCTTCCGGTAGAGTTGGAGCACAAATCCAAGTGGGCTCTTAAAGAAATGAATTGGGATGTAAACTTGGCCGGAGAAAAAAGGTTCTTAGATCTTCATGAGTTAGGGGAGTTGAGGTTAAAAGCTTATGAGAATGCTAAATTGTATAAGGAGAAGACGAAGAGGTGTCATGATAGGAAATTGGTTCCCAAAACCTATCAAGTTGGCGACAAGGTCCTTCTTTTCAATGCAATACTATGGTTCTTCCCCGGAAAGCTTCGAACATGATGGAGTGGACCATTTGTGGTACATCGAATTCATACTCAAGGAGCGGTAGATTTGGTTGATGAGAATGGACACATCTTCAA
This sequence comes from Polygonum aviculare, assembly GCA_934048045.1. Lineage (NCBI taxonomy): Eukaryota > Viridiplantae > Streptophyta > Magnoliopsida > Caryophyllales > Polygonaceae > Polygonum > Polygonum aviculare. The sequence continues at coordinate 21,542,426 of OW204026.1, forward strand.
AGTGAATGGTCATCGAGTAAAGAAGTTTCATGACAAAGTCGATCTAAGTGAGGAAGCAAAAGCCGCATGGCTCATTCTAGCAAACTAAGCCTCAACATGCCATTCAAGAATAAGAAATTGTGAGCTTTCTTGACTCTTCTTCTTTACTTTTGAGTTTTGATTTCTTTGTTTTGATGAGGACATCAAAATTTTAAGTATGGGGTGGGTTGGTAGCTCATAGTTTCATGTGTAGGTGTCTTGAGTTTGTGTTTGTTTTGTCAAGGGATGTTTTCTTTTGGATAGTGGCATGATATGATGAATGGATGATGATTGAATTTAATGGCATGAATGGATGAGTTTGTTTTGTTTTTAAGAATTTTTTGCAAAAATCCATAAAAATTCGAAAATTGTGTGAAAATACCAAAAAGATTTTGTTTTTGGACTAGGAATTCCCATCTTAGATGTCCATATGAAGGCTAATGATGATGTGAGCATGTAAAGACCTTTGCATATTTTTGGAAAGTTTAGCCTCTAAATGGATGTTGCTTTTGATGTGATATGATATCTTGCATGTTTTTATTGAGCACATGAGTGCTTGGATAAGTTTTGATGCAACTAAGTTTGAGTGAACCTTGTGAGATTATTTTTTGGCCATTTTAGGGATGTTTGTTCGATATTGCATTACCCTCAGTTTCTTGTGTGATTAGCTCAAAGCATGCTAAGTAAAACTTGCTATTGAGGTGTTTATCTATTTTCTAAGACCAATATGAGAATTGTTCTATGCATTGTCACATTGATTTGAACTTTATTTTATTTAGTCACAAAATATTCCATATCCTACCTTGAAGAGAAACCGTTGTTTGTAGCCCCGTTTTAGCCTTAGACCTTTGTTTGAAACTCCTCAAAAATATGATTCCTAGCCTATATGACTTGACTCTTATGGGATTGGACTTTCGTGAGAGGTTTTAGAAGAATAATTGGAGAGTTGAGATTCTCTTTGGTGAAGGGCAAAGAATGGAGTTATAAATCGAGTGGGTAGTGCATCTTTGTTGAAAAGAAAGAAAGAAAAGTTGGAAAAATAGTGGATTGAAAGCAAAGTGCTTAAGTGTAGAGAAAAAGGGTACCGACCGAGTTAAAGTGCACATCGGGCTCGACGTGTGTTGCAAGTCGATCCTAGTGGAAAAGTGTGAAAAATCCAACGAAAAGTGTAGTGCAAAGATGAAGTGGAATGTTTAGTGAAAAGTGGGTTGAAAGATGAAGGAAAACAAAATCAAAGTCTTTTAGATGAGTGAAAGTGGAAAGTGGAAAATTTTGGTGAAGTTTGGTGAGAGACTAGAAAGTTCAATCCCCATTATAAGCACCACAAGACCAAAGTGATTCCCACCTTGAGAAATGGGCACCGACCGAGTTAAAGTGCACATCGGGCCCGAGTTAGTGCAAGTCGATCCTAGTGGAAAAAGTGTGAAAAATCCAACAAAAAAAGTGTAGTGCAAAGATGAAGTGGAATGTTAAGTGAAAAAGTGGGTTGAAGAAGAGAAAAAAAATCAAAGTCTTTTGGGTGAGAGAAGATTTAAAGTGGAATAATTTGGTGAAGTTAGTGAGAGATTAGGAAGTTCAATCCCCATTGTAAGCACCACAAGACCAAAATGATTCCTACCTTGAGAAATACTAAAAGCCCCATTACAACCCGGCCGAATGGAGCCTCTTTGAGGACCTCTATTGAGCCACGTTCATACTCTTTGTGTGCATTGTAATAGGCATCTCTAGGTGGAGGAATTGGTGATATTAGCTTCAATAGTAAAGTCTTTACTTGCATGAATTTTGAGTATGAGTGTTCATTTTCAAGCCTAAACACATGATGAGTGATACACATTTCCATATTCCTAAATTGAGGCTTTGTTGCATTAGACTTTATTCCTTGAACACTTGATCATGTGTGATGATGTAATCTTGCTAGCATGACTACCACTTGTACTTGATTGAGTTTTTCATATGAGGCTTTACTTGAAGATTGTGCTTCGGTCTTGCTTATATTGTTATTGCTTGAGGACAAGCAAGTTTAAGTATGGGGTATTCTGATGTCTCTCATTTTGGTGGTGTTTTAGTGGTTTCTCTTGTAAATATGTGTATTTTGTTCTTTTCTTTGTTAGTTTTGTCCCTTTTTAGCTTAGTTCCCGATTTTCTATGAGATTCGGAAACTATGCGAGTTTGTTGTGTTTTGTAGCTAAAATGGCGCATTTGAGGATGTTTTGGAAGAGTTTCTAAGGAGGAAGCAAAGCTAAGGAGCTAAGGAGCGGAAGAGCTATGCAAGGAACAAAGAGGAGCTCAAGGAAAACCAAGGAAAGAAGAGGATCGAGGCCCTAGATCGATGTACCAAGGAGTCGGGCCCGAGTTTAGTGCTTCAGAGGTTCGGACCGACGTTCCCAACGTCGGGCCCGTGGTCTATGTGTGTCGATCCAAGTCGGCAAGATTTAGGATTGGGCTCCAAGGCACATTATTGTGATCTACCACTTTTGCCCTTCTTCTAAATTGGAATTCCTTGGTCCGCAATCAAGAGAGTATGATAATTAGAGGAGCTTAGAGGACAATTGGAAGAGAGATCCACATCTAATCACTCTCAAAGGCTCAAAGGAAGACTTGGAGAGCAAGGAGGAGAAAGGAGGAGGAGAAGAGAAGAGAGATCGGTGGAGAGCTAGAGAGAGTTAGTGAGTTTGAACTTGTTTTGCTTTTGTTTAGTGGATTTGAGACTTGAATCTTGTGAACCCTTTTGGATTTGAATGCAATTTGAATTGGATTTGAGTTTGATGATTGAGATTTGCTTGTTTTGTCTTTTGATTGCTTTTTACTCTTACTTGATGGAGTAGATTCCATAGTCTTGGGCTATGGGGGAAACCCCTAGCTAGGATTGGGTGTGAACCCCCAATTCCATAGCCTTGAGTGCTTGATCTAGGAATCCTCTCTACATGAGCTTCAATCCTTTAGTGAAAGGAAGGGATCTAGGGCTTGTGATTGGTAAGAGTTAGCGAAAGTGGTCTCAAACCCAACACTTGACCTAGCATCGAAGGGATCTAGGGATTGTTGTTGTTGTTGTTGTTGTTGTTGTTGTTGTTGTTGTTGCTGCAGCTGCTGCTACTGTTGTTGTTGTTGTTGTTGTTGTTGTTGTTGGCTGTTGTTGTTGCTGCTGTTGTTGTTGTTGTTGTTGTTGTTGCTGTTGTTGTTGTTGTTGTTGTTGTTGTTGTTGTTGCTGTTGCTGTTGTTGCTGCTGTTGCTGTTCTTGCTGCTGTTGTTGCTGTTGTTGCTGTTGCTGTTGCTGCTGCTGTTGTTGTTGCTGCTGCTACTGTTGTTGCTGCTGTTGTTGTTGGTGTTGGTGTTGTTGGTGTTGCTGTTGCTGCTGCTGTTGCTGCTGCTGTTGCTGTTGCTGTTGCTGTTGTTGCTGTTGCTGCTGTTGCTGCTGCTGCTGTTGTTGTTGCTGCTGTTGTTGCTTCTGCTGTTGCTTCTGCTGCTGCTTCTGCTGCTGCTGCTGCTATTGTTGTTGTTGTTGTTGTTGTTGGCTGTTGTTGTTGCTACTGTTGTTGTTGCTGTTGTTGTTGTTGTTGCTGTTGCTGTTGCTGTTGCTGTTGTTGTTGTTGTTGCTGTTGCTGTTGCTGTTGCTGTTGCTGTTGTTGTTGCTGTTGCTGTTGCTGTTGCTGTTGCTGTTGCTGTCGCTGTTGCTGTTGTTGTTGTTGTTGCTGTTGCTGTTGCTGTTGCTGTTGCTGTTTCTGTTGCTATTGCTGTTGCTGTTGTTGTTGTTGTTGCTGTTGTTGTTGTTGTTGTTGTTGTTGTTGTTGTTGTGCTTAGCTTATGAAGAGACAATGTATCCATTACCAAACAAATCTGAGTGGAATGTGCCAAACCATACAAACAAGATAGTATGTTATCCAACAAAAGTGAGAAGGAAGGTTGGAAGACGAAAGAGGAATAAAATTCCCCCATAGTCGAGTTTAGAGGGAAGAAGAAGAAGATGAAAATGTCAGAAGAAGAATCAAGCAACATTGCAATCATCATGAAATAGGGTTGATATATCATCAATGTCAATTGTTGCACTTGATTGTCAAAACTGCCAAACATTGTCACTTGTTGAACTTGATTGTTAAAACTGTCACTTTTTGGTTTATTAATATATCAATGTCAGTTTTCATATGTCACTTGTTGAACATATATCATCAATTTCAGCACTATCATTGATATATCATCACTTGTACATATTGTTATATCAATGTCACCACTTAGTTCGAAATATAGGAAAACAATCACTTCTAAGAACAATGTCACTTCAAAATAGCAACTTCGATTGTTTGTTAAAAGATATGTCATCACTTTTTGTTATACTAGTTGAAGACCCGTACCATGTACGGGTAATGGTCATTTTTTTGTTAATTTGTGTATCTACTATAATCTATACCATATATATTAATTCTTATATACAAATAGATTATAATGGGAATTGAAAATTTAAGTTAATTAATATGCATCATTTATAGAAAGAAATTTAAAGATAGATAATATTGTTTCAAAGATAGATATTAGATGATTAAGAAAAAAGATAAAATTAAAGATTAGATAATTACAAAAATTTTAAAGATAAATAATATGCCTTTAAAGATAGATATTTGATGGGTAAGAAAAAAGATAAAGTTAAAGATTAGATAATTAGGAAAAATAAAACATATAAAATTGTTAATAGAGTGGGACCAGAATTAACGTGGAGACTCGAAATTCTCCGGCTTTAATATATAGTATAGATTTTGTAGAGCATATATCATTTATTTTGCGTGATAACATCTATTCATGATGATGGATAAATCATCACTTGTTCATATTGCTTTCAAACTGTCACTACAAATTGGGAGTGTGTTCACTTAATTGTTTGATGATTGATATATCAATTGGATAGTTTTAACACAAAATACGTTCATAATATTCATTTGGACATCTAGTATGTTATCCACCAATTGTCACCAAATCAGTTGGACATTTTTTTTAACATAATGCCTTAAACTGCCACTACAAAATACATGCATACGATTCAGAACCAAATGTCACCAATTAGTTTAACATGTCATTACACTTTCATCACTACTAAGTTTAACAACAAAATCAAAGAACATAACATCCATTTGGACGTAGGCAAATGCTCCCAGATCCAAGTGCCATTAAACAGATCAATTGTCATTTTCTCCCTAAGTGTCATCATGTGCTCATAATCAAGATCATCTAAGGTGTCACCTAAGGCAAAAGCCTCAATGTACTTGATAGAATACACACCACAATTGCCACCTCTACAAAACAAGTAAAAATCAAAAAGTCAGGAGTGAAATCTACATCTTGATAAAAACAAGCATAACAATATAACAATGCATACCTTGTATCAGTTTCATCTTGACAAACATTGCCATCTCTGGACCATGTGAAATCTACATCTAAATTGCTCAATCTCTCAAACAAACCAGATACCTTCATCCACAAGGGAAACAATTTGCAAAAAGGACTGACAATATGGACAAGCTCATCCTCATCATACAAATCTCGACGACAATCAAGGGCAGTTATATGTTTCTCAACAATATCAATTTGCAATGCAATCCAGCGCTTCCTATCAATGTTCACTGGAGTGAATACCTTATTTACATTTGTACGGTACCATGACTTACAAACAACTCAGCCTGATAACCATGGAAGTAATCAAACTTTGAGCTTGGTACTTCTTTTGTGTCTACAATGTAATAATGGACATTGTCATCTTCAAATTCCTTGTACCAGACCCAATCCATGATAACTACATCATGGTACACGCCCGGGTTCTCATTTATAAGCTTCCTCATGTGAAATAATGCCTCACAAAAGTGTTGTATAAAGAATAATCATTGTCATTTGTACATCTCCAATGCATGATAAAAATGTGAATATTAGAAAGATATAAGAACTGATCAATTACCTCATCTCAAAGCCAAATATTGGGTGTTTTATGTTCTCTAAAGAAATTCCTAATAAGCAGTTGATCAGACCCTTGTATACTATCATCTGATTTCCTACAAACCAGGAAAATTGTATAATTTTCGCTTATAATCAAAATATAAGAACACTGTCACTTCTAAGAACAATGACACTTATAAACATAAAACTGTCACTTGTATAAAACAGTTAATATCAAAACATCTTGAACACCGTCACTTCCTGTTGGGACGCTATCAAGAACGCCTGCGTCCTTGGTAGTGTACCCACAACCGTCCCTTAGTTTTGATATGACAAACTCACTATGATTCTGATGAAGTTGTCCAAGTGTTCAGGAACGCCCATCTGACAAAGGACAACAAGTGTGTATGGGCGTCCCATAGGCTTTGGGACTCTAGCTAATAGGAAGTAAGGACCGATCAGAGACTACTTGAGCAAGGACGCAGTCCCAAGCAAGTAGGAACGCAAGCAGAGCGTCCTTACTCTCTAGCCGACAGGATGACATCACCAGACAACATTTGATCATCCAAGGACACGTGGAAACCGATCCTGTAGCAGAGTCCAACACTACGTGGCGGACGATCCTGTTGCAGAGTACATCCATACGTGGCGGCCGATCCTGTAGCGGAGTCCATCACACACAGCTGGATACAGGAAGCTTCCTCACCACCGTCATCATACGTGGAGGAAGATCCTGTAGCCACGTCCGAAAAGGGCATGATCGTCCCAGGAGAAAGACGCCCTTCCCCAAGTCCTATAAATACCCCAAGGCATTTATAGTGACTTTAACGCTTTCAAGAATACTTAGAGAGAATCATAGGAAAGCGGCTCACTCAAGAACACGAAGAACAAACTCAAGAACTCAAGAACAGTGCTAAGACTTTGAGTTAGATCGAGTGAGACTTGTAAACAAATCACACATCTGTTTGTAATCAAAAGAGAAAGAGAGTTCTGCGAAGTACTGCAGAACGTAGGGATAGGAGTCCTTTAGTAGATTGAACTTGCTTAAGTTGTCGGCTTAGAGGAGTTCTTTACTAGTGGACTTAGGGAAAAGCTAAGTGCCAGAGAACTGTAAAGACTCGCCAGTACATCTGTAAGAACGTTCAATATAAAGGAAGAACTATTCAAAAATCCTCCAAGGAGGTAGAGGTTTACACTCAAGGACTACTTGGTCTTGAGTGGTTCCTCTATAATTCACTGCGTTCAATATTTACCTGTTTAGTACTTATTTTCCGCTGCATTACTCAAGGACGCCCCTACTCCTCGTAGGGACGCCTAACCTAAGGACGCCTTTATCAAAGTAAAGGCAGTCCCATAGTACTAACGATCCAACAATTGGTATCAGAGCAGGCGCTCTAGATTCTTACTGAGTTGCAGGTAAAAATGGAAATGGAGCAGGTTGGAATCTCGTTCGTAAAGCCTCCGCGCCTGACGGACGGCAACTTCAACCGATGGAAAATCAGATTTGAGAACTTCTGCAGAAGCACAAATTATCAATGCTGGTATGTTATCAGAAAAGGTGATCTTAAAGTTCCTGCTGACAAAGTTGACAAAGAAGACGATTGGGGTCCTGATGAGTTGAAAATGATGGAAACCAATGCAAAGGCTATTTGCTTTCTTCAAGCGTCCCTCTGTGAGAGAGATGCTACAAGAGTTAGCAATCTCCCCACCGCAAAACAACAGTGGGAAGCTCTTGAGAAATTTCATGTGGGAACTGCAGAGATGAAAGAGGACGTCCAGCTAAAGATCAAAAAGGAGTTCTATGCCTTTACTATGCTACCAAATGAAACGGTGAATGACTACTCGTACCGTTTTGAGGCCCTTGTCACCAAGATGAGGAACTTGGGCGTTCCAGAAACAGAAATCTCCATGAGGAACAGAGTTCAAGTAGTTATCGATGGATTGACTGGAGTTTGGAACTTTGATAGGACAACTTTCAAAGAAAACACAGCCAACAAAACTCTAGATATGGAAGAGATCTATGGGAAGCTCAGGGGGTACGAAGAACGTAGAATCACTGACATGGCCCAGCTAGGAAAGAACCCTCAAACTGATCTTGCCTTGGCGTCCACAACACCAGAGTACGCTGAATACCTGCGTGGACAAAGAGACCTGGCATTGATGATGCAAAACAAAGAAAAGCTTGAGAGCCTGCGTCCCAAAGAGAAAGAAAGAAAGTCAAAGGAAGAAATTGACTCAGATGAGGAACTCTCTCTTATTCACAAGGCTCTCAAATACTACAACAAGAAAAACAAGCATAGTAGCAAGAACAAGTCCTACAAAAAGGAGAGTCCCAAATACACAGAAGATGAAATGAAGGAACTCACATGCTACAAATGCAACAAGAAAGGACATTTTGCCAAGAAATGTACTGTGGGAACGTCCTCCAAGGAAAAGAAGAAAGCTCTCATTGGAGCATGTACAGCTGCCTGGGATGATCTCAGTTCAAGTGATGGTGAACGCGATGATCGAGTGGCGTACATGGCAGTAGAGGACGCCCCAGCTGTTGAAGAGAACGCCTCCGATAATGAACAAGAGGTAACTCATGACTCTATGATGCGTTCTTTAGAAAAATGTTCAAAATCAAAACTCCTTAAGCTTATTGGTAAAATCATGGAGGAAAGTCTTGTCATGAAAAGAAGAATGGATGAACTAGAAGATGAAAACATTGCAGTTGAATGTGAGAACTGTAATTCAATGTCTATTCAACTAGAATCCTCATGTGAAGAAACTAAGTCCCTAAAAGCTGAACTTGTGTGTCTTAAACTTGAGAACGCCAAGCTTAGGGAAGAAGTGAAAGTTTTGGGAAAGAGTCCCATAGTTGAAGAAGTGAGACCTATAGTCTTTGTCCCAGCTAAGAGAGGTCTAGGTTATGAAGATGACTCTAAGAACTCTCTTCCCAGTGATTTTGAGGCTAGCAAAACTTCTGAACTAGAACTTGAAAAAGAGAGAACCAAAAATCTCCTTGAAAGAATTAGAGTTCTAGAAAGTGGAGAAATAGGTCAAGAGGACTACTACACCAATTCCACCAGTCATAAAATTTACAAGAAAATTGCTAAAGGGGACGGTTCAAAGGTGTGCGATCCCCAAAAGATGAAGCAAAACAAAATCCAACGTCCCAACAAGAAGTACTACCTCGGTACTTACTATAGGACGTGCTGGTACTGTGGACAAGGTGACCACTTCAAACATGAATGTGTAAAACTGAAGGAAGACATTGAGAGTGGAAAAGTTGCTAGGACTAATAATGAAAATGCCAAGTCCGTTCCAAAAGCTAATTCTAGGCGTCCTAGACGTTCTAGAAGTTCTTTCCACAGAAATGCCACTTCTAATGACGTGAACATTAATGAGTACTTGCCAGAACCGCAGTTCTACTGTTGTAACGAACCAGGTAAGGGACACCTTGCCTGGGTCGCCAAGAACTAACCTTATTTTGGCAGGTGGAAGTGAGGGGACGCCCATGGATCATTGATAGTGGCGCCTCAAATCACATGACAGGAAGCCAGATCCATCTCACTTCTATCCAAAGTAGTGCCACGGGAGGAACTGTCTCGTTTGGCAACAAGGGCAAAGGAAAGATCAAGGGAACGGGAACTGCTATTCTTAACCCGTCCATCAAAGCAACCAACGTGAGTCTTGTTGAAGGACTTGGGTTCAATCTTCTTAGCGTCTCTCAGATGTGTGATCAAGGTGAAAACCTAGTCACATTTGACTCAAAGGAGTGTCTCGTCATCAACAAGAAGTCCAACAGAGTTGTTCTGAAAGGAGTTCGCAAGAACAATATCTACATCTTCAATCAAGAGTTCAAGCCCAAATCATAACTATGTCTATCTGCTTCAAAGAAGGACGCTGACCTCTGGCATTGTCGTCTTGGCCATGCTGGACCTAGCACAATTCTCAAGTTGCACCAAAGGAATCTTGTGAAAGGTCTTCCCCGGATTGATCCTGAGACGGTTGAACAGTGCGAAGCCTGTATCAAAGGGAAGCAAACAAGAACGTCTTTCAAGTCCAAGAATGAAGTAAGTACAAAGAAGCCTTTGGAACTTCTCCATATGGATCTTTGTGGACCAATGAAGACACAGAGCTACGGTGGAAAGAGGTACATTTACGTTCTTGTAGATGATTTTTCTCGATTCACTTGGGTTCTTTTCTTGGCGTCCAAAGCAGATTGTTTCAATGCATTCAAAGTCTTCATCAAACAAGTGGAAGTTGCCTTGGAGACGCCTCTCAAAGCTGTAAGATCCGACCATGGGACGGAATTCCAGAATTCAGAGTTCCTGACCTACTGTGATCAACATGGTGTCTCACACAACTTCTCAGCTCCGAGGACTCCACAACAAAATGGAGTCGTAGAAAGAAAGAACAGGACGCTAGAGGATATGGCAAGAACTATGCTTTTGGCTAATAGCGTTCCCAAGTACTTTTGGGCGGAAGCTATTGCCACAGCATGCTACATCATCAATCGTGCCATGATCCGTCCTCTGCTGAAAAAGACGTCCTATGAGTTGTTGAACGGAAGGAAGCCTCGCATCGATTATCTCAGAGTTTTTGGTTGCAAGTGTTTCGTTCACAACAATGATAAAGAAAAACTGGGAAAGTTTGATGCAAGGAGCGATGAAGCCATATTTCTTGGGTACTCCCTCACCAGCAAGGCATATAGAGTTTTCAACAAAAGGACTCTAAAGCTTGAGGAGAGTATTCATGTTGTGTTCAAAGAATGTTCTTCTCACAAAGACAAACAAAGTAAGAAAGAACGATCCTCGTCACAACAGCAGGACGATTCTGAAGATGAAGTTGAAGATAGGTCCTCTGGGAAATACTATGTGCCTAAGGACGCCACTCAAAATCTAGAAGAAGTATCAGTGGACGCACCTAGCATTGTTCAAGGAGTTCCATCTCTTAGTGAATCTCTAGTTCAGCAAGAGGTGGGTGAATCAAGTTTGCAAGGTCAAGGTGTGGACGCTCCCTCTGAGGGGGGACACACTGAGGACGCTTCTTCAGATGATGAAATTGATCCAAGGTTTGCTCAACTATTTCAAAGGGAGTCCCGCTTCTCTAGGGACCACCCAACTTCTCAGATTGTCTCAGATCCGTCTCAAGGAGTTCAAACCAGGTCAGCTGCAAGCAAGTCCCAGAATGCAAATTTAGCGTTTTGTGCGTTCAACGCCTTTGTATCTTTGGTGGAACCAAAGAATATCAAAGAAGCACTTCAGGACGCTGACTGGATTCAAGCAATGCAAGAAGAACTCAACCAGTTTGAAAGGAACAAAGTTTGGACCCTCGTTCCACGTCCCAAAGGCAAAAATATCATAGGAACGCGCTGGGTGTTCAGAAATAAGCTTGATGAGAGTGGACGTGTGTCTAGGAACAAGGCAAGACTTGTGGCTCAAGGATTCAAGCAAGAGGAAGGCATAGACTATGATGAGACCTTTGCCCCCATTGCTAGAATTGAAGCCGTTCGTCTTCTTATTGCCTTTGCCGCACACAAAGGATTCAAGTTATTTCAGATGGACGTCAAAACTGCCTTTCTCAATGGCAAGCTCAAAGAGGAAGTATATGGTGCTCAGCCCCCTGGCTTCGAGGACGCCTCTCACCCAGATCATGTGTACTACCTGGACAAAGCACTTTATGGACTCAAGCAAGCCCCTCGTGCCTGGTACGACAGGTTTGCGTCCTTCCTTTTGTCTCATGGGTACACTAGAGGTTCAATTGATAAAACTTTGTTCATAAAGAAAGTTCACAAGGACATTTTGATTGCTCAAGTTTATGTTGATGATATTGTCTTTGGTAGCACTAACATGAAGCTTGTAGACGAGTTCAAGTCCCTCATGAGTAGTGAATTTGAGATGTCCCTCATTGGAGAACTCAACTTCTTTTTGGGACTTCAAATTAACCAACTCAAGGAAGGGACGCGCATTCACCAACAAAAGTATGTCCGTGAAATGCTTGAGAAGTACGGGATGAACATGTCTAAGCCTATGGCAACACCCTGTTCTCCAAATTCGCGTCTTTACGCAGATGAACTAGGGAAGGACGTTGATCAAAAGTTGTACAGAGGAATGATTGGCTCTTTGCTTTACCTAACAGCAAGCCGTCCAGATATTATGTTTGCCGTTTGCTTGTGTGCACGCTTCCAGGCAAATCCAAAGGAGTCCCACATGCAAGAAGTCAAGAGGATCTTTCGCTACCTCAAAGGACGCGATGACCTTTGCCTTTGGTACCCCAGGAAGACGTCCTTCAAGCTAATTGGATACTCGGACGCTGATTACGCTGGTCATGTCATCGATCGAAAAAGCACTTCAGGAATGGCACAGTTCCTTGGTTCATGCCTAATTTCATGGGGATCAAAGAAACAGAACTCTGTGGCGCTTTCAACTGCGGAAGCCGAGTACGTTGCTGCTGCTTCGTGCTGTTCACAAGTCCTCTGGATCAAATATCAACTTGAGGACTACGGTATCAATCTTGAAACTATTCCTATTCTCTGTGATAACACAAGTGCTATAGAAATTGCTAAAAATCCTGTCTTTCATTCTCGCACAAAGCATATTCATATAAGACATCATTTCTTGCGTGATAATGTTGAACTAGGACTCATTAGCATGGGACACGTTAGGACGGAGGACCAAATAGCTGATATTTTCACTAAAGCACTTGATAGACGTCCCTTTGAGCATCTCAGATTGCTCTTAGGAATGATAACTTTTAAGTAGCAAGTCCCGTTCTACTATTCTCTCAATGATTGGCTATGTTTGGTAGATTCTAAGTAGTTAAGGACTGTTATGCATTGAACTCATATTTGCAAGAACGCTAGTCTAGAACTTCATGTGTTTGCTACTTTGGAACGCCATTCAAATTTTCTTTATTTATCTTGAAAAGAGTATCCCTGATCACCCAACCCTCATTATAAGCCGAAATGATGGGAACTCTAAGCTTACCCTAGCCGAGAACTCTGCAAAAGCGTCCTATGAGCTTCATACTTTCTTTTACGGGACGTACTTGCTTTGTTCTCAAATGGTTCTCAAGGTGATCACAAGAACGGTAAGTTGGTTATTGGTTTGCTTGAAGAGGTCAAAAATTTGTTAAGTATGTGAGAACGCCAGTGGTTGTAGTTGAGAACGCCAGTTCAGATTTTGAGAAGGAAGTTGAAGAGTCAGAAATTTGAATTTTGAACTTTTGAAAGTGTGAACAGTGACCGTTGATCAAATCTTAAGGGGGAAGCTTTGCCACGTGTCGCACAGTAAAACAGCGTTTATTACCATTTGTGCCACCGCTTCCTCTATATAAGGCCAAAACAGTCGCTCTCGTTCATTTATTGCTCTCAACCACTTTTCAACTCAGTTCAAGCTCTGACTTCTCTCTAGAACTCCGGCGACTTTCTCTCACTAAAATCTCACCGGAAGAATGTCTCAAAAGCAGATGAACGTAGCCGGAACTTCAGCCAGTGGGAAGAGGCGAAAGCTGATAAAGTCCCACACCATTGAGAAGCAAAAGCAGCCCGTCCTTGATGAGTCCCTCGTGGACTTTATTAACAAGAAGCCGAAGACGCTCTACAGGCTTATCAGAGAACGCATGGCCAAGCCGGATGTGAAGAACGATGAGGTGAAAACTCAAAACTACGAAAAGTTCCTCGACCGGTTTGTGAGGCACGGACTGATGAAGAACAACTACAAGGACCTGCCGGGCAGCCTGGAGGACGTCTTGTTCTTCACAATTTATGGAGGTCAGAATCTAGACAGTCTACTTGACTTAATTCCTGACCTAACCAAATGCGTCCTTCCGGACTTCCCCATGTACCCCAGCCAAAGACGGGTACCCAGTCCTTCTCCCCCACCTTCTCAAATTCAAACCGTTCTATCTCACAAAACCCTGCCCGCCAAGCGTCCCGCTCCCTCATCCTCCTCAAAACAAACTGAGATCGTGGACAAGTTCCCGTCTCATATTAAAGAGGGACGCTCCAAGAAGATACACGACCCAAGGCCCCTCAAAAAGGCCAAGTCCTCAAGCGTCCCTCCCTCCAAAAACACCTCAAAACGGCCTAGCTCCTCAAAAAGGCCGTCCACCCCTCCTCCCCCCCAACCCCTCAAAATCACCCAACTGCCCACTCCTCCTCGCTCCCCTCAACCCTCAAAGCAGAACGCTCTCATCCCCTTTCCTCCCCAAACCCTCTCTCCTCTCAACCTGGCCGACTTCCCTTCCGCCCCGGCCCATATCTCCCCACCTAAGGACCCTGAGACTCCCAAGTCCCGTCGTCCTTCCTCCTCCAGTGGCCCGGATGAGACCGAGCGGACGTTTGAGCACACGTTCCGCCGGAGGAAAGCTGGTGAGAGACCCAACGTTCTCCTCGCCAAAGACGCGCCTGTGCCAGTCGAGGATGTCTCCTCCTCCTCCAGCTCCAGCTCGTCTGATAAAGAAGGGACGCCTCAGGATGTCGACGTGATTGGCGACTCCAATGATGAGGTAGAAGAAGTTGAGGGTGCCCCTGCTAAGCACCAAGTACAAGAGAACGCTGGCGAGCACCAGGTTTCTCCAAAGGACGCCGAGCCAACTCTCTCTGAAGAGCTCGAGCGTGACAACCAGGAAATCCCTCCCTACAACCAATCCCTCCCCGTCCTAAACCCCACCCCAGCACCACAAGAAAACCCCTCCCCCTCAATCCAATCTGAATCCGTCCAAGTCCCTGAGGACGCTGAGCCAGAAACCGAACTTCAAACTGAAGCTCAGGACGCTGAAGGCGCGTCCCAAGGGCAAACCTCTGCTGGTGCCGTTCAAGCCACATCTGGTGGCGATGCTGAGAATGAAGGCACAGAGGACGCTGATCAAGATGAGTCTGGCGACTCAGAAAAAGAGAACAGTTCTTCAGAGGGTGAGGACTCTGAAACTCCCAAGGGCAAGCGTAGAAGGAAGAACGCTGATGTGCCTGTTAAAGTCCTGAGCCCTCTAATTTATTCTGAAGAGTGGCTCGCTTCTTTTAATGATGATGCTGTACAGGAGTTTCTTGAGCTTCTAAAAGTACAAGGATGGTTGAACGTAGGACCAGCGCCGACCTCTGTTGACATAGATCAGGTCAAGGCGTTCTACCGGGATTTGCGCTACAAGGCAAAAGATGGCTCCCTCCTCTTTAAAATTGAAGGAGAAAGAATTTCAGTCACTGAACGCCAAATGCGCACCTTCCTTGGTCTCGGCTCTCGCAAGCCTCCGTCTGATGCTCTCAGTTCTCTACCTGAAGGCGGCTTTGAAACAACAGACCAAGAACTGCCGCTGGTTGAGCACGTCTTTCAGGGCAAAAGGCCACTAGGTTTGGACAGGGTAGCTCATGTTCTGAGCAAAGTTGGCGCAATCGTTCACTACTTCATATGCCGCGCCATTCTTCCAAGGCAGGAGAAGCGTTCTATAGTGCAAACATCTGACATCATTCTAATAGACGCCATCCTGGAACGCCGCCCAATCAACTTAGCCAGAATTGCAATGCAACATATGGCCAAGTGTGGAAGGAAGAGGCATGCCTTGCCTTACCGTGGAGTGGTGAAAGCGATTCTGCAGTCCCAAGATGCATATAATGAGAACGCTCCGTCCAAGGAACTAGGCTTGAAGTGGAACGCTAAATCCGGCCTTGTTGAGATCAGGCACAACGAAGAGCTGCCGTCTGTGTTGAAACAGTTAGCGGCTGAAGCTGAGGAAGCAAGACAAAAAGCTGAAGAAGAACGCCTGGCTGCTGAAGCAGAACGCCAGGCGAATCCGTCTCAGGAAGGTGTACACGAAGAAGAACCTGCTATGGACTTCTCTACTCTTGATCAGATGTTGTTGGCTCCTTCTCCTCCTCAAGACCCTTCTATGGACGCTCCTCCTTCAAGCTCTGGCCAAGTTCCCCGTCCTGCTCCAGCAAATATCACTGAGCATCCTCCTGCGGAACTCTTAGGTGCAATCATGGACAATCAGTGCCTCATTTTCTCTGCACTTAAGGACTTGACATCCGCGTTCTCCAAAGCTGCTGAACTTCAAGACGAACTTCTCAAGTTTTATCAAGCCCAGCGCCGTTCTCAGTGATTGTCGCTACCCGTTCATCCTCTATTATTTTGCTTTCGCTTCTTTTGAACTCTAAACACTATGTGCTCATTGTCTGTAATAACTCTACATTTGGTTTGAATGGCAATTACATGGTTTGCTTGCATTGTGTTTGTTTAAGCGTTCCTCTGCCTTTAGTTATGTTTTTATGCTTAACGTTCTTATCACTTGTTATCCTTTTCGATGATGCCAAAAGGGGGAAGTGTAGTTTTGCAGAGATGCGCTATAAATTAGTTATCTAGAATAAGCAAGTGTTAAGGGGGAACTATTAAGTGAAAAGTCTAAAGAACGCCATGCTAGAATAAACTAGAGAACGCCTAGATAATTCTAGGACGCTTTTCTCTCCTTAAAATCCAAAAGCTAGAGAATCAAAGAATGAAAACTTGTGCTAAATGATATCTCTCTAAGTGTTAGAGGACGCTCTTAAGTTTTCATGCATGCTAAGTTCCAATGTCAAAACTTTTTGCTGAAGAGTTTGTCATCATCAAAAAGGGGGAAATTGTTGGGACGCTATCAAGAACGCCTGCGTCCTTGGTAGTGTACCCACAACCGTCCCTTAGTTTTGATATGACAAACTCACTATGATTCTGATGAAGTTGTCCAAGTGTTCAGGAACGCCCATCTGACAAAGGACAACAAGTGTGTATGGGCGTCCCATAGGCTTTGGGACTCTAGCTAATAGGAAGTAAGGACCGATCAGAGACTACTTGAGCAAGGACGCAGTCCCAAGCAAGTAGGAACGCAAGCAGAGCGTCCTTACTCTCTAGCCGACAGGATGACATCACCAGACAACATTTGATCATCCAAGGACACGTGGAAACCGATCCTGTAGCAGAGTCCAACACTACGTGGCGGACGATCCTGTTGCAGAGTACATCCATACGTGGCGGCCGATCCTGTAGCGGAGTCCATCACACACAGCTGGATACAGGAAGCTTCCTCACCACCGTCATCATACGTGGAGGAAGATCCTGTAGCCACGTCCGAAAAGGGCATGATCGTCCCAGGAGAAAGACGCCCTTCCCCAAGTCCTATAAATACCCCAAGGCATTTATAGTGACTTTAACGCTTTCAAGAATACTTAGAGAGAATCATAGGAAAGCGGCTCACTCAAGAACACGAAGAACAAACTCAAGAACTCAAGAACAGTGCTAAGACTTTGAGTTAGATCGAGTGAGACTTGTAAACAAATCACACATCTGTTTGTAATCAAAAGAGAAAGAGAGTTCTGCGAAGTACTGCAGAACGTAGGGATAGGAGTCCTTTAGTAGATTGAACTTGCTTAAGTTGTTGGCTTAGAGGAGTTCTTTACTAGTGGACTTAGGGAAAAGCTAAGTGCCAGAGAACTGTAAAGACTCGCCAGTACATCTGTAAGAACGTTCAATATAAAGGAAGAACTATTCAAAAATCCTCCAAGGAGGTAGAGGTTTACACTCAAGGACTACTTGGTCTTGAGTGGTTCCTCTATAATTCACTGCGTTCAATATTTACCTGTTTAGTACTTATTTTCCGCTGCATTACTCAAGGACGCCCCTACTCCTCGTAGGGACGCCTAACCTAAGGACGCCTTTATCAAAGTAAAGGCAGTCCCATAGTACTAACGATCCAACACTTCCATCAAAACATACTACACACTATCACTTCTAATATAAAATTGGAAACTAAAACAATTAATCAAGTGACATATTGGTTTGTTGAACCATCTGTTGAAAGGCATACGGTCTTCATCATTGTAAAATGAGTACTTTGGACAAATAGGCATGCAAGGAGGCTTCAACTTCTGCTTCTTCTTCCCAACTATATATGGCGTGTGAGTCAAAGGGCCTCCCTTCTTGAGCCTAGCAGATCTTCTTACACAACCAACATCTGGAACACCCATCTCCAGAGTAGGGTTATGCATGTCCAACTCAACAATCCCTTCATCATTAGGTCTCCTCCATCTTCTTCTTTGTCAGCTTCTTCAATGCCCTAAGTAGATTCTGTTCTGCCTTCTTCTATCCCACCTTCTTCATCTGAAACACCCACCTTCTGTCACTCAGGATCATCCACAATCAAATCTTCAACGTCTTTGTTTCCCTTCTCTCGAGGATCACCATCTTCCACATATCAAACATCATCATTTTGAACTTCATCTAAATATGCAAATAAATGACCATGTTTAGTCAATTGAGAACAATTATCCCTAATGTCTCTTAAAACATCACCAATCTCAAAATCTAATTTAGCACGTAATAGACCTAAAAAAGTGGAACCTGACTCACCTGAAGACACCTTTGAAAAGATGACTCGGCTAAAGTCGTCGTGCCAAGATCAAAGATAAATAACCCAAAATACAAACTAGTATAGCATGCAAGTAAGGGGTCGAACCCAAGAGAACTGTGGCTTCT
Source organism: Polygonum aviculare (assembly GCA_934048045.1). Taxonomy (NCBI): domain Eukaryota; kingdom Viridiplantae; phylum Streptophyta; class Magnoliopsida; order Caryophyllales; family Polygonaceae; genus Polygonum; species Polygonum aviculare. The sequence goes on from OW204026.1 coordinate 21,560,845, forward strand.
AATATTAATATAATTATCAACTAAAGATACAGGGGGAAATCAAAGAGGGATTTAACCTAAACTAATCTAAGAAACAAATAACAAACAAATAAACAAATAGATAAGAAACAGGTTCATTCGAAAGATCCACTCTAAAATAATTACTCGATAATAGATTCATCCATTTATTTCATTCACACCTATGGTTAACCCTAGAATAAACAAAATAACAAACAAATAAACAAATAGATAAGAAGCAAGTCCACGGTCCAAGCAATTCTATAACCCTAGGCAAGGACGCTTAACCTAGAATTAGTATAGAGAACAAGGATATGCAGGATATAATATCAAACAATCAAGCTACGAGTCAATTGCAAGATAAAACAATCAATTCTCTCTCTTAATCCTAGTCCACGGTCCTAGAATTAAGTTTTCTTCTAGAAAAGATATGCTCACACAGACAATGAAACAAATCAATTCAGACTATAGAACAATGATAATTCAACAAGTTCGCCAAGCTCAAAGAATCATGCAAAGCTCATGGAATTAAGCACAAAGAGAAGAGGTATTAACCAAGGATAGAAATCAATTACCAAAATCTCAGGAGTTCATACATCAGAGCTACTTCCTTGAACAAACCCATGGAGACTAGCTCTCCAAAATACAAAAGAAATAAAGATTTTATTGAACCTAAACTAAGATAGAAATTGGATTAATGGATACCTAAAACCTAAGGAGGCCCCTCCTTACATAGACCCAGGGAACATGCTCCCCTAATCTAATTAGGAAAGGAGAAAACATAGAAAAAGAAAGAGGAAAGATAAGAAGAAGAAAAGAAGATAGATCTTCGGCCCGTCTCGGATCCGGCATCACCACGGTCGCTTCGTCTCCACCGTGCCCGCGCTTTCACGACAGAATAGAACTTCGTCTTTGGGCAACCACTACAGTCGCGTCGGATAATTTACGGTCGCGGAATTGGGACAAAACCACTAGCGTCACTTCGGAGGCTGTTTTGACCATTTTCGGGTTAGAATCTGACTTCAGTGTACAAGGATGAATTGATGCTCTTCGAGTTAGCTTTACAATGGCACTGGAATCAGATCAATCCGACCTCTGTTGCTCTAGATATAGCCTTTCCAAGCAAGAGGTGTCGGGAAGACAGCTCAAAACGCCTTAAAACTCTTGAAACTTGCATTCTTGTGTCTTCGGCCTAGATATTACAATTACGCACAACTCTAACCTAAACACACTCAATATAGCCTAAAATACAAGAGTTAACCCCATACAAACTAGGGCGAATCATATTCCCCCATACTTTGATCTTGCTCGTCCTCGAGTAAGCTCAAACAAAATATAACAAATCAGCACATCTAAGATCTCAGGAAATACAAGGGAAAACAAAACACTCAGCTCACAGCCCGAACCCAAAAATATAGAGAAATCATGAGCATAAAACAATGAAACTCAAACACACACCTCACAACAAAGATATAACACTCGAGCTCTAAAAAGTGTAGAGCAACCTAGGATCTACCAATATCTAACATGTAAGGCCCAAAGTCCCCAAGCAAGAATGATCCTAAATACTCGAATTTTACCACTCAATTCTGCTTAGGCGCCCTTTTCGGGTTTTCACCTAACCGCTCTTTTCATTTTTCTCAAGATGTGCTCACAAAAACTCACAAATCTCATGAACCTCATATTACCCTAGCCTAATGCTGGTCCGGGTTACCTGCTTATTACCTAAGCCGCCCTTTTGGGTTTTCGACTCATCCCAGGGTTTAAAATGCCTTTTTCAATTTTTTATTGTTTTTTCTATCTTTTTCTTTCTTTCTTTATTATGCAACAAGGTATGGTGCAAGTGCTCCATAAAAAGAAGAAAATCAAAAATCTGAAGCAAATCTCTAACTACACTAACTAAGATAAGCGAATGCAAGTACACCCTCCCCCATACTTAAATCCTTCATTATCCTCAATGAAGTAAAGAGAAAGGATAGAAGCAAGGAGAAAGGTATATCAGGAGACTCACAAACGAATGAAGAGGGGTGGAATGGAAAAACTCTTCAAAGGGTGTAGAAGAATGGACGAAAAGACTTTGGAATACCGTTCTGCAGGCAAATTGCGGGCGCAGGTGATCAGGCCGCGGTCGCGGAAACAAGACAGAGAGCAAAAGTCATGGGTTGGCGAACCACCACGGTCGCGGCTGATAGGGCGCGGTTGCGGTACTCGTGCAGGGACGAGTTCTTGACTTCGTCTCGAACAATGTGATGTGTAAACAACCTTCGTATCTTGGCTCGTCTCTTGGAAGATGTATCAATACTTGAACTCGAGCCATGGAGAAGAGAACTCTCAGGGGAACAAAGCTCCTCCATACTTAGGTTTTACACATAGCCAAAAGAATGGAACTCTAAAGGTGAAGGGAAAGAAAATATAGAAGGGATGGAAAGATAGAAGATGGATTAGAATGGATAGGTAGATGAAAGATATAGAGATAGAGAATGAGACCAAAAGTCCTCTTTTTTTTCTTTTCATTTTTTTTACAAAACCCGGCCTCACCGCGGGCGCGGGACTTTCTTTTCGAGACGAATGACATCACCACCGCGGGCGCGGTTTGTGGACCGCGACCGCGGTGTCTAGTACCTATACGTGGGAATTTCTGTATTCGAAACGCAACCGCAGTTGCACACCCGCGGGCGCGGTTCACCCACAGAAAGTTCTTTCGAACCTAGTACCTACATGTTAGCCCTTTTTTTTACACACAGTCAACAAAAATATTAATACTAGAAAGAAACCAAAGTTCCCCGGCAACGGCGCCAAAATTTGGCTCGGCTAAAGTCGTCGTGCCAAGATCAAAGATAAATAATATAATTATCAACTAAAGATATAGGGGGAAATCAAAGAGGGATCTAACCTAAACTAATCTAAGAAACAAATAATAAACAAATAAACAAATAGATAAGAAGCAGGTTCATTCAAAAGATGCACTCTGAAATAATTACTCGATCATAGATTCATCCATTGATTTCTTCACACCTATGGTTAATTGCTATCCTGATCATTAACAATCGCAAGTCCACGGTCCAAGCAATTCTATAACCCTAGGAAAGGACGTTTAACCTAGAATTAGCATAGAAAACAAGGATATGCAGGATATAATATCAAACAATCAAGCTACGAGTCAATTACAAGATAAACAATCAATTCTCTCTCTTAATCCTAGTCCACGGTCCTAGAATCAAGCTGTCTTCTAGAAAAGAGATGCTCACACAGACAATGAAACAAATCAATTCAGACTATAGAACAATGATAATTCAACAACTTGGCCAAGCTCAAAGAATCATGCAAAGCTCATGGAATCCTACTATATCTTTAAAGCAGAAGCTTTTCCAGCCCTATCCTTCGGCCACGTGTAATCAAATTCCGCCCAATTTTCTTCTTTTTTTTCCAACCCTAAAACATACGGAGTATATGTTAAAACAAAACAACAGGTTCACCCACGTTCATGAGAACATGTTCGTCTTCAACTGCTAAAGCGCTCCCACGAGCATTAGAGCTTGATGACTGCTCAAGAAGGATTCTACATAAATATGGGCTCTTCTTTCCCTTTCCTCTGCAGATTCTTTGATACTCATTCAAATAGATAAACGCAGGCTTCCAATCCTCTTAATCGTTTAGGGGTAGGGGTCTTCACCGCCGCCGACTACAACGACTGTAGCTTCTCCCTTTCCTCTCTCCTTCTTCTTCTTCGGCTAAAGGCCTAAAACTCTCGCAGCCGTGTCCCTCCGCTTACAGCACCGTCTTCGTCTCTCAGCTCGATTCCACACTCCAAAACAAGGTACACGGTGAGTTCAATTCCATTCTTAAGAAACTTCCAAATCATTGAGATTCAATTCCCGATCAATTACAGATGAAACACCGGGGGCCTAGGGTTTTTTAGTTTCTATGGGATGTGCTCTCTACAGTGGATTCCAATCAATGGAGGAGAGGTCTGGTTTCGGCTGCGTTCGGCGCCGCCGCTGCGGTCTTGAGCTTGAGTTCGCCTTGCTCCCCTGCCATGGCCGACCTCAATAGGTTCGAGGCTGAGATTCGCGGCATGTTCGGCATTGGCTCTGCTGCTCAGTACGGTTCTGCTGATCTCAGGTCCTCCGCTCTTCTCTTTCTCTCAATTCCGTTGCCCTAACTTTTGTAAGGCGAGAGGTTATTGATCAGTGGCTGCAATTTATGGTTTGATTTCAGGAAAGCAGTGCATGTTGCCTGTGTGGGCTGAAAACTCCTTCATCTTGTGATTTTAGTTTGGAGGAGGGATGTTGAAAACTTCTACTTTGTACAGACGAGCCAATTTCACCTCTGCTGATATGAGGGAATCAGATTTCAGTGGTTCAACTTAAAATGGTGCTTACCTTGAGAAAGTTGTTGCCTACAAAGCTAATTTCACAGGTGACTCTACAAACCCCGCCATACTTTATTTTTGAAAAAAGTAAAACGGTTTAAGATCATTCGTTGTGTAAAACCTTTTGAAAACTTTTGCTGCATTTTTATTCCTAAACCTTGTAGATTTGCTAGGATGTTTTACGTGGTGACTCAACTGCTACCTTATAAGTACAACCATAATGATCGCAGCACAATATATAGAAGTGGAAATATATTGCCTGGTATGCCTGATTTCAATATTCCATGAATTTTCATGGATCATGAAGACTTTATGATTTTATGACGATCTTGGTAATTTTTCGGGCATAGTTGTGGATTCCAAGATTTGCCATCCAATGGAATTTGACTTTTACTTGTGTAGTCATGTTGGAATTCAAGTATGAGTTATTTCATTTTGTCTACACTGAGCATAATTTGTGAAAGTTCCCCAGTTATATCCAAATTTTATATATATGCAATGCACATCAGGGAACAAGCAGGCCGACACATTATCATGTACTATGAGATGAAAACAACTTTTCAGCGTGGATATTAGTGATGGATCTTAAACTTTGGTTTCAGACATTGGTAATTGCCTGTTATGTCCTACAATTTGTACCTTGAATTTTGCCTTGCAATAAATTTCATATCCTTCTGAATGGAGCTAGCATAGACTGTATCATTTAAATTGGACCTATAATCAATAAAATTATTAGCTCATGAATTTTTTGGGGCTCCATTAAACATGCTGGTGATGTTTCAAAATTTGTCATTATGCTTGACCTTTCTTTCATTGTAGTGCTTATAGTAAAAAGTAAATTTAAGTAAATTCTGTTTTCAGTTAGATTTCCATTGCTATTCCCTTGTTAATTTGTGTTCAAATTTTGATTAGGTGTTGGAGCAACTTAGTGGCCAAACCCCTGTTTTCTCTCTAGGTAATTTGAAGGTGAAGATGAAGGAGTATGACTGTATGAGCTCTTGATGCATAACTTCGGTGCCACAGGCTTCTTCGGATTTGGTATCTAGGATCACATTGATCTCGGAATCAAGTATGTTTGCCTTTTCTTCGTATTCATCTTCTATCGTTTTGAATTTCACACTATCAAAGTGTCTTCCTATTCATCTTTTGTTAGTTTTGATACTAGCTAACTGCTTCGTATTGGTACTTGTATCTTAGACTAAAAAACACTAATAACAATTTATGATTCACATGATGTTTATGAGCTGCCCCTGGAAGCTGATAACTGTAAGTCTGTAACACACATTCTTGGTACTGGCTATCTAAACTACACCTCAAGTACGATGTTGCAGGAGCATGCAAAACAATGTAAGTGAGTAAAATTGCTAGGAATTCTGTCATTATGTTTATGAGAACGATAAGAAAAGTGCAATGTAGTTACAACTTGGTGTGGGGTAAGAGATTTGCTTCTCCCAATGCCTATCCTCCATCAATTGAAATACCAAGTTGTAATGTAGTTACAACTTGGTGTGGGGTAAGAGATTTTAGGTTGTGAACAAGCTGATCTTATTGATTTCGAGCTTGTCAACTTGTGTGTGATGTTGTCTGCTAATATGTCAAAGTCAAACCATTTACCTTCAGAATCGTTTTTCTTACCCTTTGAGAGCGGTCACTAAATAAGTTGGGATTTACTGCATAATTGCTTTGAAACACTTCCCATCCGTTGTAAAATGAGGCAAACCATATAAGTTTTTGAAGAAAGTATTTGTCACTCTGCCAACAGGTTTGGATGCATTTTGCAGGTCAAGTGGGAGAGTGCTGAACGTCAAGAATTGGGAGCTCTGCCCCTGTACCAGCGCTCGATTCTATGATTTTGTTACCCTTATGCTGTGTTGGTGTTTTATGTTTATGAAAAATTGGTTGTATCTCATCCTATTAGAAGGATTTCAATTTTATCCGGGCAGTAGAGTGACACCGTGTTTGTTGACACATAATTGTTGTTGTTAGCTTCAAGACTTGCTCTACATAATTCTTCTTCTTTTTTCCGATGGATGAATGGTTTTCATAATAAATGAAACTGATGATATGAATTTCATATGTTGATTTGAGCTTTTTGGTTAGCATCTCCAGGCTGGGGTTACATCCAAGCTGAGTAACACTGGTTTCTTCTAGCTTGATAACTACTCTTATGTGCTTAATTAATCAAGTTCTTATTAAAAAGGTGATGTTGGCTTGCCTGAGCTTCAGAGAGATCGTTGTTACTACAGTCTTTCTTTAATTGTCATTTATAGTTTGGTCTTATCATGATTTTCTGAACCGATGCTTAAACCATCAGAATTCCCAAACAAACTAAGCTTGCATTCTATGAGCAGTCCTACTCCACGACCAATGAAAGTAGCTCATTTGAACTTCGTTTTTCTCTTAACAGATGGATGATGAGTTGAAAAGGCATGAAGTTTGCAAGAGAAGATGTCCTATTATTGCCGAATGAAGAAACTAAGTAGTGTGCATTGGTTTGAACATGCTGTCACCTGCAACATATTTTCAGAAAATTGATTTTTTTTTGTTGGAGGTAAGGGAAGGAAACTATCCAATTTTTTGCTATCTTCCAAAGTTTTATTATTTTCAACTTTTCAAGGTTGGTAAGAAATTACTTGATCAGTCTTCCAAAAGATGAGTATTGATTTTCTTTACTTTGATCTCCCAATTTAATGTCTTTGGTTGACATCAAGGTGGACTTAGTGAGTGCTACAAGAAGTACGTCCATTTTGCTCAATAAGTTCAAGAAGAGCAAACCCGATATATTTAATTTTCATTATTGGTTGAATAAAATTATACGGAGCACGTGTTTACAATTGATTTAATGATTTAAAGGTTAAAATTAGTTTTTAAACCTGTGCGTATGGGACATCATTTCTAATAACCATAATTAAATACTTGATGTTCTAAACTATTCAAGTTTATTCTACAAAAAAAACCATTCAAGTTTAGTAATAATTAAAATATTTAATATTTATAATCAATCAAATTATTCAGTCTTATCCCGTGCTTAGCACGGGACTAACGTAGCTAGTTAAGCACAAAGAGAAGAGATATTAACCAAATGATAGAAATCAATTACCAAAATCTCAGGAGTCCATACATCAGAGCTTCTCCCTTGAACAAACCCAAGGAGACTAGCTCTCCAAAATACAAAAGAAATAAAGATTTTATTGAACCTAAACTAAGATATGAAATTGGATTAATGAATACCTAAAACCTAAGGAGGCTCCTCCTTATATAGACCCAGGGAACATCCTCCCCTAATCTAATTAGGAAAGGAGAAAAGATAGAAAAAGAAAGAGGAAATATAAGAAGAAGAAAAGAAGATAGATCTTTGGCCCGTCTCGGATCCGGCATCACCGCGGTTGCGTCGTCTCCACCGTGCCCGCGCTTTCACGACAGAATAGAACTTCGTCTTTGGGCAGCCACCGCGGTCGCGTCAGACAATCCTCGGTCGCAGAATCGGGACAAAACCACTAGCATCACTTCGGAGGCTATTTTGACCATCTTCGGCTTAGAATCTGACTTCGGTGTAAAAGGATGAATTGAAACTCTTCAAGTTAGCTTTCCAATGGCACCGGAATTAGCTCAATCCGACCTCTGTATCTCCATATATAGCCTTTTCAATAAAGAGGTATCGGGAAGACAGCTCGAAACGCCTTAAAACTCTTGAAACTTGCATTCTTGTGTCTTCGGCCTAGATATTACAATTACGCACAACTCTAACCTAAACACACTCAATATAGCCCTAAAATACAAGAGTTAACCCCATACAAACTAGGGAAAATCAAAAGACAACAGAATCATTCGTTGTCTCATCATCCTTCATCACAACTTCATTCACCTTTTGTTCTTCATCACCCTTCATAACAACATCATCACCCTTCACCCTTTTGTAAAGTTTCACACTAGACAGCTTCATGGATTCAATTCCTTTACATTCATTCAAATTGACTGGAGGTGGTGGATGCACAATCACCACATCATCAGAATCAGAATCAGAATTGGCCCCCACTCCCCTTTGAAATGAATGCACCTTATCCCACAGCCTTGATAGAGTCATCTCATTGCGTGCAACCTTGTTTTGTAAATCTTTCATTACCCTCATCATCTCATTGTGCATGTCATTGACATTAGAAGCAAATCTCTTAGTCCAAGCTTGCTCTCCCCCATCCTTACCCATTCCACCTTGATCACCCTTCACAGCAGGAACATCCTTGGCCTGACTCAAAATCTAAGCAGCTTCCACTTCATCATCACCATGAACATCTTCTTGCACAACTTCTAGAACTACTTCTGGAACTTGTTTTGTCACTAGAACTGGTCTCTTGAATTTTTCAAGAATAACTGGCAGAGGATTGGCTGAAGACTTCATTGTTGGTGGAGACTTTGGTTTCTTAAGACTCTTTACTTGAAAGCTGCAATCTCTTACTCTGTCTCTTGGGAGATTCAACAGTTGTTTTCTTCTTCTTGGAAGGAGTTGAAACTCTGTCATCTGTTTTAGAAGGTTGCACTTTCCTCTTCACACCAGCGTTGCCTTAATCACTTTGCTTTGCCTTTCCTTTGTCAATAGTTGGAACTCGGGGAGCAATAACAAAGTCAACCAAATCGTCCTCAGTGGCAGAATATGATTCAACTTCAAGACTGTCCTTCATTTTCTAGCTTGAGATGATCCTTCTAATGAGTTCATCGAAAATAGGATCTTTAGCCTCTTCAGGGTAATCACACTGAATGAACTCTGAAAACTCAGAGTAGGAAGGATGTATACATTCCTGAAAAAACACAAAACAAATACAAAAGTGTCACTAGAGACAGATCAATAATTGTCACTTGTATAAAGATAACTATCACTTATAAGAACACTGTCACTTCTAATATCAATACTATCACTTGTCAAAAGTAAAACAAGACTTGCAGTAAGATACAAAAGTGTCACTAGAGACAGATCAATAATTGTCACTTGTATTAAGATAATTGTCACTTATAAGAACACTGTCACTTCTAATATCAATACTGTCACTTGTCAAAAGTAAAACAGGCTTACCAGTTTCTTTTTTCCCACTTCAGAGATTGATTGATATCTCACAACATTAGAACCATTGCTACGCCACCTCAACATATGAGGGACTCATTTTTCATCAGCACAGTAAAGACCACACACCTCTCTTAAACCTGGAAACCTCTCCACAATCCAAATCTGCACACATAAAGCAAGAAAAAGTTAGACAGAACAACATACAAACAAGCAATTTCATTAAACAAATTTGTGAGAACATATATTACCATAAATGCATAGGGATATCCAAAGATACTGCACCCAAATCTATATGATGGATCTTTGATCTTTTCCGAGTCACGAGAAGTACGATTCAACTGTCTTAAACTTGTAAGCAATTCATCCTAAGCAGCCCTTCCCCGGGAATGCTCATTAAACAATTCCAAATCAGATGAAATGACAATGACAGTAGGATCAAGGTGAACTCTAAGACGTCTAGGCATAAGCAAACCATACAAAATCAGCAAATGAGCACACTAAATCCTAAGATTGACATCTTCATTCTTTGAAACAACTAAATGAGCACACAAGTCATCATATTCAACCTCGAACGTGCAAAAAAACCTTCATGATCAACTTGGACTTCATTCAGGAACAATGTCACACTTCAAATCGGTTATTGCTGCAAAATCCTGTAAGGAAAACCTACAAACTTGCTCACCAATCCTTAACCACATCTCGTAAGAATATTTCGTTTCCAGCTCATGCATTAAAGCATAGTGAATAAGCTGGATATGAAGTGGCAATCTATCTTTGAGTTGTATGATTGGACCAAAACAACCTTTGCATAGAAGATCCCAATCCCCGTCTGATAGATGCTGCTTCACAAAATCAATAACACGATAATCATGAAACACATTTGCTCTTTCATTGTAGCATTGTGATTCAGTTATAATGTACTTTAGGTTCTTATTTTCCATAGCTTATACTGCAATTATGATCACAAACATTCAAATTGTCATCACTGTAAGCAAATCGTCAGCTCAAAACACATAAATGACACATATCTAGATAATTGTCATCAGAAAACATAGAGAAAGCACAAATGGCTACTTAATTGTCACCACAAACCTCAAACATCACGAAATCGTCACCACAAACCTCAAACTTGCACACAATTATAACAATGACACCACTTAACATAAACATTCACCAAAATGTCACCACTTAACACAAAGCACAAATGGATACTTAATTGTCACCACAAACATAAAATTGTCACCACTTAACATAAACATCACGAAATTTTCATCACAAACCTCAAACATGAACAATCACCAAATGTCGCCAATTAACACTAAACACAATATTATGAAAATTGTCACCACAAAAACACATCATCACAAAACCCTAGAACATACACAAAAACTCAAACTCAGAGTATGTTAAGCCATCACAAAACCATAAATGATTCACATTATGAACTATCCATCAACACAAAAACCAAAAACGAAAACATAGAACCAAACACTCAAAAACAAAACTGTAACCCTAAAACATACCAGGAAAACGAGATCTACTAAAACAACAACATTAGAAGAGGACAAATATGCTTCAAACGACATAAACACAAAACTAAAACGAAAATAAACAAACATTTACTCACGAGTGACAGAAATCAACAACCGAGGAGCAGTGACAGAACCAAATGATCAGCAAACACGAACTCAAAATCTTCAATGTCAACTCAGATGCATGCGACTTGGAGAAGATGATTGATCGAGACCACGAATTCGACTTCGTGTGAGGTGGATCGACGGTTAATCGACAGAGCAAGAGGAGAGTTCGGGGTTTCGCAGTTCGTGGGAGTTACACTCGGGAAGGGAGAACAAAAAGCAAAAGAAAGAAGAGGGTTTTTTTTAATTCAGTTATGCCAAAGTTGCAAAAAAGGGGGAAACGGGCCGAATTAGAAAAACGAGCCAAAAACGCGCCGCCAGGCCCAATTCCCTCTATTTTTTGTGTGTGGTTTAAATTATTAGTCGGATTTTGGGGGGGGGGGGTGTCGAGATTATTAGTCGGACTCTTGACACCCATAAAAAGTGAGCTTTATGTTAAAATATGGTATTTGATTGACTTTTCACTTCCCAGGCATGAATTCTGCCTCTTCCATTATATTGAAGAGTCGTTGAAATATATAGTTGAAGTCTTGACTAGAGAGAGCAGCACTTTGTTGACAACTTGACCGTTGATTTGGGAAAATCACGACGCCTTAGTTGAGCAAAATACATTCTACACGCATCAGCAAAACCCCAGCAATATAAAGATGGAGCGAGTGTGCACATATATGTATAATGAAACATACACAAAACTAGTTAATCAATTACAAAGATGGAGGGTGAGAAAAGGGCGGTGGAGCAAGTGCTGTGCATGAATGCAGGAACAGACCAAACCAGCTACGCCACCAATTCTTCGCTTCAAGTACGTAATTAACCCTTCCCTTTCTTCTTCTTCTTCTTCTGAATTCTTCACCTCTATATGCAATCATCCAACTTCAATATATTACAAGTATAAATATATGTACACATAGCGATCGATTAGCCTAAAAAATAAACTACTTAATTATTTAGATCTAATACAATAATTAATTACAAGTGTGGTGTGTGTGTGTGGATTATCAGTTGGTACTTTGTTCGTAGCTAGCCCCTAAATTGCTCTCGATCATGTCCTCTTTCATTCTCCACCGTTCAACTGATGGGGCAAGTTGAAGTGAAAAAGGCAAACGTTAATTTAATTTGCCAGAATTTCGAATCTAATATGAGCCAGGCCTGTATATGATACAAAACAAACACGTACACACGGCGACACGGATGATGATCGGCAGTTGTAGATATATTAATTTGAATATGATCAGCAATTGTAGATTATGCCTTGGTAAGTTTTTTAATCAATTAATCAGCAATTTGATCTCTTAATTAATGATGGGCCCACCTTATAGACTCCATAATCCAATCAGGCCTGTGTTTAGTGATCAACAACAGTAGACCACTTGCCCTGGGGAATCAACTCCTGTTATTTGATTTCAATAAGTCATGGCTTACTGGTTTACATTATTCTACTTCAAGGTGTGTTTGGTAGGGTTTGAAAATTTTGCAAGTGTTTGATGTTTGACTGGTTTGTTCTAGAAAAGGAGAAGAGTCTACTAAAAACTCACATTTTGAAAATGAATGCTTTCACATTCTCAACCAAACAAAGTCTTGATTTTCTTAAGTTTTCTTTTACAGCGCATTCATTATTATTAAAATTTTTTTAATTAAGGAAATTTATTCTAATGCATAAACTGATATAAAAAACATATAATTAGTTATAATAAATTTTCTAATAATTTAGAATATGTTTACATATAAAATGTAAAACAATAAATGTAATACAAATCTCATACTATGTACAGGTGATGTGATTATAAACCTAGCTTAATCGATCTGAGATCGAATTTTGATCTGAATCGACTAGTTGACACAATTATCACGTCTAGTATCTTAATAGATAAAATATTTTCAAGAACTATCAACTTTATTAAAATAATATATAAGTAATGTATAAATAATAAATTCAACCAATTTGATTAAGATATTATGTAAAATTATTTTTCCAAGTAATATTTATTTAAATAATTTTTATATTAACTTATTAATATCTATATTTATAGTTATATTTATATTTATATTTAATAATATCCCTATTTGTATTTTATTTATAAATAGATAGAATACAATTACTTCTATTATGGAATCAATTATTTTACTTAATTATCTAGAATCTTCATAAAATTGAAAAAAAAAACTCTTGTACCTAAAATAAACAAATTTTAAATATTTAATAAAAAATTATATTTTCTAAAGATATCGAAAATTAGGTAAAATATTAAATGGATATAAGTATTATTTTTAGAGGATAAAACTAAAAATATGAAATTATTATTTTATTCGGTCATCATGTGGCGTAATTATTAATAAAGACTTAATTTCCGCTTTATAGTTTAGTATACCTGTTGAAGCCCGAAAATCTCGAACCAAATACGGGATAAAATTATTAAACTCTCGGGCCTTTCGGCGCGCTAGAAACCGGCTCGTCTTGCTTTGAGCTCTCCCACCCCCCGCGTATTATTTTATTCTCTTTTTGGAGGCTTATTAGACTTTTTAAGGTCTTTCCCGTAAAATAGTGCGAGCTCCTCGGAGACTCAAACACGTCGGAGCCCGTCCTTCGAGAACACGTCTCGAGACTCGGCTTTTTTCCGATCCTTTTCCTCATACCCCCTCCTTCCTATATATAGAATGGAGAGGTGCTAGCTTACCTCCCAAGGTTCCGATGTGGGATAGAAGCAATTTAGACCCTAATCGCGATGATGGCCCTCCAATGGGCATTAATCGCGATATGGGCCCTTAAAAGGGGCTTAATTACGATATTGTAGATTCATGTTTTAATCGCACACCAACGCTTGCTTAGCGCGTTTGAAACGTGCTTTAGCGCTTTAATCTTTGTTCTTACTGTTTATTCGTCTCGTGCATCAACGCGATGACAGATCCGGGTATCAACAATACCAGATGAAGAAAATATCGTAGTTAAAGGCATGTTTTTTGTAGAGGATATTGCTTTTGGTTCTCTATATTGGTAAAAAAATTATAGACTAGCTTGGAAATGCTCTTAACTCAATCCTGCTATCTTGCTTATTCACTAAGAGTCTATTTGAATTCGCAACATAATAGATCAAATGTAATTTAATGCATTATGCTTGAATTGGAACCAATCAATATCATTGGGTTCTCAAGAAGCCTAAGCTTAGCAAACACCCTCCTATCAAAGGTAATGTGATTAGTGACTCCAACATCAACTATCCATATCTAATCACTTCCTTTCATACTAGTAGTGTTAGTTAACAAACTCAAATTACTTGTACAATTACGGAACAACTTTAGGTTCTTCTAGGCCCTTCCCTTGCATTATCTATAACACATCATTTACCAAATTTTGATCAAGTTTGCTTATACGAGCTTTAATCTCCCATCTTAAGAGGACTTTAAATTATTTCATGTGCTGATTAGTGGTTCGCTGTACGTACATTAGCAAATCGCATATTAATGCAAGTTATGAATATCTAATGCTTAATCGATCCAACACATAACCCAACACCTTTAAGTGTAAAACATATGAGAAACTCATGCCTCATAATATGGGTCTTTCATTTACTTAACCATGTGTACCAAAGTATTGTTAACTTTTGAAATCAAGTATGATGTTAACACCCAGGGCCGGCTCAAGCATTTCGGAGGCCTTAGGGCAAACTAAAAAATGGGGCCTCTTGACATTACAGTATAAATTTTTTTAATTCTAAAACATACCATAATATATATTAAAAAAAAAGTCTTACAACCAAGTATGTAAAAAGTTCTCTTTTAAAGTTCACAATTAAAAACTTAATATAATAATAAGAAAAACAATTGTTTGATGGAGTAGACATTTGATCGAATCCACCAGCTTGAATCCAAGTTATCAAAACGGTGCATATAACCTGTAAAAGAAACAACATTATAAGTGTTTATGTAAACCGATTTCTCCGAGCACTTTTCGATGCAAAATCAGTAATTATATCAGTAATATCAATTTTTTCCAACATTTCCTTCTCAATACTAAGAATAGCTAGACCATTCAACCTCTCTTGAGACATAGAAGATCTTAGGTAAGTTTTCAATAACTTTAATTTTGAAAAGCTTCTTTCAGCCGATGCCACAGTTACAAGTGTAGTTAATAAGATACGATAAGCAATTAAAACATTAGGATAACAATCCATATCTTTAACAAACTCAAGAATTTCAATGGATGCATGATCACATTTGGTAAAGTCATTCTCAACACTTTCAATTTAAAGAAGAAATCATTTATATCAACATCAGAAATATTATCATGAGAAAATGTAGCATGAAATTTGATGCAACACTCTCTAAGTTCATTCTCATCTAGCAACTTCAAGTTATCAGAATTCAATAAGAATCCAAAAACACCTTCAAACATCTTTAGTTGTTCAAACCTGTCGTTTAATGAATTAATAGCCATATCTACTATAACCAGAAAGTAATTACACTCAAAAAGCTTTTCAGGTGATTGTGTTTCTTCTTCCTGGACACTTTCATCAAATTGTTTTTTCCACAAATTAAAATTCTTCTTTTGCATGGAAAAACAGGCTCTACATTCATCTCTAATGCAAGATTTTTGGCGACATTCATACTTGACACAAACCCCTCATTCCTATATTTTTCAAAAAATACTATTACACCTTCAACTTGTTTTATGGTAGTGTCAATACACATGGATTTAGTTTGCAACTTCTTACTAATCATATTAATGGTAAATAAAATTTCATATCATATAACCATACCAAATACAAACTCAAAATTCTCAAGTGTAGTCATTAAACTTTCAGCTTCACTTTTTGACTTGGCATCATCACAAATCTTGCACAATTCAGATAAAGCTATCATTATTTGGGGGGTTTGAAATCTAATTGCTTTGACACTTTTAATCCTACTCTCCCAACGAGTATTACAAACAGATTTTACAGTTAATCCCTCTACATTGTCAAGCAAAATCTTCCATCTTTTTTTTTTGATCAGAAAATGGGGAAAGATCCCCTGTGATTACTTTTATTCAGAGTTTAATTATGCTCAAAGTGAGCTACAATGTCCTCCTGAAGGAGGGGAAGAAGCTGTTCTGGGGGGCTTAACAAATGCATGAAATAAGAATCAAAAGTAAGAGACAAATTTGCTAAATAGTCAGCTGGGCAATTAGCCGTTCTCCTAACAAAAGAGAGCTGCACACGATCCCTTGTGGCGGTAAGGACATGGCATATACAATGCTCTCGGATTTATAAAAAGAAATAGCTTTCACACAAGAATGAGTCATATCACTTAGAGTAAGATTAAGACTATGACAAGCACATGGCATATACAATGCTCTCGGATTTATATCAAGTAATCTCTTTTGAACCTCTTGGTGTTTCCCTTTCATATTAGAACCGCTGTCATAACCTTGACCCCTCACATTATCAATATCAAGATCAAGAGACCTACATGCATCAAGCAAACAAGTAAACAGTCCCAATCCAGAGGTATCATCAACAATTAGAAAATCTAAAAAATATTCCTCTATGCAGATTTTAGCACTTGACATATCTTCACATCGAATTATTAAAGTCATTTGCTCTTTGTGACTTACATCTAAGGTACAATCAAGAATAATAGAGAAATATTTAACATATAATTGCTCTTTGTGTTAATAACACCTACTACGTGCAGAGAACCGTGATCGAAAAAGTGAGAGCCCTAGTGGAGGAGAGCATAAAAGCTCTTTGCTCCACGGGCAACACAAAATGTTTAACCGTGGCCGACCTGGGCTGCTCGTCGGGCCCTAACAGTCTCTCGGTCGTGCAATCGGTCGTCGACGTGGCAGTATCGACTTGTCGGGGATCGGGCCAGCCAGTCCCCGAGCTGAACGTCTTCTTGAACGATCTTCCTCAGAACGACTTCAACCTCGTTTTCAAGTCGTTGCCGGGCTTCTACAAGAAGATGGAGGAAGAGAAAGGAGCCGAGGTCTCGTGCTTCGTGTCCGGCACTCCGGGCTCTTTCTACGGCAGGCTCTTTCCTACCAATCTCCTCCATTTCGTCCACTCTTCCTACAGCTTACACTGGCTTTCTCAGGTCTTACAACGTACACGTACTAGCTAGCTTGTGGATATAAATATAGATTCAACTTTCAAATATTCATACATACAATGTTAATGAGTAGGTGCCAGAGGGGCTGGTTGGAGAGGATGGAGAGGCTTTGAACAAAGGGTTCCTATATGGTTACAAGGAAAGCCCACACAAGGTTCTCCAAGCTTACACTCGTCAATTCTCCAAGGATTTCACTCTTTTCTTGAAATCGCGGTCCGAAGAGATGGTCAATGGCGGTCGAATGGTCTTGACCCTCTCCGCCACCCATGAGACCGAAGTCATTGGCGCCATGGATGCGTTCAGCCAAGCATTTAGCGTGTTGGCATCCAAGGTATGTTACGTACATTCGTTACATCGATCTCCATCCATCCGGTTGCCTTACATAGACTTAATTCAAATCTCTGATGGAACATTTGGACTAATGATATGTATATCTCAGGGATTGGTTGATAAGGAAAAGCTAGACGCTTTTAACTTGCCATACTATAGGCCGACAAGAGAGCACGTGAAGCAATTGATAGAAGACGAGGGATCCTTTGACCTCCACAAGCTAGACATCTTCTCATTGCCATGGATTTCCCTTTCTCACGGAGATGCGCACAGCAATGGCGGCAAAGACGTTGATCTTTCTAAGATTTCGAGATTTGTCATCAAAACCATGAGAGCCGTCTATGAATCCCTGTTTGCGAGCGAGTTTGGAGAAGAGATAATGGACCAACTCTTTGTTTTGGCCGAAGGGTTTCTTACGGATGGCCTAGCTGCCCACAGCGATACAATGGGAGTTTTTACTCTTGTTGTTAGTCTGGTCAAGAGAGATGGAGATGGGGTGAATTAACTAATGCCTGTTTAGTAATTTGGTATGAATAAAAGTCAAGGAGATTTTACAATTTCCATGTGCTTGGTTTGGTGCCTCCTTTTATGAACCCATTGTACGTACGGATTTTTAATACAAACAAGTTGGTATTGATGATTGTAGTGAGACTGCAGCCTAACGTTGTTACAAGCTGTCTCAAGTTCAGAGCCTCAATATCTTCTTTTGTCAGGCATATGAGAGAAGATGCCTTATGAAAACCTTATCCTTGGACGTGTTACAGATTCACATATTTCCGACCATCTGAAACAAGTTTCTATTGCATCAGATATTCAGATCATCTCTGATGAAAACTAGTCTTGAAAACTTCTTCTGACAGACAATCTGAAAAGAAAAATATGAAATCCCACATACACATGAAGGACCATTTCTCAACCCACTCTTTTTAGTTTTTACTTACTGGACCTGGTCCTGGAACCAGCAACAGCCCAACCCAAAGTCCTGCTAAGTAACCACATTGCTCCTAGAAGAATGCCTTGCAAGCTGCTCCATGTCTTTCAGCAGACAGCCAAATTATATAGAATCAATCAACAAGTTTCCAAGGAAAGTTTAATTTACAGATTGTTAGTACTACTCGACCTTCAACGCCAATAGAGAACCACTATAGTTGGGTACCTCCAAACATGTAGCCTAATTAAAAGAAAATTCAATCAAACGCCTTTGCACCATTGAGCTCCTTGCTCATCCTCACTTTTGAAGGAACTGATCAGTGGAAATATAAGCCAAAGGAAACTCTAGATACGCTAAAGTATATTCGGCAGTTGAGAATCTAGTCTCTGTTGTAGCTCCTTGATCTTGATGGAGAGCTCTGATTTCTGTTCCTTGTAGCTCTGCACTAGAAACTCCTTCCCTTCAATCACATCCCTCAGTTCTCCTATTTCCCTCTTCAGCATTTCTATCTTCTCTCCATTGGATTTGGACTTCTCTGAGCCCTTCGAGTTGCAGTTTTCAATGAACCCATTTGCATAGCCATTGCTTGCTGCTGTTGAGTTCTTCTCGTTGCATTCTGCATGCCCAACGCAGTGATCAGCTATCGCCTTTCTAAGCCTTTGAATTTCTCTCTCGGAATCAAAGAAATCCCTGTTTGCAGCATCCAGCTGGGACTGCAAATGGTTTGAATGAGACGCCTGGCTGTTGAGCGCATTCTGCAATTCCACAATCTGTTCCTGCATCTCCACAATCAATTCGTCCCTTCTCTTCAATTGTTGTCTGAGCTTCTGGATCACTTCTCTTTTGCTGAAGACGTCTGAACCAGAATCAGAGGCACATGGTGAGTCTGAGCAGTTGGAGTGGTGGAAACGTTTGGGGGGAAGCTCCATATTTTCGGGGGAGGAAACCCAAACATTGCCATTTTCCTGGGGGTATTCTGGAGCAGGAACTGTCACCATTGAGAGTGAGAGCTCAGGTTCACTCAAGATTTGGTCATTTTGAGGGTTCTTTATCTCAATCGTGCCTTCTGAGCCTAAATATCAAGATGTCATGTAACAGAAACGATAAATAAGAAAACAGACGTGTTTCATAAAGGGAAAAAAAAAAAACACTGGCTTGCAGTTGCAGCTTATGAAATAGGTTTACTTGATATAAAAACTGTGTATGGGCAATTTATTTCAAAGCATAACAGCATCAAGAATGAGTATTTGACATAAGACCATAACCACATAGCTGAAATACCGCTAGATAAATGGCTTCATTGGTAACAACACTCTTTGTTCTTTATTAGCAATTCCAAAACATCTCATGAAAAAATATAAAGACTTGCACAATTGCATTATAAAAATCTCTAGTAAAAAAGAAGCAATATTCTATTTCTTAAGACTGAGATGCACCCGATGATGATGATCAAATGCTTGAAACTATGTAGGTATATATGTAACTATACCACAGTTTATAGACAGGTCAAACACAATAATTATAGAATGAGCCAAGTCCTGCAAATCTTCACAGTATTGATGACTGAAGCTGAATGACAGCAATAAAGGGCCAACATTTGCACCTGAATTGCAGTTGAAGCAGCGGCCTTCATCTGGCCCATAAGTGTAAGCACTTGGTTGTGAATGTCGGATCCCTGACTGTCTTCTGTCAGTAGAATTTCCATTACCAGTAGAATCTCCATTACCTGACTCAGATAAATTCATCAGAACCAGTCTGAAAATGGAAAATGGAAAAAACAGTCGAAGATAGTAGTAGCACATAGCACCTGTGGAGGTAGCTTTATCTTGCTGCTTTGCTACAAGTGCCTGCTTCACCTTGTAACCAATGTGAATAGACAAAGAACTTATTAAGGCACCACCAGCAACAAGCATCCAATTTGGTCCCTTTCCTTGAACGTTACTGGACTTTTGAGGTCTAGTTCTCATCATATTCACATATGTGTAATTGGTGATCAAGGATTTACAGCATCCTGTATCGAGCACCAAAATTCATGACTTAACCATTAGAGTAGAGACTAAATACGCTTACTTACATGATGACATGAAACAAAAGGTGTACATGGTCTATGATGCTAGCATCTTGTAATAGTAACAAGGATACAGACTTCAATTTAAATTCTTCTACTTAATAGCCGTATAATAATACAGACTTCATGGATAAGAAGGTTAAGAAATCAGAATACAATCAGGATAACAATCTACACCTGCATAAGATTGTATATTGAATCATCAACATCAGTTATTGATGTATATTCTTGTAAAATGCTTCCCATGATTAATAGAAGTAAACCAGTCTCACATTATTACGACAAGCATATAAAACAAAATTTAATTAGCATAAATCAAAAAAATTTGAAAGCTATTTCGAAAACTTTGGCAAGAAACAACAGAGCAGGCTATTAAAAACTCTTTATACTCTCACCTAAGCTCCACATACAATGAGGTATTCTTAATTCTTGAAGCATACCGTTTAAATAAACCATCCTACATCCATTCTTCAACTGAATTTTTAAGAGTTCCAACCAGAAATGCATACATAAAAGATGAATGGATGATAAGAGAGCGGTACAACTGAGACAGCTGAACATGGAAAACCAGTGAGGTGAATGGATGATAAGAGAAGCAATTTCTAATTGCCTTTTTGAGGGATATGTTTAACTGTTTAAGAAAAAGCACAGAAGGAGATGAAGCATTGTGCACGAGCAAGACTCCCACCAGACTCCCGAGCTAAACCCCTCATACCTATTGTGATTTAGATGTTCCTATCTCTCATTTATCTCCTTCTTTCTATTCATTCTAACAGTAGGAAATCGTGTTACTCTCCTTTGTTTTTCTTCCAGCATAAGTTTCCTTTATTCCTGCTTCTGAAATCTATCCAAAGAATAAAGGAAAACTGAAAAGAAAAGTACAAAGCAAGGGAGAAAATACTATCGGTTCCCAATCCATCCCCCGATTGAAACTGAAAAATCAAAATGCCTCCAGCTTTAGCTAAATACAAAAATCGGCCAATCCAAAACACAGAACAAGATTCAATGTCATCCAACTCACATTTTCAACTCATTTTCTACATCATCGCGCTAAGAAAGAAGCCTATTATGAGTGTTTAGGCAAAAGGAGAGCACCAAACAATAACAAAATGCACACAAATCCGCTAATTGTATAGATAGTCTGTCAATGCACATTTTGACCTCAAGCGGAGCCAATAAAACAACAGATGAGCAAATGAAAATCGGGAGAGGAAATCAGTACCGAAGCTTTACAGCAACAAGCAGCGAAAGAGACACCAAAACCAGATGTGAGGAAACACCGCGTTTGCCTTATCGCCGGCGTATATTCCACCGCTAGAGGCGTTTTCCGTTGAGAAGAAAATGCCGGCTGGGAAGAGAGCTGCTCTCGCTGGGCTGGGGTTTGGGTTTGGGAATATGGAGGCAACCATTTAGCATTTTCTTGTTCCTCTCGCCTCACGTGCCTTGCACGCGGAAAAGTCTTGGTTCTGTATACATTACATTTACACCGTATAAAAAACAACTAGCTTAACCTGTCGTGTCATGCACGACTATTTCACTTAAAAATACTATAATAAAATTATATATTTATATGAAAAATATTATATAAGTTTTATTATATGCACATGTTTTTTATCTTGTAAAAAGAGTGATATTGTTTTTGAAGTTCATATAACCCAAAAAATATATATAAGACATAGTAATTTTTTCCACTCATTTGTATATTTTTATAAAACCTGATTATAAGAATATAAATTGATATTTTCATTACATTTTTTTATCATATATTAATAAAGACTATCATAAATGTAAGTATAATTAAAAAAATTCATCAATTGATATATTGATAAAGTTTATAAAAGTTTAATAGAAATTGTCGGTAAACCACAAATTTACTTGTATTAAAGAAATAAGTTGAATCCAATATTCATAGATTTTTCTTAATTTGTTTGTGAAAGATTTTTTCCTGTGATGATTTAAGAATTAATAATTGACAAAAGCTTTTTCTTATGAGTAAATAAGAAGAAATTCAATAGAAAAATCCTATATAATGCAAATAATAAAAATTAGTTTTTTTAATATATGAGGTAGGGTCAAAATTAATGTGGTGGTGCAAAAACAATACTTGTATGTTTGTGTTAAGAAAATAAGGGGCATTTGTATAATTTGAGAAAATTTGTGGGATTATTTTGTAAATAAGTAAAAATTGTGAAAGAGATTTACCTTATCAAGATATAAATCGAAATTATTGTTTGGCGAAAAATCAAATTTGTTATCAAGATAGAAAAAAAATCAAATATAATGGGTAAAAAAATATAGAAGATCATATAAATATAGAAAATAATTAACTTAAGCTTAAAAATGCTAAATTTATTCAACTTAATCAAATAAAAAAGTAATAAAATTAGTATTTCTATTAAAAAATAATTTAAAATTTTATCTTAAAAACTATAAATTTAATTAAATAAAGAAAATATAATTAGTTCATAGTAATTATATTTCGAAAATTCAAGATATATATTAGAATCATGTCTTTAATTAAGTGATATACTAAAAATACATTTATATATCAATTGTTAATATGAAATGATTATAAATATTTTTTTTAAAAAAAATAAATATTTATTATGTTTTTTTTTATTTTTTATTTGTTGTTAGATAAAAGTGGGAATGCGGGATCAAGTTTGTAATTAGTTAGTATTCCTTCGCTGCTATTTTGCACCTTTGAAGAAAAATTGTAAAAAATAAATAAAAAAAGAACATCGATCGTCCCCCTTAGAAAGAGCCTAATTTTGGGCATACGATGCGTAAGTTTGTAGCCTAATTTTCATCGAAGAAGATATATTTTTGTAGCCAAAGGTGATCATATATAGAATATGAAATTGGACGTACGTCAATATTAACCATAATTAATCTGGACTGCAATTTTTCCTACGCAATTAATCTGAACGAATATCTTATATTAATTATAGATAATATTGTTTCAAAGATAAATATTAGATGAGTAAGATAAAGGATAAAATTAAAGATTGGATAAGTAAGGAAATTTTAAAGATAAATAATATGGCTTCAAAGATAGATATTATTTGAGTAAGAAAAAAGATAAAATTAATGGTTAGATAATGAGAAAAAATAAAACATATAAAATTGTTAATAAAGTGGGGCCAGAATCAATGTGGTGGCTCAAAAACGGTCGACTTTTATAATATATAATATAATAATACTTGATGATTGTTTTGGTAAGGTATGACTCACGACTACTCTAATTATATGGATAGATACTCATGACGGGTAAGATATTTTTGGTCAGATCGTAGCAAAATTATATGGCTAGATATTGTATGGATAGATATTGTTGATAAGGTATTTAATTTAAAGATTGAAAATTTACGTAGCAAAATTATGGTAGTTAATTAAAAGACTTTAAAAATTATTGTTAAAAATTATTTTGGTTAAATATGTGGTGGGGCCACAATCAACGTGGTGGCTCGAAAACGGTCGGCTTTTATAATATATATTGATTTGAAAGTTATGCATATATTTAATTTATCTGGTTATTGATTTTCAAAATATTTTATAATAATTCGGAGTCTAGGTGTGTAAGCTCTAACCAAAAAGCTTACATATACAAAGTTCTATAAGATTATATCAAGTTTATTATTTTTTGAGATATGTGATCTTCAAACTCAATAATAGTCAACTAAGTCAAGTCTTCAACTCCAAAATACAGGTAGGTACATAGCATATTATAAGACTTGCTCAAAGAAAAAGTAACGCATAATATGGTTAAATTACCCTGAATTTTGTACAAATGTTCTAGGTATCTTCCTTTTTCTATTTTCCCATGTCCACACCATACTTGTTTTAGTTTGGTAAAAGATTAAAAAAAAACGAGTTTCTTTTCATAGAAACTACCGCAAATTGTTTTTTATTACTATAAAAAAAATACATCTTGTCCATTGGATGGAGTTTAAATCGAGTTAAAAAAATTTATCTATCCTTAGTGTCGAATCTATAGCATGTCCGGAGGATGTTGTAAGTCCCACTGAAATTTAGGAATAAATATAAGGACACTCTAATGGGGCTCAATTTCTATGCATATCAAAAGATCATAATTTAGTACTAAAAATTCATGAGGTTAATCCCCAACAAACCTTCAACGACAAGACCCTCCGCCGAACAGAAAGTACGCGCCTCCAGGCGCCCTTATCTCTTCCCCCAAAAGTGACCGAAACCCTAGCGTCTCATCGCCCCCGCCGCTCACCTACCTCGTCTCCGACCGCGCCGAGTCTCAATCAGACTTGTTAACCACCTTAAAACGAAGATCTAATCTCCTTGAACCCGCTCTTGCTAAGTTAGTGTTCGGGTTATGAGAAGAGGACTCACATTTTGGCCACCGTGTATGGCCCAACGGTTCGCCCATCGAGCGTCTTCTAGGCTCGTCAAAGGGGTCAAGAAAGATTTTGCTAAGTTTACACCAAGTCAGGCCGTCCAGAAAAAGATGAACCAGACCCGATGTCAAGGATCCATCATAGAGATCACGACTGACATTCGCAACCCGATTCGCCCTTCTTCGCGTCGTTTTAAGGGAGGTTTGCTTGACTCCTGATGGCGTTTCAAAAAGAAAAGGCGGGTTCCCTGGTGGTGGTGGTGGCGGTGGTGGTGGGGTCAGGGGGTATCCCATTCCGGGGTTGGCCATTCCCATGGAGACCTTGGATGCTTCCTCTTTCATTTTCCATCCTCACAAGAAAGCCTGGCTAATCTGGTACCCTCGCTTCAAGCCTCTATTCTTGTTCTTGTTCTTGCATCAATCTGTGTGTTTTTATGGAAACCTGTTTATTTCGGCTTTTCTATTCCCTTTATTAGGAGCTACCACAGTCCTTTAAATCGTTTTGCTTTTGCAGTGGGATTCAAATCCTTATTTATCTTCAATCATCTACTGGTGTGATAAGGAAAAACCTACAAGTTATAGAACTATTGTTTGCTTTGAGCAGCCCGTTAAAAAATATGCTGAAATGAAGTTTATTTGCTTGATGGACAGCTCTTTAGTTTCATGGTTAATGTTGATATCCAGTTTTCTTCACATCGAAAACGTTTGTGTTGTTGTATGGCTAATGTATGTAGTGCAATCTTGTGTATTCATAAAACCTAAGAATTGCATTACTATTCTTTGCTATGAGCAGCTAGTCATAAATGTCGGAAGTAAAATTAGTTGCCTGAATAAAGGCTCATAAATGCACTGACTTTTGATGCAAATCGGCACTCACTTTATTGAATTCTTACCTTCTGCTGTGTGGATTATGTATGTAACTCAATTTGTTGCATTGGACATATGCCATTCAAAACGATGTTGTACATTACAGCTCAAAGGAAGGATCAACTATTTGATTCCAATTCCACAAAAGGGATTTATAAACCCAAGGAGAAATCCAATACTGTATGTAGGGTTTGTGATCAGTGGGACTGATCTCGACTCCTGCAACAAAAAAGTTATGTAAAAACTATTTAGCAAAAGGACTAAAATAAAAAACAAACAAAACTTTAGAATTTGCCCTGTTGTGCTGCAACTTTTTTTTTTGTTTGATGTTGGATCATAAGTTTGTTAGAATGGGCGTCCTTAACTGGGTGGGCGTCCTTAGATGCAGCGGAAAATAGACTTAGACAGTAAACAGAATGAGACAATGGACACGAGTATTTATAGAGGAACCCCACTAAGACCAACAAGTCTTATGGGTAAACCTCTACCTCCGTTGGAGGATTTTCGAATAGCCGTCCTTATCTTATTCAGAGAGAGTCCTTACAACTTAGGCGAGTCGTTACAATTCTCTGAGCTAAGCGTGCATCCTTAGCCTCACTAGTAACACGCCTTTCAGCCTAACAAAGTAACCTAACTCTCTTTAGCTATAAGGCAGCTAAACACTCACGTCTCTCAGTTTACGCTGTGAGAGACAAACTAACTTTCTAACACTTTTATGGTTTGGTTTGGATTTGATGTGGTTGGACTTTCTTTCTCTCGCTTCAATCTCACTTGATCTTCTTGATCTTCGTTCTTGAACTTGAATGCTTCGGGAGTGACCTTGAGAGAAAGTCTTCAAAGTCCACACCGCTATGCATAACCCTTGGAGGGTATTTATAGAGGTAGTGGTTCTTGTCCTCTAGCGTCCTCTGAAGCTTCGGCATGATCTGTCGTCTTCCTTCAACGGTGCGATTTGCATCTTGAGAAAGTCAACTCTGTTGAAGCTTGGGAAGCCTTCGCGTGGTCAGGGGACCATCTCTGGGAAAGCGACATCTTTGGAACTGTTCACACGTGCCCAGACATAGGAAGCTTCCTTTTGAGGACTATGGCCGAATGTGATGTAATCATGTTGGGGCGGCCTTGGTTTGAATTTGAACTTCATCCGTATTTTGGCGCGCGTCCTTTCTTGATGAGGACGCCGTCCTATCTTCACAGGGACTCCAATCTTTTGTTCAACTCTGGGAGTTTCGATGAAGTGCATCCCTACAGCTTAGGGACTCTCGTTCACTTGTTGTCCTTTTCACTCATGTGCGTCCTCTAGGCTTACCTGAGATCATCATTTGGACAACTTATCAAATACCTTTGAGTTTGTCATGATCAAAACTAGGGACGATCATTATTGGTTAGATATTAATGACTGGCGTCCTTAATATCGTCCCAACAATTTCCCCCTTTTTGATGATGACAAACTCTTTTAAATAATGCGCACAAAACATAAAGTTTTTAGCATGAGCGACTACACACTTCTGGAGAACAAGCTTTCTATGATAACTATTTTCAAGAGCGTCCTAACTTATTCTACACTAGCGTCCTCAAGACTTGGCCAAAATTCCCCCTAAACACATGCTTTCTATGATAACTAAAGAAATGATCGCATCTCTGCAAAACAAAACTTCCGGAGAACAAGTGATAAAGCATGCAAGCACAAAGTCATAATTAAAAGAAAGAACGCTTAGACACAATGAAATGCAAATTGATGAACGCCATTCATAAAGACAGATAATATGAAGGAACGGTCATTACAGACATTAACCAAAATATTGTTCAAACGGGGACAGAGTCCCAAAGTCTTAACAAACACACACACAAAAGATAAAAAATTTCAAGGTTTGGAAGGGAGGAGTGATCAACGCGTACGCTTGGCAAGAGCCTTGAGAGTCTGGGCGTGAAGATCATTGGACTGCGCCAGTAGCTCTTTGTTGCGTTCCAAGATATCGGTGTGCTGATGGAGAGTCTCATGAACTTACTGGATGAGCTCTATCATCATGCACTGGGCCACTGGTTCTCAATCATCATCCATAGCAAAGTCTTCTGAGAGCACTTCTCAACTTCAACATTGACGTTCTCAGGCTTGGCTTCATTGGCGTCTTCTGCATCAACAGGCGTCCCCACGACTTGTAAATTTCCCTCAACATCCCCTTCAACAGCAGCAGCAGCTTCCTGAGCGGCCCTCAGCTCGGCCTCTTTCTGTTCTTTAACAAGTTGCTTCCTTATGTAGGGAAGCTCCTCGCCATATATCATCTTGCCGACTGAAGGCGCTGTAATTTGCCTTACGTCCCAATGAATGCCAAAAACCTTTTCTTCTTTGGGGGCGTAGAGACCTTGCTGCACCAAAATCCTCTTGATTAAACCGGGGAAGGGGAGCGAATGGCGACCACCTGTGCACCTGCCTATGTGCTCCAAGACAACTCTCGCTAAATTGATGGGCGTGCGGTTCAAGAAAGCGTCTAAAATTATGCTGTTAGTAATTTTCACAATGGACTTTTTCTCTTGCCTTGGGACAACCATGCACACTATGAAGTGATGCGCAAGGACGCCTGTCTTGGAGAGCATGTGAGCCACCCTATCCCTAGCAAGTGGCTGCTTCCCATTAAAGATGTTGTTGAAGATGTCTTCTTGGGGAAAGCGGCCAAAACTCTTGCCGGGGAAGTCGTGAAGAGCCTCTAGAGGGGAAGGACGCAGACCTAACATATTGCGGACGGTACCCTCAACAACTGAGTACTCGTCCCCATTGATTTCGAACGTCCCCTGAGGCTTCCCTTTCACTTCAGAGATCTCAAACTTGGAGTAGAAGCGCAGAACCTGATCTAGATCAACAGTGACAGCTTCAGCACCCAGGTGCGTCCAAACTTGGAAGTCTAGTAGATCTAGGAACTCTGTGCGTCTGTGTTCTCTGAGGAAGTTGGCATCAAACAAAAGTGGCCCTAGAATTTTCTTGAGCCTCTTCTTCTTATTGCCATTGCCGGTTACTATCACATCATCACCGACATCTTCCTCATCTCCATCTCCCTCCTCATCTTCATTGTCATCATCATGAGGAGGAGTATCTTCTTCGTCAAAGGCCTCGTCCCCTTGATCTTGGGACTCGGCCATCTCCACGTCTTGAGCTCCAGGCGCCTCTACTTGGATGTTGGCGTCCGTCGCTGGAGTCTTTGCCAAGGACTCCGTATGGACGTCAGCTTGAGGCGTCCATTGGACTAGAACATCCTCCTCAACAATTTGTGTTGGGGGAGGAGGAGTTGAAGATTTGGCTTTGGGAGGAGAGGGAGTTGGAATACGGATCTTGGCCTTTGTTGGGGGAGCAGAGGAGGAGCTGGGCCTGATCACAGAAATAGGAGCAGGGGTGAGCGGAGCTGGAGGAGGAGGAGGCTTTTTGACTGGGGAGTCCTCCACTTCAATGACAGTGGGTGCAACGTCCTTGGCCTGGACCTGCGATGGAGGAGCGTCCCTTTAGACCTTTGGCATCGGCTTTGCCAGGTCCGCCTCAATCTCCGCCTCCAGCGGATCTGCAGCAGGAGCAGGAGCGTCCTCTATCCTTGGTGGAGGAGGAGGAAGAGCGATCACCTGCTTGCTCTTTGAGGACGCCTCAGCGGCGACGTCCTTCTCAGCTTGGGCCCTCTTGGCCAATTGCTCCTTCTCTATAATGATCTCTGAGAGCCGGATCGTTGTCATCTCTTCATCTGTGACGCCCTCAAGTTGAGCTGAGGACTTGAGGCGTCTCTTGGGAGTGGGAGGAGGGGTTGTTGGGATTGGTTTTGGTTAGGAGGAAGAGGAGGATTTTATTTTGAGCTTTTGAGGGGGAGGAGGAGGGGCTGTTCTTTTCCTCTTGGAAGGGATGGAGCCAACAGGCGCGACCAAGAACTCCATTATGTCAGGGAGGAGTTTGTCCAGTTCATCCACCGTCCCACCAAAAGAGTTGGATATAATGCTAGGCCCCATGAATGGAGGGTTTGTGAAGTTGGTTTCTTGAAGGCGGGGCTGGACGTAGGTTACCATCACGTAATGGAGGACGCGTTGAACTTTTGGAGGGTGGTTGTAAGCGGACACCCTCAGGCAAATATTGGCCAGGGTCTTGGGCTCTTTTTCAAGTCAGTCCTCAATTAGGGGGTCAAGAGGAGGACGGCGCTTGGGCTGAGCAGGGAATCCTCTTACTTGGGACTTTATGGGGCTCCCTTGATCGGGCTCAGGGATGAAGGGCTTCTCCAGGAAGTTGAAGCGTTTTTGTGGAGGTGGGTGAGATTTGGATTGCGATTGAGATTGGGATTTGAGAGGTTTTGGAGGGGTTGTGGAAGGGCGGCGTTGGCTGGATTGGGAGGAATGGTGGTGGCACGATGAATCTTGTCGCTCAACGTTTCTACCTCTCGCATCCATGAGTGACCGGCCTTTCACCGGAGTAGTGGATCTCGCCGCCGAGGAAGACGACGGAGAGGGTTTTGGGTTCTTGGTTTTTCTTGTGTTTTCCATTTGAGAAATTGAAGGGGTTTTTATAGAGAGGATTAGGGTTGAGAAAAAGGATTTCGAGATCTGAACTTGAGAGTTTGAAAGATTTGAGAGCGGTTTCCGGATATGGGCAAACAAACAATGAGAGCGAAGAAGATTTTCAGTTGTAACAGGGGCATATTTATAGGAAGAAGACGAAGGCAAAGGGCAGGGGCAACAAGGTCATTTGCGTTGGCTTCCTCCACCCGCGTTCCCACATGTGGAATACTTCTCCGCTAAGAAAACAGCTGTTTTGCACCGTTGCACAAATCCCGAGATTTGCGTTCAAAAACTCCGCGACGATTCACCTTTCCATTTTCAAATTTCACAACAAAGGACTCTGTCTTGGCGTCCTTTCAACACAAAAACACTGCTTCTCTGAGAATTGTACCACTGTGTCCCAAAACTGATCTCGACCACTGACTCTTAGAACCCTGCCTTGACGTCCTTTAGACTTTGACAAGCTTCCCTTTAATCACTTAGAGTCATTTTTGAGAATCAAACAAGTACGTCCCGTAAAGGGAAAACAAAGAAGGCTCATAGGACGCGTTTGCAAGATTCTCGGCTTAGGTAAGCTTAGAGTTTCCATCATTTCGGCTTATAACGAGGGTTGGGTGATCAGGGATACTCTTGAGATTAAAAGAGAAGTGAAGAGCACTCAAAATATAAGCAAAACACATGTCTTAGACTAGCGTCCTTTCAAGATGACTTTAAATGCATGACATACATTAAAACAAGTTCTCAACAAAACATAGCCAATCATAGAGGGAATAATAGAACGGGACTTGATTATTTAGAAGTTATCATCCCCAAGAGCAACCTAAGGTTCTCAAAGGGACGCCTATCAAGTGCTTTTGTGAAAATATCGGCCACTTGGTCCTCAGTCCTAATGTGATCTACTTTTATTAATCCAAGTTCAACATTATCATGAAGAAAATGATGTCTTATCTCAATATGCTTGGCACTAGTGTTATCACACATAATAGGGACTATATCAAGGAACGTACCATAGTCTTCCAGTTTGTACTTGATCCATAGGACTTGAGAGTAGCACGAAGCAGCAACAATGTACTCAACTTCCGCGGTTGAGAGAGCCACGGAGTTTTGCTTCTTGGATCCCCATAATACAAGGCAAGATCTTAAAAATTGAGCCATTCCTGAGGTGCTCTTCCTATCCACCACATGGCCAACATAGTCTGCGTCAGATTACGCTAAAAGGTTTAGGGACGTCCGTTTGGGATACCAAAGACATAGATCCTCTCGTCCCTTGAGGTATCTGAAGATTCTTTTGACCTCTTGCATGTGGGACTCTTTTGGATTGGCTTAAAAGCGAGCGCACAGGCACACGGCAAACATGATGTCTGGACGGCTCGCGGTTAAGTACAATAAAGATCCTATCATTCCTCTGTAGAGCTTTTGATCCACACTCTTGCCTTCATCATCAGCATAAAGGCGAGTGTTTGGAGAGATGGGAGTATCTATGGGTTTGGAAGTGTTCATTCCATGCTTCTCAAGCATTTCACGAATGTACTTCTGTTGGTGAATGCACGTCCCATCTTTGAGTTGTGTGATTTGAAGTCCCAAGAAGAAGTTGAGTTCTCCTATGAGGGACATCTTAAACTCACTACTCATCAAGTTCTTGAATTCCTCTACAAGTTTCATGTTAGTGCTTCCAAAAACTATGTCATCGACATAGACTTGGACAATCAAAACATCTTTAAGGACTTTCTTTAAGAACAGGGTTTTGTCAATGTTACCTCTAGTGTACCCGTTGGATAAAAGAAAGGACGCAAACCTATCGTACCACGCACGAGAGGCTTGCTTGAGTCCGTAGAGAGCTTTGTCCAGGTGGTACACATGGTCAGGATGATTAGCGTTCTCAAAACCAGGGGGTTGAGCAACATACACTTCTTCTTTTAGCTTGCCATTGAGGAAGGCAGTCTTGACATCCATTTGAAAGAGCTTGAACCCCTTGTGAGCGGAAAAGGCAATGAGGAGGCGTATGACTTCAATTTTCGTGACATTAGCAAAGGTCTCATCGTAATCAATCCCTTCCTCTTGCCTATAACCTTGAGCCACAAGCCTTGCTTTGTTTCTTGAAACTCTGCCACTCTCATCAAGCTTGTTTCTATAGACCCACCTCGTCCCTATAATGTTCTTATTTTTAGGACGAGAGACGAGGGTCCAGACTTGGTTTCTTTCAAATTGATTGAGTTCTTCTTGCATAGCTTGGATCCAATCAGCGTCCTAAAGTGCCTCCTTTATGTTCTTAGGTTCAATTAAGGACACAAAGGCGTTGAAAGCATAGAACGCCATATTAGCACTTTGAGACTAATTCACAGCTGATTTGGTTTGGACTCCTTTTGAAATGTCCGAGATGATTTGATCTGTTGAATGAAAAAGTCTTGAAAGGTTGGATCCTCTATGGGTGGCGTCCCTTCCAGGAGTACACCTAAGATCCGTCCAATCAGAATCATCGGAGTCAAACCCTTCTTCTTCATTGATAGGCTTAGTGTGTTCCCCCTTAGAGTGAGCGTCCACACTTTGCCTTTGTTCTGCTTGTTGGCTAGACTCAGCAGCTTCCACTTGGTTTAATGACCACGTTTGAGAGGGTTCTTGCTGTTCACTAGGAACTCCCATAGAAACTTCATCGCGGGTTTCAAGGGCGTTCCTAGGAACATAGTATTTTCCTGCAGACCAGCTCGATTCTTCTTCATCATCTTCATCGTCGTCCTTAGGAGAGGATCAACGTTCTTTCTTACTTGATTCTTTCTTGTGAGATGAGTTTTCCTTGAATACCACATGAATACTTTCCTCAAGCTTAAGAGTCCTTTTGTTGAAGACTCTATAGGCTTTGCTTGTGAGAGAGTATCCAAG
Organism: Polygonum aviculare; assembly: GCA_934048045.1. Taxonomy (NCBI): domain Eukaryota; kingdom Viridiplantae; phylum Streptophyta; class Magnoliopsida; order Caryophyllales; family Polygonaceae; genus Polygonum; species Polygonum aviculare. The sequence goes on from OW204026.1 coordinate 21,593,954, forward strand.
GAATATTCCTTCATCACTTCTAGCATCAAACTTCCCAAGAATGTCTTTGCCGTTGTTGTGCACAAAACATTTGCACCCAAAGACTTTGAGGTGAGAAATGTTTGGCTTTCTTCCATTTAGCAGCTCATAGGACGTCTTCTCTAGCAAGGGACGAATCATAGCACGATTTATGATATAAGTTGTTGTGGCAATGGCTTCGGCCCAAAAGTGCTTGGGGACGCCACTTGCCAATAGCATCGTCCTTGCCATGTCCTCCAGCGTCCTATTCTTTCTTTCAACAACGCCATTTTGCTGAGGAGTTCTTGGAGAAGAGAAGTTGTGGGAGACTCCATATTGGTCACAAAAATCAAGGAACTCTGAGTTCTTGAACTCCGTCCCATGATCTGACCTTAGAGCTTTTCAGCGCGTCCCAAGAGCAACTTCTACTTGCTTGATGAAGATTTTAAACATCTGAAAAGCTTCTGCTTTTGACACCAAGAAAAGAACCCAAGTGAATCTGGAAAAATCATCTACAATGACGTACTTGTAACTCCTACCACCAAAGCTTTTAGCTCTCATGGGTCCGCACAAATCCATATGAAGGAGTTCCAATGGCTTCTTTGTGCTCACTTCATTTTTGGATTTGAATGACGATCTTGTTTGCTTCCCTTTGATGCATGCTTCACATTGTTCAATTTGTTCAGGATCAATTCGGGGAAGTCCTCTCACAAGCTCTTGTTGGTGAAATTTGAAGATAGTGCTCGGTCCAGCGTGACCAAGATGTCGATGCCAGAGATCGGCGTCCACATCAGAGACAGATAAGCACAGTTTGGATGCAGGCTTGAACTTTTGGTTGAAGATGTAGACATTGTTTTCACGAGTTCCCTTGAGAATGACTTGATTTGTTTTCTTGTTGATGACCAGGCATTCCTTAGAGTCAAATGTGACTAGGTTTTCACCTTGATCACAAATTTGAGAGACACTTAGTAGATTGAAGCCAAGTCCCTGAACGAGACTAACATTGGACGCTTTGATGGATTGATTTAGTTTTGCGGTGCCCGTCCCTTTGATTCTTCCTTTGCCCTTGTTGTCAAACAAGACAATTCCTCCCGTGGCACTGGATTGGATAGAAGTAAGATGGATCTGGCTTCCTGTTATATGATTTGAGGCGCCACTATCAATGATCCACGGGCATCCTTTGGAGCGTGCACTTCCACCTCTTGTTCAGCTTCAGAGGCATCCTTTGAAGAGTCTGGAGCGTCCTCCATGGCCATGTAAGCTACTTGATTTGATGGTTCTTCATCATCTGAGCCGATGTGGTCCCATGCGGCCTCATAGGCTCCAATCAAGGCTTTCTTCTTGAGATCTTTTGCTGAAAGTCCTGAGTTGCAGTTCTTTGCATAGTGACACTTCTTGTTACACTTGTAACATGTCACTTCCCTCATTTCAGCAAAAGACGGCTTGGGACTCTCCTTCTTGTAAGGCATCTTCATCCTTGGGACTTTGCCTCTTTTAGCCCATGAACGAAGAGTTTTGTGCAAAAGGGCAAGCTCATCTTCTTCAGCAATTTGTTCTTCCGACTTCCCTTGTCGTTCTACCAAGGCCTGAAGATGAAGATTCTCTTGTTGCTCTTGAGTTTTTGCTTCTAGCATCAAGGCCAATTCCTTTTGCCTTTAGTGATATTGTTCATACTTTGGCGTCCTAGCCGCAAGAGTTAAAGCTAGTTCATTTTGTGAACTCTTTCCCATTTCTAGCAGGTCGTGATTCCTCCTAGCTTCGTACCCTTTAAGCTTTCCATAGATCTCCTCCATGGACAGTCCTTTGTTGGCTTGGTTTTCCTTGACGTCATCCTATCGAAGTTCCATGGTCCCGTGAGTCCATCAATCAACACTTGAACCTTCATCCTTTGGGTGATCTCCGTTTCTTTGACACCCAAGTTCTTCAACTTTGTTAGCAATGCTTCAAAGCGGAAAGAGTAATTTGTGATGGTTTCACTTGGAAACATCTTGAATTTGAAGAAGTCTCTTTTTGCTTCTAGTTGGACGTCCTCTTTCATCTCGGGCGTCCCAACATGGTACTTCTCAAGAGCTTCCCATTGGAGCTTAGCGGTTGATAGGTTGCTCACACGGGTGGCGTCCCTTTCGTAAAGGGACGTTTGTAGGAAACAGATAGTCTTGGCGTTAGTCTCCATGAGTTTGAACTCTTTGGGACCCTATTCTTCTTCTTTGTTCACCTTGGCAGTAGGGACTTTGAGTTCACCATTCTTTATCACCAGCCAGCATTGGTAGTTCTGACCTCGCATGAAGCACTCAAACTTGGTTTTCCACCGGTTGAAGTTCCCGTCTGTGAGGCGGGGAGGCTTCGCACTTGAGATACCTATAGGTTCCATCTCCATGTTTCCTACAACTCAAACACAATCTAAAGGGCCGGCTCTGATACCAATTGTTGGATCGAAGGTCTGTTAGAATGGGCGTCCTTAACTGGGTGGGCGTCCTTAGATGCAGCGGAAAATAGACTTAGACAGAAAACAGAATAAGACAATGGACACGAGTATTTATAGAGGAACCCCACTAAGACCAACAAGTCTTATGGGTAAACCTCTACCTCCGTTGGAGGATTTTCGAATAGCCGTCCTTATCTTATTCAGAGAGAGTCCTTAAAACTTAGGCGAGTCGTTACAATTCTCTGAGCTAAGCGTGCTTCCTTACCCTCACTAGTAACACGCCTTTCAGCCTAACAAAGTAACCTAACTCTCTTTAGCTATAAGGCAGCTAAACACTCACGTCTCTCACTGTACGTTGTGAGAGACAAACTAACTTTCTAACACTTTTGTGGTTTGGTTTGGATTTGATGTGGTTGCACTTTCTTTCTCTCGCTTCAAGCTCACTTGATCTTCTTGATCTTCGTTCTTGAACTTGAATGCTTCGGGAGTGAGCTTGAGAGAAAGTCTTCAAAGTCCACACCGCTATGCATAACCCTTGGAGGGTATTTATAGCGGTAATGGTTCTTGTCCTCTAGCGTTCTCTGAAGCTTCGGCAGGATCTATCGTCTTCCTTCAACGGTGCGATTTGAAACTTGAGGAAATCAACTCTGATGACGCTTGGGAAGCCTCCGCGTGGTCAGGGGACCATCTTTGGGAAAGCGACATCTTTGGAATTGTTCACACGTGCCCAGACATAGGAAGCTTCCTTTTGAGGACTACGGCCGAATGTGATGTAATCATGTTGGGGCGGCCTTGGTTTGAATTTGAACTTAATCCGTATTTTGGCGCGCGTCCCTTCTTGATTAGGACGCCGTCCTATCTTCGCAAGGACTCCAATCTTTTGTTCAGCTCTGGGAGTTTTGATGAAGTGCGTCCCTACAGCTTAGGGACTCCCGTTCACTTGTTGTCCTTTTCACTCATGTGCATCCTCTGGGCTTACCTGAGATCAACATTTGGACAACTTATCAAATACCTTTGAGTTTGTCACGATCAAAACTAGGACGATCATTATTGGTTAGATATTAATGACTGACGTCCTTAATATCGTCCCAACACTTGAGATATTAAATCTTCTGTGTTGCTCTAATCTCTATTATTGATTGTAGGCCACAAAGCATGATCGGTCCGGGATCAGAGGGTCTCACAATTTAAATTTATAAAACCGAACCTCAATTGTAGTAAAGAGGTAGGGTGTCGAACACACGGGAGTTCGTACGTCGAGAGTACCCGAAAAGACTAAGAAAAGATGAAAGAAAGGGCAAAACAAAGGAAAACAAAAGGGATCACCTCGGACCGACACAAGTCACTTCGGTCCGAGGGTGGATCGAGGTTGAGTTTGGACGGGACCGACGTGGTACAAGTCGGGCCCGATGTACTGGGTAACTCGGTCTTGTTCAAAATGGTAGATCGGTCTTGGGTTTTTGGGTTCCACCCCCAACTAGACTTGAATATTCTTCCCCAATTCAACCAATAAGTGTTTGATCCTTGTGAGATCGAGGTTGCTAGCCCCGGATCCCTCCACTCTACACCTCGACCTAAGGGAGTTTTCACTCACCTTCGATGCTAGGGACTCGTGATGGGATCGAGATTGCTCACGCTTACTCTTACCAAACACAAGCCCTAGATCTCTTGTTTCCACAAGAGAATTGAAGCTCAATGTAGAGAGGATTCATAAATCAAGCACTCAAGGCTATGGAATTGGGGTTTTCTACCCAATCCTAGCTCGGGAATTCCCCCATAGCCCAAGACTATGGAATCTACTCCATATGGTAAGACAAAAACATAATCAAAAGAGAAATCAAGCAAATATCAATCATCAACATCCAATCAAACTCCAATTGCATTCAAATCCAAAGTGTCAACAAAATCCAAGTCTCAATTCTACTAGATCAAAGCAAAACAAAGTACAAAACTCACAAATCCTCCACTTAGCTCCACCGATCTCCTCTTCTCTTCCTTCTCCTCTCTTCTCCTTGCTCTCCAAGTCTTCCTTTGAGCCTCTAGAGAGTGATTTTGGGTGTTGGTTGTGTGTGTGTACTCCCCCCCTAATGATCACTAATCACCTCTAATTATCCTACTCCTTGGATTGGGGACCAAGGAATTCCCAATTTAGAAAGGGGCAATTGTGGAAAGTTGCTAAAAATATGCCTTGGGGAACAATCCAATCTATTGCCGACTTGGACCGACACGGGCAGGGGCGGAGCCAGGGAGGGGCGAAGGGGGGCGGTCGCCCCTCCTCTCCTCCCAGTTAAGTATATATATACTAATAGAGTTTACCATACAGGACACAATTTTACTATTGCCCAGCGGTAGTATGCGGAGTATGCCCCCTCTTATTTGCATTACTCCCTTGTCCAGTGTTCGATCCCACTACATAGCAGTTTGAGCTTAATTTTTTTTCCTTTCCTTTATGTCTCATCTACTCCATAGGCTGAGTGAGTTCTAGCTTTTCCATCCCCTCCTTTATGGCCCACTAAAAAAAGCCATTTTTTTTTTTAGAGAAATCTATTTATTTATGGCTTACTGTATGACTTATGAGCACATATATAATGGTTTTCTTAGAGATATTTTGGGTTAGTAATTTATCAAGCTCCTAGTTAATTTTAAAATGTTATTAGTTCTTTAACACAACGAGTTTAATAATGAAAGAGGATTGAGATTTGAATAATATTTGCAAAATCTAATTCTTTAGGTTATCTAGTTAATATATAAAACATCATGTTTTTTTTTATAATTAAGAATCTATTTTTTTGAAAACACATAACTAAAGCATAATGTTTTTCTGAATTTATGATTTATTTTAGGGAGAAGCCATGATTAAAAATGATTTCTCAAAGTTGTCAAGTTTAGGTTTCCTCTTGGAGAATTTAGATAATAGTTTATAATCATATGTTCTTATCTTATATCTAGGGATATATTGAGTATAATATAATCTTATAGTGTAGTGTGGCTGCCCCTCCTTTGAAAATGTTCTGGCTCCGCCACTGGACACGGGGCAACATCGGGCCCGACGTTGGGAACGTCGGTCCTGGTCACTGGATGCTCGATCTCGGGCCCGACTTGGTGATGCTCGGTCCTGAGCCTCGGTCCTCGTCTTCTTCTTGGGTTTCCTTTGGTTCCACTTCATTCTTGGCTTGGCTCTTGCATTCCTTGACTTGGCTCCTTCATAAGCTCCTCCAAAATGTCCTCATTCTTGCCATTTTATCTACAAAATCAAACAAACTCGCATAGTTTCCGAATCTTAAAGAAAACCGGGAACTAAGCTAAGAAGGAACGAAACTAACAAAGAAAGGAATGAAAAACACATATTTACAAGGGAAATTAACTACTTAAACACCTCCAAAATGAGAGACATCAGAATACCCCATACTTAAACTTGCTTGTCCTCAAGCAATAACAAAGTAAGCAAGACCGAAGCACAATCTTCAAGTAAAGCCTCTTATGAAAAATCAAGTAAGCACAAGTGATAGATATGCTAGCAAGATTATGTCATCACACATGATCAAGTGTTCAAGGAATAAAGTCAAATGCAACAAAAGCCTCACTTTAGGGATATAGAAATGTGTATCACTCATCATGTGTTTAGGCTTATCAATGAACACTCAAACTCAACAATCATGCAAGTAAAGACTTTACTATTGAAGCTAATATCACCAATTCCTCCACCTAGAGATGCCTATTACAATGTACACAAAGAATATGAACTTGGCTCAATGGAGATCCTCAAAGAGGTTCCATTCGGCCGGGTTGTAATGGGGCTTTTGGTATTTCTCAAGGTGGGAATCATTTTGGTCTTGTGGTGCTCATAATGGGGATTGAACTTTCTAGTCTCTCACCAACTTCACCAAATTATTCCATTTTCAACTTCACACTCCAAAAGACTTTTATTTTCTTCTTTCTTTTTCTTTCAACTTTCAACCCACTTTTTCACTAAACATTCCACTTCATCTTTGCACTACACTTTTTGTTGGATTTTTAACACTTTTTCACTAGGATCGACTTGCACTAACTCGGACCCGAAGTGCACTTATCCTCGGTCGGTGCCCATTTCTTCACTTAAGCTCTTTTGCTTTCAATCCACTACTTTTTTCAACTTTTCTTTCTTTCTTCACAACAAAGATGCACTACCCACTTGGTTTATAACTCCATTTCTTGCCCTTCACCAAAGAGAATCTCAGCTCTCCAAATATTCTTCCAAAACCTCTCACTAAAGTCCAATCCCATAAGGGTCAAGTCATATAGGCTAGGAATCATATTTTTGAGGAGTTTCAAACAAAGGTCTAAGGCTAAAACGGAGCTACAAACAACGGTTTATCTTCAAGGTAGGATATGGAAGATTTTGTGACTAAATGAAATAAAGTTCAAATCAATGTGACAAAGCATAGAACAAATCTCACAATGGTCTTGGAAAATAGATAAACACCGCAATAACAAGTTTTACTAAGCATGCATGAGCTAATTCACACAAGAAAAATGAGGGATATGCAATATGAACAAGCATCCCTAAAATGGCCAAAAATAATCTCACAAGGTGCACTCTAGCTTAGTTGCATCAAAACTCATCCAAGAACTCATGTGCTCAATAAAAACATGCAAGATATCCATCACATCAAAAACAACATCCACTTAGAGGCTAAACTATCCAAAAATATGCAAAGGATTTTCCATGCTCACATCATCATTAGCCTTCATATGGACATCTAAGATGGGAATTCCTAGTCCAAAAACAAAATCTTTTTGACATTTTTCACATGAAATTTTTCACATTTTTATGGATTTTTCAAAAAATTTCTCAAACACAAAACAAACTCATCCATTCATGACATAAAATCAAATCATCAAATCATCACATCATTCATCATGCCACTATCCAAAAATGAAACATCCCATAAACAAACACACTAAACACGGAACTATGAGCTACTAACCCACCCCATACTTAAAACTTTGATGTCCTCATCAAAACAAATCAAAACTCAAAAGTAAAGAGAAGAGTAGAGAAAGCTCACAATTTCCTTATTCTTGAATGGCTTCTTGAGGCTTAGTTTGGAGGGTGGCCACGACGTTGTCTCCTTTGGAGCCGGGCGTGTCGCTCTCGCTCGTACACTTGATCATTAAAGGGGTCTTGACTTGGCGGTTGGAGAGGTGGGGCGGGACGTGTCCATTGGTCTTCACGGGATGAGAAATTCACGAACATCCACTCATTGAAACTTGCTTGGACGGTCCACCTTTGATCCTCGGCCGCCCTCAAGTCCTCCACTTCACGTCTAGTGTAGGCGATGTTGCGGTTCACCTCATCAAATTGCACTTGGAAGTCTTCTTGGTGGTGAGAAAGTTGTTGTTGTTGGAAGTTGAGGTATTGTTGTTGTTGATTGAGTTGGTGCGCCTCTTGAAGCATTGATGATTGTTGAAGTTGGAGATGCGACAATTGGTTTGCCAAGAAGTTCATGTCCACCGATTGGTTAGGCTCGGGGAACACCATTCCGGGCCCAAACCATTGGGCATACCCCTCATATCCTCCATAGCTTGGTGGTGCTTGATGTGCTCCACTTCCCTCACCCCTCTCAAAGTGGTTCGGGACCGGATCGGGCAAAAAGACGTCGGACCGACGTTGATGAACATCGGGCCCGACATGAGATGTACCTCGGTCCAATAGTGTAGGTGAGTGGTCGGTGAGCAAATTTTGGTAACCACCTTCTTCTTCTTCTTCTTCACCTCTAGGCAAGTCCACCTCCATGTCATCTCTCCTCACAAACTCATATTGGTTGGGCTTTTCTTCTTCGGTGTCCGGGGAGGCTTGAGGAGTAGTGAAACGAATGTGTTGTGGCTGTCTCCTAACCTCAAGTGTCCCCTCCGGCTCTCCATAAGGATTCACATTGCCCGCCCATGCTTGGTACCAATTGTAATAGCTTGTGAGGTCGAAGAGTCGAGGCCCCAAAGGGATATGCACATTGTTGAAGTTGGAGTGTGGTATGAGTCGGTCTATGAAGCCGGGAACAACTTTCTCCTTGATGATATTAGCCTTCTTGAAGTACTTGAGGTCCATGAACTCCACACCATTAGGGGCCGGTGTGTAGGTAGACAAGTCCACCTCAAGACGGTGAGCCAAACGGGCGATCATGCCTCCAAAATAGATCCATGAAGAACTTTGGAAGTCCCTCACCATCTTCACCCATTCCCATGTGAGGTTCATTGGCTTCTCATTCTCGAACAACATCTCATAGAGTAGCATGGCTTCCTCCTTCATTGGCTTGCTCAATTCATGTCTTGCAAAGATAGAACAACCCAAGGCTCGGATCATGACTCGGAAGAGTGGGTGTGCTATCTCATTTGTTGATGCGCCTTTCCTCATCTCACTTCTTCCGGCCACAAAGTTCCAAAGGTAGTCAACCTTCTCATTGTCAACATAGGCCTCATCTCTCGGAAATGGAAACCCAAGGTAAGTAGCCAAGTTCCGGAGAGAGAGCTCTTGCAACTCGTTGCCCATTTGGAAAGAGATCATGCCTTCATCCTCGACTCCTTCATAGGTGCACTTGAAACTCGCCATAAACTCGGACGTCAAGGCGGGATAATGAGTGTTGTTGCACCTTAGCAAGACGTTGAGCCCAATGTGAGAATAGCACCGAGTAAGAGCCTCATCCATGCACATCTTTTGAATTGACTCCCAATCTAACCACCGAGTGTGGTGAGATAGACCCATGAGACGCTCATACTCTCTAGCCACATCCTCATCCTCAAAGCGCACATCGTCCATCCTTTGGACTCTCTTGGACGACTTCTTGGACTTCCTTGTTGCTTTCTCCATCCTTGAAGAAGATGCTCGGGTAGACATGGTTCCTACACACAATCAAAACCAAAGAACTCCAAGATAAAATCTATACAATCATAACAAGAGCACAAGCTTCCATCACAAACAACTCATCATGCAAAGAGATGACCCCGTACTTGTTCTTAACACACTCAATCCACAAAATTCAATCATGCATGAACTAAGAGTCACATATCAATGGTCAAGCCTCAAGACATATCATGATAAACATGCTATAACCAACATTCAAGCTCATGAAATCCTAAATTCACACAAGAGAGGCTCGAAAAGCATAAGACCGACCAACAAAGGACATCGGGTCCGAGGTTGTGGACCTCGGTCCGATTATCTAGACCGACATGCAACATCGGTCCCGAGGTTCTGGGCACCTCGGGCCGACTCTAATCCGACTTCTCTACTTCGAAACACCCATAAAACACTCTATCATGCTCCTAAAATCCAAAATCAACCATTTCTCATCATCAATCGAAGTTCTAAGTGGGATTTAGCAACAATTAAGCACAAATTTCACAATGCATGCAAATCACCATGGATGCTCAAGGTCTAAGCTCACTCAATCATGGCATATCTCAAATCTAGCAATGAAAGTATGAAATTCACAAGGAATCAAGTAGAGATTGAGATTCACATACCAAATATGAAGAATCAAAGACTTCTAGCAAACAACTTCTTAGAACCCAAATTTCTCTTCTAGATCTAGAAGAGGGATGAAGATATATGGGATTTTAGTAGGACTTTTGGCTTTTGGTTCAATGTTTGGGGGTTCTAGGGGTTGGATCGAGTTCTTATGGGTGAGATTACTTGAGGTTCGAGTATGGTGGAAGAAGGGATCAAATTGGGAGTTTTTGAAGGGAATGGTATTTTGGGAAGGTAGTTATGGAGGTAATGGATGTTAGGTAAGGGAAAGGGGGCTTAAATGGGGTAGAAGACAAAGGTAGGTCAGAAGGGTAAAATAGGAATTTCCATCAAAATCAAGTCCAAAATGCTCGGCTAGCTTGGACCGACGTTGGGACCTCGGGCCCGAGGTACTGGGTACCTCGGTCCTACCCGGTTTTGCTTCCTAAAAATCCCTCGGCTTGGTATTTTCTACCCACAAGTCATTGCATCATTTCCACAAATACCACATATGATCATCAAGCTCACATAACTCATATATCCGCAAAATACATGCTAAAGAAGAGATTAGGAAGAATCTATGCTAAGGCAAAGAAAAACAAACTAGAAACTACGAAAATGAATCTACTAAACCCGGGTTGCCTCCCGAGGAGCGCTTCTTTTAAGTCACTAGCTTGACTTCTAACCTCTACCCTTCAAGGAGGGTGAAACACGGTGAATTGATCCTCCTTGTCATTTGCACCACTACAATCCTCATAACCAAAGTGCCACCATTTGTGTTTGATGAAAGAGTGGCCTCCAAATTCTCCATCATTCTTCTCCTCCAAAGTGTAGGTGGGTATCTCTTGCATCTTCTCAACTTGCTCCTCATCACCTACATCACAAAAGTCTAAAGAATTTCTAGAGGACTCAATGACATTATAACTCAATTCTTCTTGCAAATCACTCAAGCAAAGGTAGTCATCCTCTAAATCCTCTTTCAAATCACTTAGACAAATGTAAGAATCTCCCACATCAAAAGGATATTGATTAGGATACTCTTCATGGCTTGGTGGGCTATCTCCATCTCTTGACTCTTCATGGACTTGAACATTGACCATGTCATGGTCTCTCAATGGTGCTTCCTCTCTTGTGGATTCCAACTCTTCTCTCTTGTGCTTGGCATTTTCCTCTAGTTTCAAAATCGCCAATGCATCCGGTTCATTAAGGGCCTTGTTGAAATGGAACTCCACTTTTTCCTCTCCAATCTCGAAGGTGACCTTCCCATTCCTCACATCGAACTTGGCACCCGCCGTAGCTAGAAACGGCCTCCCGAGAATAATGGGCACCATCGGATCCTCTTTCATGTCTAGAATCACAAAGTCGTCGGGTACAAAATACCTTCCAACTCGAACCGGGACGTCATCTAGAATTCCGGTGGCCTTTGTTGATGAACCATCGGCCATGGTAAGACTCATATCAACCGGTTCCATATCTCCGAGGTTAGCCCTTCTCCATATGCTCATGGGCATAACCGATATGCTTGCTCCTAAATCACAAAGAGCTTTGAATTGTTGGGATCCAATCCCCACGGTGATGGCAAATCTTCCGGGATCACCTAGCTTTTGAGGTAGCTCCAAGATCTTCACCTCATCTTGCATCTCAACAATTGACCTCTTCTTGCTCAAGATTTCCTTCAAGAACTTTGCATAGGATGGCATCTCACTTAGAGCATCGGTGAATGGAATAGTGATGTTCAAGCCTTGCAAAAGCTTCAAGAACCGCTTGAACTTGCCCTCAACAATCTCCTTGGGCTTCTTCATCGGATATGGAAGTGTGGTAGCACCTTGCTTCTTGCTTGGATCCACCTCCTTGGATCGATCTTGGCTTCTCTTCTCGATCTCAACTTGGACCGACTTAGGGTCGACGTCGGGACCGACGTCAAGCATCTCGGACCGGGGGCAGGGTTTTTCTGGGCACATCGGGCCGACTTCAGGGCAAGTCGGGCCCGAGGTGCTGGGCAACTCGGTCCACTTCAGGGGACTTCCTCCATTCTCCGGATCGATGTCTGGGCACGTCGGGCCCGAGGTGCTGGGAACCTCGGTCCGACTCTCTCCTCTTGATCTTGGCATTTGTGGCTCGGGTAAGCTCCGTCCACTCCTTAACCCTATGGCTCTAACTTCATTTTGTTGTTGTGGGGCACGGGGATTCTCCTCGGGTCGGCCCGGGAGTCTCCCTTCCTCTCTTGGAAGTTGATTCGCCATGTGAACAATTTGATTGTCCACTTGCCTTCTCCAAACACCCAACTCCTTGAATTGATCATCAAATTTCCTCTCCATGTTGGTGACTTGATTCTTCAAATCTTGAGCCCATGGTGGTGCTTGCTCATAGAACCCCGGAGGTCGGTATGGTGGTTGTTGGGCCCTTGGCTCGTGTTGGTTGAAGTTGTTGTTGTAGCCACTAGCTTGGCCTTGGTTCCACCTTCCTCCATTGTTGAAATTGGCTTTCCCTCCATAGTTCCTTTGAACATAGTTGGCCTCCTCAATTTGTTCGGCCAATCGGACTTGGCGCTCATTTGGGCACTCTTGGGCTCCATGCTTCAAAGAACCACACTCTTCACATGCTCTTGTGTTTTGTTGGAGATGACCCATCTTCCTCCTCATCTTGTTCAATTCATCCTCCAAGAGTTGGATCTTCACATCTTTGTCCACCTCTTCACTTTTGGGATCGTAGAGCCTCTTCGGACCTTCTCCATGGATTCTCACTTCCTTGCTTGCTTGATTGACACCATACATGGCTTCATAATCCGAGAGCTTGTCTAGCAACTCCCACGCTTGCTCCGGAGGCAAGTCAATGAACCCACAATCGGTATGGAGGTTCAATTTATCCTTGGTGGCGGGGTTGATTCCTTGGAAGAAAATGTCTTGAAGGACATAGGGTTGTTGACCATGTGTCGGACACGCCCTTAACATCTCTTTGAATCTATCCCACGCCTCGAAAAGTGGCTCATGAGCTCCTTGTTGGAAGCTAGAAATCTTCCTCCTAAGCTCCGTCGTCTTGGTGGGCGAAAAGAACTTCATCAAAAATGAGTCGTTGAGAGCCCTCCATGATGTGATAGAACGAGGTGCTTGGCTCTCCAACCAATGCAAAGCTTTGCCTCCCAAGGACCACTTGAAGGCCTTGAGTAGTACATACTCAAGTGTCTCATCGTCCATCGAGATGGTCTCACAAAGATCTTTGAATTGCTTCACATGCTCGATCGGGCACTCATTCGGTCTCCCTTGGAATTGCTCTCTCTTGATGAGTGAGATAAATTGAGTTTTTATCTCAAAATTCCTTGACACCTCCGGCAAGACGATGGCCGGTTCGGGCACCTTCAACTCCGGATGCATGTATTGTCTAGCATTCCGGGGTTGGGTGTTGATTTGGGCCTCCAACCTCATCCTTTGCTCCCTCTCTCTACGGGCCTCGGCATCTTGGTTCGCCATTTCAAGTTGCATACGAGCCATGTCGGCTCTCATCCTCTCAAACTCCTCATCTCGGGCTTGGTCCGCCATCCTCTTCTTCTTTCGGGCTTGCCTTAGAATACTCTCCGGGTCACACACGAAGTCGAGCTCAAGGGTTCCTCGGGCGGAACTAGCTCGCATGCACCTACAACCAAAGACATAAACAAAAACCAAATCAAAACAAACAAGGGGTTTGGGCTAGTCCCTCACCCAAATCACTACCAAAATCAAAGACTCAACTAAGATTGGTACCTCGAACAAGTAGAACTCCCCGGCAACGGCGCCAAAATTCTGATCGGTCCGGGATCGGAGGGTCTCACAATTTAAATTTATAAAACCGAACCTCAATTATAGTAAAGAGGTAGGGTGTCGAACACACGGGAGTTCGTGCGTCGAGAGTACCCGAAAAGACTAAGAAAAGATGAAAGAAAGGGCAAAACAAAGGAAAACAAAAGGGATCACCTCGGACCGACACAAGTCACTTCGGTCCGAGGGTGGATCGAGGTTGAGTTTCGCCGGGACCGACGTGGTACAAGTCGGGCCCGATGTACTGGGTAACTCGGTCTTGTTCAAAATGGTAGATCGGTCTTGGGTTTTTGGGTTCCACCCCCAACTAGACTTGGATATTCTTCCCCAATTCAACCAATAAGTGTTTGATCCTTGTGAGATCGAGGTTGCTAGCCCCTAAGGGAGTTTTCACTCACCTTCGATGCTAGGGACTCGTGATGGGATCGAGATTGCTCACGCTTACTCTTACCAAACATAAGCCCTAGATCTCTTGTTTCCACAAGAGAATTGAAGCTCAATGTAGAGAGGATTCACAAATCAAGCACTCAAGGCTATGGAATTGGGGTTTTCTACCCAATCCTAGCTAGGGGATTCCCCCATAGCCCAAGACTATGGAATCTACTCCATATGGTAAGACAAAAACATAATCAAAAGAGAAATCAAGCAAATCTCAATCATCAACATCCAATCAAACTCCAATTGCATTCAAATCCAAAGTGTCAACAAAATCCAAGTCTCAATTCTACTAGATCAAAGCAAAACAAAGTACAAAACTCACAAATCCTCCACTTAGCTCCACCGATCTCCTCTTCTCTTCCTTCTCCTCTCTTCTCCTTGCTCTCCAAGTCTTCCTTTGAGCCTCTAGAGAGTGATTTTGGGTGTTGGTTGTGTGTGTGTACTCCCCCCCTAATGATCACTAATCACCTCTAATTATCCTACTCCTTGGATTGGGGACCAAGGAATTCCCAATTTAGAAAGGGGCAATTGTGGAAAGTTGCTAAAAATATGCCTTGGGGAACAATCCAATCTATTGCCGACTTGGACTGACACGGGGAAACATCGGGCCCGACGTTGGGAACGTCGGTCCTGGTCACTGGATGCTCGATCTCGGGCCCGACTTGGTGATGCTCGGTCCTGAGCCTCGGTCCTCGTCTTCTTCTTGGGTTTCCTTTGGTTCCACTTCATTCTTGTCTTGGCTCTTGCATTCCTTGACTTGGCTCCTTCATAAGCTCCTCCAAAATGTCCTCATTCTTGCCATTTTACCTACAAAATCAAACAAACTCGCATAGTTTCCGAATCTTAAAGAAAACCGGGAACTAAGCTAAGAAGGAATGAAACTAACAAAGAAAGGAATGAAAAACACATATTTACAAGGGAAATTAACTACTTAAACACCTCCAAAATGAGAGACATCAAAGCACCAAGCAAGATGGAACTTAGATGGCCATTTAAAACCACAACTGATTCTACAATGTTGGAAGAAAACTCAAACAACAAGTCATGGGATCTTAACACCAGAAATAGCAAGTAGACGTGGTCACCTGCGGCTCGGTTGGGCCTGGTGCTGGGTGACTACATCTTTAGACAATTTTACCACCTTCATGGACGGGCAATGGACAATCAGGATATGGAAAGGGAGATGGAAGTACCCCAACTCCACTTGTTCAACTCGAGCTGCCAATAACACACTCTTCGAAGATCTGAGAGGTGTGTTCATCTTCGCACTTCAGTGGGATGTACTGACCAGGTCTGCATTGCGTTCATGTGCGTCGATGGTTTGGCACCCATGCGTAGTGGCCTGTTCTGGACAGGGAGCTCATTCCTGTAATGACGCTGACGCGAAACATGACAACAATATCGGAGGCATGAAGGCCCAGGGGCAAGACGAATATGATAGTAAGAGGCACTACTCAAACAAGGTATTTCAACAGACCAGTATTTTTTCACTCTTACCCTCTCCTAGGTTGTGGTGTGAGTTGATTAGAAACTAGAAGCTGAGTTGGAGGGACCACTGTTTCCCTTTTTTCTATAGATTTAAATTGGAGTTGCTGAATTGATTTTATTTCTTAAAATTTGTCATGTTTGGGCTTGGTTGTGCTCAGCCAGGCCATCCGTTGATTTGTTGAATATGGATAGATCCCTTTTAACTAACTTTTCTCGTCCATTTGAGAGGATTTTGGGCACACATGCTCTTTTGGATTGCATTACCACGAGAATTTCTACTCTCGTCGGAAAGGAACCAAAATGCCAATATAAGAGAATTACAAATCCCAATCAACCCAAAAGGCACCCTGTCTTTTGCCTTCACCACATCACAAAAATGATCAAAACAAATCAGATAGAGCTAAAATACTACATGCTGAGTGATAACAAAAGTAATATATACACAGTGTGTTGCGGAAATTACAAACAAATATGGATTCAAATCCAATGTCAAACTATATACAAAATACAAAAAGGTCAAAAGGTCAAAAGCTCAAACATAAACTGCTATATATGAAGATATGCTCATGGAATTATCGCGGGTTGAAAAAACCTAATAGATGGACTGAAATCAATGTTCTCTGTAAAACGAAACAATTTCAATTAATAGCGCTTTTGGAAATTAAATGTCAACAACTCCCACCCTTTCAAAGATGGACCTCGGCTGGTATTATCCCTTTAGCGGTTATGTCGGGCGGACTCTTGATCGTCTGGAAAAACCATCAGCTGTTGAATGAATCAGTCACAATTATCCATAAAGATGAGTGGTTCATTGCCTTGAAATATATGAACTTAGAAAATCATAAGGAGATTATGATCATCTTTACATATGCTCCTCCAAGAGCACAAGATAAAGACGCTTTTTGGGAAAAGCTCAAGGGCTTCATAACCCAACTTACTACACCGTACATTGTAATGGGAGACCTTAATGAGATCCAAAGTCCTAACGAGAAACGTGACGGGGTCATCTCTTTTGCATCAAGATTTGATCGATTACTTAATTTTAAAAGTGATTGCAACCTGATGGACATTCCCTCTTTCGGGAATCTATTCACATGGAGACGATCTAAAGATCTTGACAAATACATTAGAAAACCTTGATCGTGTGTTGGTTAGCGACCAAGTCCTTCAATGGTTCCTAGCTATGTCCACTAAAAATCATAGCTTCTCTTCTTCAGACCATTGTCCAATCTCCATAGATATTCCTACTGGAGCACTTGTCAAAGCTTGTCCGTTCAAATTCGAAGCTATGTGGACATCTCGGAATGACTTCCAAAACATAGTCAAACAAGCATGGAGGTATAACCCTCAAGGATCGCATATGTTTAAACTTGTTAAAAAGACCCAATTGTTCAAAACTAAAGCCAAGTTGTGGAATAGAACAACGTTTGGAAACATATTTGAGCAATTCAAAAAGGTTAATGAAGACTTACTAGATGTTCAAAAACAGATTATTGAGCATAACAATCACTCCCTCAAGCAGAAGAATGAAAGACTATCCAGGAAAAGGGAATGTCTGATCCAATTCCAATACACATACTGGAAGCAAAGAAGTAAGAACAACCATATTCAGCTAAGCGATAAGAATACAAAATATTTCCATCGCATTGCAAGCGGGAGAAGAAACAAGACCAACATTCGAGAGATCACTACCAATGAAGGTACTTTCATAACTGGTCTGGGTAATATCAAACGTGAAATCCATAAGGACTTTCAGGCCAGATTCCAAGGCAACAACATTAACAAAAATAAAATGATGGAACTCATGCATAATTGGAACCCAGAAGTGTCTAAGGAAGACAATTCTGCTTTGACGAAACCGATTACAAACGTTGAGATTAAAACAACGATGCTTAATATAGAGGACGATAAATCCCCCGGCCCCGACGGTATGATGGCTTGTTTCTACAAGAAATATTGGCACATTGTTGGTCTGGATGTCACTAAAGCCGTGAAAGGCTTCTTTCAGTCGGGCAAGTTGCTTAAACAGATTAACCATACTTTCATAACACTTCTCGCAAAATGTGAGAACCTGTCCTCAACAAACCATTACAGGCCTATCAGCCTTTATAATACTTTTTACAAAGTCATCTAAAAAATCCTGACTGCTAGATTGCTAAAAGTCATGGGAAAGCTTATACTCCCTATGTAATCCGCGTTCTTGGAGAATAGAAGTATTCATGACAACACTTTGATTGCCCATGAAATCCAGCACTCGTTAAGGAAGAAAAAAGGACTTGGAGGTTAGACTGCGATCAAACTGGACATGGAGAAAGCCTACGATCGAATCAATTGGGAATTCCTAACCCACGTCTTAAAGACACTAGGATTCCATTCAAAATTCGTTGGTTGGATCATAGAATGTGTTGAAACTCTGTGCTAGTTAACAATGGCCCAACAGACCAGTTTAAACCAGCTAAAGGTCTCCGCCAAGGCGACCCCTTATCCCCATACCTTTTTGTCCTTGCAATAGAGGTGCTGGCACGACAATTACAGTAGGTAGGGGTGGCAAATTCTGACCCGATCCGAACTAACCGACTGAATTATCCGTTTCGAGAACTCACCGAGACCCGAAATTTTATCAAATAAAATCCAAAACCGACTCAATCCGACCGAATTTGACCCGGAGGTATAAGCAACCCAATTAAGAATGACCCGAACCCGATTATATCAGAAAATCTCAATGCGGTTTCAAACCAAAACCTGAATAACCCAAAACAAAAATACCCGAACCAGGTACATCCGAAACCCGAAACAATCCGAACCCGATTATACTCGACATCCGAAACAACCTGAACCCGATTGTACCCGGTAATTATATATGATATCCGAAACAATCCAAACTTAGTATGATATTCTATATAGTATAATATAAAACATAATATATTATGAATTACGCTCTAAAGAGGCTTGCAATTGTGGTGCAACCTACTTCTCAATCATATCCGTTGGATTACAATTGATCTACGGTCTGTAATATATGAGAATAAGGTATACCGTTACACCACAACTGAGAGACACAGGATTATAACAAGAAAATCCGCTTGAAAATATTTTTATCCTTTTTTGAAACAATCCGGAGATTCTCTCCTAATCAAATCATCCTCTTTTCTGCTTCCCTTTTTCATTCACAAGACACACCGATCTGGTAACAGAGGAGGAGAGAGCGTTTGACGGAAATGGCTACACCTCTGGAAGGAAGTTTCAGAAACCCTAACCGATGGTCTCTCGTGGGGAAGAACGCCCTTGTCACTGGTGGAACCCGAGGAATTGGGTATTTCGATTTCTCTCTACTGTTTTTTTCTCTTTTTTTCCAATTCTGCGACAATTTTGAGTTTCAATTTCGAGTTGAATTGCTTTGAGTAACTAACAAGCATGCCGTGGTGGAGGAGCTTGCTGTTTTGGAGGCAAAGGTCCTTCTATCGCTCTCTTCATCTCTTTCCACCGCCAAGCCAAGTGACACCCTCTCTTTCGATCTGCAAATCTTTTTCGCCATTACAGTTCTTCAAGCGTTTTTCGAAGTCGGTATGAGTGTTCGGGCTAAGTAATGTTTGAGTAGTGTTTGTTTGTCGGACTAGCTCCATTGGAGATTAAAGCTTGTTGAACTGAGATTTCGATATCGTTTTTGTTTGATTAAGCATCTTTGAAGTTGGATTTTTGGATTTTCGTTTCTTGAATAGGTTTCACTAATCTGTTATGTTTTTGTTATGGTGTACACAATTGTTTTGCAATGCTTTAGTTCAAAATACGTATCTAACACTTTATTTGAGTCTTTTTCATCTAACTATAAGGACTTTTTCATTAATAGGATAAACATGTGAATTGTTATGTAATGTTTTTTTTCGCTTATCTATTCTGTATTGTTCATCATAATAGATTTTCTGAATTATTTAGTATTTCAACGTATTTCATACAATATTTGAATTGTTTTCACTAAACTATAAGGACTTATTCATTGATAAAGTTAACACTTTTTCATGACGAGATGAAATGAGTGTTTTTCATTTATGTTTCATGTATGTCTATTGTGTTTCACAACATATATATTGATAATAATTTTTCAAATAATAGATATAAACATTTTGTATTTTCATGTTGTACAATATTACTTTTCAATGATTATAAGACAACTTTTTCACATATTAGTTTCAAATACATAATAGTTTCTCTCTTTGCATTTTTTTCCAAATATTTACACGAACTTATTCATTACAAGAAGAACAAAGTGCTTTTTCATTTCTACTTCATTTGTATTTACTATGGTTTTCTACATATTGATAATAATTTTGCAAATAATAGATATAAACATTTTGTATTTTTCATGCTGTATAATATTATTTTTCAATAATTATAAGACAATTTTTTCGCATATTAGTTTCAAATATATAATGGTTTCTCTCTTTGCGTTATGTTCAAATATTTACACGAACTTATTCATTACAAAAAGAACAAAGTAATTTTCATTTTTGCTTCATTTGTGTCTACTATGTTTTTCTACATATTGATAACAACTTTTCAAATAACAGATATAAATAGTTTTGTATTTTTCATGTTGTACAATAGTGTTTTTCAATGATTATAAGTTAACTTTTTCAATAGTGTTTTTTGTTTTGATAGTTATGCATTATATGATGAATGCTTCTTAAGTTGTGTGTACTATTATGCATGAATTGTTATTCATATTTGTGTGTTTTACTATGTAGTTAATCAAGAAAGAGGATGTAATAGTAATGGATGAAGTTTGAAGATAAAGACAATTAGTTTTTTTATCAAATCAATGTATATTCAAAAATAAATGTACTTACTCAAACTTATCATACTATGTATTCGAGATGTAACAATCCTTATTTTCATCTTATTCAATGTATTATATTTACATATTCAATGCTCACATAAGGTCCTTATTTTCATTTTTATTTTAACATGTGATTCGGCCTATTTTGTATAGGTTAACTCTTGTATTTTAGGGATATATTGAGTGTGTTTAGGTTAGATTTGAGCGTAATTGTAATATCTAGGCCGAAGACACAAGAAGTCAAGAATTAAGAGTTTTAAGGCGTTTTGAGCTGTCTTCCCGACACCACTTGCTTGTGAAGGCCATATCTTGAGCTACGGTGGTCGGATTGAGCTGATTCCAGTGCCATTGGAAAGCTAACTTCAAGGGCTTCAATTCATGTTTTTACACCGAAGTCAGATTCCAAGCGGAAGATGGTCAAAACAGCCTCCGAAGTAACGCCAGAGGTTCTGTCGGGATTCCGCGTCCGCGGCCTGAGCGACGCGCCCGCGGCGGCTGGCGAGACCGAGTTACTCTTCTCTGTTGCGATAGCGCGGACGCGGTGATGGCGACGCGGCCGCGGTGCGGGCCGAATCCGAAGCGGGACGAAATCTTTCTATCTTGTTTCCTTTTCTATCTTTTGCCTCTTTCCTTATCTATCTCGTGGAGCTTGTTCCTTGGGCTATATAAGGAGGAGTCAGCCTTAGGTTTTTAGTATCTCTTATCTCTTATCTCCTACCTTCTTCGTCAATTAATTCTTTTAGTTTAGTTATGGAGAGCTAGTCTCCTTGGGTTTGTTCAAGGGAGAAGCTCTGATGTATGAACTTGTGAGGTTTTGGTAATTGATTTCTATCCTTTGGTTGATATTGATTCTCTTGTGCTTCATCTTATGAATGTTTATTGTTTCTCTAGGATTCGCGACCCTATTGAATTGATTTATGTTCTACTGTTTGATTAGGTTTGGACCGTGGACAAAACTAATCTGTAAAAACAACTTAACCTAGACCTGTTGTCTATGCAACTAGGATTAAGAAGAGAATTGATTGTTTTATCTTGCAATTGACTCGTAGCTTGATTGTTTGATATTATATCCTGCATATCCTTGTTCTCTATGCTAATTCTAGGTTAAGCGT